>JALAZF010000626.1:2400000-3088337 GCA_022829125.1 Lathyrus tuberosus | reverse complement strand
CTTCTCTTGGGGTTAAACAATATGGAACAAAGAGAAAGGCAGTATTCCTCGTGAATCTTTTCTCAGACTGTCACCCCTAGAAATTGTCAAAGAAATTCTACTCCCTAGAGGTGATCTATTCTCGGTGAATGGCATCTCTCGAGTTTCTTCAAACCTCAAACTTTCATGAAATTATCTCTTCTCGGTGAATTGCATTTCTTGAACTTCTATCGGTTTGGGACCCACAGGGTTCCTAAAAGCATCCCCGCCTCCTCTTGGGCTTTGTACAAGGACCCTCCGGCTTCTTAGAAGTTCTCATGCCTTCTCTTGGGCTTAATACAAGGACCCTGACGACCTCTTAAAGGTATAAGACAGAACTTAGTCATCCTTTGCTAGAGCAGTCTTTCCAGTGTCAAACCTCCAACCATTTTAGGGTTGATTCTCATCCCTTAAGTGTCCGTGCCTCCTCTTGGGCATCATGCAAAAGATAAAACTCTGTCAGTAGACTTGGACAGTCTAACCTTGAGTCTCAAAGTCATTCTCAAGTTCCTTACAAACATAGGGAGAAACCCTAGTCACTCTGGATCAATATCCAGCAGAAACCCAGTCTCTCTCATGAGAGTTCCCCAACCAAGGTCAGTTTACCACCAGTATCAGAACCTCAAGGCATCTGATATCTCAACTCTTCTGTAATCCTCAGCAAGAGTTGATTCCCCACTTGGACCTGCCTAGGGATCTCAATTATCCCCAGCAGTAAGCTAGCCTCCTCTTAGGCTTTGTATAATGATCCTTCCTCAGCGAAGTAAGCCTCCTCTTGGGCTTTGTACAATTATTCTCCCCAGCGGAGCTAACCTTTTCAGACTCTCTTGTTGAGTCCGTCACTTTTCAAGGCTCTCTTGTTGAGTCAATCCCCGTGTAGCCTCAATCTCGGGCTTCGTACGAGACAATATATACACTCTCTTGTTAAGTATAAAAGACTCTCTTGTTTAGTCAATCAACTTTCAGACTCTCTTGTTGAGTCAATCACCTTTTTCAGACTCTCTTGTTGAGTCAACCTTTTTATAGCCTCAATCTTGGGCTTTGTACAAGTCAAATAAAGAGCACTCTCTTGTTGAGTCAAACCCTTTAGCCTCAATCTTGGGCTTTGTACAAGACATAAATCTCCCTCTCTTGAGCTTGGGACAGATATCTTCCCCAGCAAAGTCATTTCCTCCCAGCCTTCCTTTAGGCTTTGAGGAATGCTTTTCCCCAAGAAGAGTCAAACCCACTTCAGCCTCCATCTTGGGCTTTGTACAAGACACATAAAAATATCTTCACCAGAGTCAAACTCCTTTTAGCCTCCATCTTGGGCTTTGTACAAGACAGACAATACTCTCTAGCAAGAGTCGAACCCGTTTCAGCCTCAATCTTGGGCTTTGTACAAGACACATATAAACCTCCCCAACAGAGTCGAAATCCCTTTTAGCCTCAATCTTGGGCTTTGTACAAGACAGACAGAATATTTTCCCCAGAAAAGTCAAACTTTGAGCCTCCTCTTAGGCTTTGTATAATGATATCCCCAAAGAGTCAGTCTCTTTTTTGCCTCCATCTTGGGCTTTGTACAAGACACCAATATATACGCTCTCTTGTTGAGTCGGTCTTATCCAGACTTTGGATAAAGACTTCCCTAGCTGAGTCAATTAACCTTTTAGCATCAACCTTGCGCTTTGATCAATGCAAACAAAAATCAACGATCCCTCTTTAGAGATGACAAATTCTCTCTAAAGTCTTTTATCTTCAAACTTGGGCTTTGAACAAGACACCAAAACACTTTGTTCCTCCCTTAGAATAGGAGGAACTACGATTGCTCTGATTTCCCTGTTTTGTTTAAACGGGAATACGTAGGCATAAGATTGCGAAATCTTAGTGAGCATACCTATCAAAAACTCTAGGTCCAGTACCTTCATACCAATCAAAACATAGGTCTAGTACCTTACCAAAAACATCAAGAACACCCGAATATCAACAAAAACCCACTCACTCACTCATACTTCCCAAGAAACTTTCCCTAGCCATCAGAAGATAAACACTATCAATTACAAAGCGAAGCCTAAAGCTAACATCCTGTGGATAACCACATATAGGATGGGTAACTGACAATTACCCATCGTATAACCTGACCCCGGACCCCCCAATCTCTTTAAAGCATTTGTTGAGTTAAACATTTGCGTGCAAGGTTAGTTTTAGATAGCTTCCCTTTCCCTTTCAGCTTCATAGGATAAATAAGAAATCAGAAAGTAGCACCCGTTCCTCCTCATTGCGGTGAGAAGAAGAACCAGCGATAAGGTGGTCGCGTCACCGACAAAAATCGCTCGCTACAAAGACATAGGAGTCTCATCCCAAATTATCAATTGTGTTTGTCTCAACATTTCGGCAAGATCATCTTTGGGTTCAATATTGCAAAGAGAATTTTTGCATGTAGGTACATGAATTTTGAACTTTGAATGAGCAGTTCTTCCACCAGGTAGCAAGAGTGATGCAATACCGCTTGATGCAACGATTATTAGGATTTGATGCTTTGCTCTCAAAAAACTTGCAAGGGTTCTCCACATGAATGTTTTTCCGGTACCTCCATGGCCATGTAGGAAAAAAACTCCACCTTTTTGTTGCTTAACAACATTTATGATCTTATTAAATATCACATGTTGTTCATCTAAACAAAAAAAAGAAGTAATTTAATTGTTATTGCTATATGTCCATAAATTATATAATTTGACTCATACTGACATGAAAAAAACCATGTAGTGACATTATAATTGAAGTCTCACCACATATGAGTAAACAAAACGACAAATAACATATATCTATGACATTCTTTGCAATTGATAATGAATATTGAGATAGTCATATGAAACATTACTATAGAAAGTTATAGTTGTTTAAGTTACAGAACCAATATAACATAAAAAGTAATAAATTAGCATATGAAAACTTCTATAATAACTGGTATACGAAATGCATTAATTAGTATAACCTTAACCAAAGCTGAGTAAGGAACCTGTTAGTGAGGAAAACAAATTTCCAAATTCAGTTTTAAGAGCTGCAACATCATAATTATGCTCATCGTAAATTAATCGATTACCAAGTTGTTCCAAAACATAAGTATCTGGATAAGGAATTGGTTTGAATTCCTTCAGCGTACGTTGATTAGCTTGCAAGATCTTTTCAACTTCAACTAATGTCAAATTTTGAATTTCTTCCTCATTTAATACAAGACCTGCAGCAATAGTGTGTTTCTTTATATGGACATGTCTTGAAAGTTGAATATTCAAAAAAATAATTAAAGAAAAAGTCGAAGACAACAATGTTCCGAAAGTTGTACCTGGGTTTGATGACAAAATTCTTTGTTCATGCAAAATATCGTCCGATAACCATGTCCAAGTATTATTCCATACATGGAATGGTCTATTTACTGCACCTGACAACAACATAATTACAAATAGTTTCCTCAGAAATCCTCCCGAACCCCATTCACTTGCTTCCTTTATAGCCATAATGAATTCCTTGTCATCTTCAAGAAATCTCATTGCAAAGCATGCATCTCGGAAGAAAAATTATTGTGTACCACCAACTTTACGAATTTCTTTGTACGTTGTTGGTCATTTCATAACAATTAGCATCATTCTAAGATAGAATAACTCCCGCGTTGTTGGTGGAACCCAAATTAGTCGGCCAATTGTAAAACCTTTTTTACGTGGTTTCCAACATCTATTTCTCTTATCATAAACAAACTTTGAGACAAATTGACCATACGTGAGAGATCTTGCCTCTTCGAACCTTTCATTGGCAATCAACCATGACGTAAACATTGTCTCAGTAACACTTGCTTTTTCAATGACATTTTCCATGGTGGCATGGTCAATAAAAAAAACGCTTTCTCTCCAATCAAATGGTAAAACATACGTTCGAGGGCTGGTTTCCGTGCATGAATCTTGAAAGAGAAAATTCTCCAACATGCCTCGCTAGGTGATACATAACGGCAATCCACATATTGTTGAATTTCATCTATAACCCCACCGGATGAAGAATTGCCTCATTTTGATTGGACAATTGACGCAGTGATTCTATAATACCCTTTATGAATATACTTGAATAAGTACTTTATGGCAGAGAATTGGTTGCACCATTCCATATTTTTGTGTGCTTGGTACTTAAACAACAACCTTGTGTTATATGGCACAACACGTCGGTTGTCAAGTGAAATTCCATTTTTGACTACAGTGTGGGTGTCTGATCTTCTTCTATATTGAGGGTAACCATCTTTGTTAACAATTGTTGTTTCATTGAACTTTTTTGGGTAGAATTTTGAACATTTTTTATTTTCCATGCAAGGTGATGACATTCGTGACAAACCACATGGGTCGTGTATCATGTGTTGCGTCACCAAATTATAAAGTGTTGGATGTAATTCAGGATTGGGTATTTCACATGAGATGATCTTGTCAATATCCGAAGGGTTTGGATACTTACTTTGAGGATGCAGGAAAAGAAGAATGTGTGCATGAGGTAGACCTCTTTTTTGAAACTCTATTGTATGTATAACTGTTATGAAATAAATTCAAATTAGTAGGGAGAAATAATTTTTGCAAGCTTTATTTAATGCTAAAGTCGTGTTTTAAACGGTTACTAGTAGAAGACCCGTGCGTCCGCACGGGTAAGTTGATTCCTAGCTTAAATCATTCTATAAAAAATTTAAATGTTTGTGGCTCTTTTTAAATACATCTTTACATGTATTAACAATAATTGATAAAGTTTGAATGAAAAAAATATCAAGACTAATCATGTCAAAAATAGTTATTTGAGTATAGTAATGATTCAGCATACATGTGTATTCGAAACTAATTTGTTGTGTCCCATACCACTTCATAAAATTACATGAGAGACAAATACAAATGAGTGATGATCCAATACCTTAAAAATGATAACAAAATATATAGAAAGAATTGGTTCTTCAATCATATAACCGTGAAAAGATTTGAATACATAATAATTAAAATTTTAGATCTAACATATTGTCTCGTGACTTAATATTAATACAAATAGATTATAGAACAATTATTAAAATATCATACAGAACAATTTTTATCTGTAGTTAATAGAAATTTTGAATGGATTTTGGGAAAATAATTAATATGCCATTAAGTTTAATTAAATCTCCAAAATAGGTATATACTCATTCATCGGAGATTCGGAGGTTTCACTGGGAACCACTCTAGTTTTGAACAAATATTATCATGATCATGGTGCAAAAGGATGGAATCATAAATTTAGTTTTCTTTGCTCTAAGTGCATAATTGATTGGATTTTGAAATTGGAGTATGCTTCGAATTCAACAAAGTAACAAAGAGACATGATTTAGAAATTTATTCATGATAGAGTACAAGTACCCAAGGTCAGGATTTATTCATTACACTAAAACGTGAAGGCATTAAAAGGAAGTTCATTAAAACAGATTTTCACTTCAAGGTTCCACTTCCTTGTTTTCAAATGACCACAACAGAGCTACGACAACTCTTGGTTTATAGTGGAGGCTATGACTATATTCAGTTCATTTGAACTATTACAAAAGAAAGCTCACAACATAAACATTAAAATATTGGAAAATTACAAGCTCAAAAGATTCATTATCCCTTCCATATTCAAAATATCAAATTCAAGATAATTGATCAAACTCTTACTCGATTATGGAGGGAGACCTTATTCTCTTTCTGATCTTGTTTCTCTTATAACCCTGAATCTCGGTACACCTCAGACCACCAGTTTGTTCCAATGAAGGATAAGTGGCCTTCAGTTCTTCACCTTCATCTGGCCCTCAGATATTCTCGTTTGACAGCCATTCCATGATATCTTTATGATCTCCAGCTTCACCGTCAAACCGTCAGGCTCCACACCAAGTACACATAAAAACGCAGAAAGAAAAGAAGGGCAATAATATTCTGAACAAACAAAAGCCAGAAGCAGTACAAACGGAATGAGCAAATAAGATGCAAAACCTGTATCACATCATTACGCATCTAAGCATCAAATTGCAGTAACACGAATTAAAACGGAAATCATCTTCATCAATTGTAACCCTGGACATCAATTAAATCATGGCAAGAAATCAGATTGATCACAAACTTCCAAATCAGAGATGTGACGAACCGAAAACAGAAATCAAATCATCATCGTTCATCATAGGGGTCTCACATTCATGACACACACGATCAATTCATCATCTCAAGTATTCATGGCAAAAAGATATTCATGGAAAAGCAATTAACAACAATCAAGTTGAAATCAACATTCAATTACCACATGCTCATAAAAGATATCATGCAAGAAATCAGTAGCAAGATACAAAAGCCACTCAATTCCGAAAATGGAAAATTCTCGGATTCTTTCCATACAAAATCAGACAACAATCAAGCAGGCTCAGAACGTATTCAAGACAAATTCATTTACATTCCAAAGAACACGTACAAACATGTTCCAAAACTATTTTAAAGCAATCAGACATGTCGGTACAGGATAAGGAAAGTATTCAATCCGCAGCATTCAAGTCAGATAGCAAAAATTCAAATTTCCAAAAGGTTATAAAAGGAGGTCATACACAAGAGATCACACGAACAAGAAAACCATCACAAGCACAATGCACATGATACATCATCACACATATGAAATCAAGCACAATGCTCCCTAGTTACAATCCAATTCCTAAATAACCAAAACTAAAATAACAGAGAAAAGACATTTAATGGGCTATAGCATACAGTGATGCATCCATGAGCTTGAAACTTTTGCTGAGGTCAAGAATCTGTAGGTCATGACATAAATTTGCAATAGTTCTAACAGCATCACTTTCGATAAATAACCACATTATAGAGTGATGAAACAAATGTGAAAAACATGTTTTAGAAGAGAAATACAGAAAAATGAATGAACATAGAAAAAAAAATCTGGAAATCGAAACATGAGGAAACTTGGTTGCAATAGAGATTGAAGACGACATGAATGAAAAAACAATAAAAGAGGGAAAAAAACATACCTTTATAAATAGAAGGGGAAGAAAAAACACAGAAAAAACATACCTTCAATCATTCCAGCTCGAGCAAGCATAAACCAAAAGCTGAAAAATAAAAAAATTACAACAAAAAATTGAAGAGACTCATAAATCTTACAACTTTAAATATGAGATTAGGTTCACAACTCTATGTTGTATACAATAAAGTTTTACAACCATTTGTTTTACTTGCATCTAATTACAGGGGAGACAATACAAAAATGACAAGAAATCAAAAGACAACATGAGCTACCCCATGACCATACAACAGGATACCATGCATGGCCTCTAAGTCAAATTTGAGTCATACGAAATCATTCCTCAAACCTCATACATAACCTACAGAACTCACACAAAAATGCCACAAAATCTAAGACAACAAAGTTACTCACGAGTATGCCTTGAGTACGCCTTGAGTGAAGAAGTCTTCTCGTTCTTAAAACCGTGTTTCTTCATCCGTCCATGGCCAAACTACATTTGTTGTTCCCTAACAAAAATTGAGATGCAAAGACAATATCAATTAAGTAAGCATAAGTTGACAACAGTTTTAATAAATATAGTTGGAGAATATAGAGAAGAGGCATTGCACCATGACGAATCAGACTCATAACGACCAGCGTGCGCATCCACAGCCAATGATAAAGTTCTTACTCTTCACTTCGGCCATGTCCCTGAAAAACAGCAAGAGAAATCATCCAAGTTAGCAACAATGAGTAATGACCTTGGCTCACTTGACATTCAAACTCTATGGCAAACATTCTGGTATCACCTTCATTCCATCAGCATTGTTGTTTTCTTTTCTTCAATTCACTCCACATAAAAATAGACTCCAACACCACAAAATCGTGTCAAGTGCTGAAAATGAAAGTGTGTTTCGTAATAGCCTTTAGAAATCCTAGATGTTGTGATAAAAATATAGCTGTTGTTCAAGAGTACAAAACAGAATTAGTGAATAGAGTTAGGGAAATGATAAAAATTGTGACCAAAAGGCAATCAAGACTTGATGGATGATGACACGAGGATAGTAAAGTTTCAAGCAAAAGCAAAAACTTACAATAAGATTCAAAATTCTTCAAGGGTATTCAAATAATCATAAAACGCACCAAGACATTTCTAAGAAATACAGTCATCTCATTTGATCCTCACACCAAATTTATATATACATACATGGAAAAGATGAAAGTTGGGTCAGTACCTGAGCAAGCCAATGATAGTGTACAAAAAAGAACTTGTAAACAAAACAGCAGGGATGTACATTCTCAAATTAAAATTACATATTCATTTACCTCTTCCATTTGAATTCTCCTTTATACTTTCCTTCTTGCTTTCTCTTTCCCAACTCAGTTTCAGCCATTTGGTATGTGATGCGTGAGGTGAGAATAACTGTGTATGTGATTTTTATGTGTGTTTTGCATATTATTATGCAATCTTGATTTTAGTTGTTATTTCTCACCCTTCTGCCGTGGTTTGTTGCTCTATGAGGCAATTGCAGATTTGTGTCTTGGAGGCTTTTGTGAAGATTAGTTCTCCATCTGTTTGTCGGTCTTGGTGTCTGCTCTGATACGTAGCACGGGAGTCGTGGGAACGATTATGTTATATTTGTATACATTTGTAGGATTTATTTTGTATTATCTTGTTTGTATTTTGGATGTTAACAAACAATTTATTTTGTAAAACAAGTGGGTTATGGATCTTTCCGCTTTATTCCATAATTGACCTTTCCTTTTGTTGGAAAAAGTTTCCCCCTTTGAGGGTATTCTATTTTGTGCTATGTATTAAAAATATATGAGCAGGGATGATGTTTTGTTTATTTAAATGTGACATCCTTGTTTCTGTCGGAAAAATAAAATTTTTAGTTACTCTGATTTTATTTATGTATTATTTATTCGCGATGGGAAATGTGGGGTGGTACATTAGTGGTATCAGAGCAGGTCGGTCCGTCGGCCAAGTTGTTGAGTCAGTTTGTGTGACAGTTGGAATACTGTCGATGTTGGTTGTCCCTTAGTACGTGATATGTGTATGGAGCACTGTCAGTACTTTCTAGTTTTTTCTAATCCTTTGTCTTCGAGATTGAGATTGAGATAATGTGGGGAGAAGCTGGTACTTCTCCAAGTTGCTTCAGGTGGTGGAGCGTTGGCTCAGTGTGTTGTGAATTGCAAGATTGTAAGTGCTCTTTGGACATTGTGGTTCCCGGTTCCGGAGGGAATGCGGAGGTAAGGTTTATGTCAACTGATGATTTTGCCTTAGGTAGTTTTGTGCAGGATGCAAGGGATGGTATTATAGTTTGGTAAAGGCGGTCTATGCCCCATCATGAATTGTCGGCTGCCTATTGACAAATTGAGGAACTGATCACCCTTAATCTCTTGTTGATAGTGGATGGGAATTATGTTGGATGGAATAGACGTGTCTTTCCGGCTTTGATGGTGTGTTCAATGAATTGTTTGGAATTTAAGGAAATGGTTACGGGTTGTTTTGATGAGTTGATGAAGATTCTAATATCGGAAGATGAGACGGATTAGAGGTTTTAATATGTTGGTCAGGTTGGGAAGTCATTGAGAGAGAATGATTGGGTTTTATTTAAGGACTGTTTCTCCAGAGCGTAGAGATTGAACTTAATTGGACGAAGGTGAATAGTTGAGGTTTATATCTGCTAAGTAAGTAGGAAACTCTTAGTAGATGGGACTAAGATGTTTGTTTTGTCTGTGATGATAGTGTTCTGGGAAATTGGCAGGAAAGTCATAGTGATGGGCCGTCAGTTGTGCACGGTTTTCAGATGTGTTTTTGGATGGAACATTAAGGTGGTGTCTTAGAAGAGCTCCAGCTTTGTTAGTAACAAAAAGGAATGGATGATTGAATGGAATAACAAGTATATAACGTATTGAGATTATGGAAAGCAAAACTTAGAGTTCTGGTTATGTTTTGAAGCCTTGGGAGTTATAGGGCATTAATGGAAATCTTGAGAAAACCCTTAGGTGTGGATGTAATATTGGGGAGTTCTTTTTTGGTTGGTTGTTGCTACATGTTGGAATTTGTGGAATTGGACGACCAGGAGAAAAATTTGTGTATGGATTACTGACAGTTGATTAAGGTAACGATTGAGAATGAGCAAACCTTGCCCTGTTTCAGTTCTGATTGGATTCGCCAGGTGTTCGCACGGCGAAGGGTCACAGCGAAGGCTCGCGAGAGCTTCACACTACGAACGATGGGATTTTCTAGGATATTTTGCTTCTGACTTAGTTCGCTGGTACACTCGCACTGCGAATGAAGTAGCGAAGGATTTGCTGGGTTGTTCGCATTGCGAACATGATAGATCTTTCCAAATTGTTTCGTTCATAACTTTGGATTCGTTTATCCGATTTAAACGTTCTTTGTATCGTTGTGGAGCTATGAAAGAGTTCTATGTTTTGGAGAGTGGAAATATTATTTATGGAATGGATTTTTGGTCGAGTATTGGGACTAATCGGAATTACGTGAATTACGTAAAATGGAACTGTTAAAACGTTAAAAGTCTTCGAGTCATGCGTCTGGAGTGTTTGTGGAGGGGATGAATCGTATCTTCCATATTTAATTGGATAAGTTTGTAGTGGTTTCGATTGAGGATATTAGGATTTGGTATGAAACTCAGAGGAAGAACAGGTAGAGTGTTTGAGATTTGAACTACAAGTGTTGAAAAGAGATGAAGGTGTTATGCTAAGTTATTCAAGAGAGAATTTGGGTTGAAAAAGGTTTAGTTTTCTTGGATATGTTATTTCAGATGAGAGTAATGGTTAAGGATTCATCGGAAATAGATGCAGCTCTACAATGAGAAGCTCCGAAGTTGGTTAAGGTGATTAGAAGCTTTTTGGACATTAGTTGGTTATTACCGAAGGTTATGGAGGGTTTTTCCAATTTAGCGTTTCTGTTACTTCGGTGGACTTGCAAAGGGTGAGTCCGTTTGCTTTGGATGTTCATTGTGAGGAAAGTTAAGAGGGTTAAAGTGGAATTTGTCTACGACTACAGTTTTGATTCTGCGTGATCCTGATGAATCGTTGTGAGGTATTGTGATGTGTCTTTGATGAGTTTAGTCAGTGTGTTAATGCAAGAGGGTAAAGTCGTGGCTTATGCTTTACTACCATTGAGGATTCCTAAAAGGATTTATACTATTCAGGATTTGGAATTGGTTGCGGTGGTTTGGTGTTGGAAATTTGGAGGTATTGTCTTTGTGGTTCTAAGGTTCGAAGTGTTTGGTAATCGCAAGAGTTTAGAGTACTTGGTGGATCTGAAAGAATAGAGTATGAGACAATGAGGATGGTTAGAATTTATGATGAGTTATGATTGTAGTTGGAATTAGCCTGTTGGTAAAGCTAAGGTTGTGTCTGACGAGTTAAGCCGAAAGTTTTTATGTAAGTCTGTTTTGATGGTCAGAGAATTAGAATGATTTGAGCAGTTCAGAGACTTGTGTCTGGTGTGAGAGATAACACCAGTAGAGTGTGAAGTTGGATATATTAAAAGTGAATAGTGATTTTTGGTGAATATGAGAAAGAGTTAAACTTTGGACGTGAGATTGATAGTTTTGATGGTTTACGAGTAATTCAGAGTGCGCAACGGAAGTGTGTTGTGGCACGTTTGGTATTTGCGTGTGTGACTTATAAGAATTCATAAGTTTGAACATTGGGAACATTGTAGGAATGGTAAGACTATTGGACATTTCAGTATGGAAGTGTTAGGCGAAAGATTTAAAGATTAATCAGGTACTAATTATGTAGTTGGGTGTGTTTGGGTCGTATGTTCGATGGGGTGAATCGTAGCATTGTTGTAATAATTGTAGTGTAACAAGGATGTTGGTATTATGGTTGTGCAATCAATGTTGTGTCGTGGAACTTGTGTTCATGTTTGTGTTGTTGCCATCGTTGCCATTGTGATGGTTCGAGTGCGTGTGGCAAATTCCTTGTGGTGAATTAAGGGAGTGTTACCTGTGGTGATGGTAACGATCTTGTTGTGTTTCGGTTCAAGAGTGAACATGTGTGTTCGTAACTTGGGTAATTCTTTGAGTTGTGAGTTGGGGTCGTCAAGTGCATTGTATTGCGGAATTGCATCTTGTCGTTCTAGTCGTCATCATTGTTGTGTCGTTGTTGTAGTTATGGTTAGCAAGGGTGATTTGCCAGTTTGTGTTATTCGTGATGCGTCTTTGGTTGGCATGTCGGTTTGTTAGGTCGATGCGAGAGTCGTGTCCGGGGTTGTTCGTCTCAGTTATATTTTCGAGGACGAAAATTTCTAAGTGGGGGAGAATTGTAACGCCCTGATTTATTTAACCGTATTTAATTATTCCATTTATGTGAAATTTTGTGAATTGTGTGATTTATTGTGTTTTCATGTTAATGCATCATGTTTGGGCATTGAGAGTTCTTGTGGCATAAAATGTGTCACATTTTGAAACTAACATCCACTTGTGGAAGTTAGTGTTATTTTTGGTTATGTCACATTTTGAACTAACATCCACTGGTGGACAGTTAGTGTTATTTTTTGTTATGTCACGTTTTGCACTTGAGTTCCACTGGTGGAAAGTTAGTGAGTTTTTGGTAATTTTTTTGAATTGTGTAAATTAAATGAGTTTTACCTGTTAATTGGATAATTTCTCTGATAGGTAAAATATTTGTTAATAATTATAATTTCTTTTCAACTTTTATTTCCCGAAATATATTTCATCGGTATGTTTCTGTTTTTATCGCATTTTGAGAGCGTTTGGGAGATATTTGAGCTGAGGGGTATTTTGGTCTTTTTTGGGTTAGATATTTTGATTTGTTATAAAAATAGAAAAGTAGAAAGAAAAGAGAGAAAAGATAGTAAGGAAAAGAAAAAGAAAGAAGAGAAAGAGAAGAGAAGAGAAAAGAGAGGAAGAAAAAGGGAGAAGAGGAAAAGTGAAAAAATCGAGAAATTCATCCGTTTAAAGCGCGAATAATCGGGTAAGGGTGAGAAGTTTCAATTATATTTCGATTGTGTATGTATATGTGTATGTTTTACTTGGAATGTTTGCTTATTTTTCATAGTTTTCATTTCTAGGTTGAAATGGTAGAAATGAATAGAAATTGATGTTTTCACGGACGAAAGTCGGAATAAATTGCGTAGTTGTGTCGAGTAATGTTAGGTTCGTGATCGAGTATGCTTGTTTTATCGAATTTTGGTTGATTTTGTAAGTTTTTGCATTTTTGGAGATTTGAGGGTTTAAGATTCGGATTGAAATCGAAAGTCGTAGAAATTCACGTTTGATGGCTCCAAATCACTACTATATGTTTGGTATGAATGAGTATGTGTTTGTTTCGAAAAAATAATTGAATCGGTCGGATTTTCGGACAAAATTGCTCAAACCCGTAGCAGCCCGTAGGAATTTTCTAGTTTTTGTGGCAAAACTTCAAAAATTCATAACTCTTGAACCGTAAGTCGATTTTGACCCCCCGTTCGAAGCGTTAGAAAGCTAACGAGATGTTTTTTTCTAGGAAAAATAGTTTTGAGGCCTGTATATGGTTCAATTATAGCAGAAAATTGAAACCGTATTGTTGTGTTAATTTGTACCGTCGTGAATGCGTGCGAATGAGGTGTTATCGTGCAATATGCTTTTGTTATATACACGTATAGCTTGTGTGTACTGTTATACGATGTTTTGTGGGTAGCCTTATGGCGTGAATCCCTAGATTGTAGAAATTATTGTGAATTGTGGCCTTTTGGCAAATAAATGCATGTTAATTGTGAAAGAGTTCGTTGCCGTTTGGGTGGTAAAGCGACTGCTCGTTGCCGTTTGGGTGTAAGTTGATGTGAATTGGTGTGAATGCATATGATAATATGCTTGTTGTTGTGATTTGTGGTAATGATGAATGCATTGTTTGAATTGATTTTCAATGCATGATTATTGATGTTGAAATGGTTCACATGGTTGTATATAATGTATGCCTTGGATTGTCATGAGTCAATTTTGTATGCCAAGCATCATGATATGCATTGTTGTGACGTCCTGAGTGACGGTTTGGTTCCCAGAGGGAATCCGCTATAACATCGTGTGCCTATGTGAGGACCTAAAGCGATGGTTATAGACGATCGTGTGCCCATGTGGGAACCTAAAGCGATCAGATTGTGTGCTCATGTGGAGACCTAAAGCAATCCATAACATTGTGTGCTCATGTGGAGACCTAAAGCGACGGGTGAACGATCGTATGCCCGACGGGGGGTTACTTGAGCGAACCCTCAGTAACGAGCGATGGTTCCAATAGTTCCTGAGTGAACTGGCGATGAGACATGAAATGTTGGAAGTCGGTACCGAACGCAGTGGCACATTTTGCATAGAGTCGTTGTGTCGGTCTCTGTGCATTTGCATAAATCATGGATTCATTATGTGTGAGAATTGTGAATGGATGCATTATGTGTGGAAACTCATGAATGGATTGATTTGTGTGAATATGTTATTATGTGGGCATAACTGATATATGCCTATGTGTTCGGAATTGTCGGAAAATATGTTATGCATCTGTGGTTTGCTATATGTATTGGTATGTGATGCGTGAGGTGAGAATAACTGTGTATGTGATTTTTATGTGTGTTTGCATATTATTATGCAATCTTGATTTTAGTTGTTATTTCTCACCCTTCTGCCTGTGGTTTGTTGCTCTATGAGGCAATTGCAGATTTGTGTCTTGGAGGCTTTTGTGAAGATTAGTTCTCCATCTGTTTGTCGGTCCTTGGTGTCTGCTCTGATACGTAGCACGGGAGTCGGGGAACGATTATGTTATATTTGTATACATTTGTAGGATTTATTTTGTATTATCTTGTTTGTATTTTGGATGTTAACAAACAATTTATTTTGTAAAACAAGTGGGTTATGGATCTTTCCGCTTTTATTCCATAATTGACCTTTCCTTTTGTTGGAAAAAGTTTCCCCTTTGAGGGTATTCTATTTTGTGCTATGTATTAAAAATATATGAGCAGGGATGATGTTTTGTTTATTTAAATGTGACATCCTTGTTTCTGTCGGAAAAATAAATTTTTAGTTACTCTGATTTTATTTATGTATTATTATTCGCGATGGGAAATGGGGGAGGTACATTAGTGGTATCAGAGCAGGTCGGTCCGTCCAGGCCAAGTTGTTGAGTCAGTTTGTGTGACAGTTGAATACTTGTCGATGTTGTTGTCCCTTAGTACGTGATATGTGTATGGAGCACTGTCAGTACTTTCTAGTTTTTCTAATCCTTTGTCTTCGGGATTGAGATTGAGATAAGTGGGGGAGAAGCTGGTACTTCTCCAAGTTGCTTCAGGTGTGGAGCGTTGGCTCAGTGTGTTGTGAATTGCAAGATTGTAAGTGCTCTTTGGACATTGTGGTTCCCGGTTCCGGAGGGAATGCGGAGGTAAGGTTTATGTCAACTGATGATTTTGCCTTAGGTAGTTTTGTGCAGGATGCAAGGGATGCTATTATAGTTTCGGTAAAGGCGGTCTATGCCCCATCATGATTGTCGGCTGCCTATTGACAAATTGAGGAACTGATCACACCTTAATCTCTTGTTGATAGTGGACGGGAATTATGTTGGATGGAATAGACGTGTCTTTCCGGCTTTGATGGTGTGTTCAATGAATTGTTTGGAATTTAAGGAAATGGTTACGGGTTGTTTTGATGAGTTTGATGAAGATTCTAATATCGGAAGATGAGACGGATTAGAGGTTTTAATATGTTGGTCAGGTTGGGAAGAGTCATTGAGAGAGAATGATTGGGGTTTTATTTAAGGACTGCTTCTCAGAGCGTAGAGATTGAACTTAATTGGACGAAGGTGAATAGTTGAGGTTTATATCTGCCAAGTAAGTAGGAAACTCTTAGTAGATGGGACTAAGATGTTTGTTTTGTCTGTGATGATAGTGTTCTGGGAATTGGCAGGAAGTCATAGTGATGGGCCGTCAGTTGTGCACGGTTTTTTAGCATGTGTTTTTGGATGGAACATTAAGGTGGTGTCTTAGAAGAGCTCCAGCTTTGTTAGTAACAAAAAGGAATGGATGATTGAATGGAATAACAAGTATAAACGGTATTGAGATATGGAAAGCAAAACCTTAGAGTTCTTGGTTATGTTTAGAAGCCTTGGGAGTTTATAGGGCATTAATGGAAATCTTGAGAAAACCCTTAGGTGTGGATGTAATATTGGGGAGTTCTTTTTGGTTAGTTGTTGCTACATGTTGGAATTTGTGGAATTGGACGACCAGGAGAAAAATTTGTGTATGGATTACTGACAGTTGATTAAGGTAACGATTGAGAATGAGCAAAACCTTGCCCTGTTTCAGTTCTGATTGGATTCGCCAGGTGTTCGCACGGCGAAGGTCACAGCGAAGAGGCTCGCGAGAGCTTCGCACTACGAACGATTGGGAATTTTCTAGGATATTTTGCTTCTGACTTAGTTCGCTTGGTACACTCGCACTGCGAATGAAGTAGCGAAGGATTTGTTGGGTTGTTCGCATTGCGAACATGATAGATCTTTCCAAATTGTTTCGTTCATAACTTTGGATTCGTTTATCCGATTTATAAACGTTCTTTGTATCGTTGTGGAGCTATGAAAGAGTTCTATGTTTTGGAGAGTGGAAATATTATTTATGGAATGGATTTTTGGTCGAGTATTGGGACTAATCGGAGTTACGTGAATTACGTAAAATGGAACTGTTAAAACGTTAAAAGGCTTCGAGTCATTGCGTCTGGAGTGTTTGTGGAGGGGATGAATCGTATCTTCCATATTTAATTGGATAAGTTTGTAGTGGTTTCGATTGAGGATATTAGATTTGGTATGAAACTCAGAGGAAGAACAGGTTAGAGTGTTTGAGATTTGAACTACAAGTGTTGAAAAAGAGATGAAGTGTTATGCTAAGTTATTTCAAGAGAGAATTTGGGTTGAAAAAGGTTGGTTTTCTTGGATATGTTTATTTCAGATGAGAGTATGGTTAAGGATTCATCGGAAATAGATGCAGCTCTACAATGAGAAGCTCCGAAGTTGGTTTAAGGGTGATTAGAAGCTTTTTGGACATTAGTTGGTTATTACCGAAGGTTATGGAGGGTTTTTTCCAATTTAGCGTTTCTGTTACTTCGGTGGACTTGCAAAGGGTGAGTCGTTTGCTTTGGATGTTCATTGTGAGGAAAGTTAAGAGGGTTAAAGTGGAATTTTGTCTACGACTCCAGTTTTGATTCTGCGTGATCCTTGATGAATCGTTGTGAGGGTATTGTGATGTGTCTTTGATGAGTTTAGTCAGTGTGTTAATGCAAGAGGGTAAAGTCGTGGCTTATGCTTTACTACCATTGAGGATTCCTAAAAGGATTTATACTATTCAGGATTTGGAATTGGTTGCGGTGGTTTGGTGTTGGAAATTTGGAGGTATTGTCTTTGTGGTTCTAAGGTTCGAAGTGTTTGGTAATCGCAAGAGTTTAGAGTACTTGGTGGATCTGAAAGAATAGAGTATGAGACAATGAGGATGGTTAGAATTTATGATGAGTTTATGATTGTAGTTGGAATTAGCCTGTTGGGTAAAGCTAAGGTTGTGTCCTGACGAGTTAAGCCGAAAGTTTTTTATGTAAGTCTATTTTGATGGTCAGAGAATTAGAATGATTTGAGCAGTTCAGAGACTTGTGTCTGGTGTGAGAGATAACACAGTAGAGTGTGAAGTTGGATATATTAAAAGTGAATAGTGATTTTTGGTGAATATGAGAAAGAGTTAAACTTTGGACGTGAGATTGATAGTTTTGATGGTTACGAGTAATCAGAGTGCGCAACGGAAGTGTGTTGTGGCAACGTTTTGTATTTGCGTGTGTGACTTATAAGAATTCATAAGTTGAACATTGGGAACATGTAGGAATGGTAAGACTATTGGACCATTTCAGTATGGAAGTGTTAGGCGAAAGATTTAAAGATTAATCAGGTACTAATATGTAGTTGGGTGTTTGTGGTCGTATGTTCGATGGGATGAATCGTAGCATTGTTGTAATATTGTAGTGTAACAAGGATGTTGGTATTATGGTTGTGCAATCAAATGTTGTGTCGTGGAACTTGTGTTCATGTTGTTGTGTTGTTGCCAATCGTTTCCATTGTGATGGTTCGAGTGCGTGTGGCTAATTCCTTTTGGTGAATTAGGGGAGTGTTACCTGTGGTGATGGTAACGATCTTGTTGTGTTTCGGTTCAAGAGTGAAACATGTGTGTTCGGAACTTGGGTATTCTTTGAGTTGTGAGTTGGTCGTCAAGTGCATTGTATGGGCATTGCATCTTGTCGTTCTAGTCGTCATCATTGTTGTGGTCGTTGTTGTAGTTATGGGGTTAGCAAGGTGATTT
Source organism: Lathyrus tuberosus (assembly GCA_022829125.1). Lineage (NCBI taxonomy): Eukaryota > Viridiplantae > Streptophyta > Magnoliopsida > Fabales > Fabaceae > Lathyrus > Lathyrus tuberosus. Next base: position 3,069,964 of record JALAZF010000626.1, on the reverse strand, counting down.
GCCAGTTTGTGTTATTCGTGATGCGTCTTTGGTTGGCATGTCGGTTTGTTAGTCGGAATGCGAGAGTCGTGTCCGGGGTTGTTCGTCTCCAGTTATATTTTCGAGGACGAAAATTTCTAAGTGAGGGAGAATTGTAAACGCCCTGATTTATTTAACCGTATTTAATTATTCCATTTATGTGAAATTTTGTGAATTGTGTGATTTATTGTGTTTCATGTTAATGCATCATGTTTGGGCAGTTGGAGAGTTTTGTGGCATAAATGTGTCACATTTTGAACTAACATCCACTTGTGGAAGTTAGTGTTATTTTTTGTTATGTCACATTTTGAACTAACATCCACTGGTGGAAGTTAGTGTTATTTTTTTGTTATGTCACGTTTTGCACTTGAGTTCCACTGGTGGAAGTTAGTGAGTTTTTGGTATTTTTTTGAATTGTGTAAATTAAATGAGTTTTACCTGTTAATTGGATAATTTCTCTGATAGGTAAAATATTTGTAATAAATTATAATTTCTTTTCAACTTTTATTTCCCGAAATATATTTCATCGGTATGTTTCTGTTTTTATCGCATTTTGAGAGCGTTTGGGAGATATTTGAGCATGAGGGGTATTTTGGTCATTTTGGGGTTAGATATTTTGATTTGTTATAAAAATAGAAAAGTAGAAAGAAAAGAGAGAAAAGATAGTAAGGAAAAGAAAAAGAAAGAAGAGAAAGAGAAGAGAAGAGAAAAGAGAGGAAAGAAAAGGGAGAAGAGGAAAAGTGAAAAAATCGAGAAATTCATCCGTTTAAAGCGCGAATAATCGGGTAAGGGTGAGAAGTTTCATTATATTTCGATTGTGTATGTATGTGTGTATGTTTTCTTGGAATGTTTTGCTTATTTTTCATAGTTTTCATTTCTAGGTTGAAAATGGTAGAAATGAATAGAAATTGATGTTTTCACGGACGAAAGTCGGAATAAATTGCGTAGTTGTGTCGAGTAATGTTAGGTCGTGATCGAGTATGCGTGTTTTATCGAATTTGGTTGATTTTGTAAGTTTTTGCATTTTTTGAGATTTGAGGGTTTAAGATTCGGATTGAAATTGAAAGTCGTAGAATTCACGTTTGATGGCTCCAAATCACTACTATATGTTTGGTATGAATGAGTATGTGTTTGTTTCGAAAAAAATAATTGAATCAGTCGGATTTTCGGACAAAATTGCTCAAACCCGTAGCAGCCCGCAGGGAATTTTCTGGTTTTTGGCAAAACTTCAAAAAATTCATAACTCTTGAACCGTAAGTCGATTTTGACCCCCGTTCGAAGCGTTAGAAAGCTAACGAGATGTTTTTTCTAGGAAAAATAGTTTTGAGGCCTGTATATGGTTTCAATTATAGCAGAAAATTGAAACCGTATTGTTGTGTTAATTTTTTACCGTCGTGAATGCGTGCGAATGAGGTGTTATCGTGCAATATGCTTTTTGTTATATAACGTATAGCTTGTGTGTACTGTTATACGATGTTTTGTGGGTAGCCTTATGGCGTGAATCCTAGATTGTAGAAATTATTGTGAATTGTGGCCTTTTGGCAAATAAATGCATGTTAATTGTGAAAGAGTTCGTTGTCGTTTGGGGTGGTAAAAGCGATGCTCGTTGCCGTTTGGTGTAATTGATGTGAATTGGTGTGAATGCATATGATAATATGCTTGTTGTTGTGGATTTGTGGTTAATGATGAATGCATTGTTTGAATTAATTTTCAATGCATGATTATTGATGTTGAAATGGTTCACATGGTTTGTATATATGTATGCCTTGGATTGTCATGAGTCATTTGTATGCCAAGCATCATGATATGCATTGTTGTGACGTCCTGAGTGACGGTTTGGTTCCAGAGGGAATCCGCTATAACATCGTGTGCCTATGGTGAGGACCTAAAGCGATGGTTATAGACGATCGTGTGCCCATGTGGGGACCTAAAGCGATCAGGATTGTGTGCTCATGTGGAGACCTAAAAGCAATCCATAACATTGTGTGCTCATGTGGGAGACCTAAAGCGACGGGTGAACATCGTATGCCGACGGGGTGTTACTTGAGCGACCCTCAGTAACGAGCGATGGTTCCAATAGTTCCTGAGTGAACTGGCGATGAGACATGAAATGTTGGAAGTCGGTACCGCATGGCATTTGCATAGAGTCGTTGTGTCGGTCTCTGTGCATTTGCATAAAATCATGGATTCATTATGTGTGAGAATTGTGAATGGATGCATTATGTGTGGAAACTCATGAATGGATTGATTGTGTGAATATGTTATTATGTGGGCATAACTGATATATGCTATGTGTTCGGATTGTCGGAAATATGTTATGCATCTGTGGTTTGCTATATGTATTGGTATGTGATGCGTGAGGTGAGAATAACTGTGTATGTGATTTTTATGTGTGTTTGCATATTATTATGCAATCTTGATTTTAGTTGTTATTTCTCACCCTTCTGCTGTGGTTTGTTGCTCTATGAGGCAATTGCAGATTTGTGTCTTGGAGGCTTTTGTGAAGATTAGTTCTCCATCTGTTTGTCGGTCTTGGTGTCTGCTCTGATACGTAGCACGGGAGTCGGGGAACGATTATGTTATATTTGTATACATTTGTAGGATTTATTTTGTATTATCTTGTTTGTATTTTGGATGTTAACAAACAATTTATTTTGTAAAACAAGTGGGTTATGGATCTTTCCGCTTTATTCCATAATTGACCTTTCCTTTTGTTGGAAAAAGTTTCCCCTTTGAGGGTATTCTATTTTGTGCTATGTATTAAAAATATATGAGCAGGGATGATGTTTTGTTTATTTAAATGTGACATCCTTGTTTCTGTCGGAAAAATAAATTTTTAGTTACTCTGATTTTATTTATGTATTATTTATTCGCGATGGGAAATGGGGTGTTACAATAAGCTGCAAAGTCAGCCCCACCTTCAAGAAGCAAGCTTCAGGCCTTTCCACAATACAACTAAGATTTTTTACAAACGCGAAAACTTCGCAACACCCCACATGAACATTCATGACGCAAAACAACCGTTGCCAATGTCAAAAAATATGTACAACAAAATGAAAATGACACAACCTATAAAACAAATTGAAACGCACAAAAATTCAAAAACGACAAAACCGATTACAAATGATACTCACCTCAAGGCTATAAATAAGTTCCTCACTTCCATTCATTCTCTTCAAGCCTCAAAGCAATCGTTACCCTGCCATTTTTCATCCCAACAACCTTCGAACAATCTCCCTGCAAACAGCAGCATAATTATTCACGGACCACAAACAACTCACAACTTCTTTAAATCATTTACAAACCTTCAAACCCCTTTTCTCCAAATCACAAACTCACTATAAATTTATCCCAAAACAAACCTTCATCCTCACCTCAACACAAACCAAATTTATCCTAAATCTAACTTTCAAACCACACCACAAATTCGTAACGGAAACTGAAACCCGAGCGAGACAGGTAGATTGAAAGAGTAAGAAGAAAGAGCGAAACAGAGGTGCAAAGTTGAAATAGGAATTGAAAGAGAATCAAACACAGATACAAAAGAGAGAGATTGAGTAACCAGGCACCGTTCGCAAATGTAAAGCATTTTTTGGTTTCCTTTCGTGAAGCCCTTTTATCTTTTACAGATAGTTGATTGTTCTTCATGACCACTAGGCTTGTTTTTGTGTTAAAAAATCATTTTCATGTTTTTGTTGGGCTCAACCCATTGTATTTCTATATAGACACACACCTTAGATCCACGCCCCTCCCCTTTTTCTCTTTGATTTTTTTTCTTTTTCCTTTTTAATTTTCTTCTGTGTTTTTTTCTTCTAATTTCTTATATTTTTTCTCTAAAGGTTTAGAAGTTTAAGTTTAAATTCCTTTTAATTGATTTTCCATTAATGTTTTTTCTTAATACTTTATCTTTATCTTTTTTCATCTTGATTTATTTTTTTCATTTTGGTTGATGAAGTCTTGATATCATGGATTGTTGATGTTCAAAGAGATTTAATCTTCATTATTTCAAACATGTGGTTGAATGATCATTTGGATCATTCTCTAAACTTTGGGATATTGATAGGTTGCCTTTGATTAATCAATGGAAGTTCTTGATTAAGACGAGACCGTTCCCATTTTTCATTTTGTGTGGCATGACTTTAGGAGGATGATCTACATATAATTCCTCTAGCGTGTTTTAACACAAACATTGTTATTGATCGGCCTCCCACATTATGATCTTCCTCATAGATTGTGCTATGATTACTTAACATAACTCTAAATTGGTCCCGGTTCGAGAAAGTGATCATCCGATCAATAACAATTAACAACTAACATCTTTACATTTCCGCTATTTATCTTCTTGTTATTTACTTTCTGTCATTTAATTTTCTGCAACTTATATCATTGTTGATTTATTTCATTGTCCATATATTTCATTGCTCATTTTCATCTTTATTTCTTCATCTTATTGAAAAATACAAAAACATGATAAAGATCAAAAACCCTAAAAATCTTTCAAGCTTGGACTATGGTTATTATCCCTAGCAATATGGAGTTTTGGACCTTGTACATAAACCCTAGCAAAGGAGATTTGGATCTTGGTCTTCTTTATTTCCATTGTCTTAGCTTAGGACACCATTGCATATCATTCATAGCTTACTCTTGGGCTTTCTTACAATGAGACTTATTCGATCAATTACTTCTTATTGGTCGTCTAAAAGACTAGCCCACTATGCTAGTACACGCATAGTTTATCATTTGAGTTGTATGTCTATTATTTATTTCATCCCCATTCAAAAAATGTATCCCCACTCCCTTGACGTGTAATAACTTTACCGTTTTCCTTTATTTTGTTTATGTCTTGCCATTGCATAACCTAAACCATTTTCAAAATAATTCTCGATCCAACATCAAGCCATTTGTCACCTTTGTAAGTCGATTGCCTTGTGCATCGCCATCAACCTTATCCTAACGCAATTAGGTCCTCCCTTCCATTCATTTTCAAACCCTTACCACGCTTCGCACGCAAATTCAAACCTCGGTCAAAATTAAAACATCTAATCCTATTCAGACACAATTTCATTAAAGGTGAAAAGAGAGTTGGTAAGGAGCCTTCAATTCCTCTCCTTGATTGTTTGGGTACTAGGAGCCTTCCTTACTATTAGAACAATTGTCATCTCTAAAAACCTCTAGTCGGATTCACATCAAACCATTTTTGCAACAAATCAAATCAAACCTATTTTCTCAATCACTTAGATAAAAAAGAGAGTCTAGAGGCTTCTATCCGCTCTCCCAAATACTTGGATGCGATGAGCCTTCCTTGGCCATTCGAGTACTCATCATCCGTTCAAAATACTCTAACTATATCAAACCCTTTCACAATTAAGGTTGAAAAAGAGAGAGTCTCGAGCCTTCAATTTGCTCCCCTGATTGTTTGGATACAAGGAGCCTTCCTAGGCCATCCAAGTGATCGTCATCCAAACAAAACATCCAAAACATTAATTCAACTTCTCACCGCCGTGCGATCAAAACTTTTTCTCAAAAGAACGATGTTTAATCTTTCTAATGCGCCCACAAACTAAATGCTTAAGCCTCCGCTGAGAGTAAAAAAAGCTAACGTTTCGCCTTTAGAATGCGACCTAAACATTCGTTCGATAAAATGAACCAACAACCCATAGTCCCACGAATTACGAACACTCTGATTCTTCATTTCTTTCAAAAGATGATACGTAGGCACGAGGTTTCACAACCCAGGAGAGCACCCTAATAAAAAACCACATGTTTCCCCTTAACAAATGAACTCTTTTTCTCATACCTTTTCGCATTATTCGCTTAGAAGAAAACAAATAACATTAGCTTACAATTCATCACAAATCGAACTAAGAGGTTCCCATTGAGTACAACGGGCGTAAGGGGTGCTAATACCTTCCTCTTGCATAATCGACTCCCGAACCTAGAATTTGGTTGTGATGACCATGTTCTTATCTTTAAAGGTTTTCTCTATATTTTCCTATTCCTTCTTGGAATGAATAAAGTTCAGCGGCGACTCTGTTCAAACATTTTTTCCGCGTCCCATTGCGAAGGATCTTATTTGTTTTAGGTGCAACGGTTTGGAGACTCTGCTGGGGACCAGAGATATTGGTTATTTACCCGTTATTGTAACCAACCTCAGAATTGATTGAACCTGTGATCCTGAAATGTTGAATTAGCATTGCATCCATGCATATCATGGCCTCACATTGTCAAAATTGCATTGCATATGCATCAACTGTGCATCTTGCATTTCATTCCAAAAATAAAAACTCATTTCGCCTTCCTTTGTCTCTAGTAAATCAAGTTGATTTCACGACACTAGTATACTACTCGCGCTAACACTAGACGAATGATGGATCAGATTCAAAAAGAGAAAGCTGCCTTCAGAGAAGAAATGGATTCTATCAAGAGCAAGATTGATCAAATTTTAGAGACCATAATGGCTCTGGCCAGAAGAGAAGATGAATTGTGTGACGCTGCTGCCGCAAAGAACAATGTTCATGTGCAAGGATCTGCCTCACACTCAAGGCCTTCAGTCCCCGTTCCTAATCCCATAATCTATGGAATGCTCCTAAACTACACTCCTGCAGTTGAGGGAGCCACCACTCAAGCAATGCCTACATCTAGAGTTACTGTTAGAGCTATCCCACAAGTGCAACTTGTTGTTACTCAAATTCATATTCCTTATGTTGAAGAAGAGCTACAAGATGAATATGAGATGCAAAACTATCACACTGCTGCCCCAATTACCAATCCTGCAGCTACCCAAGATTCTGAAGCCATCCATATGTGTTGTGATTTAGCTGAAAAACTCTGAGTCATAGAAGGGAACAAGTTAACTTCTTTGAGTGCCTTAGAGATGTGCTTGGTGTTGAATGTTGTTATTCCTCTTAAGTTCAAGGTCCCGGAATTCCCAAAGTATAAGGGCCTCAGCTGCCCTAATATTCATCTAAAGATGTACTACCGAAAGATGGTTGCCTATGCCAGGGATGAAAAGCTCGTGATCCATTTTTTCCAAGATAGCTTGTATGGGGCATCTCTGGAATGGTACATGCAACTGGTGCGCACTTGGGTTGAGTTGGCTGAAGCATTCATTAAGCAATACAAATACAATACTGACCTGGTTCTGAACCCCACTCAACTCCAGAGTATGGCTCAAAAGGACAACATATCCTTTAAGTAGTACACACAGCGTTGGAGAGAGTTAGCTGCAAGGGTGCATCCACCACTAGTTGACTATGAATTGATTGATATTTTTATGGGTACCTTGCAAGGGCAATACTACGAAAAGATTATCAACAATGTGTCTTCAGGATTCTCAGACATGGTAATTATTGGTGAGATAATTGAAGAGGGTTTGAAAAGTGGAAGATTTGAGGTTCTAGCAGCCAGACTGGAGTGAAGAAGCCTTTCAATGGGTTCAAAAAAAAGGAGGGCTAAACAAATGCCATCTCTGCTCAAAGAGGAAAAGCACAACAGAGAGCGTCTGCTCCAATTCACTACTTCCAGTACCCATATGTTGCAGCTGTGCAATATGCTCCTATTCCTTATCAGCGAACTACTCCAGCTCCAGTTCCTACTCAGATACCTCAGTAACACGCTCCGTAGCAACGTCAACCTAACCAGCAAAGGATGAGGAGGCCATAAAGACATTTTCATCCTCTGCCTGTGTCATATTCCTATATCTTTCCTTATCTGCTAAAGGATGGGTCGATTACCTTGAGAGATCTAGCTCCTCCAACTGTTATCCCTCTAGACTATGATGCCAATGCTCACTGTGAGTATCATAAGGGCGCCCCAGGGCACATAATTGAGAATTGCAGAGCTTTTAAGCACAATGTTCAAGACTTGATTGAAGCTAATGAGCTCACATTCACCCCAAGAATCCTGAATGTTACAACAAACCCCATGTCGCCGCCAAGCTGGCTCAGTATCAAATTAAGAAAGGAAGTTCATTTCCCCGAAGAAGTCGATCATTATTCCATGCTATCATTTTGCATTCTTGTATTTCGTTCTTGTTTGTTTAAGTACTGTTTGCTTTAAACATTGTCATTTGTATTTGGTTTTATTAATGAAGTGATTATGCATGTTCTGAATTAGTCTTGTCGTATTCACTCATTTTTCCCATTTATTGCAAAGCACAGACACATACTTCTCCATTTCACTTTCTTTATCAAACTTTTGTTTTAGCAAAGATTAGAAGGATGATGACGAAAACGAAATACCAATAATTACTCATTATATGCTTCCGGATAAAATCCTGTTGATGATATACAGACATTTTTTAGAATCCCCCAAACACTAGAGAAATAAGGAGTTAGTCCCTAGTAACCACTTCGAGCCTAGAAGTAGGAGTTTCCTTCGGATTTCTAAACCCTTACGCTTAACCTGGGGCAGGGTAGTGTTCAGTTAATCTGACTACGCACTCAAATTACAAGGTGAAACATCCCGTATGGGGATCAACCACATGATATTTTCCACACACATCCTGAAGTGTCAAAAGAATCATGCAAAATCCAAAAGTTATGTTGGTTTACCAATGACTTGGCAATCACAACTTTTCAGCAAAATCGGAAAAAAAAAAACGGCCTACTAAGTTGAACACCCAAAGAGGCAACTTAGGCAAAAACTAGGGCAATCCCGGTGGACTAAAAGCTTCAAAAAATATTCCAGGAAAAAATTAGGGATCAAGAAAAATCAAAAGAGATCTTCAAATCCTCAGCAAAAACAAAACAGGATTATGTGACCACCATGTCAAAATCAAAGGGTCATTGACATCCATAAAAAACAAAATAATATGACTGTCATTTCAAAAGAATCTTGAGTCATCATCTTCACCCTTAGACCGTCAACCCTTTTAGAAGAGGAATGTGTGTAAAATTAACTAGACGTAGGAATGGAGATCATCAAGAAGAAGGGGTGGGTACAAACCAATTTTTGAGCCTTATATTCTTTGCTTCAACAACCATGAACTAGACCACGTTACAACCCTCAAAAGACCTAATTGAGGCAAGGTTTATTCTAAAAGCATCCTACTACAAGGTTGCGTAAACTGACTCTTAGAGATTTGCTAATCTTCAATATTGATGTCATATTCTTGCTATATCTTTCATACACTAGCTAAATCAGCACTACGTTTGGACTAACGGTCCATTCGTCTCACACTATCACAGCATTCTAATAAATGACTATTTCAAAACTTGCATGAGCATCACATTAAAATTACCATTTGTGAATGAACAATTTTAACTGCAAATCAGTGTTTGACATCAAGGAAATTCCAACAAGGGGAAATCAAAGAGGAACTTGAACTTTCGTTGGCGCTAACCCGAATCAAGACTACCTCAAAACCCTATAAATTTGGGACAAATCCTTCAAAAGCTCAATCAGGAGTAAATCATCTCAGAGGCACATCAAAGCTCAACTTCCGAAAGATTAGACCACTTCAAGAATTGGATAATCAGGGGCAGACTACTACAAAATTCAGACACTGGGTAAATCATGTCATGGTAACTCCTAAAAACTTTCGTTCAAGGAGAATTCTTTCAAGAACTCGACAGTCTGGGGAAAAACAAGTTGCGATAGAATATCCTTTTTATACCTACAAGTTGGAGAAGCAGATCTTGCCAAGACACTAGTGACCATTAAGTTCAGAGCAATAGCACAATCTTCATGCGTTGATCACGTTGCTACCCTCATTTTTAGGCCATCCTGAACATTAAGCATAAAAGGTGTGGTTTTCTCATAAACAAACACACGAATTATCAGCAAGTGATCAAACTTAGGGCATCAAGAGCATCTTCGTCTGCCTTTGATCATAGCATCATCAAAGAGCTGGTGTTGGGAAATCAGCCTCATTCACCAACCAAAGTCCAATCCGCATTGGCAACTACCCAAAGTCTACCTTGCTGGCATCTTCAAAAAACCTATCTAATCACATATCTGTATTCAAACATGCATCATATACATTATACGCATCAGATGCATACATGAACCAAAAATATATATCCCCAACACATGCATCTTAGTGCATCAACATTTGCATCGTATTTCCATCCGAAATGGAGTACCCTTACAAAATCAAACATGTATAAGTCAGGATCCAGGATCAATCACAAGATTTCAGACCGATCCTCAGCCCAGTCAGCAGTGTTTCTCCGAATAGGTTCCCATTGAATCACTTTCTCTAACCTTTTGTTGATGAAGTTGCGATCCTCAGCTTAGCTAGTGGTATTTCTATGAGTGAGTTCTTACCAGGTGTTGTTCAGTGGTCGTTCCCTATTGAGTTATTCTCCTCAACCTTTTGTTGATGAAGATGTGATCTCTAGCTCAGCCGGTGGTATTTCTCCGAATGAGTTCTTACTATGCATTATTTAGTGGGTGTTCCCCATTGAGTTTTTTTCTTCAAACTTTTGTTGAAAAAGTTGTTCTTACAATGCGTTGTTCAATGGGCGTTCCCCATTGAGTTATTATCTTCAACCTTTTATTAATGAGGTTGTTATCCTCAGACCAGTTAGTGGTTTTTCTCTGAATAAATTCCTACCTTTCTCTTGGGCGTTCCCTGGTGAGATGGTTCCTTTCAACCTTTTGTTGACAAAGGTGGTGTTCCTCGGTAATTCCTTTGCTTCAACCTTTTGTTGATGTCCCCAAATAAGTCGTACCCATCGATGTACCGATATTCATCCAACAAGTTTGCATTTTTGAACTTTTGCCAACAGCCTTACTATCATCCATTTGGTGATTGCAAATGGTGTTTTGATTGTACCTTCATCCTTTTGGTGATTATGATCATTAAAGTTGTACTATCATCCTTTTGATGGTATAAGATGTTGTTTCACTCTAACCTCCATCCTTTTGGTGGTGGCAACCATGGAAGTCGGGAAATTATTATCATCCTTTTGGTGGTAGCAATTTGTGTTGTTTAATCCTACTGTCATCCTTTTGGTGTCGGTAATTCTTGAAGCTTTGGGCTGTTCATCACCCTTTTGGTGGTAAGAACCTCTAAAACTATTGCGACTTACTGTTATCCTTTTGGTAATAGCAAGTTGTGTTTTGATCTTACCCTCATCCTTTTGGTGATGGCGATCATTGATTGTGTGCTTACTATCATTATTTTGGTGATTGCAAGTTGTGTTTCACCTTCATCCTTTTGGTGATGGTGATCATTCTGTGTGTGTACTTACTATCATCCTGTGTGTGTACTTACTAGCAAGTTGTGTACTTACTAGCAAGTTGTGTACTTACTATCATTCTGTGTGTGTACTTACTAGCAAGTTGTGAGTGTTCATTATCATCCTTTTTGTGATAGATCCGTCATCATTTTGGTTTCGGAGATTTGTGTGTGTGTGTGTGTGTGTGTGCTTACTATTATCCTTTTGGTGATAGAAGGTTGTGTATGTTCTCTATCATCCTTTTGGTGATAGATCCGTTATCCTTTTGGTGTCGAAAATACTTGTGTGTGTTCTCTATCATCCTTTTGGTGTCGGAAACCATTGTGTGTGTTCACTATCATCCTTTTGGTGATAGATCCGTCATCCTTTTGGTGCCGAAAATCCTTGTGTGTGCTTAATATCATCTTTTTGGCGATAGCAAGTTATGTGTGTTCTTTATCATCCTTTTGGTGATAGATTCGTCATCCTTTTGGTGTCGGAAATCTGTGCGTGTGTCCACTATCATCCTTTTGGTGATAGATCCGTCATCCTTTTGGTGTCGGAAATCCTTGTGTGTATTTGTCGCTACCGTGAAAAATGACCAGCGAAGACACAGAGTCGCCATCGAACTTTATTTATCCCAAAAGAGGAAAGGAAAACATCAAGAAAACCCCCAAGAGAAAAGGATAAGATGGTCTCGCAACCAAGAGATGGGTTCAGATGTCGGTTATGCAAGGGGAAGGTATTATCACCCCTCACATCCATCGTACTCGATGGGAACCATTCACTTGTCTTATGTGTAAAGATGTTGCTAAGGATATCTTGCTTTCTAAGAATGCTCTAAGAGGGAAAGAAAAAGGTTTAGAAACGAAATGTTGCAAAACTATAGGCGAAAAGGAAATAGGATTGTGAAAGAAAGTTGACAAAGGAAAAGTTGGCTCACCATGACTTCGCTGTCTTGTGCCTACGTATCTTCATTAACCAATGAAGAATCAGAGCGTCTGTAGTTCTGAGGACTACGGGTGAGAAAAATGGGAAGTTTACTCGGCAAGACTTCTTCTTCTTGTGCCTACGCATTCTCAACAGGTATGAGAAATCAGAGTGTCTGTAGTTCGAAGAACTACAGGTGAGAAAAATGGGAAGTTTGCTCGCCAAGACTTCGCCATCTTGTGCCTACGTATCTTCATTCGGACGAGAATGAAGAAAATCAGAGCGTTTGTAGTTCGTGGGACTACGGTTGGTTAGTGTTTTTTATGGACAATGCTATTGTTCACGTCCTAGTAGTTAGGTGTATTGTCGTTCGCTCGTGGAGTCTTATGCGTTACCTGTATTGCGGTAGAACGAAAATAACATGCCCTTTTCTGAAAAGGTTTAGATTTTCGCCATCGAGGCAAGATGTCACATTTGATTTGTGAGGATTGATTGTAGGGGTGAAATAAGTCCTCAGATAGGAACCCCTGCAGGTAGTACCCAATTCTTTATCTCAAAAGATTTATTTTTGAAAATGGTGTGGAGAATATAGTCATGTCTTCGTATTGAAAGATGAGTATCGAGACCACACACTCTAACGTGAGCATCCTAATGCTCTAAGAGGAAGAAGTCTTCACTCAATCCCCTCTCTTTAGTTCAATACAAAGAGAGCCTTATTCTCTTATTTAAGAAGATGTTTTATTTTAGACGGTAAGTGTTTTATGACAGTGAACCCTAAATAAGAAAAATATTTAACAAAAATAATTACAAAGACTATTAATAAAAATTATTAAAAAACATTATTAACAAAATAATTAACCAAAATAATTAACAAAATTATTAATAAAGATAATTAACCAAAATAATTAACAAATTAATAAAAATTAGGAAGGGTGTGAAAGTGTTTTAGGAGGGTGAAAAGAAAACAGCATGGGCCGAAGCCCATCATCCTTGCTACACCAAAAAGAAAGACACAGTTTTCCTTTTTTTTCCTCTAAAAGTGGTGAGAAATTAACACGCGCTATAAGCCCAAAACAAGCATAGCCCAGATAACATCAAAGCTTCAGCACCATTGCACCACATTTATTAACAAAATTATTAACAAAATTATTAATAAAGATAATTAACCAAAATAATTAACAAATTAATAAAAATTAGGAAGGGTGTGAAAGTGTTTTAGGAGTGTGAAAAGAAAACAGCATGGGCCGAAGCCCATCATCCTTGCTACACCAAAAAGAAAGACACGGTTTTCCTTTTTTTTCTCTAAAAGTGGTGAGAAATTAACACGAGCGATAAGCCCAAAACAAGCATAGCCCAGATAACATCAAAGCTTCAGCACCATTGTACCACATTTATTAACAAAATAATTAACAAAATTATTAATAAAGATAATTAACCAAAATAATTAATAAATTAATAAAAATTAGGAAAGGTGTGAAAGTGTTTTAGGAGTGTGAAATGAAAACAGCATCGGCCGAAGTCCATCATCCTTGCTACACCAAAAAGAAAGACACGGTTTTCCTTTTTTTCCTCTAAAAGTGGTGAGAAATTAACACGAGCGATAAGCCCAAAACAAGCATAGCCTAGATAACATCAAAGCTTCAGCACCATTGTACCACATTTATTAACAAAATAATTAACAAAATTATTAATAAAGATAATTAACCAAAATAATTAACAAATTAATAAAAATTAGGAAGGGTGTGAAAGTGTTTTAGGAGGGTGAAAAGAAAACAGCATGGGCCGAAGCCCATCATCCTTGCTACACCAAAAAGAAAGACACGGTTTTCCTTTTTTTTTCTCTAAAAGTGGTGAGAAATTAACACGCGCTATAAGCCCAAAACAAGCATAGCCCAGATAACATCAAAGCTTCAGCACCATTGTACTACATTTATTAACAAAATTATTAACAAAATTATTAATAAAGATAATTAACCAAAATAATTAACAAATTAATAAAAATTAGGAAGGGTGTGAAAGTGTTTTAGGAGTGTGAAAAGAAAACAACATGGCCAAAGCCCATCATCCTTGCTACACCCAAAAGAAAGACACGGTTTTCCTTTTTTTCTCTAAAAGTGGTGAGAAATTAACACGAGCGATAAGCCCAAAACAAGCATAGCCCAGATAACATCAAAGCTTCAGCACCATTGTACCACATTTATTAACAAAATAATTAACAAAATTATTAATAAAGATAATTAACCAAAATAATTAATAAATTAATAAAAATTAGGAAGGGTGTGAAAGTGTTTTAGGTGTGTGAAATGAAAACAGCATCGGCCGAAGTCCATCATCCTTGCTACACCAAAAAGAAAGACACGGTTTTCCTTTTTTTTTCTCTAAAAGTGGTGAGAAATTAACACGCGCTATAAGCCCAAAACAAGCATAGCCCAGATAACATCAAAGCTTCAGCACCATTGTACCACATTTATTAACAAAATTATTAACAAAATTATTAATAAAGATAATTAACCAAAATAATTAACAAATTAATAAAAATTAGGAAGGGTGTGAAAGTGTTTTAGGAGTGTGAAAAGAAAACAACATGGGCCAAAGCCCATCATCCTTGCTACACCCAAAAGAAAGACACGGTTTTCCTTTTTTTCTCTAAAAGTGGTGAGAAATTAACACGAGCGATAAGCCCAAAACAAGCATAGCCCAGATAACATCAAAGCTTCAGCACCATTGTACCACATTTATTAACAAAATAATTAACAAAATTATTAATAAAGATAATTAACCAAAATAATTAATAAATTAATAAAAATTAGGAAGGGTGTGAAAGTGTTTTAGGTGTGTGAAATGAAAACAGCATCGGCCGAAGTCCATCATCCTTGCTACACCAAAAAGAAAGACACGGTTTTCCTTTTTTTTTCTCTAAAAGTGGTGAGAAATTAACACGAGCGATAAGCCCAAAACAAGCATAGCCTAGATAACATCAAAGCTTCAGCACCATTGTACCACATTTATTAACAAAATAATTAACAAAATTATTAATAAAGATAATTAACCAAAATAATTAACAAATTAATAAAAATTAGGAAGGGTGTGAAAGTGTTTTAGGCGGGTGAAAAGAAAACAACATGGGCTGAAGCCCATCATCCTTGCTACACCAAAAAGAAAGACACGGTTTTCCTTTTTTTTTCTCTAAAAGTGGTGAGAAATTAACACGCGCTATAAGCCCAAAACAAGCATAGCCCAGATAACATCAAAGCTTCAGCACCATTGTACCACATTTATTAACAAAATTATTAACAAAATTATTAATAAAGATAATTAACCAAAATAATTAACAAATTAATAAAAATTAGGAAGGGTGTGAAAGTGTTTTAGGAGTGTGAAAAGAAAACAACATGGGCCAAAGCCCATCATCCTTGCTACACCCAAAAGAAAGACACGGTTTTCCTTTTTTTCTCTAAAAGTGGTGAGAAATTAACACGAGCGATAAGCCCAAAACAAGCATAGCCCAGATAACATCAAAGCTTCAGCACCATTGTACCACATTTATTAACAAAATAATTAACAAAATTATTAATAAAGATAATTAACCAAAATAATTAATAAAAATTAGGAAGGGTGTGAAAGTGTTTTAGGAGTGTGAAATGAAAACAGCATCGGCCGAAGTCCATCATCCTTGCTACACCAAAAAGAAAGACACGGTTTTCCTTTTTTTCCTCTAAAAGTGGTGAGAAATTAACACGAGCGATAAGCCCAAAACAAGCATAGCCTAGATAACATCAAAGCTTCAGCACCATTGTACCACATTTATTAACAAAATAATTAACAAAATTATTAATAAAGATAATTAACCAAAATAATTAACAAATTAATAAAAATTAGGAAGGGTGTGAAAGTGTTTTAGGAGGGTGAAAAGAAAACAGCATGGGCCGAAGCCCATCATCCTTGCTACACCAAAAAGAAAGACACGGTTTTCCTTTTTTTTTTCTCTAAAAGTGGTGAGAAATTAACACGCGCTATAAGCCCAAAACAAGCATAGCCCAGATAACATCAAAGCTTCAGCACCATTGTACCACATTTATTAACAAAATTATTAACAAAATTATTAATAAAGATAATTAACCAAAATAATTAACAAATTAATAAAAATTAGGAAGGGTGTGAAAGTGTTTTAGGAGTGTGAAAAGAAAACAACATGGGCCAAAGCCCATCATCCTTGCTACACCCAAAAGAAAGACACGGTTTTCCTTTTTTTCTCTAAAAGTGGTGAGAAATTAACACGAGCGATAAGCCCAAAACAAGCATAGCCCAGATAACATCAAAGCTTCAGCACCATTGTACCACATTTATTAACAAAATAATTAACAAAATTATTAATAAAGATAATTAACCAAAATAATTAATAAATTAATAAAAATTAGGAAGGGTGTGAAAGTGTTTTAGGTGTGTGAAATGAAAACAGCATCGGCCGAAGTCCATCATCCTTGCTACACCAAAAAGAAAGACACGGTTTTCCTTTTTTTTTCTCTAAAAGTGGTGAGAAATTAACACGAGCGATAAGCCCAAAACAAGCATAGCCTAGATAACATCAAAGCTTCAGCACCATTGTACCACATTTATTAACAAAATAATTAACAAAATTATTAATAAAGATAATTAACCAAAATAATTAACAAATTAATAAAAATTAGGAAGGGTGTGAAAGTGTTTTAGGAGTGTGAAAAGAAAACAGCATGGGCCGAAGCCCATCATCCTTGCTACACCAAAAAGAAAGACACGGTTTTCTTTTTTTTTTCTCTAAAAGTGGTGAGAAATTAACACGCGCTATAAGCCCAAAACAAGCATAGCCCAGATAACATCAAAGCTTCAGCACCATTGTACCACATTTATTAACAAAATTATTAACAAAATTATTAATAAAGATAATTAACCAAAATAATTAACAAATTAATAAAAATTAGGAAGGGTGTGAAAGTGTTTTAGGAGTGTGAAAAGAAAACAGCATGGGCCGAAGCCCATCATCCTTGCTACACCCAAAAGAAAGACACGGTTTTCCTTTTTTTCTCTAAAAGTGGTGAGAAATTAACACGAGCGATAAGCCCAAAACAAGCATAGCCCAGATAACATCAAAGCTTCAGCACCATTGTACCACATTTATTAACAAAATAATTAACAAAATTATTAATAAAGATAATTAACCAAAATAATTAATAAATTAATAAAAATTAGGAAGGGTGTGAAAGTGTTTTAGGTGTGTGAAATGAAAACAGCATCGGCCGAAGTCCATCATCCTTGCTACACCAAAAAGAAAGACACGGTTTTCCTTTTTTTTTCTCTAAAAGTGGTGAGAAATTAACACGAGCGATAAGCCCAAAACAAGCATAGCCTAGATAACATCAAAGCTTCAGCACCATTGTACCACATTTATTAACAAAATAATTAACAAAATTATTAATAAAGATAATTAACCAAAATAATTAACAAATTAATAAAAATTAGGAAGGGTGTGAAAGTGTTTTAGGAGGGTGAAAAGAAAACAACATGGGCCGAAGCCCATCATCCTTGCTACACCAAAAAGAAAGACACGGTTTTCCTTTTTTTTTCTCTAAAAGTGGTGAGAAATTAACACGCGCTATAAGCCCAAAACAAGCATAGCCCAGATAACATCAAAGCTTCAGCACCATTGTACCACATTTATTAACAAAATTATTAACAAAATTATTAATAAAGATAATTAACCAAAATAATTAACAAATTAATAAAAATTAGGAAGGGTGTAAAAGTGTTTTAGGAGTGTGAAAAGAAAACAGCATGGGCCGAAGCCCATCATCCTTGCTACACCCAAAAGAAAGACACGGTTTTCCTTTTTTTCTCTAAAAGTGGTGAGAAATTAACACGAGCGATAAGCCCAAAACAAGCATAGCCCAGATAACATCAAAGCTTCAGCACCATTGTACCACATTTATTAACAAAATAATTAACAAAATTATTAATAAAGATAATTAACCAAAATAATTAATAAAAATTAGGAAGGGTGTGAAAGTGTTTTAGGAGTGTGAAATGAAAACAGCATCGGCCGAAGTCCATCATCCTTGCTACACCAAAAAGAAAGACACGGTTTTCCTTTTTTTCCTCTAAAAGTGGTGAGAAATTAACACGAGCGATAAGCCCAAAACAAGCATAGCCTAGATAACATCAAAGCTTCAGCACCATTGTACCACATTTATTAACAAAATAATTAACAAAATTATTAATAAAGATAATTAACCAAAATAATTAACAAATTAATAAAAATTAGGAAGGGTGTGAAAGTGTTTTAGGAGGGTGAAAAGAAAACAGCATGGGCCGAAGCCCATCATCCTTGCTACACCAAAAAGAAAGACACGGTTTTCCTTTTTTTTTCTCTAAAAGTGGTGAGAAATTAACACGCGCTATAAGCCCAAAACAAGCATAGCCCAGATAACATCAAAGCTTCAGCACCATTGTACCACATTTATTAACAAAATTATTAACAAAATTATTAATAAAGATAATTAACCAAAATAATTAACAAATTAATAAAAATTAGGAAGGGTGTGAAAGTGTTTTAGGAGTGTGAAAAGAAAACAACATGGGCCAAAGCCCATCATCCTTGCTACACCCAAAAGAAAGACACGGTTTTCCTTTTTTTTTCTCTAAAAGTGGTGAGAAATTAACACGAGCGATAAGCCCAAAACAAGCATAGCCTAGATAACATCAAAGCTTCAGCACCATTGTACCACATTTATTAACAAAATAATTAACAAAATTATTAATAAAGATAATTAACCAAAATAATTAACAAATTAATAAAAATTAGGAAGGGTGTGAAAGTGTTTTAGGAGGGTGAAAAGAAAACAACATGGGCCGAAGCCCATCATCCTTGCTACACCAAAAAGAAAGACACGGTTTTCCTTTTTTTTTCTCTAAAAGTGGTGAGAAATTAACACGCGCTATAAGCCCAAAACAAGCATAGCCCAGATAACATCAAAGCTTCAGCACCATTGTACCACATTTATTAACAAAATTATTAACAAAATTATTAATAAAGATAATTAACCAAAATAATTAACAAATTAATAAAAATTAGGAAGGGTGTGAAAGTGTTTTAGGAGTGTGAAAAGAAAACAGCATGGGCCGAAGCCCATCATCCTTGCTACACCCAAAAGAAAGACACGGTTTTCCTTTTTTTCTCTAAAAGTGGTGAGAAATTAACACGAGCGATAAGCCCAAAACAAGCATAGCCCAGATAACATCAAAGCTTCAGCACCATTGTACCACATTTATTAACAAAATAATTAACAAAATTATTAATAAAGATAATTAACCAAAATAATTAATAAAAATTAGGAAGGGTGTGAAAGTGTTTTAGGAGTGTGAAATGAAAACAGCATCGGCCGAAGTCCATCATCCTTGCTACACCAAAAAGAAAGACACGGTTTTCCTTTTTTTCCTCTAAAAGTGGTGAGAAATTAACACGAGCGATAAGCCCAAAACAAGCATAGCCTAGATAACATCAAAGCTTCAGCACCATTGTACCACATTTATTAACAAAATAATTAACAAAATTATTAATAAAGATAATTAACCAAAATAATTAACAAATTAATAAAAATTAGGAAGGGTGTGAAAGTGTTTTAGGAGGGTGAAAAGAAAACAGCATGGGCCGAAGCCCATCATCCTTGCTACACCAAAAAGAAAGACACGGTTTTCCTTTTTTTTCTCTAAAAGTGGTGAGAAATTAACACGCGCTATAAGCCCAAAACAAGCATAGCCCAGATAACATCAAAGCTTCAGCACCATTGTACCACATTTATTAACAAAATTATTAACAAAATTATTAATAAAGATAATTAACCAAAATAATTAACAAATTAATAAAAATTAGGAAGGGTGTGAAAGTGTTTTAGGAGTGTGAAAAGAAAACAACATGGGCCAAAGCCCATCATCCTTGCTACACCCAAAAGAAAGACACGGTTTTCCTTTTTTTCTCTAAAAGTGGTGAGAAATTAACACGAGCGATAAGCCCAAAACAAGCATAGCCCAGATAACATCAAAGCTTCAGCACCATTGTACCACATTTATTAACAAAATAATTAACAAAATTATTAATAAAGATAATTAACCAAAATAATTAATAAATTAATAAAAATTAGGAAGGGTGTGAAAGTGTTTTAGGTGTGTGAAATGAAAACAGCATCGGCCGAAGTCCATCATCCTTGCTACACCAAAAAGAAAGACACGGTTTTCCTTTTTTTTTCTCTAAAAGTGGTGAGAAATTAACACGAGCGATAAGCCCAAAACAAGCATAGCCTAGATAACATCAAAGCTTCAGCACCATTGTACCACATTTATTAACAAAATAATTAACAAAATTATTAATAAAGATAATTAACCAAAATAATTAACAAATTAATAAAAATTAGGAAGGGTGTGAAAGTGTTTTAGGAGGGTGAAAAGAAAACAACATGGGCCGAAGCCCATCATCCTTGCTACACCAAAAAGAAAGACACGGTTTTCCTTTTTTTTCCTCTAAAAGTGGTGAGAAATTAACACGCGCCATAAGCCCAAAACAAGCATAGCCCAGATAACATCAAAGCTTCAGCACCATTGTACCACATTTATTAACAAAATTATTAACAAAATTATTAATAAAGATAATTAACCAAAATAATTAACAAATTAATAAAAATTAGGAAGGGTGTGAAAGTGTTTTAGGAGTGTGAAAAGAAAACAGCATGGGCCGAAGCCCATCATCCTTGCTACACCCAAAAGAAAGACACGGTTTTCCTTTTTTTCTCTAAAAGTGGTGAGAAATTAACACGAGCGATAAGCCCAAAACAAGCATAGCCCAGATAACATCAAAGCTTCAGCATCATTGTACCACATTTATTAACAAAATAATTAACAAAATTATTAATAAAGATAATTAACCAAAATAATTAATAAAAATTAGGAAGGGTGTGAAAGTGTTTTAGGAGTGTGAAATGAAAACAGCATCGACCGAAGCCCATCATCCTTGCTACACCAAAATGAAAGACACGATTTTCCTTTTTTTTCTCTAAAAGTGGTGAGAAATTAACACGAACTATAAGCCCAAAACAAGCATAGCCCAGAGAACATCAAAGCTTCAGCACCATTATACCACATTTATTAACAAAATAATTAACCAAAATAATTAACAAAATTATTAATAAAGATAATTAACCAAAATAATTAACAAATTAATAAAAATTAGGAAGGGTGTGAAAGTGTTTTAGAAGTGTGAAAAGAAAAAAGCATGGGCCGAAGCCCATCATCTTTGAAAGAAATTTCTTATATGGCCCTTGGTGGTATTGAACCCATGACTTTTTACATCAGATGCCAATGTCTTACCACTAGGCTAAGCATTCATTTTGTTTAAAGATTAGCATAAAAAATATATATTGTTAACATTAAAATTAATAAAACATTAATGTTATAAGCATTATTTAACAAATTAAAATTATTATATGATTAAACTGACGTTAACTAAAAATAATTTAATTAAAATACTTTATTAAAAACTTTAATATTAATATACTTTAAAATGTATATATTTATTAAAAAAATTATACGTTAATATTAATTTTTAAACTTTTAATATTCTATAAATTTTATTTATAACTATAAATTTTTTACTTTAATATAATATTATAATTTTACTGTAAAAATAATTTAATATAATTAAACTGGAGTTAATTAAAAATAATTTAATTAAAATAATTTAAAATAGTTTATTAAAAACTTTAATATTAATATACTTAAAAAGGTATATATTTATTTATATTTATTAAAAAATTTATACATTAATATTAATATTTAAATTTTTTATATTCTGTAAATTTTAGTGTAAATTTTATTTATATCTATAAATTTATAATATTTTAACATATATTATAACATTTTAAATAAATAATACTGTAATATATTACTGTTAAATTCAATACTAACTAACTATAACTTATATAATATTGTAACATATTGTAACGTTTTAAATTACTGTTAAATAATACTAATATATAACATAAATAATACTAACTAACTAATACTAACTAATATAACATAAACAATACTAACTAACTATAACATAAATAATACTATAATATATTACTGTTAAATATATAACGTTTTAAATAAATATTGTAACGTTTTAAATTCAATACTGTAACATACATAATAATAAAATATAATACTGTAATATATAATTATACTCACTAACTAACATTTATGCTAGGTAATATAGAAATATGATGCAAATAAATAATCCAAAGAAACATGTGACTAAGTGGTAAGGTTTGGTATTTGAATTTAAATGGTCATGAGTTCAATACCTCCAAGGACCATTTATTGAAATTTTGGCATTTAACACCAAAACAATAAAAGATTCCACATGGAATTTAAAAAATAAATAATAATAAAAAATGTCAACTAAACCATCCGAATAAGCTTTTTTTTGTAAAAGATGAAAGGTAAACAAAAATATCAATAATAATATGATTAAAAAAATATTGAAAAGTAAAGGTGTGCCCGTTTATAACAATAGTATTTTTTTGTATATAAAAAATTTGAATCAAGATTAAAGTTGTGCCCGTCTATAACAATAATATTTTTTCCGTATATAAAATAATTTGAATCAAGATTAAAGTTGTGCTCGTTTATAACAATAGTATTTTTTTTCGTATATAAAATAATTTTTATCAAAATTAAAGTTGTGTTCGGTTATAAAAATAGTTTTTTTTCGTATATAAAAACATTTGAATCAAAATTAAAGTTGTGTCCGTTTATAACAATAGTATTTTTTCGTATATAAAAATATTTGAATCAAAATTAAAGTTGTCCTCGTTTATAACAGTAGTATTTTATCTTATATAAAAAATTTGAATCAAAATTAAAGTTGTGTCCGTTTATAACAATAGTATTTTTTTCGTATATAAAAAAATTTGAATC
The DNA here is from genome assembly GCA_022829125.1 of Lathyrus tuberosus. Taxonomy (NCBI): domain Eukaryota; kingdom Viridiplantae; phylum Streptophyta; class Magnoliopsida; order Fabales; family Fabaceae; genus Lathyrus; species Lathyrus tuberosus. The sequence goes on along the minus strand of JALAZF010000626.1, from coordinate 3,046,868 downwards.
AAAATTAAAGTTGTGGCAGTTTATAACAATAGTATTTTTTTCGTATATCAAAATATTTGAATCAAAATTATAGTTGTCCCCATTTATAACAGTAGTATTTTATCTTATATAACAAAATTTGAATCAAAATTAAAGTTGTGAACGTTTATATCAATAGCATTTTTTTCGTATATAAACAAATTTGAATCAAAATTAAAGTTGTGTCCGTCTATAACAATAGTATTTTTTTCGTATATAAAATAATTTGAATCAAAATTAAAGTTGTGCCCGTTTATAACAATAGTATTTTTTTCGAATATAAAATAATTTGAATCAAAATTAAAGTTGTGGTCGTATATAACAATAGTATTTTTTTCATATATAAAAAAAAATTGAATAAAAATTAAAGTTGTGTCCGTTTATAACAATAGTATTTTTTTGGTATATAAAAATATTTGAATCAAAATTAAAGTTGTCCCCGTTTATAACAGTAGTATTTGATCTTATACAAAAAAATTTGAATCAAAATTAAAGTTGTACCTGTTTATAACAATAATATTTTTTCGTATATAAAAAAATTTGAATCAAAATTAAAGTTGTGTCCGTTTATAACAATAGCATTTTTTCGTAAATAAAAATATTTGAATCAAAATTATTGTTGTCCCCGTTTAAAACAGTAGTATTTTATCTTATATAAAAAAATTTGAATCAAAATTAAAGTTATGCCCGTTTATAACAATAGTATTTTTTTCGTATATAACAAAATTTGAATCAAAATCAAAGTTGTGCCCGTTTATAACAATAGTATTTTTTTCGTATATATTAAAAAATTTGAATCAAAAGTAAAGGTGTGTCCGTTTACAACAATAGTAATATTTTCGTATATAAAATATTTTGAATCAAATTAAAGTTTTGTCCGTTTATAACAATAGTATTTTTTTCGTATATAAAAAAAATTGAATCAAAATTAAAGTTGTGCCCGTTTATAACAATCTATTATTTTTTTATATAATTTTTTTAAAATCAAAATTAAAGTTTTGGTCGTTTATAACAATATTATTTTTCGCGTATATAAATATTATTTTTGTTTTGCCATTATTTATAAATATATTTGAATCGATAGTAAAGTTGTTCCCGTTTATAAAAATATTTATATCAAAATATTATTTTTGTTTTGACATTTTTTATAAATATATTTGAATCAATAGTAAAGTTGTTTCCGTTTATAACAATATTATTTTCTCCTTTATATTAAAACATTTTAATCAACAATTTATTTTTATTAATTTTGTTTTGTTACTATTTATAAAAATATTTGAATCAATAGTAAAGTTGTTTCCGTATATAAAAATATTTAATTCAAAATATTATGTTTTGTTTTGACAATATTTATAAAAATATTTTATTCAATAGTAAAGTTGTTTCCGTTTATAACAATAGTATTTTCTCTATTATATAAAATTATTTTAATCAACAATTTATTTTTTCTCGTACATAAAAATATATTTAATAAATTTATAAATTTCACATGTTTTTTTATACTTGAATCTCAAAACAAAATATGCACTATTTTTTGAGTTGAGAATGAATAAAATAAAATATTTTGGATTAGTGTATTGAAAAAACATTCTCGTAATAAATTATACTATATATTAGTATATTAGTATATTAGTATATTAATGAAAAAATTTATAAAATTTGCACTATATATTAGTATATTAATGAATTATGAATGAAAAAATATCTGAAATTTCTTGGTATAGTAATAAATTACACTATATATTAGTATATTTGTAATACCCCGTAAATTATTTTACTATGGATAATATTAGTATGATCAACTGGGTTCCGGTTTACTCTGAGAATTTATTGGATGAAATAATTAGAGTAAACTGATGAGCTCAGAGCAGATCAAATTAATATTATCTGACTCTGAGGTTTTAACTTTTGACGTTATAGAGACTTTTTTGACAATTAGTAGTGTTACTATCTAATTGAGTTTCTCTATGTATCACTTCATTTTTCCTTTTCTCTTCATTTGGAAAAGATAGAAAATAGAAAGAAAGAAAGGAGAAGTGGAGAAAAGAGAAGAGAAAAAGAAGAAAACCTAAGGGAAGAAGAAGCTTGGAACCATCATTTACTCTTCATCATTTTATCTTGTCTTCATCATCTTCATCCAATTCTAAGGTGGGTTCTAGATAGAAACATTAGTTGTAGCAATTTCTTGAGTTTTGAGTTAGGTTAGATATTGTGTGAAAAAGAGAAATCTTACTAAATCTTAGAATCTAACGGATGAAATGTGATATAAAGTGTGTAGTATGTTTGATATCTCTGTGTGATCATCTGTCAATGCTTGGTTGTGTGTTTGATCATGTCTTTGAATGAATTGTTGAGCCAAAGGACCTGATGTACGTTGCTGAGAAATTCTGGGTTTTCGCAGGTTCGCCCAGCGAACCACAGCGAAGGCCAAGGCGAAGGTTCGCCAGCCGTTTGCTAAGCGAGCTTTGTGCCATTTTGCCTCTGACTTGATTCGCCCAGATGTTCGCTAAGCGAAGGGCAAGGCGAATGTTCGCCCAGATGTTCGCTAAGCGAAGGGCAAGGCGAATGCTCGCCCGGGTGTTCGCGAAGCGATCTTTGTGTCCTTTCAGCTCTGTTTGAGTTCGCCACGGGGGTTCGCCCGGCAAAGGGGAAAGCGAACGTTCACTGGGGATTCGCCTAGCGAACATGACAGATCTTCCCATTTTGTTTCTTCCATAACTTTTGAATCGTGACTCCGATCGGGGCATTCTTGGTACCGATAGAGAGTTATGAAAATACTTTATCTAATGGAAGTGAAAATGCTAGTGTTATTGCCCGGTTAAATAAATCAGAGAGAACCGGAATTGGTGTAACTTGGTGATATGTTGAATTATGTGATTCTATTATATAATTGACTTGTGTTTACCTATTCTCTTGTTGTTAAGCATGTTTGAGAGTATATGCATGTTAAAATATGAAATAGGTAGAGTGAGGAATATTACCATGAATTATGTTGGAACCTAGTAACGGCTAGGAAATTGTTGAATAACATAACGACGACGCTCGTGCAAGAGAGGTCGAGGCGTGCGTCTATTATCGAATGGTATGGAAATAATTACACTAGTATGGATCATGTTTAATTGTGTTTATTTGAGAAAAGACAAAAGAGGTCTTAAGGCAAATGTTCCCTTGTGATTGTCGAATACAATCGCATTGTGTTTATGATCACGTAATAGTAACCGTTTAATTAAGATGCAGTTTCATGAGTCTCGAGCTCCTCTGAAACGTATGCATAATTACTTGGCAGGTTTGATTCCCGCGTGTAGTACGAATGGAGCCTATATGGTAAAGAGACTTGTGATGGTTAACAGGCCATGAGAAGTGACGGTTCACGGTTAACCGGCCGATGATCCCGAATCCATTTTGTATGCTAAGTAACTACAAGGATCCATGACTCGGGTCAACTTCTAGACGTAGAAGCGGACGGGAAAAGGGGGTGCCTTGGTAAGGTTATTGATTAGTGATATTGTGAGTTAACAAGAATCATTAACATGGATCCATATAGTGTGTGTGAGTACTCAAAGTCACTTCCCTTTCCCTTTGGACTTGAGTTAGGTGTGATAGAACCTTGTAAAGCCGAGAGGACCTATAAGATAGGGAACCCACTGAGATTTGATGTATCTCACCCCACGTTGTTGATGGTATTACAGGTACTACAGGTTCGGCGAAGGGTAAGGATAAAGTTGTTTGACTTTCCTTACTATCTTGGCTTTTTGAGGTGGCAAGGCTTCCGTTGTGGAGTTTTTGAGATCGTTGTCGATCTAGTTCTTAGTATTTATCTTTGGAACATCTTGTATATATATTATGCCGTAGTTTTTGTATTAGGTGATTTTTGGGCATGTATGTGTACAATGTGTTTACTAGGGACTTGTATATTTCAATACCAAACGTGGTATTCATGTATAATATATGCTTTGATGTATGTATTTATATATGGGTGTTACAGGTTGTATCAGAGCAGGTCGTATCCTCGACCTAGCCATGAAATAGTATAAGTATTTCTTTCCGTTTCATATGCGTCGTGTCGCCATTGGTCTTACATGTTATATTTATGGTATTGAGCCTGATCAACTTAATCTTATCTGTATGACATTTAGGAACATGACCAACAGGCGCAGAAACAACCGTGGTCGACCCAGAACCACTTCGGCAGGGACTAATCCACCAGGCGGCGAGGAAAATGTTCCATGGCCTCAGTTTCTGCAGTAGATGCAACAACAACAGAATCAGTTTATACAACAAATGGTACAGCAAATGGCTGGTCTGCATCCTCCAGTGGTTGTTCCAGAAGCTACAGGTGGAAGCTTTAGGGATTTCATCTGTATGAATCCTCTGGAATTTCAGGGAGGGTTAGATCCGATAAAGGCTCACGAGTGGATAGCCGGCATGGAAAGAATTTTCTTAATAGTCCAGTGTAGTGAGGAAAATAAGGTTGTTTTCGCTTCTCACTTGTTGAAGGGTCCTGCCATGAGGTGGTGGGAGAGTGCCTCAGCCTTGATGACTATTCAAGAGGTACCCAAGGTCTGGGAGTAGTTCAAGATTTATTTTATGGAGAAGTATTTCCCAAGTTCCTTAAGGTCTTAGAAGGAATTCGAGTTTCAACAGTTGAGACAGGGTACCTTGACCGTAGCTGCTTATGCGGAGAGGTTTGAGGTTATGGCTGCTTATTCTAGGCAGGCTATGTATGCTCTGGACGAGAGGTGGAAGATTGATCAGTTTCTTTTTGGTTTGAGGGATGAAATTTCACATAGCGTGTCTCAGAGGGAGATCACTAGTTATGCCGAATTATTAAGGCAGTGCTACGTGGCAGAACATAGCTTGAAGAAAGTGCAAGCAGAAGGGGAATTGAGTAGTTTGAATCAAAGTGATCGAGGAAGATTGAATCAACAATTTAGACCGAGACAACAAGCTTTTAAAGGGAAACCAGTTCAGAGTTCCAGGACTAGTGTGCCTCCGGTATGCCGCACTTGTGGGAGGAATCATCATGGTAGGTGCAGTTTCGGAGGAATAAAGTGTTATCAGTGTAATAAGGTGGGCCATATGGCGAGGGATTGTCCTCAGAATAGGACTCAAGCGCAAGAAAAGAATATTGGCCGGGTATACACCTTGGATGCGAGGAAAGCAAAGGGTGACAACTCTTTGATTGCTGGTACGTGTTTCGTTAATGGACATCCTTGTTTTGTGTTATTTGATTGTGGAGCAACACACTCTTTTGTATCGATGCAATGTGTGAAGCGACTTGGGTTGCAAGCTATTTTGTTGTCTCCACCCATGGTGGTTACTACTGCCATGGATGAGATTGTTGATACACCTTTAATGTGTGAAAATTGTGTTTTATCTATGGATGGAAGAGTTTTTCAGATTGATCTTATATGTTTGCCGCTTAAGAAAGTGGATGTTGTTTTGGGAATGGATTGGCTTTCCGCTAATTCAGTTTTTATCGGTTGTGAAGAAAATCTAATCATTATTCCATCTGTTGGGCAACTCCAAGGGATGTGTTAACAACTATTTTAGAAGGTACGGTTGGAATGATAAATTTCTTGTTTGAGAAGGAAAAATCTGTTCTTTTGGTTCTCACTAAGGAAGAGAGTAACAACCTTCGGGTTTTGAGTATTCCGGTAGTCTGTGAGTTTCCCGAAGTTTTCCCCGAGGATATCACTTCTCTTCCTCCGGAGAGGGAAGTGGAATTCTCCATTGACCTGATACCGGGAACGGCTCTAATATTCGTTTCTCCGTATCGGATGGCACCACTTGAGTTAAGAGAATTAAAGGATCAATTGGAAGAGTTGATGGCTAAGCATTTTGTTCGACCCAGTGTTTCGCCCTGGGGAGCTCCAGTGTTGTTGGTAAAGAAGAAGGATGGTGGAATGCGGTTGTGTATTGATTACCGTCAGTTGAATAAGGTTACCATCAAGAACAAATACCCATTGCCAAGGATAGGCGACTTGTTAGATCAATTGAAAGGATCCTGTGTGTTCTCGAAGATTAATTTATGGTCGGGTTATCATCAGATTCGTGTGAAGAGTTCAGATGTACCAAAGACCGCATTTAGAACCCGTTATGGTCATTATGAGTTCCTAGTAATGCCTTTCGGTGTGACGAATGCTCCTGCAGTTTTTATGGATTATATGAATCAGATATTTCAACCTTATTTGGACCAATTTGTAGTGATCTTCATTGATGACATTCTTATTTATTCTCGTGATCCTCAAGAGCACGGAGAACACCTAAGAATCGCCTTATCCATCTTACAAGAGAGACAGCTTTTTGCTAAGCTAAGTAAGTGTGAGTTTTGGATGTCGGAGGTTAATTTTATTGGTCATGTCATATCTCAAGGAGGTGCAGCGGTAGATCCATCAAAAGTTAAAGCAGTGATTAATTGGGAGAGACCGAAGAATGTTTCTGAAGTTAGAAGTTTCTTGGGATTGGCAGGTTATTACAGAAGGTTTATCAAAGGCTTTTCTCAATTGGCTTTACCAATGACGAAAATTACTCGAAGGGATTGTCCATATGAGTGGGATTCGGCTTATGAAAGAAGTTTTATGAGTTTGAAGGAAAGATTGACGACCGCTCCCATTTTGATTATTCCTGATCCTAGTAAGTTGTACGAGGTATTTTGTGATGCATCAAAGATGGGTTTAGGAGGTGTGTTAATGCAAGATGGTCATGTGGTGGCTTATGCTTATCGACAGTTAAAAGTTCATGAAGAGAACTATCCAACGCATGATTTGGAATTGGCGGTAGTTGTGTTTACACTGAAAGTGCGGCGTCATTATTTGTATGGGGTGCATTTTGAGATGTTCAGCGACCACAAGAGCTTAAAGTATCTTTTTGACCAGAAAGAGTTGAACATGCGTCAAAGGAGATGGATGGAGTATTTGAAAGATTATGATTTAGAACTAAAGTACCATCCGGGTAAAGCGAATAAAGTGGCAGATGCGTCAAGCAGGAAAGTGTTACATAATGTCGAGTTGATGATGTTAGAGTATACCTTATTGGAAAAGTTTCGAGATCTCAATCTCCATTTTGTTTGGACTCCTAATTGTGTAATTATGGGGAATTTGAATATCGATTCTACTCTTAGGGAAGAAATCCAACAAGGACAAGGGTTGGATGAGAAGTTACAAGAAGTGTTGGTACAATCGGGTTTTATGCGAGCTACCGACAGAATTATTTTGTTTAACCAAAGGATTTGTGTACCGGATGACACGGTGTTGAAAAGAAGGATTTTGGAAGAAGCGCATAAGGGTGCCTTTACTATACATCCTGGTTCTTCGAAGATGTATCAAGATTTAAAAAGGGACTATTGGTGGCCCGGTATGAAAAAGGATATTACGGTGTACGTATCGGAGTGTGTGATATGCCAACAAGTGAAGATTGAGCACCAACGACCGGGTGGATTATTACAACCGTTAGAAATTCCAGTGTGGAAGTGGGATAATATTTCTATGGACTTTTCAGTTGGATTACCCCGTGCCCAAGGTGGTTATGATTCTATTTGGGTGATTGTAGATCGGTTGACGAAATATGCGCATTTCTTAGCCGTAAAGACTACTTACAAGGCGAGTCATCTCGCAAAACTGCTCATTTTGGAAATTGTGAGGTTACATGGTATTCCCTCTTGTATTGTTTCGGATAGAGATCTAAAGTTTACTTCAAGATTTTGGAGAGCTTTTCAACAAGCTATGGGAACGAAGTTGTGTTTGAGCACGTCGAATCATCCGCAAACGGATGGTCAGACAGAACGGACAATACAAACAATGGAGGATATGTTAAGGGTTTGTGTGCTTGAAAGTGGAGGAAATTGGATAGAACTTTTATCGTTGATTGAGTTCTCTTATAACAATAGCTATCATGCAAGTATTGGTATGGCTCCTTATGAGGCATTATATGGAAGGAAGTGTAGGACGCCATTGTGTTGGGCGAAAGTTGGTGAAAATAGAATTTTGGGACCCGAGATTATCCAAGATACTACGGAAAAGATTAGAATGATCCGTGATAAAGTTAAACAAGTACAAGATCGTCAGATAAGTTATGCAGATAATCATAGGAGACCTTTAGAGTTTGATGAAGGTGATCATGTGTTTTTGAAAGTTACTCGGAGATTGAGGTTGAAAGGACCGTTTAAGTCGCAGAAGTTAAGTCCAAGATACGTGGGACCGTATCAAATTTTAGAAAGAATTGGTGAATTATCTTACAAATTAGCCTTACCCGCCTTCTCTGTCAGAGATGCACGATGTTTTTCATGTATCTCAGCTTCGGAAGTTTGTTCCAGATCCTCTTCATCCAATTCCACCAGATACGATTGAAATAGAAGCAGATTTAACATTTGAGCCTCAACCGAGTCGTATCACAGGAAGGGAAACTAAGGTGTTAAGGAATAAAGAGATTCCTCTTGTTAAGGTCCAGTGGGATGAGATGCATCCGGGTGATACAACTTGGGAATTTGAATCAGATATACGAGAAGTTTATCCTCATCTTTTCAGGTAATTGTTTTAAATTCGTGAGCGAATTTCTATTTAAGGGGGGAGGTGTCATACCCCAAATTTTGACCACCAAGATTTCCCATCATTGTGCAAATCATCATCACAATATGAATGTACCTTTGTGCCTCATCAATCTCCTTAAGGAATTGTTGAGCATCCACTATAATCAGAGATTAGGGTTTTGAACCCTCTCAGAGCACTTAGACAAAGGATCAATCAAGAAATGACATGATCTTCAACTTGTCTAACCTCTCAAACATCCACAAAGGATCAAGAGGACTCCCACATCAAGAATCAAGCATAAAGATGCAACATTCCAAGTGGATCAAGCCTCAAGTTCATCTAATACAAAGTCAACTGACGCAGAAAGTCAAAATTTGACTTTTGGTCAACTATGAGCTTCACAAGCCATTACTCAAGAAAATATGATTGATGATTGCATTTGATCAAATTTAAATCAAGAAATCACGCAAAATTGCAAAATTGATCAAATTGAAGGAAACTTAGAAATTTTTTCTAAGTTAAAATCATGTTCAAGTGCACAACTTTTTAAGGTTGTAACTATTGATCCAAGCATCCATTGATATTGCGTAAGGGCTACTTTTAAAGAGGGTATTTAATACTTCAACATTGTAGAAGGAATCAACTCAAAATATCATAAGGATTGAAAGATATAAGTGATCAAAGTTGGGAATTCTTAATGTCAGATGTTCCGACATTTCGTAGGACATCATTAATTATTTTTCCAGCAAGAAAGTCCCAACTTTAAGGACGTTTTTCTCCATGATCCAAGTTGATTCAAGCCATGTCATGAGCATGAAAGTTGAAGTATGTCATCTCACCTTTCCAGAAAGTCCTAGAAAGCCCATTTATCATTCTCGAGCAGAAAGTTGTGATCTCTGCAAAAGGCATTGATAAAATCGAATTTTTAAGACAGCTTTTAGGACAGACTTGATCACAAAAGTTCAAGTTCATTTTTGACAACTTTACAAGTCTTATCTTCACAAACCTTGAACATCAAAGTTGAATTATGTCATCTCAGCTTTCCAGAAAGTCCTGGAACAGCCATTTATCATTCTTGAGCAAGAAGTTATGGATTTTACAACAAGGCTTGCTGCAGCTGATTTTTAAGACAGGTTTCAGAACAGATTTGCACATTTCTTGCGCCACACGATTTTCAAGCCTTGTCATCGTCCAAGATCAACATGAATATAATATAATCACATAAAATAAGCAAGAATATGCCAATGAGTCAAAGATCTATCCCTTAGCATGTGCAAATTCATCTTTACAAATGCCTTGAATTTCAATTTTGGCATTTGGCATTTATGTGATACATAGAGGTGGCATGAATCAGTTACAAACCAGACAAAAATAGTGAGTGATTAGACCTGCAAAGTGAGGATTAAGTCAAGGATTATCCCTTTGGAAGTTAAGAAAGGTCATTACAAGGTTAAAAAACTTAAGTTTTGTTTTTAAGCATTTATGTGCAATAGTGCATATTCAAAGATTCCTTTACTACCAGTCAAGATTCATGCATAAACAACAATAAAAACATCTGAGGAATGTGGAATTGGTCAAAAGTTGGCTATGCTACTTAGAGAGCTATTGTAACTTGCTTAAGAAGTTATGACATCTTGCCAAAAACATTGAATGAACTCTTGCCCACCAAGTCATTACTATTCAGCCAAGACAAACTTATTCACCTATAAATAGAGCTTATTTCTGATGTTTCAAACCACTCCAAAGCAATACCAAAGCCTTGCTTTCTCATTCTTCCTCTTACTTCAAATTTCAAAATCCAAACGAGTGAGAATCGAATTTTCAAAACCAGAAGGTTTCAATCCATTCCAAGCAGATCAACACACTCCTGGAGGATCAAGGAAGCTCATAGAATCTTCCTTTTGCTGTTGTAATTACATTGAAGAGGCATTGGACCTTGCTCCAATAGGTAAGTGTTCTTACACTTTGAAACTCCATATACATGCATCATTATTGATCAATTCTTGAAGCAAAAATGTAGTCCTTCATGTGTTTGTTGTGATCTTCCTACTGTTTGCACTTTAACATGTTTATATGTGGAGTTTATGTTGTTTGAAAATTAAGGTCCAGTTCTGGTTTTTTTGCCTTGTGCGTTCTGTACATTAAGTTTCAGTATGTATGAGTGGTACCATTGGATTTCTTGCGAAAAATCGATCAAGATAGATTCTTACGGATTTTAATTTTGTCAAAAATTGAGAGAGTTATGAATGTTTGAAATTTGATAAAAAAGATGTTGAAAACTAAGGTTTCAGTTCTGGTTTTTTGCCTCGTGAAAGATGTCGAACGTGATGTTGTGACATCTTTCCTTTTTCTCTTATCTTCAAAACTCAACCAATGATTTTCACATAGCTAAAATCATCATTTTCCAATTCTGTTTTACACACTTCTTATTCATACTCCATAATATCCATAAAAAATCACAAAAAATATTATTATTTGATATATTTTTAATATATTTAAAAATATTGTTTTAAATTGTTATAAATGCTTTAAAAATGATTTATTTTTCTTGATTTTTAAAACCAAAATGATTTTTAATATTCATGTGGATAAAATACTTTTTCATAAACCTTAATCCTTGTTTATAACATGATTAATGATTTTATTTGATATTTTTATCATTTTTTACTTGATTTCTCTTTGAAAAATACCTTTAAAAAATAAAATTGGGGTTTCTTTGATTTTCACCCTAACAAATCTTTTTCAAACACTTTTTAGGCCTCTAGTAGCGTGTAAGACCCAACCCCCCTTGAAAACCAAAATAGTTTGGGCCATAGTCATTGTATAAGACCCACTGCGTTTTCAAAAAAATCGGCGTGATCGCCATTTCAAATCAAATCATCTGGGCCTACCCTCGTGTTATAAGCCCCATTTCTTTTCTTTAAACATTTATTTGGGCCTCTAATAGAGTGTAAGACCCAATCCCCTTTTAACCAAAACATTTTTGGGCCTCTCCCTGAGCTGTAAGCCCAACAATCCTTTCAAAGCACTTTTTCCTTTGATTTTGAATATAATATTGTTATCAAAGCTTTCTTTGTTGAACAACTAACAAAACATCATGGAAGCTTTACAACCGAGTAAGTGTTTACCCGTTTTCATATGTATATAACTGTATTGTGGGGCTGTTTCACTGTAAGTCTTCTTTCACAAACTCTTATATACTCGTCAAATATCCACTGTGTAATACTAGTATAGCTATTTAGAGTTTTCCCCGGCAACTACGTCTAGCACTAGGTAAAGCCCTGTTGGTCACTCTTAATACAAACAAAACTAGATCCCCCATAGGATTACCAGATACAGTCTTCCCTCCTCTTGGGGTTAAAAAATATGGAGACATGAAAGGCAGCATTCTCGGTGAACCCTTTCTCAGACTGTCACTTAGAAATTGTCAAAAGGAATTCTACTCCCCGAGGTGATTTTTCTCAGTGAATGGCATCTCTTGAGTTTCTTCCAAATTCTCAGACTTTCCTGGTTTGATCTATTCTCTGTGAATGGCATGTCTTGAACTTCTTGGGGTTTAGGGACCCACGGGCTTCTTAAAAGCACACCCGCCTCCTCTTGGGCATTGTACAAGGACCCTCAGGCCTCTTAAAGGTTCTCATGCCTCCTCTTGGGCTTAACACAAGGACCCGACGACCTCTTAAAGGTATAGGAACAGAACCTAATCATCCTTTGCTAGAGCAGTCTTTCTAGAGTCAAAACATCAAACCAATTAAGGGTTGATTCTCATCCCTTAAAACATCAGTCTTCTCTTGGGCATCATACAAAGATAAACCTTTTCATACTAGTAGACTCAGACAGTCTCATTTCCTCTTGGATTTCAAAGAACCCTTTTTATCTCCTTAAACACAGGAAAAACCCTTTCTTCTTTTTTAACATCCGATGCTTTCCCGGATATTCCTTCAATTTTCATCCGACGCTTTCCCGGATATTTCTTCTATTTTCATCTGATGTTTTTCCCGGATATTTATATCTCAATCTTTAATCTTTTCACTCTTTCAAATCAATTCCCACAAACACCCTTTTAGCTTCAATCTTGGGCTTTGAACAAGACACAAACGAACAAACCTTTTAGCCTCTGTCTTGAGCTTTGAACGAAACACCAAAACATCTTTTTCCTCCCATAGAATAGGAGGAACTACGATTGCTCTGATTTCCCTGTTTTCTTTAATAGGAATACGTAGGCATAAGATTGAGAAATCTTAGCGACCACACTAAGCAAAAACCTTAGGTCCAGTACCTTATCAAAAACATCAGGAAAAAAAATCCGAAAACAACAAAAATATCTTTTCAACATCTCTCAACCTTCTCAAAAGAGGAACTTTCCCAATTTACAGAACAAACACTAGTAAGTAGAAAGCAGTAAGGAAAATTGCTAATAACCCATGGATAACCATGTATAGGATGGGTAATTGACAACTCCCCATTGTATAACCTGACCCCGAACTCCCCAATCTCTTAGCATTTGTTAAAGAAAACATTTGTGTGTAAGGTTAGTTTGAGATAGCTTCCCTTTCCTTTACAACTTCATAGGATAAATAAGAAATCAGAAAGTAGCACCCAATCCCATCCGCAGGCGGATGTGGGCGGTCACGAAAACTGCGCTACAGAAAAATGGCGACTCTGCTGGGGAGTCTTTAGGATTAGAATTCCTAAGAGGTCTAGGTTGTTAGAAATTTTTCTATATACTATATAAATATATATATATATCTTTTCCTACTTGATATTCGTGTTTATTTTCCTAGTAATGGGAATGCGTTTGATGCCGCATGTGGAAAGATTGAGTATACACCTAAGATAGGTGATGGCAATGCGGGTAATCTTGCGGGGAGTGAATCTCAGTTAAGAGTCCCCGATCGACCATCAAACTCAGTGGAGACTCCCTTTGCAGATACATTGCCTATACGACTTCGGTTGTTAAAAGTAGTGTGGTCGACTGGGTTATCTGAGAAGTTGAGGTTTTTAGTAGACTTAAACCATTTTGTAGTGCGGAAGCTATCAGAAATAGTTGTCACGCGATACTACCCTCATTTGAGGCTACTCTAAGATACACGAGCTCGCTCAGGTGATCCGCTTGCTGTTGGTATCTCAAGAGGGGTCAATGATTTTGAGGACAGGTACAAAAATCACCAGTATAAACCTTTGGGGATGGGTAGAGCCTTGACTTCATGACATCGAACCTTTGACCCCATTTTTTTCTATGTTTTGGTGTGTTGCATCCATGCATCGCATTTGCATCCCTTGCATATTTCATACATACGTCTGGGTCATCATCAATTTATTCCAACCTTCTGTCTTTCAGTCATCTGTAAGTCTTCAAACTGATTCCTCATCACCGATATGTGAGTAGAGCTAACGTCAGGCGCAAAATGTCAGAACAAGAAGTGCACAATGCAGAGATTAGGACGGAAATAGACGATCTGAAGGCAAGCATGACTAATTTAACAGAAATGCTTTAGGTCCTAATTCCCAGAGGAGAGCCACCTCAGAGGACTGTCATCCAAGAAATCACAAGTGCAGCTATTGAGCCTCCGCCTGTTCAGATGCCATCATCTACATGGTCGGAATTTGGATTGCCTCACGACTTCATTCCATAACAGGTCACTACCACTTTGGTCGGTCAAGCTCCAAGACCAGAGTTTCAAATCCCTATTGTCTCAGAACCCAGACCTCTGGTACGGACTGCCAGAATTCCCTTCGAGAATCCTAACTTTGATTACAATGCTAGTGCTCAAAGTGAGGACAATGTGGACATTGAGCCTGAAGATGCCAATGAACAATATCAAACTTTGGAGAAAAAACTTAGAGCTGTAGAAGGAAATGACTTCTTCAACGTTGATGCAGACAACATGTGTCTTGTGTCTAACCTCGTCATGCCAGCCAAATTTAAGACCCCTGAGTTTATAAAGTACAAAGGTGACTCCTTCCCAAAGGCTCATTTGGTTATGTACTTTCGTAAGATGGCTGCCTACATCAAAAACCAGAAGTTGCTCATCCACTGCTTTTAGGATAGCTTAAGTGGAGCTTCACTCAAGTGGTACATGAACCTTGAACGAAGCAACATTCATTGCTTGCAGGATCTTATCAATGCTTTCATGAATCAGTACAAGTACAACCTGGACATGACTCCAGACCGTCATCAACTCCAGAACACGACTCATAACGAGAAAGAATCTTTCAAAGAGTATGCTCAACGCTGGAGAGAGTTAGCTTCTCAGGTCAAACCCCCTTTGGCTGAGAAAGAGCTTACCGGAATATTCTTAGACACTTTATCTCCCATCTTTTGGGAAAAGATGATTGGCATTGTTTCATCAAACTTTACAAACGGTCATCATTGGCCAAAGACTTGAAGAAGGTATCAAGAATGGAAAGGTCTCTAAAACCGCTGAATCTTCTAACGTTGTAAAGAAACCCTATGGGAACTTCCAAAAGAAGAAGAAAGATCAGACTAATTATGTCTTGGTTAAGGATAGGAAACCTCATTACAGACCTCAGCAGCCTAATTGAGCTCATATTGCTGCTATCACTCCTCTGTTGGCCGCTCGACCAGCTCAAGCTCCTCAACGTCTGGCTGTTGGACAAAACCAGAACTACAATAGGACTCACTTTGATCCTATTCCTACAACATACACTGAACTGTACCCTATTTTGGTTCAGAAAGGAGCGATTACTACTAAGGCAGCACCTCTTCCTCCAAATCCACTTCCACCTGGATTCAGATCAGACCTTCATTGCGCATTCCATGAAGTAGCTGCGGGCCACGATTTAGAAAGATGTTATGCACTAAAAGCTAAAGTGCAGGATCTGATCAGGGACAACCTCCTCAACTTTCGTGACACCAACCCTAATGTCCAGCGCAATCCTCTGCCTGAACATAAGAACTGAAACTTCAATCAACTTCAGCTCAGTTACTTCCCAAAGACAGGACAACTTATCCTTGTGTTTGATTAGTCACTGGCCTTGTTTCTGTCTATTTTGCATTTTCCTTGTTTGTATCATAGTTGCTTTCAAACTTGTTTATCTTTAAATGTCAGTTTTAATGAAATGAGCATGTACAGTATTTTGATTCAAATCATCTGTTTATTCACATCTTCATGCTTTCTCTTTCAAAAAACAAAAACTTAAAAAAAAATACACCTCTTTTTCAAATTTTTGACTATGCAAATATTTGTGGGAGGATGATGAAAACATAATACCCATAATTGTTGTCGGTATGCTTTCGATTAAAAAACTTTGCTGAGGATGTAAGGCATTTTTTTTCAATTCCCAAACACTGGAGATATAAGGAAGATAATCCCTCGTTAACCCCTTTTGAGCCTTGAAGTAGGAGTTTCTTTCTTTATAAAAAAAACCCATAATTTTAACCATGGGGCAGGGTAGTTCTCAGTTTAAATTGGGTTGTGTATTCAAATTCAGAAAGTTTACATACAACAAGCAGATGTTGAAAACGTTTTTCAAATCAAAATTCAGTGATGGTCTGTCATCAAATCTAGCAGTCATTTTCTTTCTAAGAAGAAATCAAAAAGAAAAAAGCCCGCTAAGTCAAAAAAAACTTAGGCAAAAACTAGGGCATCCCGCTGACTATAAATTTCAAAAGAAATAGTTCAGGCAAAAGTTAGGGATAACACAGAGAAGAGATCCTTAAATCCTCGATCTTTAAAAAATCCACAAAGATGAAAAAACAACTAAATGTTGTAAAGAAGCAGTGGCTGCCATCTCAAGACTTCTGGACCATCGTCATCACTATCATCAGTACAATTCCGAAACCTTTTGGAACCTGAATACACAATTTAAGTTTAACTGAGCATAGGACTGGAGAACATCACGAAGTTGGGGTGGGCACAAACAAATTTTGAGCCTTTATCTTTCTTTCATAAACCGTGAACCAGGCCACGTTATAACCTTCAAAAGACTTAATTGAAGTAAGGTTATTTTGAGAGCATACTACAGCAAGGTTGCGTAAACTGACTCCAAATAATTTTTGCAAATCATTTGTTTTGGTATTATACCTCTATTTTACTTTTCATTCAAAATGTTTTAAACCACGGTGTTTTTAATCAGTAATCCATATTAGTGTATTTTTCTAAAACAATGATTTTGTTTTCAAAATTCTTACATGAACTTTGCATTAAATTTGCCATGTTTAAATAAATATTTTTTGATTGCAAATTAGCTTTCCTCTCAAGGAAGTTTCAAAACGGTTTAGAAACTTGGTCAGTGATCCTATCAGGGGCAAGTTCTTTCTAGAGCCTGTTAAGAATCAGTTCAAGATTTGTTCAGTGCAAGTCCTTCTCGAAATTAGTTTATTCAGAAATACTTTCAAGACTCATTACTGGGGCAAGCCTTCCTAGTATACAGCATACAGTCATTATCATTCAAGTTGAAGCAATAATCAGTTCATCTACAACAGTCAGCGAGTCTGGGGCAATTTATTTGGAAAAATCCCCAGGAAAGTTATCCAGCCTTCCTCCAAGGATTATAAACTTGATACAGTTTGTTAGTATGGTGAAGATATGTTTAACAAATAACATTTTCAGTCCCTAAGCAATGGCAGTGATCCCCGTGTTGAGGAATCAGTCTTGTCTGTCACTCCCCAAAAGAGTATAAACTTGTTGGTTGTCACTCCCCAAAAGAGTATAAACTTGTTGGTTGTCACTCCTCAAAGAGTCTAAATTTGTTGTCAGCATTTTCATTTTGAATTACATACATTTAATCATACATCATAACATTTTCATATACTATGCACTCAAGAGTGTTTTAATCCTCATTTGCATTCATCAGTGGTCGTGTCATTATCGACATCTTACTTTTCTACAAAGTCCAACTTATCTGGTGTCGCTCCCAGGATTTTCATCCAGGTACAAACGCGAGAGTGGCGCGGAAAACAGAGTCGCCAGCCGTGTAAATTTATCCCAAGAGAGGGAAAGGGAACACCGCATAAACCTTAGGAAGAGGGAAAGGAATGGTCATCGCAACCATAACCTGGGTTCGGGAGTCGGTTACGCGAGGGGAAGGTGCTAGCACCCCACGCATCCATCGTACTCGATGGGATCCACGCTTGTTGTCTATTCTAAGGGTGAGTTATACTATCATCTAGGGCTGTACTAAAACGGAGAGAGGAAGACAAAGACGGACTCAGTAGGACGTCAACGTCCTAGGCCTACGTACCCCCCTTGTGCAATGGGGGACTCAGAGTCAACGTAGTTCGGACCAAGTTCTTTTTGTGTTTTTTATGAGCGACGTTAAGTTCGCGTCCGGTAGTTAGGGTCGATGCCTGTTTGCGACTCAGACAGAGGGTAACGTGTCCTTTTTGAAAATAGCCTTTAGTTGAAGGTCCCTAAGGACAAAAAGGTTTGAAGTTGGTTGGTGTTTTTTAGGACAGAAGTGACTTAAGTTAGTTCCTAAGATGCATTGCACCAAAGTCTAGGGCATAGGGGCGAATACTTAACGCATCATCCCAAGACAGGACGCTCGCTAAGCACTCTAGAAAGATGAGAGGAAGCCCCTCATTTCTCATTCCCCATACTTAAGGCTCGTGCGTAATACACCTTATTCTTATTAAGTGTTTTAAGAGAAAATTGAGATGAGAAGAGAGAAGACGCAAGGGTAACTCTAAGGGGAACTAAGAGTCCTAACGTTGTCATGCAAAGGTGGCCCTATAGTTGAGTTCAAAAGGGAAACATCTACCTAAGTTAGCATGCATGGATTGAGAGCCTAATGTCTCTCCTACCTCCAGCTTAATCAGAAATTAAGTGGAGCTAGGAATCCTAAGGGGATCATGTGAACAAACACAAGTAAACATTAACCAATTCAATCACAGATATCAACAGAAATATTCAAAACTCAAAGGAGAAGAAAGGAGATGAAGATGAGAAAGATGTTAAAGCAAGGCAAGTATAAACCAAACCAAAAACAGTAGCAACGACAGCACTTCAGCACAGCACAGCAGTGCATTCCAGCAATCATCAAGAACAACATTTAACAGCTCCTATCTCCAGAACAGAACAGGTGTAATATCCAGCAGGACAGAATAGCAGCATTCAACAGCGCGCATGCACAGAACAGCAGTGTATACATCAGCATCATTTCCTACATTTAATCAACTTATGCACAAGGAGCGTTTAGCAACCGATGAGAATTCATATGCAATTTCAAGCATCAACAAGATCAAGCAAACACAAGTATCTCAAGTGTCAAAGCACAAATCAACATCCAAGATCAACTGAGCCAAAATAAAAAGTGCTAACAAGAGAATAAAAAAGTTGGCAAGAACTTAATAAAAGAAAGTCAATTAAAATCCTAATCAAAATCCACTAAGAATCAATTAAAGTTCCCAAGGTTCAATTAAAATTCAAATTAAAATTAAAATCTGAATTAAAAATAAAATCTAAACTAAAATCTAAGTGACATTCGAAAACTAAAGTTTGTCTAATTTTCCAAAATATAATATAATTAATCTTTAGTCATAAACAAACAAAATCTAACTAAAATGTTAAATACTATGCATCCACAATCAGTACATGCAGTATGCCATTTCATGCTAAAAGTCTAGCTAACATAATAAAGTTTTACTGTAGCAGCAAATTAAGGCACGCCTTGGATAGTAACTTGGAATTCGCCTTGTAAGTATGTGTAGTTACAGCATAACAATACAAATTCTAATAACCAAAACCCATGTATTTTCAAACAAAATAAACCAAGGTAAAAAGTGAGATGCAAACTATCAGCATGTTCTATTCATCATTCCAAAAGCATGGCCATGAAACTGAAACTTAGAAACTCATCCAAAAGAATTAACGCCATCGCCGTACTTCTTTTATTGAAACATGGCAATGAAATTATGCACACAGAATTTTCTCTTGCACTTTTATGAACACAAACTAGACACACACTTCCTTTTCATTTATACACATGTCAATAATGTCTTGAACAGAGAATCCAGTATAAACAAAACTCGGTTGAATAGAACTCACATAAGCAACCAACAATAAATCATGCAATAGAATTCGAAAACCGAAAATTGCTGAAACAAAACTGTTGTCAATGCTGATATGTAGAAGAGCTACATGAATGAATGAATTTGACGTTGTCGCTTAGGTTTTGAAGTCGAGCTGATGTGATTCAGAACCAAGTACACCATGCCGAACTTCGAATAGCAGTATAGAAATTGAGCTCAACCTGCACGTCAAACAAAGAACACCAAACAACATAACAGCTCACGAAGTCGAAATCAGATACTTTGTCGAAATTGAACGCAACCAGATATGCAGTCAAAATTGAAAATGAAAATCAATGGTTCTCAAATAACAAAATCGAGCAAGATACTTCGGCACGGTTTATCACGAAGCAATAAACACAACTGCTATTAAATTAAAGATGTACTAACTTAATGAAGCAGTGCAGCAAGTGAACATTGTAATCAAATCAAAAACCAAAGCCAAATCGGAACTGCAGATAGCAATGTAACAACATGATAATAGATAAGCACAAAAACTTGCAATTGTTACCGAAATCGCATAATTAACATGAATCAACCACAACAACAGCAACAACTGAAAGCTCAAATTAAAAACTGAAATCGACAAAACAAAGCCTGATCGAGGATGCAATTTTGGTCGCTACTATTCAAAACTTGCTGCATCGATGACCCTGAGCTGATGCTATTGATGTCAGCACTGTAAACATGAGATCAACCAAAATCCTTCCTTCACTTCGCAAGGAGGAATTCTGCAATAATTCAATCCAAAAGATAATCACAGCAGAAACTGAAAAACCGATGCGATTTTGCTACCACCGATGCTATCGTTAGAATTGCGAGAGAGAGAGAGAAATGTTGAATCCATATGTGGATGTCCACCGTGTTCCTTAGTTTGCTTCAGAAAACCGAATCCACTTCATCTTGCAAGTGCAACATAGAAATTGTAACTCTCGTGAAGAACACTCTACGTCACTGCTGCTACAGACAGATCGTATTTGAGCTTGCGGAATCGTGTCGGAAATGGAAGGTACATCACCTGCACACAAAAAATCAACAGAGAAACCAACTTGCGAAAGTCGAAAACAAAGTGAAATTGATGATGTGAATCAGCTGTTGTTGTTGAAGCACGAACGGATGAAGACGGAAGACATGGTAGAGATATTTGTTGACACCGGAAATGATGAAAACGGAAACCGCATCGGATTCACAATGCGATGTGATGATAACTGAGAGACGGCGGAGGAACTGTTATGAACAGCAGAGAACCTTGTCGATTCACGACGCGGTGAAGCGGAAAGTCGCCGGAGAATTGACTTTGATGAGATGAAGCCGAGAGTTACGGAGAGTTGACGTTGATGCGATGAAGATGACAATCGACGGAGACTCACGATGCTATGAAGCTGCGCCGTTTTTTTTTCTTCCCCTTTGCTGCAGACTTTGTTTTATTTCCTTTAGAATCAGTGCCTCCTCCCTTCTAAGTTTCTGTGCCACCCTTTTTATAGCTAGGTCAAACAAGTCAAGAATTTTGTATTGGGCCTAGCAAGAAAACAAGGCATGGGCTTCTACTTCTTTTTCTTTGCAATTTTGTGATATATTTTTTACTAAGTGGACTTAATTGGATGAATGACTTGAAAGAAATAAAATGGTCTTCTTTTATTGGATATGAATGGACTTATTGTAGATATTCCTTGAGTTCTCCGATTCCTCACGATGATTAAAACTCGAAACTCCATATCCACACTTGAAACTATTCTCAAATTCTCCCCCTCAACTCAATTCTCGAATAACAAATCAAACATGAATCAATCATAAATCAATCTTGAATTTTCTCGTGAAATGAACAACACCCTGCATCGGTCCCTAAGAAATAAAAATTATCATGAATCTTGTACTTCTGAATGAAAGAAAATAACACTGAATCCATCCTCTAAAATTTTCATTTGTATTGCTACACCAAATTTCCACCATGAATCAAATGCCCAATCAAAATTAGGTCACCCCTCAGGTGAACTTCAACACGTATTGCACTTATTCCTGAAGATAAAGGTAATGCACACTGATGAAGAAAACAGCCAGCAGTGACAACAATCAATAAACCCTGGCCCCTCAGTCTCAATTAGAACCATGGCGAAACCTTAATCACTCAATGCCTCTTGAGAAATCCTGAGGCAAATAAACTCAAGGCACATAGGAAGTCCTGACTCAGAGAAACTCCTGATCCCATGTCTTAGAAGACCAATGCAAATGAAAGGATGCAAAGTTATGACCTAATGAAAATGCAAATGAAAAAGAAACACAAGCCAGTTAGTACTAAAGTAAGAGAGCAAATTTTGGGGTGCTACATCTGGCACTTATACTTTTATGTCTTATCTGATGTTCTTCGGATATGTCTATATGTTCTGATGCTTTCCCAGAACTTGTCGCTATGTCTATCCGATGTCTTTCCGAATATGTCTATCTGTTCTGATGCTTTTCCAGAACGTTTCTCTGTGTCTACCCGATGTCCTTCCGGATGTATCTTTTGGTTTTGAAGTTTTTCCAAAACTCGTTCTGATGTTTTTCCAGAACTTTCTTTGTTTCTATCCGATGCTCTCCCGGATATGTCTCTTTTATTCTGATGCTCTTCCAGAAACTTTTTACATGTCTATCTGATGCTCTCCCAGATATGACTTTTTCTCATCTGATGTTTTTCCAGATGTAACTTTTCTTCTGATGTGCTTATCTGATGTTTTTCCGGATATGTCCATCATTTAGCCAGTCTTCTAAAATATTTTTCTGTACATTTAACGTTTTTCTAAATGTTTCGGATTTACACTCAAAGTTATTTTTAATACATCTAACGCTTTTCTAGATGTTGCAGATATGTTTCCCAGAGTGTGTTACCTCTTTCGCATCTGATGTTTTTCCAGATGTCTGAATCTCGGTTCCAGGGTTTATCCCTCTCTTTCCAAATACTATTGAATACCCTTTGTCGCATCGGAAAATTTCCACAATATCTTATATCCCAAGAAAATTCTGTTGGTCTGTCTCCTGTGGCATCGTTCCCCACAGTGTTCAAAAGTCTTCCATTCATCACATATCATTTCATCTATATTCACGGTCAAAATTCCAGGTACTCTGATATTTAATCCTTTTATACCTCGAATGTCTAAAACTCTTTGCTATTCATATCTTCATGTCTAAGAAGATTAAATAGGGGCATCTGTCATACCCCAAATTTTGACCACCAAGATTTCCCATCATTGTGCAAATCATCATCACAATATGGATGTACCTTTGTGCCTCATCAATCTCCTTAAGGAATTGTTGAGCATCCACTACAATCAGAGATTAGGGTTTTGAACCCTCTCATAGCACTTAGACAAAGGATCAATCAAGAAATGACATGATCTTCAACTTGTCTAACCTCTCAAACATCCACAAAGGATCAAGAGGACTCCCACATCAAGAATCAAGCATAAAGATGCAACATTCCAAGTGGATCAAGCCTCAAGTTCATCTAATACAAAGTCAACTGACGCAGAAAGTCAAAGTTTGACTTTTGGCCAACTATGAGCTTCACAAGCCATTACTCAAGAAAATATGATGGATGATTGCATTTGATCAAATTTAAATCAAGAAATCATGCAAAATTGCAAAATTGATCAAATTGAAGGAAACTTAGAAATTTTTTCTAAGTTAAAATCATGTTCAAGTGCACAACTTTTCAAGGTTGTAACTATTGATCCAAGCATCCATTGATTTTGCGTAAGGGCTACTTTTAAAGAGGGTATTTGATACTTCAACATTGTAGAAGGAATCAACTCAAAATATCATAAGGATTGAAAGATATAAGTGATCAAAGTTGGGAATTCTTAATGTCAGATGTTCCGACATTTCGTAGGACATCATTAATTATTTTTCCAGCAAGAAAGTCCCAACTTTAAGCACGTTTTTCCTCCATGATCCAAGTTGATTCAAGCCATGTCATGAACATGAAAGTTGAAGTACGTCATCTCACCTTTCCAGAAAGTCCTAGAAAGCCCATTTATCATTCTCGAGCAGAAAGTTATGATCTCTGCAAAAGGCATTGATAAAACAGAATTTTTAAGACAGCTTTTAGGACAGACTTGATCACACAAGTTCAAGCTTATTTTTGACAACTGTACAAGTCTTATCTTCACAAACCTTGAACATCAAAGTTGTAGCATGTCATCTCAGCTTTCAATAAAGTCCTGGAACATCCATTTATCATTCTTGAACAAGAAGTTATGGATTTTACAACAAGGCTTGCTGCAGCTGATTTTTAAGACAGGTTTCAGGACAGATTTACACATTTCTTGTGCCACACGATTTTCAAGCCTTGTCATCATCCAAGATCAACATGAATCTTATATAATCACATAAAATAAGCAAGAATATGCCAATGAGTCAAAGATCTATCCCTTAGCATGTGCAAATTCATCTTTACAAATGCCTTGAATTTCAATTTTGGCATTTGGCATTTATGTGATACATAGAGGTGGCATGAATCAGTTACAAACCAGACAAAAATAGTGAGTGATCAGACCTGCAAAGTGAGGATTAAGTCAAGGATTATCCCTTTGGAAGTTAAGAAAGGTCATTACAAGGTTAAAAAACTTAAGTTTTGTTCTTAAGCATTTATGTGCAATAGTGCATATTCAAAGATTCCTTTACTACCAGTCAAGATTCATGCATAAACAACAATAAAAACATCTGAGGAATGTGGAATTGGTCAAAAGTTGGTTATGCTACTTAGAGAGCTATTGTAACTTGCTTAAGAAGTTATGACATCTTGCCAAAAACATTGAATGAACTCTTGCCCACCAAGTCATTACTATTCAGCCAAGACAAACTTATTCACCTATAAATAAAGCTCATTTCTGATGTTTCAAACCACTCCAAAGCAATACCAAAGCCTTGCTTTCTCATTCTTCCTCTCTTACTTCAAATTTCAAAATCCAAACGAGTGAGAATCAAATTTTCAAAACCAGAAGGTTTCAATCCATTCCAAGCAGATCAACGCACTCCTGGAGGATCAAGGAAGCTCATAGAATCTTCCTCTTGCTGTTGTAATTACATTGAAGAGGCATTGGACTTTGCTCCAATAGGTAAGTGTTCTTACACTTTGAAACTCCATATACATGCATCATTATTGATCAATTCTTGAAGCAAAAATGTAGTCCTTCATGTGTTTGTTGTGATCTTCCTACTGTTTGCACTTTAACATGTTTATATGTGGAGTTTATGTTGTTTGAAAATTAAGGTCCAGTTCTGGTTTTTTTGCCTTGTGCATTCTGTACATTAAGTTTCAGTATGTATGAGTGGTACCATTGGATTCCTTGCGAAAAATAGGTCAAGATAGGTTCTTATGGATTTTAATTTCGTTAAAAATTGAGAGAGTTATGAATGTTTGAAGTTTGATAAAAAAGATGTTGAAAACTAAGGTTCCAGTTCTGGTTTTTTGCCTAATGAAAGATGTCGAATGTGATGTTGTGCCATCTTTCCTTTTTCTCTTATCTTCAAAACTCAACCAATGTTTTTCACATAGCAAAAATCATCATTTTCCAATTCTGTTTTACACACTTCTTATTCATACTCCATAATATCCACAAAAAATCACAAAAAATATTATTATTTGATATATTTTTAATATTTTTAAAAATATTGTTTTAAATTGTTATAAATGCTTTAAAAATGATTTCTTTTTCTTGATTTTTAAAACCAAAATGATTTTTAGTATTCATGTGGATAAAATACTTTTTCATAAACCTTAATCCTTGTTTATAACATGATTAATGATTTTATTTGATATTTTTATTAGTTTTTACTTGATTTCTCTTTGAAAAATACCTTTAAAAAATGAAATTGGGGTTTCTTTGATTTTCACCCTAACAAATCTTTTTCAAACACTTTTTGGGCCTCTTGTAGAGTGTAAGACCCAACCCCCCTTGAAAACCAAAATAGTTTGGGCCTCAGTCATTGTATAAGACCCACTGCGTTTTCAAAAAAATCTCTGCGCGATCGCCATTTCAAATCAAATCATCTGGGCCTACCCTCGTGTTATAAGCCCCATTTATTTTCTTTAAACATTTATTTGAGCCTCTAATAGAATGTAAAACCCAATCCCCTTTTAACCAAAACCTTTTTGGGCCTCTCCTTGAGCTGTAAGCCCAACAATCCTTTCAAAGCACTTTCTCCTTTAATTTTGAATATAATATTGTTATCAAAGCTTTCTTTGTTGAACAACTAACAAAATAGTATGGAAGCTCTACAACCGAGTAAGTGTTTACCTGTAACACCCCCAATCTATACCCCGAGGAATTAAAGTGATAACAAACAATCAGAGTATAATTCAAACATTCATGGCATAGACGGAGGCGTCACATCAATTGAAACAAAATACAACAACCTGCTCATATAGATATGCAACAATCAGGTAACACATAACAGAGAAACTCAGTTCCTAACCCCCAAAATTCAGATACAGAATAAAAGCGGAAAATCTGCAACTGAATCTCATATATATATATAACATAAAAGTTTGTCTGTCATACACAGAGTCATACATGTACAATCCAAAAAAAACATATACATATACAAATAATCACATAACGATCTCCCCGACTACCCGGTGCTACATATCAGAGTCGACTGACAAAAGATTGAAGACCTAAGCTTCATAAAAAGACCTCCAGCATCTAATCTGCAATGCCTCATAGAGCATTCAAAACAGCAGAAGGGTGAGAAACACAATTATAATACCATTGCATACAATTATATAATAACACAAAAATACACATATAAAACATTCTCACCACAACTTACACCATAATTCAAATACAAAACAACACAAATCATATCTCATATATCCATCACAAAGGCATATCAATCATGCACAATACATTTATCACCAACATATCTATATATCTCAACTCATAAATTGCATTCACAATTCCACACAAAATCAATCCATTCATGATTTATGCAAATGCACAGAGACCGACACGACGACTCTATGCAATGCAATGCGGTACTGTTCCATCCATCATTCTCATCATTAGTTCACTCAGGAACTATTGGAATCATCGCTTGTTACATAGTGTAACTCCCCGTCGGGCAAACGATGTTCCCCGTCGCTTTAGGTCATATTGGTATAAGGCTCACGACGTTTATGGATCGCTTTAGGTCCTCTTGGTATAAGGCTCACGATCCGATCGCTTTAGGTCCTCTTTGTATAAGGCTCACGATCGTCTATAATCATCGCTTTAGGTCCTCTCGGTATAAGGCTCACGATGTTATAGCGGATTCCCTCTGGAACCGTTTCGTCGCTCACACCCACTAGGGCACACGACATCACAAGAATGCATATCATGATGTTTGGCATACAATGACTCATGACATTCAAATGCACACATATACACATCCATAATCATGCATATACAATCAAACACAACACAATGTATTTTCTTGCCCTTAGGCCACAAACTATCATCACAACATTTCATCACATGCATTCACATCATATAACATCACACAAGTCATACGATATATACCAAAAGCATATTGCATGATAACACATCAAATACACACCATTAAAACGGTAAAAGTCGACAAAACGACACATTTCCAAATTCTCGACATAATTAAATCGGCCAACAAACTCAAAACCATTTTAATAAGAAAGAACATCTTAATAGCATTCTAACAGTACCAAAAACGCCTCGATCTGAGTTACGGATTAAAAGTTATGGCATCGGACGCAAAATCGGGAACCATTCTACACCCTCTCTGGTCATACGCGTATTGCCTTGTGCCATACGCGTACTGCCCAGCTCGCTAGCCATTCCATACGCGTAATGCCTCACTTGTTACGCGTATGGGCAAAGACTGAATTCTCCCCAAAAATCCCACTAAAACTCCATACGCGTAATGCCTCACTCAATACGCGTAATGCCTTGCCAAGTACGCGTACCCTTACACAAATCAGCAGAAGGCCGTGAAAAATGTGTTCCATACGCGTATTGCCGTCATTTCCCCTTTGCCATACGCGTATTGCCTAAACCAATACGCGTAATGTCAAGCCTGATACGCGTATGGGCAGCGAAACCCAGAATTTTTCCTGCATAATTTCTGCTGCGAAATTCACCCAAAATCATCTCCAAATCTCATCTAAACACCAAAAAATTACCAATTCAATGCACAACAACATCTATCTAACATGTATCAACAATTAGGAACATTAAAACATGATTTTAGACACAATTTGAATCAAATTCTAACAATTTCAACATATTAATGGTTTTGGTTCTATATCCAATTTCAACCAAATATCACACAAATACATACATACATAATCATACACAAGTATAGGATAATCGAGTTTCGCACCCTTACCCGATTAATCGTGTTTTCAAAAGTCGGTTGGTTCGATTCCTTACTCTCCAAGTTTTTCCCCTTTTCTTCTTTTCTTTCTCTTTTCCTTCTTCTCTTTTTCTTTCTCTCTATTTTTCTCTCTTTCTAACTTCTAAGTTCTATTTTAAGAAAAATAAGTAAAATGACCAAAATACCCCTACACTCAAATATCTCGCAAACGCTCCCAAAACGCGATAAAACATAATCACGATGAAAAATAATATATTGCCAAATAAAAGTCAAGAATAAAATAATATAATAATAAAAATAATTAAATTGACTCGATTAAATAAATCTAACCAAAAACTGGGGCGTTACGTTACCCGCTTTCATTTATCGCTTTCATATGTATATAACTGTATTGTGGGGTTGTTTCACTGTAAGTCTTCTTTCACAAAATCTTATATACTCATCAAATATCCACTGTGTAATACTAGTATAGCTATTTAGAGTTTTCCCCGGCAACTACGTCTAGCACTAGGTAAAGCCCTGTTGGTCACTCTTAAATACGAACAAAACTAGATCCCCCATAGGATTACCAGATACAGTTTTCCCTCCTCTTGGGGTTAAACAATATGGAGACAAGAAAGACAACATTCTCGGTGAACCCTTTCTCAGACTGTCACTTAGAGATTGTCAAAAGGAATTCTACTCCCCGAGGTGATCTTTTCTCCGTGAATGGCATCTCTTGAGTTTCTTCCAAATTCTCAGACTTTCCTGGCTTGATCTATTCTCGGTGAATGGCATGTCTTGAACTTCTCGGGGTTTGGGGACCCACAGGATTTTTAAAAGCATCCCCGCCTCCTCTTGGGCGTTGTACAAGGACCCTCAGGCCTCTTAAAGGTTCTCATGCCTCCACTTGGGCTTAACACAAGGACCCGACGACCTCTTAAAGGTATAGGAACAGAACCTAGTCATCCTTTGTTAGAGCAGTCTTTCTAGATTCAAAACATCAAACTAATTTAGGGTTGATTCTCATCCCTTAAAACATCAGCCTTCTCTTGGGCATCATACAAAGATAAACCTTTTCATACCAGTAGACTCGGACAGTCTCATTTCCTCTTGGATTTCAAAGAACCCTTTTTATCTCCTTAAACACAGGAAAAACCCTTTCTTCGTTTTTAACATCCGATGCTTTCCCGAATATTCCTTCAATTTTCATCTGACGCTTTCCCGGATATTTATTCTATTTTCATCCGATGTTTTTCCCGGATATTTATATCTCAATCTTTAATCTTTTCACTCTTTCAAATCAATTCCCACAAACACCCTTTTAGCTTCAATCTTAGGCTTTGAACAAGACACAAATGAACAAACCTTTTAGCCTCTGTCTTGGGCTTTGAACGAGACACCAAAACATCTTTTTTCTCCCATAGAATAGGAGGAACTATGAATGCTCTAATTTCCCTATTTTCTTTAACAGGAATACGTAGGCATAAGATTGAGAAATCTTAGCGAGCACACTAAGCAAAAACCTTAGGTCCAGTACCTTACCAAAAACATCGGAAAAAAAATTCGAAAACAACAAAAATATCTTTTCAACATCTCTCAACCTTCCCAAAAGAGGAACATTCCCAATTTACAGAACAAACACTAGTAAGTAGAAAGCAGTAAGGAAAATTGCTAATAACCCATGGATAACCATGTATAGGATGAGTAATTGACAACTCCCCATTGTATAACCTGACCCCGAACTCCCCAATCTCTTAGCATTTGTTAAAGAAAACATTTGTGTGCAAGGTTAGTTTGAGATAACTTCCCTTTCCTTTCCATATTCATAGGATAAATAAGAAATCAGAAAGTATCACCCAATCCCGTCCGCAGGCGGATGTGGGCGGTCACGAAAACCGCGCTACAAGAGGATGTAATACCCCGTCAATTATTTTACTCTGGATAATATTAGTATGATCAACTGGGTTCCGGTTTACTCTGGGAATTTATTGGATGAAATAATTAGAGTAAACTGATGAGCTCAAAGCAGATCAAATTAATATTATCTGACTCTGAGGTTTTAACTTTTGGCGTTATAGAGACTTTTTGGACAATTAGTAGTGTTACTATCTAATTGAGTTTCTCTATGTATCACTTCATTTTTCCTTTTCTCTTCATTTGGAAAAGATAGAAAATAGAAAGAAAGAAAGGAGAAGTGGAGAAAAGAGAAGAGAAAAAGAAGAAAACCTAAGGGAAGAAGAAGCTTGGAATCATCATTTACTCTTCATCATTTCATCTTGTCTTCATCATCTTCATCCAATTCTAAGGTGGGTTCTAGATAGAAACATTAGTTGTAGCAATTTCTTGAGTTTTAAGTTAGGTTAGATATTGTGAGAAAAAGAGAAATCTTGCTAAATCTAAGAATCTAACGGATGAAATGTGATATAAATTGTGTAGTATGTTTGATATCTTTGTGTGATCATCTGTCAATGTTTGGTTGTGTGTTTGATCATGTCTTTGAATGAATGGTTGAGCCAAAGGACCTGCTGTACGTTGTTGAGAAATTCTGGGTTTTCGCAGGTTCGCCCAGCGAACCACAGCGAAGGCCAAGGCGAAGGTTCGTCAGCCGTTCGCTAAGCGAACTTTGTGCTATTTTGCCTCTGACTTGATTCGCCCAGATGTTCGCTAAGCGAAAGGCAAGGAGAATGTTCGCCCAGATGTTCGCTAAGCGAAGGGCAAGGCGAATGTTCGCCCGGGTGTTCGTGAAGTGAACTTTGTGTCCTTTCAGCTCTGTTTGAGTTCGCCACGGGGGTTCGTCTGGTGAAGGGGAAAGCGAACGTTCGCTGGGGATTCGCCTAGCGAACATGACATATCTTCCCATTTTGTTTCTTCCATAACTTTGAACCGTGACTCCGATCGGGGCATTCTTGGTACCGATAGAGAGCTATGAAAATACTCTATCTAATGGAAGTGAAAATGCTAGTGTTGATGCCCGATTAAATAAATCGGAGAGAACCGGAATTGGTGTAACTTGGTGATATGTTGAATTATGTGATTCTATTATATAATTGACTTGTGTTTACCTATTCTCTTGTGTTTACCTATATAATTGACTTGTTAAGCATGTTTGAGAGTATATGTATGTTAAAATATGAAATAGGTAGAGTGAGGAATATTACCATGAATTATGTTGGAACCTAGTAACGGCTAGGAAATTGTTGAATAACATAACGACGACGCTCGTGCAAGAGAGGTTGAGGCGTATGTCTATTACCGAATGGTATGGAAATAATTACACTAGTATGAATCATGTTTGATTGTGTTTATTTGAGAAAAGACAAAAGAGGTCTTAAGGCAAATGTGGCCTTGTGATTATCGAATACAATCGCGTTGTGTTTATGATCACGTAATCGTAACCGTTTCATTGAGATGCAGTTTCATGAGTCTCGAGCTCCTCTGAAACGTATGCATAATTACTTGGCAGGTTTGATTCCCGCGTGTAGTACGAATGGAGCCTATATGGTAAAGAGACTTGTGATGGTTAACAGGCCATGAGAAGTGACGGTTCACGGTTAACAGGCCGATGATCCCGAATCTATTTCGTATGCCAAGTAACTA
Organism: Lathyrus tuberosus; assembly: GCA_022829125.1. Taxonomy (NCBI): domain Eukaryota; kingdom Viridiplantae; phylum Streptophyta; class Magnoliopsida; order Fabales; family Fabaceae; genus Lathyrus; species Lathyrus tuberosus. The sequence continues at coordinate 3,015,341 of JALAZF010000626.1, read as the reverse complement.
CAAGGATTCACGACTCGGGTCGACTTCTAGACGTAGAAGCGGACGGGAAAAAGGGATGCCTTGGTAAGGTTATTGATTAATGATATTGTGAGTTAACAAGACTCATGAACATGGATCCATATAGTGTGTGTGAGTACTCAAAGTCACTTCCCTTTCCCTTTTGACTTGAGTTAGGTGTGATAGAACCTTGTAAAGCCGAGAGGACCTATAAGATAGGGAACCCACTGAGATTTGATGTATCTCACCCCACGTTGTTGATGGTATTACAAGTACTACAGGTTCGGTGAAGGGTAAGGATAAAGTTGTTTGACTTTCCTTACTATCTTGGCTTTTTGAGGTGGCAAGGCTTCCGTTGTGGAGTTTTTGAGATCGTTGTCGATCTAGTTCATAGTATTTATCTTTGGAACATCTTGTATATATTATGCCGTAGTTTTTGTATTAGGTGATTTTTGGGCATGTATGTGTACAATGTGTTTACTAGGGACTTGTATATTTCAGTACCAAACGTTGTATTCATGTATCATATATGCGTTGATGTATGTATTTATATATGGACGTTACAATATTAATGAAAATTTTTTTGAAATTTGTACTATTTATCATGATGATAGATTTTAAAAAAATAGGATGACATTAACTATTCTATAAAGTAGCAGTCACTCACACTTTTATTCTATTATTGCAGTTTTAAAATTCGCCTACACACTGGCAAAGGAAAATAATTTATTATTATATTGTATATATTATAGTATGTATATGTGTTAATATTAATATTTAAATGTGAAATCAAATCATACTAAATAGCTGTCATATTGTAGTATGCATTTGTACTAATGTTAATATTTATATATGCGCTAATGTTAATATTTAAATGGAAAGTAATTTATCACTGATATCTATCATATGTCAAACAAATCAAATAATACACTCAACTATACAATACATTATCAGTAAAGGATGAATTCATAGTCTACACAAGTAACCTGCACAAATAAAAACAAAATCACATAATAGTGAATACATTTTAATTTGAGTAAGAGAAAATGCTAAATCAATTTGAGATTCAGTTTTAAATTTTTCAAATGCTCAAGAAATGTGAATACATCATTTTAATTCAGTATTGTGCAAATTTCTTTTCAGGCATATCAATTTTCATCATTAGCTTTTATAGCCTTTCTATTAGCCAATTAATACCTAGAAGCTACTATTAATAAAGGTGAGTACATACTGTAAAATTAAGTTATTCTTACTATTATTACTCACTCATTTTCTTACTCACCCATTTTTTTCTTGTGTTCTTTAAACGTAGCTTTTATCTTGTTCTAATTTGTTTTCCAAGTTTCCAAGTTTCCAATTTTCAATTCTTTATGATATTGATTTACTTTTCTTAAAGTTTTAATTTTAAATTTTGAATTTTTAATGTCTTAATATAAATTAATCAACATTTTTTTATGTTTTGATATATCAGTAAAGTAACACTTTTAAACCTACATATTAGTTAATATGAAGTGCAGCAGATCAATATGAGCATATAATGATTTTAGCATTACCTCATATGCAGCTTCACTTGTGCACATATATTGATTTGAGCATGTATAAGACATTTCAAAATCAAACAATTAAAATATTAAATATTTTAAAAAATTCAATTTCAGATTAATGTAATTTCAAAACTAAGATTTAAATGACATTTAATTTCTAGAAAATAGTGTGACATTAATAAAACATGAATGCATGATGGTTGTATTAAAATAAAATAATAAATAAATCAAAATAAAATTGTTCAGGAAAATTGAAACTACATAAATATCATATTTACGCTAATGTGTAATATCATTTCTTCTATAAATATTGTATTTTTTTTTCATAATGTGTAATACAATATAGATCTCCATTAATATGATATTAGAGATATTAATATCTTTTTGTCTCTCCTATTTCAAACCACACATATTTTCTTTCTCATCTGACCCTTCAGAGATATTAATATAAATATTAATGTGTATCCATTTATACAATATTAGAGATATTAATAATTTTGAAAATTTAAAGAAATATAATAACAGAATTGGTTAGATATAATATGTATCAAATATAATATAAAAAACAATTAATATCAACAAATTAAAATTAACCAACAATTTTTTTTTAACTATTTTTTTAGATCTTAAAGTTAGGTTGAAAATAGATAATATTTTTGTGTTGAAATTTTATAATTAGTTGATAAAAAAAATAAAAAATATATTTGAAATACCATAATTTTGTATATATCAATATTCTATTTACAAAAACAATAAATATTCTATTTACATTAACTATTTACAAAAACAATAAATATTCTATATCTAATAAATTTTTTTAAATATAGTATAAAAGAGCATATTACTAAATAAAAAATAAGAAAAAAATAGTATGGAAGATTGAATATTTTAATTTTATTTATTTATTTAATTGTATTATTATGATTCAAGTTAGCAAAAAGACACTTTTTACATGTACCTGGAGAAAAAGTAAATAAGAACATCATTTCCACCCTTTCCACTTGTTTGGTTCAATCTAGGGGAGGGAAGGGGAGGGATTTTTATCAAGGGGAGGGGAGGGGAGGGGAGGGGAAGGGAGGGGAGGGATTTTAAATATATATATGTTTGGTTCAAAATAGGAAATGGGAGGGGAGGGGAGACATTTTATTTACAAATATGTTTGGTTCACAAGGGGAGGGGAGGTATTTTAAAACTAATTTACATTTTTATCCTTCTAATTTTATCATAAGACTCATGATATTTATCATTTATAATTCAAATACAAATTTATTGACGAAATATAAAGTATTCAATCAGAGAGCATCTTAAAAAAATTTATAAAAATTATAACGATTATAATATATAATTTTAAGAAGATTATCAAATATAATAAAATTTAATAAAAATTATTATAAACAAAAACATTATAATAATTAAAAAGTAACAATAAAATATAATAAATAAAATAAAAGGATTTAAACACATATTATAATAATAATAATAATAATAATAATAATAATAATAATAATAAGAATATATAAAAAGTATAAGAAATATAAAAGGAAGATAAAATTTGTTTAAAATATAACATTTAACATTTTAATAAGTTAAATTTATATTTACATAAATAATAAGGATAAAAATGTAAATATAATTATGATTAAAGTGAAACACCTCCCTCCACTCCAAATCCCCCAAATTGGGGGAAGCAAAAAGTGAGTCAGGAGGGATTTTGGTCCCCTTCATCTACCTCCCCTTCCCCTCTTAAAATTTGAACCAAACACAAAAACTATTAAATATTCCCTCCCCTCCCCTCCCCTCCCCTCCATTTACCTCCAACCAAACACACCCTTATTGAAAGAAAAAGGTGATGGGAAAATTGGAAGATTGACGTGACATGCACTTAGTTTGTAAATGAAGCAAGATGTGGTTACAATAATGTCAGAATGGAGAATTGGTTGAGGAAAGTTGGAATTAAAAAATGAATATTTATTAAGAATTTGTAATAAAATAAATATTTAACGTTAAAGAGTAAATCACATTTATTATAATTTTAAATAGTAATAAATAAAATATTAAATTAATACAAAGACATCAATCATTTTAGTTTGCATTAGAATTTTTTTTACTGCATCCTTAGATAAGTTATAATTAATTGTTCAAATTGTGGGTCTCAATGCATTTTAGCCTGCATTTTAGGCTTTGTAGCTCTATCATTGAGGTAACACCCTTTTCTTCTGACATATCACATGATTTTGTCCTCTTAATGATGAAAATATATTGAGTATTTCTATGGCAAGGTCTAATGAAGAAATAAAGAAATAAAGTAACTATTCATTTAAAAAAATCAATAAAACACTTGAATAAAATATAATATATAACTTGAAGATACAAAATAAACAAAAGTCACCATGAATCTTGATTTTGAGACATAATTAATTATATTATTTTTCTAAATTAATATTCATAACTTTGAAATTCCTATCATCCTTCATCTTTCTTAGAAAGTTATGCCTTTTCTTCTTCTTTTTTAATTTCCAATCTCTTCTGTATTGACCTCTACATATAAAAATAATTCAAATAAATGAAAACATAGCTAAAATTTACAAAATCATTAAATAAAACTAAAATCACAAAATCACATTACAATCTCACATTAAAAATGAAAACTAAAAATGCAGAAGAAAATTAAAAAAAAAAGAATACTTAAGTAAAACTTAAATTTATATTTTTATTTCTTCTTACGTAAAAACTAATATTTTCTGCAGAAAATTAAAAAAAATTAATAAAAAAAGTAAAACTTATCAACTTATCAATTTAAAAAAACTTGAATCATCATCTCAAAATATTTTCACCATCTTTTTCCATCTGCCAAAATATTTTGGGCTTTGTATCGAAAATCCAAAAATCAAATTAAAAATTAAATCACAAAAACATAACACCATTAACCATAATTGAAATTCTGGTATGACAGACCCAGATGTCGAATAAACATGTCGAGACATCTGGTCTGTTATCAGCAACATATACAAGATATAGACAGTTAAATAAGTTGCTAAATAGTAAAGTGCACACAAGAATTGTTTACCCAGTTCGGTCTAACAACCTACATCTGGGGGCATACCAAGCTAGGAAGGAAGTCCACTATTAGCAGTATCAATTCATAGACCCTACAGCCAACACACCCGTTGACGATCTACTCACTTAATAACTACCCAATGACCCTTCTACCTAAGTTCTCCCTAGATAAGAGACTCCATCTCTCTTTCAATCATCGCAATGATGTCTAGCAGTCAACACCTCAGCCACTGCATCAACAGCTTAATTTCCAACAACTCTTCAATCATAGAAAAGTAAAAGACACACTTCAAAGACACACCTTGGAGTTGCTTCAAAGCTTCCTCCAAGAATAATACAAAACTCATTACCTACAGCTTTCTGAGTGAGAACACAATGACCATCTCACAACCCGAGTGGTTCACTTAGACAAAGCCCTAATGATCTACATCTTGGACTCGTGCTTTTTCTAGGTTACAAGCATTCTATTTATAACTTATTCCCAACTGGATTTGGGCTTCAAATCACAGCATAACAACTGCTACAAATCAGCAGAAATATCTGCTACATAATAGGTCTTCAATCAAATCCTTCCTGATTTATCTCCATAATTAGAAAGTCAGAGAATTCTGGTATGACAGACCCAAATGTCGAAATTCTGGTATGACAGACCCAGATGTCGAATAAACATGTCGAATAAACTCCCCCTTTGGCAAATTTTGGCTAAAACAACTCCATATCAGAGATCCCTGCAGCAACCCACACAAACACAACTAACATTCTCAGAAAACCAGAAACTCCCCCTCAAGCCAAGGAGCATAGAAAAACAAAGAAGAAAACCAGCACCTGTACACTAGAAAACCATCTACAAAACCATCTGCAAAACCAGCAAAACAACTACTACACTACTCTCCCCCTTTTTAGCCACAATTGGACAAACACCCTCAGAAGCATGTGTGCACATGATTCAAACAATTAGCTTCACATGGCTAGAACCATACATGTCCTATTAAAAACACACCAAAATGCCATCCAACAGAAGAATGTCATAGCATGTTATCTGACATTATATCCTCATAAGAGGCAACCAAACTCCACAAGCTTGATCAACATGCAAGCTTCACAATATATGCACCTTTGCAGCAAAATCCATAAACAAGTACTCCCCCTGTCATGGATAACCAATGCTCTATATGGAGATTAACATTTGAGCACCAGATCTTCACACACTTGCTAAGCACATTCACATACTGTACTCTCACTCCTAAAGAACACATCCAATTATCCTGACTGGTTTGACACTGCTCACAAACTCCACGAATTCTCAGCTTACTTAAAAGCTTTACTGAGATCCAATCTCTTCAAGAGAAAGAACAGCTCTTAAAAAAACTTTCTGATCAAATCACCTCATCTGACACAATTCCTCTGCCATTACATCCACTAGTAGTTGTTGATACTAGTGAGGTCTTCAAAAATAGTAGTCATGCTTTGCCAGAACATACTACTAAAAACAAGATCAGAATCTCCACATTCTAATCCACATAGTCAGAAACACCACTTCTGACAAAAATGCTTGGAGGCATCCAACTCCAAGTGCACAATCTCAATCATCTTCCAAATATAACCATCAACAATCATGATGCTTCCCATCACCATTCAAAGGACTCATTGTGCATAGAAGTCCTTTAAGAAGCTCCCAATAAAACACAGCCAGAGCAGCTTATTTAGGTTAACATAAACACCTGAACACCATAGAGAGAAATAAACTCGCACACCCTCTCTGAAGCAAAGAGTTCAGATTGCAGCCTTGCATACTCACATCAGACAAATACTTAGCTCCCGTCAAAGTATTTATCATTAGTCAGATGCACACCCTTATCAGAGGACAGACAAATACTTACTCCCGTCAAAGTATTTATCATTAGTCAGATAAGACTACCTTCTCACACTAGGTAGGACATTTGGTCTGACATTCTTCTTTCGCACGCATTAGGCATCTGTTGATTCTTCTTCATGACAAACCATCATGACAATCATTCACACCACAAAATCATTCCAGATTAGGTCAGTGTCTTGACCTTTCACTCCACCCTGAGCTAAACAAACTTCCTTGGCTGAGGAAGCAAAGAACTGAAATGATGTTTCAACATCAGTTCCGACACCAGTCTAAATCACATGGATTTAAACATTTACTATGGCTTTGGAGACAATAACCATAGTAATCCACACACATCTCTTGCAAGGGACATAAGAGGATCAACCATCAGTAGTTGATCAACCTTCAAAACTAGATCATACACACAAGCAGGAACCTGCATACTCTACATCTCAAGAATCTTCTTCTCAAACTTCTAATGTTCAGACCTCTTGTCTGACTTTGAGATGTGTGATGCCATCCTTCTGCACCTAAAGAGGATATTCCCTCTAACAGGTTTCTGGAGCATACTAAAAAAACATTGACTGGTCATCACAAACAGATTATTCAGAAAAAATATATGCTTCTCCCAACACTTCAACCTACAAGGATGCCCTTCAATCCTTGCAAAAAATATGTTCCATTATGTGAGGACACCACATAACTGAACTCCAACTTAAGAAGAAACTTCTCATGCAGATACCAGGGAACCATAATCCTTTGGTCCCAAAAAAAACACCAACTCCTCCTTGCTCCAAACACAAATCTGAAATGCTCATCCTAGATAGTTTGGATGACATTCCAACAATGAAGACACCAGTCAACCAGTTAGGTTAATACATATCCTCTTTGCACAACCCTTTGAGTTTCTCTTCCACTAGAACAAGAGTTCCATGCTCTCATAGACTTGATAGTGATATCAAGTTTGAGTAAATAACCTTCATCCTGTTTTTAAGAAACACCACCAGAAATATTGAGAAAAATAAATTCTCAATACGAAGATGTCAAGAAATTATGTCTGACATTTCTTCGAGTTCTTCCAGCATCAGATTAAGGACCCCCCCCCCCCCTTATTAATTGCTAAGAACTCCTAAGGGAATTATTCATTCTCCCATCCAATAGCTGCATATCCTGTGGTTAGTACACACAAATAACTCCTTTCAAATAGAATCTGCTCCATGGCCATAAACAAGATTGCATACATCTGGCTACTTTGATCAGAAGGAACTTTCAGATTTCAGAGACAATGTCCTTGACATTTGAGCTTGACCTCCACACAAAAAAAAAGCCTTTGTACTCCTACTCACTTGGATCAGAAATACACTAATTCAATGAGTGACAATATGTTGATCATCTCTTGACCAACACACTTATCTAAGACATGTTTCTTGATGGAAACTTCTTAGACACACAACCCAGATGCCTCCTCTTCCAAGCCAGGAGTAGGTTCCAAACAGATGTGATCAATACGCATTTGTTTAGCCCCAAGCATCTGTTATGCCATACCTTTATCCAACAAGATTCTGCATAATATGCTGGTTTTATGTTCCAACATCTGGTAGGACATTAGTTCCCTTCTCAAGAAACACACCAAGAGATCATTTATCAAAGCCTAGAGATTGGCCTTGTAGGGTTGGAAGCAAGAATAAATTGCTTCTAACTTTCTTCAGATCTCTTTTCAACAAACTCATATAAAAGTTCCTTTATGAGTGGACTTGGGATGAACCTCAAGTATCTTTGGCAACTCTAACAAGCTAGTTGAAGATATCCTCAAGTATCACCACACCATGTGATACACATTCAGAGGAGAACAGAGTGTTGTAGCCACAACACACAAAACCACCAAGAGTTTTATGACATATACAAATGCAGCGGAACACAGAAAAAGAAAACCCCTCAACAACCTTCAGAAAAAAATTAATAACCTTTGTACAAAAACCACACTTCTGGTGCAATAAGCCAGCATAGGTTGAAAATAAATCACCCCACAAAGCAGCTCACCACAAAGTGTAGCGAGCGATTTTGGATGCGGTTCTTAAGCGCTGGTCGCTCTCTGCGGTTTGAGCTTACTACAGGTCGATTCATTTTTTATCCTATTAAAGCTGATGAAGGAAGGGAAATAGATGTCTCCAATTAACCCTGCTTTGCATACTGAGTTTAAACAGCGGTCTGTTAGATTACATATGCTATCAATGTGGGGGGCCTTTGTACTGGTTATTTGTATTTTCGCCAATACTGGTTTCTTTCTTTTTATCTTGACAGAATGTTTCTGGCGGGGAACAAGGATTAGGATGTTAGGACTGATGCTTTTGAATTACTGCTTTTGATTGATGGAGATATGGGATTTTGTTTTTTTTTGTTGATTGTGCTCGCTAAGATCTTTTCTTTCGATCTTATGCCTACGTATTCCCGTTTACCGAAACAGGGAAATCAGAGCGTTCGTAGTCCCTCCTATTCTATGGGAGGAAATGGGTGTTTTTGGTGTCTTGTTCAAAGCCCAAGACGTGATGCTAAAGGTGGTTTGTATCTTGTTCAAAGCCCAAGATGTGAAGCTAAAAGGTTTGACTTTAGAGAGAATTTGTCATCTCTAAAGAGGGGGTTGTATGTCACAACTGTTTATAAAGGAGAATTACTTTAACCGAGATGTGTGAATCCGACAATGCCATAATTTCCTCAAAGGGGGATTTCCAACCTGAAGGAGAAGACTTTAACTTAGTGTAGAGCAATGCTATCTTTCCTTTGGAATTTCTCATGCTAAAAGAGGGACAGTGGCATGGATGTAGATGATCCAGAGGCTTGCTGCTTACAGCGATTAGATGAAAGGGAAGGAGTTGTTGATGTTTGTGTACTGTGAACGAGGCACAGCTTTGATGCTAAAAGGTTAATTGGATTAACCAGTGGTTTTATTATACAAAGCCTAAGAGAAGGCTATTAGCCCAACAATAGGGTATTTTTGTGTGTCTCGTACGAAGCCCGAGAGAGAGGCTAAAAGATTTTGATTTGACGATGGAATCTTTTGGTGTCTCGTATAAAGCCCGAGATGAAGGCTATTTGACTCAACAAGAGAGTTTTTTGTATCTCGTACAAAGCCCGGGATGGAGGCTAAAATTTGTTTGGCTCAATAAGAACCTTTTTGTATCTCGTATAAAGCCCGAGATGGAGGCAAAAGGGGTGATTGACTCAACGGGGGGGAGTCTCTTATGTGTCTCGTACAAAGCCCGGAGAGAGAGGCTAAACGTTGTTTGACTCCACTGCGGAGAATCATTGTATAAAGCCCAAGAGAGAGGCTAACTTCACTGGAGAAGGATCATTATACAAAGCCTAAGAGGAGGCTATGGTTACTGTTTCAGTTGAGTGACAGGTCCAGTATACTGATTTTAAAGAGAAAATCAGTTCTTATATGAGCAACACTGTACTCAAGGATTTGATTTAAGGATCCGGGTTATTCCTTTTCTTTGAGGAAGAGGGAAATCCGAAGGGTATTGAGACTGTCCGAGTCTGCGGGTTTTCTTCCTATTTTTGACGAAGGGGTCACTTGAGAATGTCTTTGAGACTCAAGGATATTAGACTGTCTGTGTCTAGAGTTTCATCTTTTGTACTATGCTTTGAGAAACAGTAGTAGACTCTTTGAGAGGACTGTTCTATGCAGATGATTAAGTTCTGTTCCTATACCTCTAGGAGGTCGTCGGGATAATTTGTACGAAGCCCAAGAGGAGGCTGGAAACTTTTAAGAAGCCGACGGGTCCTTGTACTAAGCCCAAGAGGAGGCTATCATTCCCGGAGGAAGAGATCATTATACGAGCCTAAGAGGAGGCTGTGAATACTTCTAAGAAGCCGACGGGTCCTTGTACTAAGCCCAAGAGGAGGCGGGGTTGCTTTTAGGAAGCCTGTGGGTCCTTGTACGATGCCCAAGAAGAGGCCGATTGCTTTTAAGAAGCCGATGGGTCCCCAAACCCCGAGAAATTCAAGGCAAGCTATTCACAAGGAATAGATCAAGTCAGGAAAGTTCGAGAATTTGGAAGAAACTCAAGAGATGCCATTCACGGAGAAAAGATCATCTCTGGGGAATAGAGTTTCTTGACAAGTGCTTTTAAGAAGCCTGTGGGTCCCCAAACCCCGAGAAATTTAAGGCAATGCTATTCACGAGAATAGATCAAAGTCAGGAAAGTTCGAGAATTTGGAAGAAACTCAAGAGATGCAATTCACGGAGAAGAGATCATCTCTGGGGAATAGAGTTTCTTTGATAATTTCTATGAGTGACAGTCTATGAAAGGGTTCACAGGGAATGCTGCCTTTCATGTCTCCATATTGTTTAACCCCAAGAGGAGGGAAGACTGTGTCTGGTAATCCTATGGGGATCTAGTTTAGACTATTTCTAAGAGTGATCAATGGGCTTAATGCTAGACGTAGTTGTCGGGGAAACTCTAAATATTTATACTATTATTACACATTTGATATGAGTTTATGAAAGAAGACTTACAGTGAAACAGCCCCACAATACAGTTATATGTATATGAAAACGGTAAATGAAAGCAATAACCACTTACTCGGTTGTAGAGCTTCCATGCTGTTTGGTTAGTTGTTCAACAAAGAAAGATTGAAAACAACAGTATATTCAAAATCAAAGGAGAAAGTGCTTTGAAAAAGAAAGACTTGGGGCTTACAGCTCAAGGAGAGACCCAGGGTTTTATCAGTGAGCGCACTGTTTGAATTTATACAGAGGGACTTATACAAGTGACTGAGGCCTAAAATGTTTTCTGTACAAAGAGATAGGTCTTACACTCTCTCAAGAGGCCCAAAAGGTTCTAAAGAAAAAGATTGGGGCTTATAACACGAGGGTAGGCCCAATTGATTTTTTCGTTAAAAAATGGCGATCGCGCCGAAGTTTTCTTTTAACGGAGAGGGACTTATACAATAAGTGAGGCCCAAAAGGTTTTGGTTAAAAGGGGATTGGGTCTTACACTCTAATAGAGGCCCAAAAGTTTTGAATGGGTCTTATAGCTCAAGGAGAGGCCCAAAAGGTTATTTTTCAAAAGGGCGACGATCGCGCCATTTGTTTTTTACGGTATCGGGACTTATACAATACACTGAGGCCCAAAAATGATTTGGTCAAAAAAAGGATTGGGTCTTACACTCTATTAGAGGCCCAAAAGGTTTTGAAAATGATTTATGGGGGTTGAATTAATCCAAAACCCTAATTTGTTTTCAAAAAATGTATTTAATTGAATAAAAATTCAATTAAAATGATCAAAATTGTTTTACATATGAAAAACAAATTGTGATATTGGATTAATGCTTCAAATATTAAGTGTTGACCTACAAAATAATTAGAAAGCATTAAAATTTGTAAAATCAAGGTGGAAAAAATATTTTAAATGTTAAAAACAATTAAAACATTAATTCTTTGCAAAAATATCAATTATACAAAATAAATAATATTTTTGGGATTTTTTGGGAAAATAAAATATTTTAACATTTTTGTGAATTATTAAAAAAAGAATCAACTCAAAATCATTAAAACTCAGAGAGAAATTAATTTTTGAATCAATTAAATAAAATCACAAAATTCAAATATTTGAATTTGAAAGAAATGGCGCCAAGAACACACCAAGAACACGCGCGTGTTCTGGGTTTGGCCAGATTTGCATTTTCTATCCAATCTCACTGAATACTTAATCATATCATGTAATCCACATATCATTATGCTCGTCTTAACCTCACGATCATGTCTATGTCAATTAATTTCATTTAAATTAAACATATAACAATAAATCACGAAAAATCCTCAAGAACCCTAATTTCTGCATGAAGGCTAGGATTTTTGATACACGATTCAAACAATGCAATTAATTGAGGGGAAACATTCTATGCATGATTATGAACATATGGCCAAATTATTGTGCGAGGAAATATGCATAGATTGAGAGATGACCAAGTATGTGCTTACCTTTAGGCCGTGACAGCAAGTGCAATGTGATTTTTGATTTGGAGGTGTTACAGATGAGTGGTGATGATCTGAACAGCTTCCCTACACCCTATGAAGTGTGTTTGAATGCTTGGACTTGATGGAAATTGGCTGGATCACTTCATGGCATCTCAACTGCATTTTGGTTAAAACCTTGAGCAATTGACTGGTGATTCTGAGAAATCAGTGTTCCAGTTGTTGTTTAAGTGTTTGATCAGCTCATATGTGATGTATATGAGGTGTGTGTGTGATTGGTTTGAGTGGAATTGCCCTCTAGCTCAAAATCTAATAGCTACCTTGCTAAGAAAGGCATTTTTGCCAAGAGAAAGAGATTTTGAGAAAGGCAAGTGTTGTAGGCCTTTGGTGTACTTAAACTGACCACAATTGAGCTCTATTTATAGTAGAGCAAGTTTGTTTTGCAAGGAATAGTGAATGGCAACTGCTGAGTAGGTTTGTTCAATGTTGGCCAATGGAAGTTCAAGTCTCCTCTAGCCATTGACTAGAGGTTAGGGCACAGGCTGCTGGTTCCCTTGGTCTTGGATAAGTCTTGACTAAATTCAAATGAGAATGGCTCAGTCTATGCCACCTTGATGCTTCCATTGAATGCTCCAATCCAAATTTGAAGTCTTGTCCCTATTTTGGCAATTCTAGGTTTAACATGCTTTTTCTTGTTCCAAGGACTTTGGAGGCTTGGCTCAGTGATTGTCCCCTTTAGATTCAATCCTTAGATGTGTCCAAGTGGATATGAGTGTTTGGATTTGTACAATTTTGGCAAATCGAGCAAAAATGCAAATTCTGCCTTGCCTTGACAGATTTCAACAAGGCAACTTGACAATGTCATAACTCAAGCCCAAATGGAATTTGGCAATGTTCTTGGCCATTTTGGAAAGCCCTTACATGATACAACAACTGTTTGAACATGTTTGGTTTTGATCTCTTCTGAATCCAAGTGAAAAATGCCCCTACATTTGGAAAAAAATGAAGACAGATTTGGACTTAGTGAAAATTTCACTAAGTGTTGGAAAAAGTGACATTTTCATTTTTCAGCCATTTTGATCACTCCATAACTCAAAATCCTTAATGAATTGGACTTAGGTATAGTTGAAGTTTTTGTAGAGGGAAATTAGGGCTACAAATTCATCTTTGGATGGGAAAAAATGGCTTTGTGGTTTAGGAGTTATGATCCTCCAAAGTTGGTACCCTAGCCACTTTATTTTTAACTTAGAAAATTTTCTAAGTTTTTATGGTTACCTCTTTTACAAGTTATCCAACTTTTCTTGATTTTTCTTGATGAATGATGATTCAAATCATACATTAACATCATTTTAGGGTTAAAAATCCATTTTGGTGAAAAATCTCAAAAAGTCAAAGTTGACTTTTGTGCACAGTTGACTTTTTATCAGATGAATTCCAAACTGTGTAATTCTTCAGGAAATCATGTCCTTGACCTAAATCAAACTTGATGGACATGTTCCATGGGTGTCATGGGGTATATTGATGCATGTCCTAGGGTTTTGGAGCATGTCCTGGTCAAAAGTCAAAGTTACAGTTGACTTTCCTCGCGAAACCCTAATTGTGGTGCAGATGAAATTGAGACTCGTTGCTCAAACTTCTTGGATTAATCCATTGTTCCAAATGGATCAATATAGTTCATTAGAGACCCTCAAACCTTCTCTTGAGGTCTTGGTTCATGATTTGTCACAAAAGTCAACTTAGGGGTGAATTAGGTCAAGAAACCCTAATTCCTGATTTTTGATGTATGCATCCCCTGAGGCAAAATTGACTTGATGGTTGGGTCCATGAGGCTCCATGGAGTATATTAGGTTGTGTTTTGGATCCTTGGCTTGTGTCCAGATGAAATTTTTCATCTGGAGGCCCTGGTCGACCAAACCCCTAATTTGGTGATATTGGCGATCTTGAGACTTGATCCACCTAAAAGGGAGCAGCCTTGTGCTTAATCCTTGAAGTGGGAGTCCTTTTGATCCATTGTGGATATTTGAGAGTGTAGACAAGTTGAAGATCATGTCATTCCTTGATTGATCCTTTGTCTAAGGCTCTGAGAGGGCTCGAAACCCTAATTTTGATTGTAGTGGATGCTCACCCATCTTTGGGGAGACTGATGAAGTATGATGGTTCCTCCACACTGTGATGAAGATTCTCACACTGATGGGAAATTTTAGTGGTCAAAATTTTGGGTATGACACAAAGCTACACGCCTGACAACATCAAACAGAGCCAATACACATCCTGTCATGAATAGTCCATCCTCCACTTCAAGGGACCATTCAAACAACATATGAACTGACCAAGTCCAAACAACTTTTCAGCACAGCTATCTTCCTTGCACATGAACCAGAAAGTATCTTCCCTAGGATCTCACCTGGAAAAATGAACAGGATGCCTGCTCTGATACCAATTGAAATTCTGGTATGACAGACCCAGATGTCGAATAAACATGTCGAGACATCTGGTTTGTTATCAGCAACATATACAAGATATAGACAGTTAAAGAAGTTGTTAAGTAGTAAAGTGCACACAAGAATTATTTACCCAGTTCGGTCTAACAACCTACATCTGGGGGAATACCAAGCCAGGAGGAAGTCCACTATTAGCAGTATCAATTCATAGACCCTACAGTCAACACACCCGTTGACAATCTACTCACTTTATAACTACCCAATGACCCTTCTACCTAAGTTCTCCCTAGATAAGAGACTTCATCTCTCTTCCAATCATCGCAATGATGTCTAGCAGTCAACACCTCAGCCACTGCATCAACAGCTTGATTTCCAACAACTCTTCAATCATAGAAAAGTAGAAGACACACTTCAAAGACACACCTTGGAGTTGCTTCAAAGCTTCCTCCAAGAACAATACAAAACTAATTACCTACAGGTTTCTGAGTGAGAACACAGAGACCATCTCACAACCTGAGTGGTTCACTTAGACAAAGCCCTAATGATCTACATCTTGGACTCGTGCTTTTTCTAGGTTACAAGCATTCTATTTATAACTTATTCCCAACTGGATTTGGGCTTCAAATCACAGCATAACAACTGCTACAAATCAACCGAAACATCTGCTACATAATAGGTCTTCAATCAAATCCTTCCTAATTTATCTCCATAATTAGAAAGTCATTATTCTTCAATATTCTTCTTGAAACCTATAAAATAGCACCACATAGGATAACATAATATTCCCAGAAACATTCCTTACATTGGGCTTGGGCATTAGCAGATCTTAGTTTTAATTAATAATTAAAACTAATTATTCTCCAAATCTTTATGCATGAAAATAGCCAACCCTATTCTTCACAAACAGATTGCTTCCAAATAATATCACTCCAACATAATTTTACTCCCAGAATTACGCATGCAATCACTCAACACAAACACACAAAAGATTGCTAAAAATAGTGCAGCAAATAAAACCTAAAACCAGAACGGGAAGTTCTATCAACTGATGTCAGAACATCGTGTTTGACATCATGCACACAGACCTGCAACACTAACAAATACTAACTGCAGAATGTTTGAAAAACACCATGTCAAGACATCAAGTAAGACATCCTGATGCAACACTTTGTTTTACCAAAATTGCTGCCAATAATTTACCTTGTTGTTACTTTTCTTCTCCCTAACTTCATATCTTTCTTTACACATATTAGTCCTAGCTCTGGTCACCAGTCACAGAACCGCCGCATCGAAATTCGTATACACAAATTTTTTCATCAAAATTAGAAATAACAGATCTAAAAATAACATAAATGAAAATAATAGATCTGATCTAAAATTACTAACCACAATTTATGTTTTTCACAAACATTATTGATGTTATTTTACTACCCGTCTTCATGTTCTTATCTATAGATCTAACGCCTGAAAAAACAAAAGAAGTGAAAAAGATGTTAAGACATGAAAAAGAGAAAACAAAAGTTTATGTTCAAACTTACATTTTTAATGTTATTTTACTGCCAGCTTCTGTGTGTATCAGTAGATCTACAATCTGAGAAGAAAAAAAATAGAAAACCAAAAAGAAATCATGAAAGTGTAAAAAATTGATAAAGATAATAAGATGATAAATGAATGGATGAAAAAATAATTGAACTTGAAGAAGAAAGAAATAAAGAACAATGAGAGAGAAGTAGCAAGCAATGAGAGAGAAGAGAAAAAGAAAAATGGTTGGAGAAAAGAGAGAGAGAGAGAGAGAGAGAGAGAGAGAGGGAGAGAGAGTGAAGAAAAATGAGAGAGATGGAAAGTTTACAATTGAGAGAGAAGAAATTTAACCCTATAAAGCCATTGCCACAATTTATTAATAATAAAATCGGACATAAAATTGAGAAAAGACCATAAATTGTCAAAATTGAATAAGTGTTGGCAAAAGGGCATGGGGTAGAAATGTCTTTTCTAGAATATCAACTTTTCTTATATTATAGATGAAACAATCATCTATGAATTTCTATTAGAACAACAAAATCGAAGCAAAAAACTCGCAGCGAAATCAAGAGACAGCGACGTGGTCAAGTGCAAAATTCCAACCTCTCGACGAACCACGATCCTTCTCCGCATGTTCTCTCGCTCTTGATCTCTCGCTCGTTTGCTCTACTTCGATTTTCTTTTATTTCTCCCCCTCTCACTGCGGCGGCGCGACGGAAGATGGTGGAAAGGACATTGTTGGTTTGCTGTTGATTTGTGGTTGCAGCGAGATGGTGGATGTGGTGGTTTGTTTTGTGCGGGTGTTTCATCGTTGGTGAGGAATGAGAGCATGTGTGTTGTTCATGTTGTTTTTGTTACCGTTTTCGTAACCACGAGTAGAACAGAATGGAGGCGAGTTGTTGTTGGTTCCGTGATGCACTATGTGGCTAACAGAAATCGAACGTTGCTTGATGATATTCGTTGGTGCAGCGGTCGTTACAAGATAGCAATGGGATGGTTTGGAAAAAGGAAAAAAAGTTTGGTGGTTGTAGCAGCGGTTGTTGTTGTTATTGTTTTTGGCGGTTGAGGGGTTTAAGAAGGTTGAGAAGAGATTGACGTGGTTTTTTTGAAGAATGAATCGTTAGTAGGGAGAGAATGAGAGTATGGTTTGTGGCTAAGGTGTGAGGCGAGTGGGTTTTTATGAGAGTTGAGGGAGAGAGTCAGGCGTTGTGAACATGGAGGAGGGATGGTAGAAGAAGAGAAGTTGTATTGTTTTGTTAATTTCGTAAAAAAAAAGAAAGGGAATGGTGTTATGAAGAGGTGATGAATCTGTTTTTGCAGTCAAGAAAAATGGGTGAGAGAGAAAAGTTATTGGTGTGAATCACATGGATGGAGGGAGAACAAATATTGAAGATGAATTTGGTGAGCAATGGAAGGTGAGGAAGTCGTAGAAAAGAGGGGTTCTTTTATGAGGTAATATGGTGTTGATCCCCTTGGTTTGTTACTGATTGAGTGCTTTTCATTGTCTTTATTGCTTTTTTTGTCTTTTTTCAAAAATAATGAGAGAGATACATGGTTTTTAAGGGAGGCGTCGTTCTTTGTCTCATGTCTATTAGTCTCTTACAACAATGCAATGTTTATTTACTAGGGTTTCCCTTTTGTGAAGACAATAAAAAAAAACTTTACAAAACTTAATATGCAAGTTTACTACAAATAGATAAAAAACAAATATTAAATATTAAAAATAAAATAAAAAGATAAAAAATAAAATAAAACTAAATAAAATATTTTAAATAAAAACTAAATTAAATATCTGATTAGACTATTAAATAAACATGATTAATGACCAAAAACAAAAAAACCGGTCAAAACGAGAAAACGGACTAGTATCGAAGTTCTCGAAAAATAAAAACGAATGCACCAAAATTATCAGTGTGGAATAAACGTAATGGAAAAATACAGCGTTTGGTCAAATTTCGAAATAAATTTTACCCGGTTAGATGGCTTAAAACGTCCAAAATGCGACCGAAAAACAAATCAAAAAATTCAAACGAGCACGCCAGGTTAAACTACGCGAAATATAGATTAATATGACTGACGTTTGCAGGCTCAATTTTAAAATTTTTTCATCCACTGATTTTATGCACAATTGACTTTTAGTTTGACCAATTCGACTGTAATTTCGACAGGTTTATTCTGGCTGATAATTTGGGCATTACACATGATAAAAAACAAGTTATAATATACAGATGATGCAACATGAAAAATAAAGACAGATGAATGCAAGGTCTAAAAATGCATGGTCAAAATTTGGGGTATGACAGTATTCTCTATCATCCTTTTGGTGATAGATCCGTCATCCTTTTGGTGTCAAAAATCTGTGTGTGTGTGTGTGTTCACTATCATCCTTTTAGTGTCGGAAAGCTTTGTGTGTGTTCTCTATCATCCTTTTGGTGATAGATCCATCATCCTTTTGGTGCCGGAGATCTTTGTGTGTTTTCTATCATCCTTTTGGTGATAGATTTGTCATCCTTTTAGTGTTGAAAATCTTTGCGAGCTTACTCTCACCCTTTTGGTGATAGCCAGCTTTGTTGGTTTCACTGATATCCTTTTGGTGTTAGTGGTCTTTACAGTTTTGATCTTACCTTCATCCTTTTGGTGTCAGTAACTTCTGTCATTGTGATCTCATCGTCATCCTTTTTTCGATGACAACCTTTGCAAGTTATTCAGTGTTCACTTAAGGGTCGACATTGATATGGTACTCTACTTCCCAAAAATATTTCTTTCTTTTAAGACAAATTCAGAGTCTTCTTCGTATCTAATTGACTTCTACCTTGAAAGTATGAACGTTGTGGTAGTTCATCTTACTAGGTTTAAGACAATTAGATAGGGGCATCTGTCATACCTCAAATTTGTTCTACCTATATAATATTACCCTAATTTGTGTTTCTGTTTACTAAACATTATTCAAAAATCCAAAAAACATAAAGTTGCTTTCATTTTTTCTTATTGCCTAAGTCCCAGTTGTTGCAAGGTTGAATTAGGTTTCAGGCAAGGCTATCAGGTCAGGTGTGTGTCTGTAACACCCATATATAAAACTCATACATCAAAGCATAAATGTTATATATGAATCCAAGTGTTTGGTACTGAAACACCATAAGCTCCTAGTTAACACATTATATATATTACATGCCCCAAAATACAACAACTAAAAGTTCTAAAGGCATAATATACATAAGATGTTCAAAAGATAAAAACTAAGAACTAGATCAACAATGATCTCAAAATAAACTCCGCTACGGAAGCTAGCCATCAACAAGCAAGGAAAAGATCACACGACCTTATCCTTACCCTTCTCGGAACCTGAGGCACCTGAAATACATCAACAATGTGGGGTGAGATACATCAAATCTCAGTGAGTTCCCTATCTTATGGATTCTCTCGGATTAACAAGGTTCTAACAATCCTAACTCAAGTCCGGGGAAAAGGGAAAGGACTCTTGAGTTCACACTTTATAATTCTCACACTATATGGAAACATGACATGAGTTCATTAACTCACAACATCACTAATCGATAACCATACCAAGACATCTCGTCTTCCCATCCGCTTCTACGTCTAGAAGGCGACCCGAGTCATAGATCCTTGTAGTTACTTGGCATACGAATTGGATTCGGGATCATTGGTCTGTTAACCGTGAACCGTCACTTCTCATGGCCTGTTAACCATCACAAGTCTCTACCCATAGCATAGGCTCCAATCGTACTACTCGTAGGGAATTCAAACCTACCAAGTAATTGTGTACCCGTTTCAGAGGAGCTCGAGACCTATGAAACTACACTCAAAATATACCGGTTACGATTACATGATCACATACAACAATATGATTGTATTCGACAATCACAAGGCTATAATGCCTTAAGGCCTCTCATACCTTTTCAAAACCACAAAGGTTAACCACATGTTCCATACTAGTGTTTCACTCTCAACTAGGCCAATACTCGGCAAGGATGTATCTTCCAACAACACGTGCCCGAGCATCGCCATCTAGAGTTGTCTATAATTTCTAGTTCCTTACTAGATTCTCCTATGGTTCAAGTTTGAGGTTTCCTCACTGTTCCTATCTTATTTTCATATTAACATGCATACTCTATTACAATCATGTTAAACAATATTAGGATAGGCAAGACATGTCATAATTGTATAGTAGAATAATATATAACAATTAAAACATAAATATATCACTTTTGGAACTTTCTCGATTATTTAATCGGTCGGTAAAATTGACATATTTCATCTCCATTGCATAGAATATCTTCTCGGCTTTACATCGATATAAAGAATGTCTGATTCCGATAAACGAATCAAAAGTTATGAATTTTCTCGTTTTGGAGGAAAAACTTTAAGTCCCAGGTTGCGCTAAGCGCACCCCTGAGCGCGCTAAGCACGCAACTCTCTGCCTTCTGGGGTTGCAGGATTTCAACTGCGCGCTGAGCGAGCTTCTACGCGCTAAGCACACTCTTCGAAACTCAGAAAAATGCTTCAGCAAAAACATAAATCTCCTACACCTCCAAACCTCTTCCAAACCACAATCAACCACCAACAGAGGTACAATAACATAGTTTGAGCATGGTTTGAACAACAACATTCTTAAAACCTACATTTTCTCAAGAACACAAAAATTCTACAAATCCTATAATTTTCCAATCAATCCAAAGTAACCAAAACATCAAAACAAGCATCAATATATGTTTCTATAAGTATATTAATCATTCATTTCGATTTATATCAATTTCCAACCGTTGGAACATCGATTTCCATAAATTCGACCTAAACCAAACAATTCCAAAACTTCTAAAAATTGGTACTAACTAGAACCCACCCTTGATAGAGGTTGAAAATGAGGAAGATGAGATGATTGGATGAAGCTTGAATCAATGGATGATGATCTTGCTCTTGGATTTTCTTCAAAACCTTTTTCTCCTCTTTTTCTCCTTCCTTTCCTTTTCTTTCTTCTTTATTTCCCTTTCTTACTAACTTTTCCTTTTGTGTTTGGAAAGTGGGAGGAAAAGAATAAGTAGTAAACTTAGTATTAGAAATAATACTACTAAAAGTCCAAAAAGTCTCTTAAGTCCAAATTAATAAAATACCTCAGAGTCAGATGATTTTAATTGGATTTATTCTAAGTTCCACAGTTACTCTAATTATTTTGTCAAATAATTTCTCAGAGTACACTGGGCTCAGTCGATCACAATATAATATTATCCGGAGTAATAAAATACGGGGTATTACACCCTCCCCCCCCCTTAAATAGAAATTCATCCTCGAATTTAAAGATTACCTGAACAAATGAGGGTAAGCATCTCGCATTTCCGATCCAAATTCCCAAGTTGCATCACCCTGATGCGTTACATCCCACTGCACCTTAACGAGAGAAATGTCCTTGTTCCTTAATACTTTCATTTCTCTTCCCACAATGCGGCTCGGTTGAGGTTCAAACGTTATGTCTGCTTCTATTTCAACAGTATCCGGTAGAATCGGCTGAAGAGGATCTGGAACAAACTTCCGAAGTTGAGATACATGGAAAACATCGTGCATTTCCGACAGAGAAGGCGGTAAGGCCAATCTGTAAGCTAATTCACCAATCTTTTCTAAGATCTGATATGGTCCCGCGTATCTCGGGCTTAACTTGCGTGACTTAAACGGTCCTTTCAATCTCAATCTAGGAGTGACTTTCAAAAACACATGGTCACCTTCTTCAAATTCTAAAGGTCTCTTTCGATTGTCTGCATAACTCTTTTGTCGATCTTGTGTTTGCTTAATTTTCTCGCGGATCATTCAAATCTTTTTCGTAGTCTCTTAGATGATTTCGGGTCCTAAGATTCTATCTTCCCCAACTTCCGCCCAACACAAAGGTGTCCTACACTTTCTTCCATACAAAGCTTCATAAGGAGCCATTCCGATGCTCGCATGGTAACTATTGTTATAAGAAAACTCAATCAATGGTAGTAGTTCTTTCCAATTACCCTTACTTTCTAGTACACAAGCTCTCAACATATCTTCCATTGTTTGTATTGTTCATTCAGTTTGACCATCCGTCTGAGGATGATTAGACGTGCTCAAACACAACTTCGTACCCATAGCTTGTTAAAAAACTTTCCAAAACCTTGAAGTAAACTTCGGATCTCTATCCGACACAATATTAGAGGGAATACCGTGCAATCTTATAATTTCCGCAATAAACAACCTCATAAGATGACTTGCCTTGAAAGTAGTCTTCACGGCTAAGAAATGCGCAGATTTCGTTAGTCGATCCATAATCACCCAAATTGAATCATAACCACCTTGCGTACGGGGTAAACCTACTGTAAAGTCCATAGAAATACTGTCCCACTTCCACACTGGAATGTCTAAAGGTTGCAACAACCCACCCGGTCTTTGATGTTCAATCTTAACTTATTGGCACACCGCACATTCTGACACGAAGACCACAACATCTCTTTTCATACCGGACCACCAATAGTCCTTCTTTAAATCTTGATACATCTTTGAAGAACCTGGATGTATAGTAAAAGCACATTTATGCGCTTCTTCCAAAATCCTTCTTTTCAATGCCGCATCATTCGGAACACAAATTCTTTGGTCGAACATAATAATTCCGTCGGTAGCCTGAACAAAACCCGGTAGAAGTAACACTTCTTGCAACTTCTCATCCAACGTTTGACCTTGTTGAATCTCAACTCTTAGAGTAGAATTTACATTCAAATTTCCCATAATTACACCATCTTGAGTCCACACAAACTGAAAATTAAGATCTCTAAAATTCTCTAACAAAGTATATTCCAATACCATCAATTTCGTACTATGAACTACTTTCCGACTTAAAGCATCTGCTACCTTATTCGCTTTTCCTGGATGATACTTCAATTCTAAATCATAATCCTTTAAGTACTCCATCCACCTTCGTTGTCGCATGTTTAACTCCCTTTGGTCAAATAAATACTTCAAACTCTTATGGTCACTGAACATTTCGAAACGTACACCTGTCATACCCCAAATTTGTCCTACATGTGTATAACTTTCATCTGTCACACCCTCATTCTCACCCTAGCCTTGCATATCATATCATTTTCATCATCTATGCACTCCATTAGGTCATAATCAAACATGTGTTTCATTAGACATGGGATTATAGCAACTCTTTGAATCAAGGTTTCTTATTTGCTTTGAGGTTATTTCATCAAGGTTTGAAATAAGGGTTTGATCTCACAGCATTGTAAGTATCTTTGTATCAAAGTTCATCCTGCTATCCGACCTTTTAATTCGCTTTTTTGTAGTTTTTGGTTAATTAATCTTTTAGTAAATTTAGAATTAATTTAGATGTTACTTAGATAATTAGAATTTTATTTTAGTTAGCTTTATTTAATTTTATCATTTTATTTTACGATAATTAGGATTATTTTAATTAATTTAATCTATTTCTTTTTTTTATAAACTTTTTAGATATTTATTTAAGTAAACTTAGTCTACAAGTTTTTAGAAAGGACACTTTGGGTATATTGTAAAAATTCATAAGCCTAGCTTGTACACTATATAAGTGTGTGTGAGAAATGGATTGAAAAAAAAACACTAGAAACCAATCCACCCTGACCTACAAGTTTCCGCCGCTCAACCAATACACTCATTCTTCTCCCACGAGAATCTCTCTCGATTAAATCGCCTCACCTTCTTCATCCTTCCTCCTTCATCATTGTTTATCTTCAACCCTCCTTCAACAATCCTAGCCACCATAAATTCACCCTCTCCGCCATATGCAAAACCCTTCGTCTACAAACCCACGTCCAGACCACAAACCTCTTTCCAATC
This sequence comes from Lathyrus tuberosus, assembly GCA_022829125.1. Lineage (NCBI taxonomy): Eukaryota > Viridiplantae > Streptophyta > Magnoliopsida > Fabales > Fabaceae > Lathyrus > Lathyrus tuberosus. The sequence continues at coordinate 2,991,101 of JALAZF010000626.1, read as the reverse complement.
TGTTCCCTCCAACAACAATACAAGTTCAGAGCATCTGTTTTCTTGGGTCAATTGTTCATCTGGTTTTTGCAGGTCCTAAAGTATAGTTCATCTTCGGTCTCGCTTTGGATGCTTCTCCACCAAATAAACAATAATATCACTATCATCACAACAATAAGTTATAGAAGGCTCAACATCGCAACTCAGCAGCAGCTTCCATTGGAAACTGGAATGAAGATGTCCCGCCGGTTTGGTAATGTTATGCCGCTGTTGGCTCGTATCTGATGTTGTCGCATGATGGAATGTCGTGGAGATAAGGATACCAGACTATTGACTGCAATGAGTTCGACATCGAAATTTCACGATTCGGTAATTTTCGAATCTACTTTAGTTCCTCTGTTTGAGCTGCTCTGTGTCTGCATTTGAAAAATGGTTGTGAAGTCAATAACCATGTTATGAAAATAATTACATATCAAATGTGTGGTTTTATGTTTTCGATTGTGAACGGCACGAAGATGATTAGGCTACCAATATGTTCTGTGCAAGAATGCTGTTGTTGGTTTATCAGTTGTGATTTGGCTACATTTTATTCATGTTGAATTTAGAGCTTTTAATATTAGTATTGTGAATACAATTCTGCAAATAACCCACTGCTGCTATATGCATATATGTTGTGTTGAGATTTGAATCGAACTAGCCGTCAATATGTCATGCTGCTGCGTTTTATTGTTGAGTACACCCAATTTCGGTTTGTAAGCATTTCGCTAACATGATGACGTTGGATTCGTATACGTTGTTATGGCTTCTATGATTCACGTTTGAATTCAACCTATACGTTGGTAGTAAACATTTGAGTTTGAAAAAATCAGTTGTGCTGTGCATATATTCAAAACTCTGTTGCGATTTATCGATTGGAATGTGAGTTTTGATTCGGTTTGAATATGATTTATTGCTGCTATTTCGCTACCACGACTTAAGGTTCATGTTGTTTTCACATGTTGTGGATTTTTGTTGCTAGAAATATGTGATTTCAATTACTGTTGTTTCTGTCTTGTGGTTCTGCAGTTTAGAATGACAGGGTTGTGACAAATCTTTCTCATTTCTTTAAGGATGGTTTGCATTGTGATTCGATTTTGAGTTGTATGTCGTATCGATTATCGTTTTGTTATGCAAGGTTTGTTTCGATTAGTTACACCTGAATTGATTTGTGGTTTGATTTTGTTCTGCTATTTGGATTTTCCAAAATTCAATGATGGTTGTGGTTAGTATGCGTCACTGTTCAATTTTGGATTTGTACTATAAATGATAATGTATTGTTTTGTTATGAATTGTTTAGTCTCACTTTAATTATGTCTTGTTGTTTTTGTATTTTTATTGAATTACTTTATGGGTTGATGTAGCATTGTGTAAATATTATACAAGTTGTGTTGTTATGGTTTCATGCATTATTGTTACTGTGAAAAGTTCAGATATTGCACCATGAATTTCATAGGTTTTATTTCCATCATAATATGGCTTCATTGTTAAAGTAATACATTTGTTTACTAAATATTTTGATTAAATTCACGGTATCAATTATGTTTTCATTATGGACCTCGTGGCTAAATTTAGCTGTAAGTGCATGTTTCTTTTTCATATGGAAGTGATGAACGTTACAGAAAAGTCGGTTGTTGTTTTCAATGACTCTTACTTATTTTCTTTAAGATTTAGTATATTCACTATGTTGGTTTAATCATAACCATGTTGATTTGCTGATTTTTACACCATATGTCAATACTTACACCCTCCATTCTGCTTTGTTAATATTTTAATTAATAATTGAATTGTTACATTATTTGATTAACTAGGTTTTGTTAGCTTTTGATTCGTGCATTCGACAATTTCATGTTGTTATGCCGCCAAACGTTCAACACAACAATTGGATAAATTTCGCCGCGTTGTGATTGTGTATGACATTCCTCATATTGTCACTATGCCCAAACCGGTTTCGAAAACACTATGCTTAATTTTTGTATTATTTCTTAACAAAGACAACTTGTAATTCATTTTCAAATCCTTCCCCGATTAAGACATTTTTCAAAGACGATTAAACAAAATCTTTTCTTAATTAACCATTAAAGTAGTGGGCTCTTGAGGTCTAGCACTTCTTGGGTCCTTGGATGAATGCTCTTGAGGCGCACGCTTTGAGTTGTGTTCATTCCGTCTTTCGCTTATTAAAAATACTTAAAACAATTAACCTTTTGCTTAATTAAAATATAATTAACCCTTACGATTACTTAATTAAATTAAAAATCATAATCTAAAAAACTCTTAATTATCTTAAAATACTTAAAATATTTAATCTATATCAAAATGCTTAACCCCTAAAAAATACAATCTTTTCTCAAAGTAAAATTCTTAATCTAATTATCTAATTAAACTCCTAATAACTTTCTTAAATCAAATTAAATCATAAAACTTTGCCTAATCATTAACTATTTTCTTAAATCAAATCATAAAATATTTAGGTTAATATTTTAAAATCTATTTTCTCAATTAAATTATGGAAGCAGTGGGCTTTTGGCGATCGCTCTTGGGGCGCACGCCTTGGGTTGTGTTCGTTTCGATCTTCCATTTCTAAAATACTTAAAATCTTCTAATTTTAATCAAAACACTTAACCCTTAAAATACAATATTTCTCAAATTATAATACTTAATCCAATTAAGTTCTTAATTCTTAAAAAAAAAACAATTTTCTTAAGGTCCTAATCCTTTGTTTAATCCTCAAAATATTTTTCTTAAATAAAATTAAACTAAAAATAATATTTCACTTAAGTTAGAACACAAATGCTTTTCTTAATTAAATTATGGAAGTAGTGGGCTTTTGGGGTCTAGCACTCTTGGGTCCTTGAACGATCGCTCTTGGGGCACACGCCTTGGGTTGTGTTCGTTTCGATCTTCCAATCTTATTAAAACACAAAATCCTCCTTAAAACTCTTAGCTCGCTCAAACCCTAATCCGATTAAGTACGTCTAATTAAGATAATTCAAATTTGTTTCCTAATTAAATTACGAAATAGTGGACTCTTGAGGTCTAGCACTTCTTGGGCCCTTGAATGAACGCTCTTGAGGCGCACGCTTTAGGTTGTGTTCGTTTCGATCTTTCATTCCTAAAACACTCGCCTTAATTACATGGACAAAGAAGCCCATTGTCCAACAAACACAAGTTCATAATTAATAGAATGAAAAAGGTGTCGTTGAGATCTAGCATCTCAGTAATGCCCCGATTAATTGGTTGCGAGGCCGACGTCTTGTTTATCGAATGATCGTCATTCTTCCCTCAAAATACTCAACAAATCAAACACTACTCGTGCAAACGAAACCCTAAAAAACAAATTCAAATCAAACCTTTTCTCAATCAAATCCTTAACACACTTAATCCAATTCAAACAACTTTTCACAAAAAAAGAACATTGTTTAACCCATTCTTCCGCGCATATGAACTAGTGCTTCAGCCTCCCTTGACGAGCAGACAAGCCAACGTTTAGCAGTTAGAATGCGAATTAAACATTCGTTCTCTTAAAAAAACACAAACCAACCGTAGTCCCACGAACTACGAATGCTCTGACTTTCCCATTGCACGAGGGAATACGTAGGCCCAAGGGTTCTCAATCCTTGTCGAGCACCCTAATAAAAAACCACCCCATTTTCCCCCTTAGAAAAGCAATATCCCCTAAGAAGAAAACAAACAAACCGAGCTAGCATTTCTCCCGAATCGAATCAAGAGGTTCCCGTTGAGTACAACGGACGTAGAGGGTGCTAACACCTTCCCTTTGCGTAATCGACTCCCGAACTCGAATTTGGTTGCGACGACCATGTTCTTATCTCCCTTTAAAAGGTTTTCTCGATATTTTCCTTTCCCTCTTTTGGGATGAATAAAGTTCGGTGACGACTCTGTTTCGAACAGTTTTTTCCGCGTCCATCGTGCGGATTGTATTTTTCGAGGTACGACAGATGGCGACTCTGCTGGGGAATCTGCATTGCCCTATGCTAGAGAGAGTCAAGCCTAACTTGACTCGATTCGAGAGTGTTAGCTTCGCTTGTTTAATTTCTTCTTATTTGTTTTCTCCTATTACTTATCTATTTGCTTTTATTGCTTTCTCTTTATCATATGTTGTGTATCATACTTGACTGTTGGATCTTGGGTTGATATCACAAGTAAGGCTCTATACCCGAGTCTTGGAAAAAGAAGAGAGAACACCTAGTTTAGAATTTGGAAGTAACTAGTTTTAGTCCCCAAGGACTCGCTCCTCGTGTGGCTAGCATGAAAGCTTCCCCTAGAGTAGACCTTTTCGTAGATCTTGTTGTAACGCAGCTAGCCTGTCGCACGACTTGATTCATGAAGAGTCCGTGACTCTGGGAACCACTCTTAGCACCAATTTCCATCTTGGCGGTCGTTAGTGTTAGTCTCCGAGGACTCGCTTCTCGTGGGCCTAGCATGAAAACTACACTCAGGATAGAATTTTTTGTATCCCCGTCACAATGCAGCTAGCCTGTTGCGTGGTGTTGACGCGATTAGTGTTAGAGACCCTGGGAACCATATCCATCAACATAAGAGCTATCCCGTGAGTGGGTTTATGGGTAAATAATCTAGAACTATCCTTATAAAGCCTACCTGTTATGAGGGTTGGGAAGTTACTTGTGATATCCTGGATCCTGGATCTTCCTGCATTGCATTTGTTTGCATACCATTGCATTCGCATCTCATTTGCATGGCATACCCTTCCAACCAAAACTCGTCTGATCCTCTGTCCATTTCCTGCCAGCTGATTTTCCGACGCTCATATTGAACATGTGGTAGCCGCAAAGCATTTGAAGCAAGTTCAAGCAGAGATAAAAGGAGCATAGATACTTTGAAAGTTCTGATAGCTATGTCAGAGGATAGCTTTCAACATGTTGGGATGGAGGATTTTACCCCCTTATCAGGTTTTGCTGTGACGACTAACCCATTGTATGATCGTCTACCTGGTGATCATCCTCCACAAGTGAACATCCCTGCTCAGTCTCAGATGATGTCGATGTCTGATTCCATGGAGAAAAAGTTTTGTGCCCTCGAATAGAAGGTTCAAGCTATGAAAGCGCGCGATACTTCTGGGCTCGATGCTGTTGATATGTGCTTAGTGCCAGACTTGGTAATTCCTCCGAAGTTTGAAGTACCCAACTTCGAGAAGTACGCTGGTCTCAGTTGCCCAAAGCGTCATTTGGTGATGTTCTGCCGAAAGATGGCTTCTCATGTTCTCGATGACAAGTTGATGATTTACTGTTTTCAAGACAGTTTGAGTAGTGCATCTTTGAATTGGTACTTGGGTTTAGAAAGAAGTTGTATTCAATCATGGAAAAACTTATCCAATGCTTTCCTAAAGCAATATGAGTACAATTTGGACATGGCTCCCGGTCGCATGCAGTTGCAAAGCCTATCTCAGAAGAGCGGTGAATCCATTAAGACCTATGCACAAAGGTGGAGAGAGTTCGCAGCCAGGGTACAACCACCACTCTTGGACAAAGAACTGATTGACATGTTCTTGGACAGTCTGCATGCCACCTATCTTGAAAGAATGGCTGGCAGTTCATTCTCAAGCTTCTCTGACCTTATAATAGTGGGAGAACGCATCGAGAGTTACCTCAAAGCTAAACGAGTCCAAAATGTCTCGAGCAACCAAGCTGGTGAGACTGAATCCTTCAACAATCCCCAAGAGGAAGAGGATAATGGAATTGATGCAGTCATAGCAAATGTTGAGTATTCTCAGGGTACACCAGCAAAACTTTATGGCCCTTCAGCTTCTAGGAAGTTATCATTGTCAGCGCCATATCATCCTTATGGGCAACCTGTCAATCATAGGGCGTCATACCGGAAACCCATGATTTCTCCTCGTGCAAATCAACGAGCTCGTGGTCAAGGATATCAGAATCATCGTCAGAATCAGTATAGGCCTCGAAACAACTTGGAAAGAAGGACTGCTCCTCTTCACCTAGTTCCTATGTCGTACAGTTAACTTTTGCCGCATCTGGTCCAAAACTCACTGGTAGAGGCCAAAGTTATCAAGCCTTTGCCAGAACCATACCCGCCTGGGTATGACCCCAATGCGCATTGTGGATATCATGCTGGATCAATGGGGCATTTGACTGAAGATTGCAAAGCTTTTCAAGCCAAGGTGCAACAGTTGATTGACAAAAAGTACATATCATTTCCAGAAGGGAACTTGGTTGTGCACGTCAGCTTCTCGCCCAAGTGAGTTCCAAGAATTCAAAAGGCATCCCCTAAAGCCAGTGGTTCAGACAGGAAGACTTCCTCAGATACTGGCAACCATTGTTTTTATCATTCGCATTTGTAATTTCTTTATGATTAAATAGTACTTGTTTTGAACATTGTTTATTTTGAATGGTAATATTAATGAAGTGATCATGCATTTTTTGAACTAATCACGTCGCATTCGCTCATTTTTCTTCACTTATATCAAAAAAATAAATATATTCATCTATACACCTCTCTTCTTTTTTTTCTTTACCAAGTTGTTGTTTAACAAATATTGGAGGGAGGATGACGAAAACGAGATACCCATAATTGCTGATGGTATGCTTTCGGATAGAATCCTGCCAAGGATGTACATGCATTGTTTCAAATTCCCAAACACTGGAGATATAAGGAGTTAGTCCCTAGTTAACCACTTCGAGCCTAGAAGTAGAAGTTTCCTTCGGATTTTCAAAACCTTACACTCAACCTGGGGCATGGGTAGTGTTCAGTTAACCTGATTACACACTCAAATCATGCAAAAGCTAAGACGGTTATTCCTCAATGACCAATGACTTGGTAGTCACAAGCCTGACTCAAAAAGAAAATAAAAAAAAAGAAAGAGCTTGCTAAGTCAAATGCCTCAAAAGGAGACTTAGGCGAAAATCAAGGCAATCCCGATGGACTCAAAAAGAGAAATCAGTCCATGCAAAAATTAGGGATAAAAAATTCAAAAAAACGAAAGAGGTCCTCAAATCCTCAGCAAAGCAATAAGATACAGTGACCACCGTATCAAAAATAAAGAGTTACTGACATCCTTAACAAAAGCAAAATAAGGTGACTGCCATTTCAAGAAGACCTTGAATCCTTGTCTTCACTATTATACTGTCGATCTCTCTTAGGAGATGAATTTGTGTGTCAATTTAACTGAACGTAGGACTGGAGATCATCACGAAGAAGGGGTGGGTACAAAACAAATTTTGAGCCTTATATCCTTTGTTTCTATAACCGTGAACCAGACCACGTTACAACCCTCAAAAGACCTAATTGAGGCGGGGTTTATTCTGAAAGCATACTACAGCAAGGTTGCGTAAACTGACTCCTAGAGATTTGCTAATCTTCTGAATCGGTGTCATATTCTTGCTATATCTTTCACACCAGCTAGATCAGCACCACGTTTGGACTAATGGTCCATCTGTCACACACTATCACATCATTCTAATAATGACTGATTTTTAAAACTTGCATGAGCATCGCATTAAAATTACCATTTGTGAACAAATAATTTTGACTGCAAGTCAGTGTTTGACATCAAAGAAATTCCAACAAGGAGCAATCAAAGGGGGCTGGGTCATTCAACAATGTTGGCAGGAATTGACAACACCTCATAACCCTATGGAACAGGGGCATTGACATCTGATGATCACGGAATCAGTCAGTTTCAAGCAAGTCCCCGAAGCATTAGTTGATTATGGGGCAAATCATTCAAGAACAGGTTGATCAGAGTAAATCATCTCAAGACTCTACCAACCAGGGGCAGGCCACCCAGAGGTTCTTTTGATTAAAGGAAAACCCCTCCAATGTTCAATCAACACAAGTTAAGTCGCTCCAACGCTCATTCTGGGGCAAGCTACCTCAAGGGTACTTTGAAGCCAAATACTTCAAGAGTCATTCAATGAAGGAAGAATCCTTTCATGACTTGGAATTCTGGGGCAAGCCATCTCGAGTTCATCTCATGGTACAACTGCTTCCAACCTCCTTTCAAGGACAAAACCTTTCACGACTTAGAATTCTGGGGCAAGCTGTGACGCCCCCAATCTAATACCCCCAATTAGCATGCATTTAAAGCAGTTAAAAGAAAAATTCAAAAATTGATCAGAGTACATTTGAAAACATGGCATAGAAAGGAGACATCCCATCAACGTAACCAAAATATACACATAACATGCAACACCTGCCCATAATGATATGCAACTGTGGGGTAGCAATCATACAGAGGAAACTTCGTTCCTTACACCCACTTTTCAGAAATTAGAAATAAAACGGAAAATCTAAAATCTGATTAACATATACACATATAAACAGTTTGTCATACATCAAGTAGCATATGTACAACCAAAATATAATATATCATCAGATATACAAAACAATAGCACGCGGCCACCCTAACTACCCGGAGTCACATATCAGAGCCGACCGACCAAAATAATGAAGATGCAAAGCTTCACAAAAAGAATACCTCCAGCAAACCTAATCTGCAACGCCTCATAGAGCGTTATAAAACAGCAGAAGGGTGAGAAAAACAACCATAATATAATTGCATAAAATTATATATATTAACACAAAAATACACAAGCAACACATTCTCACCACAAATGCTCAACAGTCGCATATAATATCACACGGTACAATTCTCACTTATCGTATACCACATCACATCAATCATTCACAATACAATCAAACACGTTCCAAGCACAATTACTCATGATTTATGCAATGCACATAGACCGACACAACGACTCTATGCACATGCCATGCGGTACCGACTTCAAATCTTGTAATTCATTAGTCCCCCAGGAACTCTTGGAATCATCGCTCGTTACATAGAGTAACTCCCCGTCGGGCCTACGATGTTCCCCGTCGCTATAAACCAATATTTCAGGGCGAACGGCGTTTATGGATTGCTTTCTACCAGTATTTCAGGGCGCACAATCCGATTGCTTTCTACCAGTATTTCAGGGCGCACAATCAATTGGGATTAATCGCTTCTACCAATATTTCATGGCGTAAGACTATAAAACTGATTCATCTATGAATCTTCCCATGCAAGAATACATATCATGATACTTGACACATTAATGACTCATGCCAACATCAAATACTCATGCATCAACAATATTCATGTATTTCAAGTGCACACAAAGTAATGCACACAATTGCCCAAAATGGCCACAAACACCAATATACCACACTTAGCATTTTCTTGCCTCTCGGCCACAAATCGTCATCACAACAGCACATAAGGCATACACATCCAAAGCACAAACATATAACACAATACAAGTCAAATACGCACTATTAAAAACGACAAAAGTCGAGATTCGACACTATTCACATTTTCCGACCAAATTTAATCGGCTAACGATTCTCAAAACCTCATATTCACAAAGTACAGTTCGATACCTTTCCAACGACACCAAGAATGCAAAAATCGGATAAACGGAACAAAAGTTACGAACATTTCAAAATAACGCAAAACATAAACCGGACGCCCGACACTACGAAACGGTTCGTAAAAACTGTACCGATTGGGAAGGATTCAGACCCCAAACATATTTTTCCTAGAAAGAACATCTCGTTAGCTTCCCAACGCTTCGAACGGGGGTTAAAACCGACTTACGGATCAAAAGATATGAATTTCCGAAAATCGCACGAAACCAGAATTTTCACACTAGCAGTCGTGTCCGTACGACTGCGTGAAAATACACCAGTTCTGGTTCAGCAGTGATTTTGGGGGCGTTTTCGCCCGAAACCCGACCGATTCAATTATTTTCTTCAAACAAAATACATGATAATCCTCCATAAATGTATACGGACGTATTAGAATCAAAAATTACGCGATTCCGCGACTTTTGAAAAACACTATTCCGGAACCTAAAAACGCCAAATTTTCAAATATCAACCGATTTTAACGAAACGAGTTTCTATAACGTCGGCCTCACTTCACTCGACTAAACTACGCAATCCGTTTCGAAATTCATCCGTGAAATCTCCCGATTCTACCGATTATGCATAAAATCAACATAAACTCAATTTTTCCAAAATCTCACAAAATCATCAACAAGTATCAAAATGATTATCACAATACAACAACTAATACACAACAATCACATATCCAGAGTTTCAATCCATTTCATCCGCTAAAACTATTGATTCGAACGATTATGTCATAAACACATATTTTTCAAAAAAATGATTTTTACTAATTTTCTCCAAATCAATCCAAAACAACAACAAACACACATACATAATCGTATACAATCATACAATAATCGAGTTTCGCACCCTTACCCGATTAATCGATTCTTAAAACTTGTTCTTGTTGAATTTTTCCCACTTTCTTCTTCTTTCTCTCTTTTCTTCTCTTTCTCTCTTTTCTTCTTCTTTTCTCTTTTCTCTTACTATTTTTCTTTCTATTTTCTAACTTATCAAAAATAAGATGTGAAATGCCCAAAATACCCCTACACTCAATTATCTCGCAAATGTTCCCAAAACGCGATAAAATATATTCACGACTAAAAATAACACAATTACGCACAAAAGCCGAAAACATAATAAAATAATAACAAAATAATCAAAAAGGACTCAACAAACAAAACTGGCAAAACTGGGGCGTTACAATTCTCCCCCACTTAGAAATTTTCGTCCTCGAAAATCTTACCTGATTCAAATAACTCTGGATACGATTCTCGCATCCTACTCTCCAACTCCCACGTCAGATTACCATCAGCAGCGCCTCCCCACGCCACTTTCACAAGTGCAATCTCTTTACCCCTCAACCGCTTCACCTCGCGATCCACAATACTAACTGGTAATGCCTCGACCGTAAGGTTATCTCTTACCTCAACCTCGTCCATAGGAATCACATGTGAAGGGTCTGAAACATACTTCCGCAACTGCGAAACATGAAACACATCATGCAAATTCGACAGATTCGGCGGTAACGCCACCCGATACGCTACAGCACCAACTCTCGCAGATATCTGGTAAGGACCAATAAATCGAGGAGTAAGTTTCTTAGATTTCAAAGCACGACCAACACCCGTAACCGGCGTAACCCTCAGAAATACGTGATCACCCTCTTGAAACTCAAGATCCTTCCGTCTCTTATCATGATAACTCTTCTGCCTACTCTGAGAAGCCTTCATTTTCTCACGAATAAACTTTACCTTTTCCGTCGTCTGTTGCACCAATTCCGGTCCAACCACAGAACTCTCACCTGTTTCGTGCCAACACAACGGCGTTCGACATCTTCGCCCATATAAAGCCTCAAAAGGTGCCATTCCAATACTAGAATGGAAACTGTTATTGTACGTGAACTCAACCAAAGCAAGATAACTGTCCCACGTACCACCTTGTTCCAAAACACACGATCTCAACAAATCCTCCAAAGACTGAATAGTTCTTTCGGTCTGACCATCCGTCTGCGGATGATAAGCCGAACTCAACTTCAATCTAGAACCCAAAGCCTTCTGTAGACTCTCCCAAAATCTCGATGTAAACCTCGGATCTCTATCAGAAACAATGCTCAACGGGACACCATGCAATTTCACAACCACACCGACATAAATCTCAGCTAACCTCTCCAAAGAAAAACTGATGTCAATCGGAATGAAATGCGCCGATTTAGTCAGCCTATCCACAATCACCCAAATAGCATTATGCCCTCGCTGAGTATTCGGTAACCCCGTTACAAAATCCATCGAAATGCTATCCCATTTCCACTCAGGAATGTCTAATGGTTGCAACAAACCACTAGGCCTCAAATGTTCCACTTTCGATTTCTGACAAGTTAAACAAGCATAAACAAATTGAGCCACATCTCTTTTCAAACCAGACCACCAGAAAATCTTCCTCAAATCTTGGTACATTTTATTCGCTCCGGGATGAATACTTAAAATACTCCGGTGTCCTTCCTCCAAAATCATTCTTTTCAACTCCGCATCGTCAGGAATACAAATACGATCACGAAATCTCAAAACGCCAAACTTATCAACCTTGAAATCCTCATTCTCGTTCATCATCAAATCAACAAATTTCAAATCCAGCTTTTGTTTCTCACAAATCGACAACAAAAACTCATTCGTAACTTTCAACATACCAAGTCTCACACTCACCGATGTCACTTCGCAAACTAAACTCAAGTCTCTAAATGATTCCAAAAGTTCCCACTCTTTCGCCATCAATGCGGACATATGCAAAGACTTACGGCTCAATGCATCGGCTACCACATTAGCTTTACCAGGATGGTAATTCAAGCCAAAGTCGTAGTCTTTCAAGAATTCCAACCATCTCCGTTGCCTCATGTTCAACTCTTTCTGATCAAATAGATATTTCAAGCTTTTATGATCACTAAAGACTTCGAACCTCGCACCATAGAGATAGTGTCTCCAAATCTTTAACACAAAAACCACAGCAGCTAATTCAAGATCATGAGTAGGATAGTTTTTCTCATGAACTCTTAATTGCCTTGAAGCATAAGCTACAACTTTACCTTCCTGCATCAAAACACCACCCAAACCAATTAAAGAAGCATCACAATACACAACGAATGGTTCATTAGGATTAGGTAAAATAAGAATCGGAGCTGTCGTCAATCTTCTCTTCAGCTCACAAAAACTCTCTTCACACCGAATATCCCAAATGAACGCTTTGCCCTTACAAGTCAACTGCGTCAAAGGTAATGCTAGCTTGGAAAAACCTTCAATGAACCTCCGATAATAACCAGCCAAACCCAAAAAGCTTCGAATTTCAGTAACGGATCTAGGAGCCTCCCATTGTAGAACTGCTTCTACTTTAGATGGATCCACAGCAATACCATTACCTGAAATCACGTGCCCGAGAAAACTCACCTCCGACAACCAAAATTCACACTTAGACAATTTGGCAAAAAGCTTCCTTTCTCTCAAAACCTGTAAAACAATACGTAAATGCTCTGCATGTTCCTCACGAGACTTAGAATAGATTAAAATATCATCAATAAACACCACCACAAAACGATCCAAATGCTCGTGGAAAATCCGATTCATGTATTCCATGAACACACCAGGCGCATTAGAAACCCCGAACGACATCACAGCAAACTCGTAATGCCCGTAGCGTGTCCTAAAGGCCGTCTTCTGAATATCTTCTTCTTTCACCCTTATCTGATGGTACCCCGATCTCAAGTCAATCTTACTAAATACACAAGCACCAACCAACTGATCCATCAGATCATCAATCCTTGGAAGCGGATATTTGTTCTTAATCGTCACTTTATTCAACTGGCGATAATCAATACATAATCGCATACTCCCATCTTTCTTTTTCACCAACAAAACTGGAGCACCCCAAGGAGAAACACTTGGTCTTACGAACCTCTTTTCCAGTAAGTCATTCAACTGCTTTTTCAACTCCACCAATTCAGATGCCGACATTCGATAAGGTGCCATAGAAACAGGTCTAGTACCAGGGACTAGATCTATCGAGAATTCCACCTCTCTCTCCGGCGGTACATCTGAAATATCTTCAGGAAATACCTCAGGAAAATCACACACAACAGGAAACACCTCAAGAGAAACTTTACTCTCTACCGACAACGATGCAAACACACCGAACAACTGAGCCTCATCCGCCAAAAGTCTCTTCAACTCTTTGGTAGATAAGAAACTCGAGTCTTCGTCTTCCTCCAGAGAAGGAAACCTTACTAGCTTATGATAACAATCAATGTGAACCCGATTAAATTGTAACCAGTTCATTCCCAACACCACATCTAACCCTTCCAATGGTAAACACACCAAATCCATCACAAAATCTTTACCATAAATGGCTAAAGGACAATTTAGACAAACCATAGAAGTAGTTACTGATCCCATCGCTGGAGTATCAATAACCATCTCAACACCCATCACAGACAACACAAGATTCAAACTCTTCGCGCACTCAGACGAAATAAACGAATGAGTCGCTCCAGTATCAATAATAGCAATTAAAGGCGTATTATTAATAAAGCAAGTACCTCTAATCAAACGATCTGCATTCGAGGTCTGAGTTCCTGCTAGTGCAAACACTTTTCCTCCAGGTTGAGCCTGTCTTGGTTTCGTACACCTTGTACTAACATGACCAACTTCCCCACAATTATAACATGTAACTCCATTCTTCCTCCTACAATCAGCAGCCACATGACCTTTCAAACCACAACTAGCACACATATCCACATTATTCATTTTCCTCTTACATTCCGATATACGATGTCCTAAACCACCACAATTGTAACATTTCACAGCAGAATTCATTCCTCCACCACTAGGCTTCCTATCAAAAGCAAACTTCTGTTTCCCTTTGTCAACAGGGGTAACATAAGGCCTACCTCTGAACTGCCCCTTTCCTTTCTTATCATTCAGATTCTTGTAATGAGTAGCACGTGCTTTGCTATCCTCATCAAAGATCCGACTCTTGTTCACCAACACTGAAAACTGTCTTATCTCCTGATAACCGATACCCTGCTTGATTTCTGGCCTCAAGCCATTCACAAACTTCAAACACTTCGACCTCTCTGAACCCGCTGTATTATAATTAGGACATAACTTCACAAGTTCCTCAAACTTAGCAGCATAATCCGCAACAGAGGAATTATCCTGTTTCAGTTCAAGAAATTCAATTTCCTTCTTACCTCTCTCATCTTCCGGAAAATACTTTTCGAGAAAAGCATCTTTGAACACAGCCCACGTAACCACTATTTCATCCTCCTCAAACCTCTGAGAAGCATTTATCCACCAATCTTCAGCTTCCTTTTCCAGCACATGAGTACCAAACTGCACTTTCTGATCCTCGGAACACTTAATGAAACGGAAGATCTTCTCAATCTTCTTCAGCCAAATCTGTGCTCCCTCAGGATCATGAGTACCATTGAAGCTCGGTGGGTTATTCTTCTGAAACTTATCCATACTACGCGACTCCTCGTCCGCCGCAGCATTCGGTAAATTCTGCATCGCCTGCACCATAGCTTGCATGGCCGCAGTCATAGCAGCATCACGTCTTCCAGCCATAATCTGAACGTTTCCAATGATAACAAATTATGGTTAAACAACAACTCGTCCAACGTAACTCGCCCAATATGCCAGACACAACAACCACAACTGACACAAACTGACACAAACAGCTCTGATACCACTTAATGTGACGCCCCCAATCTAATACCCCCAATTAGCATGCATTTAAAGCAGTTAAAAGAAAAATTCAAAAATTGATCAGAGTACATTTGAAAACATGGCATAGAAAGGAGACATCCCATCAACGTAACCAAAATATACACATAACATGCAACACCTGCCCATAATGATATGCAACTGTGGGGTAGCAATCATACAGAGGAAACTTCGTTCCTTACACCCACTTTTCAGAAATTAGAAATAAAACGGAAAATCTAAAATCTGATTAACATATACACATATAAACAGTTTGTCATACATCAAGTAGCATATGTACAACCAAAATATAATATATCATCAGATATACAAAACAATAGCACGCGGCCACCCTAACTACCCGGAGTCACATATCAGAGCCGACCGACCAAAATAATGAAGATGCAAAGCTTCACAAAAAGAATACCTCCAGCAAACCTAATCTGCAACGCCTCATAGAGCGTTATAAAACAGCAGAAGGGTGAGAAAAACAACCATAATATAATTGCATAAAATTATATATATTAACACAAAAATACACAAGCAACACATTCTCACCACAAATGCTCAACAGTCGCATATAATATCACACGGTACAATTCTCACTTATCGTATACCACATCACATCAATCATTCACAATACAATCAAACACGTTCCAAGCACAATTACTCATGATTTATGCAATGCACATAGACCGACACAACGACTCTATGCACATGCCATGCGGTACCGACTTCAAATCTTGTAATTCATTAGTCCCCCAGGAACTCTTGGAATCATCGCTCGTTACATAGAGTAACTCCCCGTCGGGCCTACGATGTTCCCCGTCGCTATAAACCAATATTTCAGGGCGAACGACGTTTATGGATTGCTTTCTACCAGTATTTCAGGGCGCACAATCCGATTGCTTTCTACCAGTATTTCAGGGCGCACAATCAATTGGGATTAATCGCTTCTACCAATATTTCATGGCGTAAGACTATAAAACTGATTCATCTATGAATCTTCCCATGCAAGAATACATATCATGATACTTGACACATTAATGACTCATGCCAACATCAAATACTCATGCATCAACAATATTCATGTATTTCAAGTGCACACAAAGTAATGCACACAATTGCCCAAAATGGCCACAAACACCAATATACCACACTTAGCATTTTCTTGCCTCTCAGCCACAAATCGTCATCACAACAGCACATAAGGCATACACATCCAAAGCACAAACATATAACACAATACAAGTCAAATACGCACTATTAAAAACGACAAAAGTCGAGATTCGACACTATTCACATTTTCCGACCAAATTTAATCGGCTAACGATTCTCAAAACCTCATATTCACAAAGTACAGTTCGATACCTTTCCAACGACACCAAGAATGCAAAAATCGGATAAACGGAACAAAAGTTACGAACATTTCAAAATAACGCAAAACATAAACCGGACGCCCGACACTACGAAACGGTTCGTAAAAACTGTACCGATTGGGAAGGATTCAGACCCCAAACATATTTTTCCTAGAAAGAACATCTCGTTAGCTTCCCAACGCTTCGAACGGGGGTTAAAACCGACTTACGGATCAAAAGATATGAATTTCCGAAAATCGCACGAAACCAGAATTTTCACACTAGCAGTCGTGTCCGTACGACTGCGTGAAAATACACCAGTTCTGGTTCAGCAGTGATTTTGGGGGCGTTTTCGCCCGAAACCCGACCGATTCAATTATTTTCTTCAAACAAAATACATGATAATCCTCCATAAATGTATACGGACGTATTAGAATCAAAAATTACGCGATTCCGCGACTTTTGAAAAACACTATTCCGGAACCTAAAAACGCCAAATTTTCAAATATCAACCGATTTTAACGAAACGAGTTTCTATAACGTCGGCCTCACTTCACTCGACTAAACTACGCAATCCGTTTCGAAATTCATCCGTGAAATCTCCCGATTCTACCGATTATGCATAAAATCAACATAAACTCAATTTTTCCAAAATCTCACAAAATCATCAACAAGTATCAAAATGATTATCACAATACAACAACTAATACACAACAATCACATATCCAGAGTTTCAATCCATTTCATCCGCTAAAACTATTGATTCGAACGATTATGTCATAAACACATATTTTTCAAAAAAATGATTTTTACTAATTTTCTCCAAATCAATCCAAAACAACAACAAACACACATACATAATCGTATACAATCATACAATAATCGAGTTTCGCACCCTTACCCGATTAATCGATTCTTAAAACTTGTTCTTGTTGAATTTTTCCCACTTTCTTCTTCTTTCTCTCTTTTCTTCTCTTTCTCTCTTTTCTTCTTCTTTTCTCTTTTCTCTTACTATTTTTCTTTCTATTTTCTAACTTATCAAAAATAAGATGTGAAATGCCCAAAATACCCCTACACTCAATTATCTCGCAAATGTTCCCAAAACGCGATAAAATATATTCACGACTAAAAATAACACAATTTCGCACAAAAGCCGAAAACATAATAAAATAATAACAAAATAATCAAAAAGGACTCAACAAACAAAACTGGCAAAACTGGGGCGTTACACAAGCCATCTCGAGATCATCTCATGGTACAGTTGTTTCCAGTTTCCTGTCAAGGAAAAATTCTTCATAGGCCCAGACTGGGGCAAGATGAGTTACACAGGGTCAGGTTTTCCCCATGCTTTCAATCCGCTCAAGCGAACTCCATCAAGTGACCTTTGAGTTCAAGATGAGTGTCGGGGAATCATGTTATCACCCCACCAAATAACCTTTTGCCTTTCTTCTGACAAGAAACCTTGCTGCTAAGGAACCTATCCATCTCTTATCCTTTACTGGGGCATCTTTGGAAACTTTCATATCATTGCATAAATCGTTCATATGCATCAGTCATGTCGCTTCGCTCATTGCATAGACATGTGTATCATATCATTCCTCGAGCCTAACCTTCCAACAAGATTCGACGTCTCAAAGCCTGATATCGTTAGACTTGACACCAAAGTCCAATTTCGTTTGGCACATATCCAAAGTCCAACTTAGCTTGGCAACCTAAAGTCCAATTTCATTTGGCACATATCCAAAGTCCAACTTAGCTTGGCAACCCAAAGTCCAACTTAGCTTAGGAATACAAAGTCCACCCTGTTGGCATTTTCATAATCCAAAAGTCCAACTTAGCTTGGCAATCCAAAAGTCCAACTTAGCTTGGCAATCCAAAAGTCCAACTTAGCTTGGCAATCCAGAATACCACACTCGTTGGCACCTCCAAACATTTCAAGGTCCAGTTCCCGCCTGGCAAATCTTTTGAAAGTCCAATTCTTGACTGGAAAATCATTTAAGGTCCAGTTCCCGCCTGGAAAATCTTTTAAGGTCCAGTTCCCGCCTGGAAAACATTTCAAGGTCCAGTTCCCGCCTGGCAAATCTTTTAAAAGTCCAGTTCTCGACTGGCAAATCATTTAAGGTCCAGTTCCTGCCTGGCAAATCTTTTAAGGTCCAGTTCCCGCCTGGCAAAGCACTTTAAGGCCCAGTTCTCGTCTGGCAAACCAATTCAAGGTCCAGTTCTCGTCTGACAAATCTTTTAAGGCCCAGTTCTCGTCTGGTGAATACCCTTTTCTCACCAATTCTCATCTGGTAGACTATCCAAAAGTCAGTTCTTGTCTGACAAACAAAAGTTTAAACACCAGTTCTCGTCTGGTAATCTATCATCCAATCCAGTTCTAGTCTGGAAATCATTCCAAAGTCCAATTTCATTTGGCAAATCACCTAAAAGTACATCGTTGTTGGTATCCTCATATCACCTAAAAGTCCAATTTATTGGCAAACACAAGATAACCAAAGTCCATTTTCAATTGGCAATTACTGATTCCAATCCCTGGTGATACCCTCGACAAGGAAACTTATCCCTAGCACACCCAATCATTTGCATAAGCACGGCATGTCAACATAACATTACATAATCATATCAAGCACTATCATATCATACGTGTATTAGATTCCCTGGCAGTTTCATCTTAGTATGTGTTTCAGTGCATTATGCAATGCATGGCATATTCATCCCCAGCAACATAGCATAACAGGATCTAGGATCAATTCGCAAGCATCTTGGCCAGCTCTCCATCAAAGTCGGCAGTATTCTTCTAATAGAAGAGTTGATACCCCGCACGTACTCAGGAATTCTATTCCCAAACAAGTCATTCTTCAACCATGCAATTGATAATGATAATCCCCAACAATTGTTGTCAGTGCTCCCCAAGCAGAGGTTACCCTAGAAAGTTCTTGTGAGCTTCCCCCTGCATAGCCAGCACATTGCCTCCGACAGGAATCTTGCTCAACTATTCCTCAACAAATTTACCGCAGAGATACTGCTTTGGTATCATCGAGGAACCTTAATGGATAAGGGACTGCTTCGACTACCCAGAGAATCGTCTGCCTTCAGAGATACTGCTTTGGTATCATCGAGGAACCTTGATGGATAAGGGACTGCTTCGACTACCCAGAGAATCGTCTGCCTTCAAAGATACTGCTTTGGTATCATCAAAGAACCTTGATGGATAAGGGACTGCTTCGACGACCCAGAGAATCGTCTGCCATCAGAGATACTGCTTTGGTATCATCGAAGAACCTTAATGGATAAGGGACTGCTTCGACGATCCAGAGAATCGTCTGCCTTCAGAGATACTACTTTGGTATCATCGAGGAACCTTAATGGATAAGGGACTGCTTCGACGACCCAGAGAATCCTCCACCTTCAAAGATATAACTTTGGTATCATCGGAGAACCATATATGGATAAGGGACTGCTTCGACCACCCAAAGAACCTCAAGTTATTCTATTCATTTTGTACCCCGCTACCTCATTCTACCAGTTCTTGCTTCATAGTACATCACCTTTTAAGACAAATTTTGGGGTCTTCTTATATCTAATTGACTTCCACCCAAAAAATGAATGCCATGCAGCATTTCATTCTCTCGGGTTCAAGACAATTAGATAGGGGCATCTGTCATACCCCAAATTTGTCCTACCTGTGTATAACTTTCATCTGTCACACCCTCATTCTCACCCTAGCCTTGCATATCATATCATTTTTATCATCTATGCACTCCACTAGGTCATAATCAAACATGTGTTTCATTAGACATGGGATTATAGCAACTCTTTGAATCAAGGTTTCTTATTTGCTTTGAGGTTATTTCATCAAGGTTTGAAATAAGGGTTTGATCTCACAGCATTGTAAGCATCTTTGTATCAAAGTTCATCCTGCTATCCGACCTTTTAATTCGCTTTTTTGTAGTTTTTGGTTAATTGATCTTTTATTTAATTTAGAATTAATTTAGATTTTACTTAGATAATTAGAATTTTATTTTAGTTAGCTTTATTTAATTTTATCATTTTATTTTACGATAATTAGGATTATTTTAATTAATTTAATCTATTTCTTTTTTTTATAAACTTTTTAGATATTTGTTTAAGTAAACTTAGTCTACAAGTTTTTAGAAAGGACACTTTGGGTATATTGTAAAAATTCATAAGCCTAGCTTGTACACTTTATAAGTGTGTGTGAGAAATGGATTGAAAAAAAAACACTAGAAACCAATCCACCCTGACCTACAAGTTTCCGCCGCTCAACCAATACACTCATTCTTCTCCCACGAGAATCTCTCTCGATTAAATCGACTCACCTTCTTCATCCTTCCTCCTTCATCATTGTTTATCTTCAACCCTCCTTCAACAATCCTAGCCACCATAAATTCACCCTCTCCGCCATATGCAAAACCCTTCGTCTACAAACCCACGTCCAGACCACAAACCTCTTTCCAATCTGTTCCCTCCAACAACAATACAAGTTCAGAGCATCTGTTTTCTTGGGTCAATTGTTCATCTGGTTTTTGCAGGTCCTAAAGTATAGTTCATCTTCGGTCTCGCTTTGGATGCTTCTCCACCAAATAAACAATAATATCACTATCATCACAACAATAAGTTATAGAAGGCTCAACATCGCAACTCAGCAGCAGCTTCCATTGGAAACTGAAATGAAGATGTCGCGCCGGTTTGGTAATGTTATGCCGCTGTTGGCTCGTATCTGATGTTGTCGCATGATGGAATGTCGTGGAGATAAGGATACCAGACTATTGACTGCAATGAGTTCGACATCGAAATTTCACGATTCGGTAATTTTCGAATCTACTTTAGTTCCTCTGTTTGAGCTGCTCTGTGTCTGCATTTGAAAAATGGTTGTGAAGTCAATAACCATGTTATGAAAATAATTACATATCAAATGTGTGGTTTTATGTTTTCGATTGTGAACGGCACGAAGATGATTAGGCTACCAATATGTTCTGTGCAAGAATGCTGTTGTTGGTTTATCAGTTGTGATTTGGCTACATTTTATTCATGTTGAATTTAGAGCTTTTAATATTAGTATTGTGAATACAATTCTGCAAATAACCCACTGCTGCTATATGTATATATGTTGTGTTGAGATTTGAATCGAACTAGCCGTCAATATGTCATGCTGCTGCGTTTTATTGTTGAGTACACCCAATTTCGGTTTGTAAGCATTTCGCTAACATGATGACGTTGGATTCGTATACGTTGTTATGGCTTCTATGATTCACGTTTGAATTCAACCTATACGTTGGTAGTAAACATTTGAGTTTGAAAAAATCAGTTGTGCTGTGCATATATTCAAAACTCTGTTGCGATTTATCGATTGGAATGTGAGTTTTGATTCGGTTTGAATATGATTTATTGCTGCTATTTCGCTACCACGACTTAAGGTTCATGTTGTTTTCACATGTTGTGGATTTTTGTTGCTAGAAATATGTGATTTCAATTACTGTTGTTTCTGTCTTGTGGTTCTGCAGTTTAGAATGACAGGGTTGTGACAAATCTTTCTCATTTCTTTAAGGATGGTTTGCATTGTGATTCGATTTTGAGTTGTATGTCGTATCGATTATCGTTTTGTTATGCAAGGTTTGTTTCGATTAGTTACACCTGAATTGATTTGTGGTTTGATTTTGTTCTGCTATTTGGATTTTCCAAAATTCAATGATGGTTGTGGTTAGTATGCGTCACTGTTCAATTTTGGATTTGTACTATAAATGATAATGTATTGTTTAGTCTCACTTTAATTATGTCTTGTTGTTTTTGTATTTTTATTGAATTACTTTATGGGTTGATGTAGCATTGTGTAAATATTATACAAGTTGTGTTGTTATGGTTTCATGCATTATTGTCACTGTGAAAAGTTCAGATATTGCACCATGAATTTCATAGGTTTTATTTCCATCATAATATGGCTTCATTGTTAAAGTAATACATTTGTTTACTAAATATTTTGATTAAATTCACGGTATCAATTATGTTTTCATTATGGACCTCGTGGCTAAATTTAGCTGTAAGTGCATGTTTCTTTTTCATATGGAAGTGATGAACGTTACAGAAAAGTCGGTTGTTGTTTTCAATGACTCTTACTTATTTTCTTTAAGATTTAGTATATTCACTATGTTGGTTTAATCATAACCATGTTGATTTGCTGATTTTTACACCATATGTCAATACTTACACCCTCCATTCTGCTTTGTTAATATTTTAATTAATAATTGAATTGTTACATTATTTGATTAACTAGGTTTTGTTAGCTTTTGATTCGTGCATTCGACAATTTCATGTTGTTATGCCGCCAAACGTTCAACACAACAATTGGATAAATTTCGCCGCGTTGTGATTGTGTATGACATTCCTCATATTGTCACTATGCCCAAACCGGTTTCGAAAACACTATGCTTAATTTTTGTATTATTTCTTAACAAAGACAACTTGTAATTCATTTTCAAATCCTTCCCCGATTAAGACATTTTTCAAAGACGATTAAACAAAATCTTTTCTTAATTAACCATTAAAGTAGTGGGCTCTTGAGGTCTAGCACTTCTTGGGTCCTTGGATGAATGCTCTTGAGGCGCACGCTTTGAGTTGTGTTCATTCCGTCTTTCGCTTATTAAAAATACTTAAAACAATTAACCTTTTGCTTAATTAAAATATAATTAACCCTTACGATTACTTAATTAAATTAAAAATCATAATCTAAAAAACTCTTAATTATCTTAAAATACTTAAAATATTTAATCTATATCAAAATGCTTAACCCCTAAAAAATACAATCTTTTCTCAAAGTAAAATTCTTAATCTAATTATCTAATTAAACTCCTAATAACTTTCTTAAATCAAATTAAATCATAAAACTTTGTCTAATCATTAACTATTTTCTTAAATCAAATCATAAAATATTTAGGTTAATATTTTAAAATCTATTTTCTCAATTAAATTATGGAAGCAGTTGGCTTTTGGCGATCGCTCTTGGGGCGCACGCCTTGGGTTGTGTTCGTTTCGATCTTCCATTTCTAAAATACTTAAAATCTTCTAATTTTAATCAAAACACTTAACCCTTAAAATACAATATTTCTCAAATTATAATACTTAATCCAATTAAGTTCTTAATTCTTAAAAAAAAAACAATTTTCTTAAGGTCCTAATCCTTTGTTTAATCCTCAAAATATTTTTCTTAAATCAAATTAAACTAAAAATAATATTTCACTTAAGTTAGAACACAAATGCTTTTCTTAATTAAATTATGGAAGTAGTGGGCTTTTGGGGTCTAGCACTCTTTGGGTCCTTGAACGATCGCTCTTGGGGCACACGCCTTGGGTTGTGTTCGTTTCGATCTTCCAATCTTATTAAAACACAAAATCCTCCTTAAAACTCTTAGCTCGCTCAAACCCTAATCCGATTAAGTACGTCTAATTAAGATAATTCAAATTTGTTTCCTAATTAAATTATGAAAATAGTGGACTCTTGAGGTCTAGCACTTCTTGGGCCCTTGAATGAACGCTCTTGAGGCGCACGCTTTAGGTTGTGTTCGTTTCGATCTTTCATTCCTAAAACACTCGCCTTAATTACATGGACAAAGAAGCCCATTGTCCAACAAACACAAGTTCATAATTAATAGAATGAAAAAGGTGTCGTTGAGATCTAGCATCTCAGTAATGCCCCGATTAATTGGTTGCGAGGCCGACGTCTTGTTTATCGAATGATCGTCATTCTTCCCTCAAAATACTCAACAAATCAAACACTACTCGTGCAAACGAAACCCTAAAAAACAAATTCAAATCAAACCTTTTCTCAATCAAATCCTTAACACACTTAATCCAATTCAAACAACTTTTCACAAAAAAAGAACATTGTTTAACCCATTCTTCCGCGCATATGAACTAGTGCTTCAGCCTCCCTTGACGAGCAGACAAGCCAACGTTTAGCAGTTAGAATGCGAATTAAACATTCGTTCTCTTAAAAAAACACAAACCAACCGTAGTCCCACGAACTACGAATGCTCTGACTTTCCCATTGCACGAGGGAATACGTAGGCCCAAGGGTTCTCAATCATTGTCGAGCACCCTAATAAAAAACCACCCCATTTTCCCCCTTAGAAAAGCAATATCCCCTAAGAAGAAAACAAACAAACCGAGCTAGCATTTCTCCCGAATCGAATCAAGAGGTTCCCGTTGAGTACAACGGACGTAGAGGGTGCTAACACCTTCCCTTTGCGTAATCGACTCCCGAACTCGAATTTGGTTGCGACGACCATGTTCTTATCTCCCTTTAAAAGGTTTTCTCGATATTTTCCTTTCCCTCTTTTGGGATGAATAAAGTTCGGTGGCGACTCTGTTTCGAACAGTTTTTTCCGCGTCCATCGTGCGGATTGTATTTTTCGAGGTACGACAGATGGCGACTCTGCTGGGGAATCTGCATTGCCCTATGCTAGAGAGAGTCAAGCCTAACTTGACTCGATTCGAGAGTGTTAGCTTCGCTTGTTTAATTTCTTCTTATTTGTTTTCTCCTATTACTTATCTATTTGCTTTTATTGCTTTCTCTTTATCATATGTTGTGTATCATACTTGACTGTTGGATCTTGGGTTGATATCACAAGTAAGGCTCTATACCCGAGTCTTGGAAAAAGAAGAGAGAACACCTAGTTTAGAATTTGGAAGTAACTAGTTTTAGTCCCCAATGACTCGCTCCTCGTGTGGCTAGCATGAAAGCTTCCCCTAGAGTAGACCTTTTCGTAGATCTTGTTGTAACGCAACTAGCCTGTCGCACGACTTGATTCATGAAGAGTCCGTGACTCTGGGAACCACTCTTAGCACCAATTTCCATCTTGGCGGTCGTTAGTGTTAGTCTCCGAGGACTCGCTTCTCGTGGGCCTAGCATGAAAACTACACTCAGGATAGAATTTTTTGTATCCCCGTCACAATGCAGCTAGCCTGTTGCGTGGTGTTGACGCGATTAGTGTTAGAGACCCTGGGAACCATATCCATCAACATAAGAGCTATCCCGTGAGTGGGTTTATGGGTAAATAATCTAGAACTATCCTTATAAAGCCTACCTGTTATGAGGGTTGGGAAGTTACTTGTGATATCCTGGATCCTGGATCTTCCTGCATTGCATTTGTTTGCATACCATTGCATTCGCATCTCATTTGCATGGCATACCCTTCCAACCAAAACTCGTCTGATCCTCTGTCCATTTCCTGCCAGCTGATTTTCCGACGCTCATATTGAACATGTGGTAGCCGCAAAGCATTTGAAGCAAGTTCAAGCAGAGATAAAAGGAGCATAGATACTTTGAAAGTTCTGATAGCTATGTCAGAGGATAGCTTTCAACATGTTGGGATGGAGGATTTTACCCCCTTATCAGGTTTTGCTGTGACGACTAACCCATTGTATGATCGTCTACCTGGTGATCATCCTCCACAAGTGAACATCCCTGCTCAGTCTCAGATGATGTCGATGTCTGATTCCATGGAGAAAAAGTTTTGTGCCCTCGAATAGAAGGTTCAAGCTATGAAAGCGCGCGATACTTCTGGGCTCGATGCTGTTGATATGTGCTTAGTGCCAGACTTGGTAATTCCTCCGAAGTTTGAAGTACCCAACTTCGAGAAGTACGCTGGTCTCAGTTGCCCAAAGCGTCATTTGGTGATGTTCTGCCGAAAGATGGCTTCTCATGTTCTCGATGACAAGTTGATGATTTACTGTTTTCAAGACAGTTTGAGTAGTGCATCTTTGAATTGGTACTTGGGTTTAGAAAGAAGTTGTATTCAATCATGGAAAAACTTATCCAATGCTTTCCTAAAGCAATATGAGTACAATTTGGACATGGCTCCCGGTCGCATGCAGTTGCAAAGCCTATCTCAGAAGAGCGGTGAATCCATTAAGACCTATGCACAAAGGTGGAGAGAGTTCGCAGCCAGGGTACAACCACCACTCTTGGACAAAGAACTGATTGACATGTTCTTGGACAGTCTGCATGCCACCTATCTTGAAAGAATGGCTGGCAGTTCATTCTCAAGCTTCTCTGACCTTATAATAGTGGGAGAACGCATCGAGAGTTACCTCAAAGCTAAACGAGTCCAAAATGTCTCGAGCAACCAAGCTGGTGAGACTGAATCCTTCAACAATCCCCAAGAGGAAGAGGATAATGGAATTGATGCAGTCATAGCAAATGTTGAGTATTCTCAGGGTACACCAGCAAAACTTTATGGCCCTTCAGCTTCTAGGAAGTTATCATTGTCAGCGCCATATCATCCTTATGGGCAACCTGTCAATCATAGGGCGTCATACCGGAAACCCATGATTTCTCCTCGTGCAAATCAACGAGCTCGTGGTCAAGGATATCAGAATCATCGTCAGAATCAGTATAGGCCTCGAAACAACTTGGAAAGAAGGACTGCTCCTCTTCACCTAGTTCCTATGTCGTACAGTTAACTTTTGCCGCATCTGGTCCAAAACTCACTGGTAGAGGCCAAAGTTATCAAGCCTTTGCCAGAACCATACCCGCCTGGGTATGACCCCAATGCGCATTGTGGATATCATGCTGGATCAATGGGGCATTTGACTGAAGATTGCAAAGCTTTTCAAGCCAAGGTGCAACAGTTGATTGACAAAAAGTACATATCATTTCCAGAAGGGAACTTGGTTGTGCACGTCAGCTTCTCGCCCAAGTGAGTTCCAAGAATTCAAAAGGCATCCCCTAAAGCCAGTGGTTCAGACAGGAAAACTTCCTCAGATACTGGCAACCATTGTTTTTATCATTCGCATTTGTAATTTCTTTATGATTAAATAGTACTTGTTTTGAACATTGTTTATTTTGAATGGTAATATTAATGAAGTGATCATGCATTTTTTGAACTAATCACGTCGCATTCGCTCATTTTTCTTCACTTATATCAAAAAAATAAATATATTCATCTATACACCTCTCTTCTTTTTTTTCTTTACCAAGTTGTTGTTTAACAAATATTGGAGGGAGGATGACGAAAACGAGATACCCATAATTGCTGATGGTATGCTTTCGGATAGAATCCTGCCAAGGATGTACATGCATTGTTTCAAATTCCCAAACACTGGAGATATAAGGAGTTAGTCCCTAGTTAACCACTTCGAGCCTAGAAGTAGAAGTTTCCTTCGGATTTCCAAAACCTTACACTCAACCTGGGGCATGGGTAGTGTTCAGTTAACCTGATTACACACTCAAATCATGCAAAAGCTAAGACGATTATTCCTCAATGACCAATGACTTGGTAGTCACAAGCCTGACTCAAAAAGAAAATAAAAAAAAAGAAAGAGCTTGCTAAGTCAAATGCCTCAAAAGGAGACTTAGGCGAAAATCAAGGCAATCCCGATGGACTCAAAAAGAGAAATCAGTCCATGCAAAAATTAGGGATAAAAAATTCAAAAAAACGAAAGAGGTCCTCAAATCCTCAGCAAAGCAATAAGATACAGTGACCACCGTATCAAAAATAAAGAGTTACTGACATCCTTAACAAAAGCAAAATAAGGTGACTGCCATTTCAAGAAGACCTTGAATCCTTGTCTTCACTATTATACTGTCGATCTCTCTTAGGAGATGAATTTGTGTGTCAATTTAACTGAACGTAGGACTGGAGATCATCACGAAGAAGGGGTGGGTACAAAACAAATTTTGAGCCTTATATCCTTTGTTTCTATAACCGTGAACCAGACCACGTTACAACCCTCAAAAGACCTAATTGAGGCGGGGTTTATTCTGAAAGCATACTACAGCAAGGTTGCGTAAACTGACTCCTAGAGATTTGCTAATCTTCTGAATCGGTGTCATATTCTTGCTATATCTTTCACACCAGCTAGATCAGCACCACGTTTGGACTAATGGTCCATCTGTCACACACTATCACATCATTCTAATAATGACTGATTTTTAAAACTTGCATGAGCATCGCATTAAAATTACCATTTGTGAACAAATAATTTTGACTGCAAGTCAGTGTTTGACATCAAAGAAATTCCAACAAGGAGCAATCAAAGGGGGCTGGGTCATTCAACAATGTTGGCAGGAATTGACAACACCTCATAACCCTATGGAACAGGGGCATTGACATCTGATGATCACGGAATCAGTCAGTTTCAAGCAAGTCCCCGAAGCATTAGTTGATTATGGGGCAAATCATTCAAGAACAGGTTGATCAGAGTAAATCATCTCAAGACTCTACCAACCAGGGGCAGGCCACCCAGAGGTTCTTTTGATTAAAGGAAAACCCCTCCAATGTTCAATCAACACAAGTTAAGTCGCTCCAACGCTCATTCTGGGGCAAGCTACCTCAAGGGTACTTTGAAGCCAAATACTTCAAGAGTCATTCAATGAAGGAAGAATCCTTTCATGACTTGGAATTCTGGGGCAAGCCATCTCGAGTTCATCTCATGGTACAACTGCTTCCAACCTCCTTTCAAGGACAAAACCTTTCACGACTTAGAATTCTGGGGCAAGCCATCTCGAGATCATCTCATGGTACAGTTGTTTCCAGTTTCCTGTCAAGGAAAAATTCTTCATAGGCCCAGACTGGGGCAAGATGAGTTACACAGGGTCAGGTTTTCCCCATGCTTTCAATCCGCTCAAGCGAACTCCATCAAGTGACCTTTGAGTTCAAGATGAGTGTCGGGGAATCATGCTATCACCCCACCAAATAACCTTTTGCCTTTCTTCTGACAAGAAACCTTGCTGCTAAGGAACCTATCCATCTCTTATCCTTTACTGGGGCATCTTTGGAAACTTTCATATCATTGCATAAATCGTTCATATGCATCAGTCATGTCGCTTCGCTCATTGCATAGACATGTGTATCATATCATTCCTCGAGCCTAACCTTCCAACAAGATTCGACGTCTCAAAGCCTGATATCGTTAGACTTGACACCAAAGTCCAATTTCGTTTGGCACATATCCAAAGTCCAACTTAGCTTGGCAACCTAAAGTCCAATTTCATTTGGCACATATCCAAAGTCCAACTTAGCTTGGCAACCCAAAGTCCAACTTAGCTTAGGAATACAAAGTCCACCCTGTTGGCATTTTCATAATCCAAAAGTCCAACTTAGCTTGGCAATCCAAAAGTCCAACTTAGCTTGGCAATCCAAAAGTCCAACTTAGCTTGGCAATCCAGAATACCACACTCGTTGGCACCTCCAAACATTTCAAGGTCCAGTTCCCGCCTGGCAAATCTTTTGAAAGTCCAATTCTCGACTGGAAAATCATTTAAGGTCCAGTTCCCGCCTGGAAAATCTTTTAAGGTCCAGTTCCCGCCTGGAAAACATTTCAAGGTCCAGTTCCCGCCTGGCAAATCTTTTAAAAGTCCAGTTCTCGACTGGCAAATCATTTAAGGTCCAGTTCCTGCCTGGCAAATCTTTTAAGGTCCAGTTCCCGCCTGGAAAAGCACTTTAAGGCCCAGTTCTCGTCTGGCAAACCAATTCAAGGTCCAGTTCTCGTCTGACAAATCTTTTAAGGCCCAGTTCTCGTCTGGTGAATACCCTTTTCTCACCAATTCTCATCTGGTAGACTATCCAAAAGTCAGTTCTTGTCTGACAAACAAAAGTTTAAACACCAGTTCTCGTCTGGTAATCTATCATCCAATCCAGTTCTAGTCTGGAAATCATTCCAAAGTCCAATTTCATTTGGCAAATCACCTAAAAGTACATCGTTGTTGGTATCCTCATATCACCTAAAAGTCCAATTTATTGGCAAACACAAGATAACCAAAGTCCATTTTCAATTGGCAATTACTGATTCTAATCCCTGGTGATACCCTCGACAAGGAAACTTATCCCTAGCACACCCAATCATTTGCATAAGCACGGCATGTCAACATAACATTACATAATCATATCAAGCACTATCATATCATACGTGTATTAGATTCCCTGGCAGTTTCATCTTAGTATGTGTTTCAGTGCATTATGCAATGCATGGCATATTCATCCCCAGCAACATAGCATAACAGGATCTAGGATCAATTCGCAAGCATCTTGGCCAGCTCTCCATCAAAGTCGGCAGTATTCTTCTAATAGAAGAGTTGATACCCCGCACGTACTCAGGAATTCTATTCCCAAACAAGTCATTCTTCAACCATGCAATTGATAATGATAATCCCCAACAATTGTTGTCAGTGCTCCCCAAGCAGAGGTTACCCTAGAAAGTTCTTGTGAGCTTCCCCCTGCATAGCCAGCACATTGCCTCCGACAGGAATCTTGCTCAACTATTCCTCAACAAATTTACCGCAGAGATACTGCTTTGGTATCATCGAGGAACCTTAATGGATAAGGGACTGCTTCGACTACCCAGAGAATCGTCTGCCTTCAGAGATACTGCTTTGGTATCATCGAGGAACCTTGATGGATAAGGGACTGCTTCGACTACCCAGAGAATCGTCTGCCTTCAAAGATACTGCTTTGGTATCATCAAAGAACCTTGATGGATAAGGGACTGCTTCGACGACCCAGAGAATCGTCTGCCATCAGAGATACTGCTTTGGTATCATCGAAGAACCTTAATGGATAAGGGACTGCTTCGACGATCCAGAGAATCGTCTGCCTTCAGAGATACTACTTTGGTATCATCGAGGAACCTTAATGGATAAGGGACTGCTTCGACGACCCAGAGAATCCTCCGCCTTCAAAGATATAACTTTGGTATCATCGGAGAACCATATATGGATAAGGGACTGCTTCGACCACCCAAAGAACCTCAAGTTATTCTATTCATTTTGTACCCCGCTACCTCATTCTACCAGTTCTTGCTTCATAGTACATCACCTTTTAAGACAAATTTTGGGGTCTTCTTATATCTAATTGACTTCCACCCAAAAAATGAATGCCATGCAGCATTTCATTCTCTCGGGTTCAAGACAATTAGATAGGGGCATCTGTCATACCCCAAATTTGTCCTACCTGTGTATAACTTTCATCTGTCACACCCTCATTCTCACCCTAGCCTTGCATATCATATCATTTTTATCATCTATGCACTCCATTAGGTCATAATCAAACATGTGTTTCATTAGACATGGGATTATAGCAACTCTTTGAATCAAGGTTTCTTATTTGCTTTGAGGTTATTTCATCAAGGTTTGAAATAAGGGTTTGATCTCACAGCATTGTAAGCATCTTTGTATCAAAGTTCATCCTGCTATCCGACCTTTTAATTCGCTTTTTTGTAGTTTTTGGTTAATTGATCTTTTATTTAATTTAGAATTAATTTAGATTTTACTTAGATAATTAGAATTTTATTTTAGTTAGCTTTATTTAATTTTATCATTTTATTTTACGATAATTAGGATTATTTTAATTAATTTAATCTATTTCTTTTTTTTATAAACTTTTTAGATATTTGTTTAAGTAAACTTAGTCTACAAGTTTTTAGAAAGGACACTTTGGGTATATTGTAAAAATTCATAAGTCTAGCTTATACACTATATAAGTGTGTGTGAGAAATGGATTGAAAAAAAACACTAGGAACCAATCCACCCTGACCTACAAGTTTCCGCCGCTCAACCAATACACTCATTCTTCTCCCACGAGAATCTCTCTCGATTAAATCGCCTCACCTTCTTCATCCTTCCTCCTTCATCATCGTTTATCTTCAACCCTCCTTCAACAATCCTAGCCACCATAAATTCACCCTCTCCGCCATATGCAAAACCCTTCTTCTACAAACCCACGTCCAGACCACAAACCTCTTTCCAATTTGTTCCCTCCAACAACAATACAAGTTCAGAGGATCTGTTTTCTTGGGTCAATTGTTCATCTGGTTTTTGCAGGTCCTAAAGTATAGTTCATCTTCGGTCTCGCTTTGGATGCTTCTCCACCAAATAAACAATAATATCACTATCATCACAATAATAAGTTGTAGAAGGCTCAACATCGCAACTCAGCAGCAGCTCCCATTGGAAACTGGAATGAAGATGTCGCGCCGGTTTGGTAATGTTATGCCGCTGTTGGCTCGTATCTGATGTTGTCGCAGGATGGAATGTCGTGGAGATAAGGATACCAGACTGTTGACTGCAATGAGTTCGACATCGTAATTTCACGATTCGGTAATTTTCGAATCTACTTTAGTTTACAAGCTACTGAGTTCATATAGGTTAATACAACTTCATTACGATAATGTCGTTCCTCTGTTTGAGCTGCTCTGTGTCTGCATTTGAAAAATGGCTGTGAAGTCAATAACCATGTTATGAAAATAATTACATATCAAATGTGTGGTTTTATGTTTTCGATTGTGAACGGCACGAAGATGATTAGGCTACCAATATGTTCTGTGCAAGAATGCTGTTGTTGGTTTATCAGTTGTGATTTGGCTACATTTTATTCATGTTGAATTTAGAGCTTTTAATATTAGTATTGTGAATACAATTCTGCAAATAACCCACTGCTGCTATATGTATATATGTTGTGTTGAGATTTGAATCGAACTAGCCGTCAATATGCCATGCTGCTGCGTTTTATTGTTGAGTACACCCAATTTCGGTTTGTAAGCATTTCGCTAACATGATGACGTTGGATTCGTATACGTTGTTATGGCTTCTATGATTCACGTTTGAATTCAACCTATACGTTGGTAGTAAACATTTGAGTTTGAAAAAATCAGTTGTGCTGTGCATATATTCAAAACTCTGTTGCGATTTATCGATTGGAATGTGAGTTTTGATTCGGTTTGAATATGATTTATTGCTGCTATTTCGCTACCACGACTTAAGGTTCATGTTGTTTTCACATGTTGTGGATTTTTGTTGCTAGAAATATGTGATTTCAATTACTGTTGTTTCTGTCTTGTGGTTCTGCAGTTTAGAATGACAGGGTTGTGACAAATCTTTCTCATTTCTTTAAGGATGGTTTGCATTGTGATTCGATTTTGAGTTGTATGTCGTATCGATTATCATTTTGTTATGCAAGGTTTGTTTCGATTAGTTACACCTGAATTGATTTGTGGTTTGATTTTGTTCTGCTATTTGGATTTTCCAAAATTCAATGATGGTTGTGGTTAGTATGCGTCACTGTTCAATTTTGGATTTGTATTATAAATGATAATGTATTGTTTTGTTATGAATTGTTTAGTCTCACTTTAATTATGTCTGGTTGTTTTTGTATTTTTATTGAATTACTTTATGGGTTGATGTAGCATTGTGTAAATATTATACAAGTTGTGTTGTTATGGTTTCATGCATTATTGTTACTGTGAAAAGTTCAGATATTGCACCATGAATTTCATAGGTTTTATTTCCATCATAATATGGCTTCATTGTTAAAGTAATACATTTGTTTACTAAATATTTTGATTAAATTCACGGTATCAATTATGTTTTCATTATGGACCTCGTGGCTGAATTTAGCTGTAAGTGTATGTTTCTTTTTCATATGGAAGTGATGAACGTTACAGAAAAGTCGGTTGTTGTTTTCAATGACTCTTACTTATTTTCTTTAAGATTTAGTATATTCACTATGTTGGTTTAATCATAACCATGTTGATTTGCTGATTTTTACACCATATGTCAATACTTACACCCTCCATTCTGCTTTGTTAATATTTTAATTAATAATTGAATTGTTACATTATTTGATTAACTAGGTTTTATTAGCTTTTGATTCGTGCATTCGACAATTTCATGTTGTTATGCTGCCAAACGTTCAACACAACAGTTGGATAAATTTCGCCGCGTTGTGATTGTGTATGACATTTCTCATATTGTCACTATGCCCAAACCGGTTTCGAAAACACTATGCTTAATTTTTGTATTATTTCTTAACAAGACAACTTGTAATTCATTTTCAAATCCTTCCCCGATTAAGACATTATTCAAATACGATTAAACAAACTCTTTTCTTAATTAACCATTAAAGTAGTGGGCTCTTGAGGTCTAGCACTTCTTGGGTCCTTGGATGAATGCTCTTGAGGCGCACGCTTTGAGTTGTGTTCATTCCGTCTTTCGCTTATTAAAAATACTTAAAACAATTAACCTTTTGCTTAATTAAAATATAATTAACCCTTACGATTACTTAATTAAGTTAAAAATCATAATCTAAAAAACTCTTAATTATCTTAAAATACTTAAAATATTTAATCTATATCAAAATGCTTAACCCCTAAAAAAATACAATCTTTTCTCAAAGTAAAATTCTTAATCTAATTATCTAATTAAACTCCTAATAACTTTCTTAAATCAAATTAAATCATAAAACTTTGCCTAATCGTTAACTATTTTCTTAAATCAAATCATAAAATATTTAGGTTAATATTTTAAAATCTATTTTCTCAATTAAATTATGGAAGTAGTGGGCTTTTGGGGTCTAGCACTCCTTGGGTCCTTGAACGATCGCTCTTGGGGCGCACGCCTTGGGTTGTGTTCGTTTCGATCTTCCATTTCTAAAATACTTAAAAACTTCCAATTTTAATCAAAACACTTAACCCTTAAAATACAATATTTCTCAAATTATAATACCTAATCCAATTAAGTTCTTAATTCTTAAAAAAAACAATTTTCTTAAGGTCCTAATCCTTTGTTTAATCCTCAAAATATTTTTCTTAAATCAAATTAAACTAAAAATCATATTTCACTTAAGTTAGAACACAAATGTTTTTCTTAATTAAATTATGGAAGTAGTGGCCTTTTGGGGTCTAGCACTCCTTGGGTCCTTGAACTATCGCTCTTGGGGCACACGCCTTGGGTTGTGTTCGTTTCGATCTTCCAATCTTATTAAAACACAAAATCCTCCTTAAAACTCTTAGCTCGCTCAAACCCTAATCCGATTAAGTACGTCTAATTAAGATAATTCAAATCTGTTTCCTAATTAAATTACGAAAATAGTGGACTCTTGAGGTTTAGCACTTCTTGGGCCCTTGAATGAACGCTCTTGAGGCGCACGCTTTGGGTTGTGTTCGTTTCGATCTTTCGTTCCTAAAACACTCGCCCTAATTACATGGACAAAGAAGCCCATTGTCCAACAAACACAAGTTCATAATTAATAGAATGAAAAAGGTGTCGTTGAGATCTAGCATCTCAGTAATGCCCCGATTAATTGGTTGCGAGGCCGACGTCTTGTTTATCGAATGATCGTCATTCTTCCCTCAAAATACTCAACAAATCAAACACTACTCGTGCAAACGAAACCCTAAAAAAACATTCAAATCAAACCTTTTCTCAATCAAATCCTTAACACACTTAATCCAATTCAAACAACTTTTCACAAAAAAAGAACATTGTTTAACCCATTCTTCCGCGCATATGAACTAGTGCTTCAGCCTCCCTTGATGTGCAGGCAAGCCAACGTTTAGCAGTTAGAATGCAAATTAAACACTCGTTCGCTTAAAAAACACAAACCAACCGTAGTCCCACGAACTACAAATGCTCTGACTTTCCCATTGCACGAGGGAATACGTAGGCCCAAGGGTTCTCAATCCTTGTCGAGCACCCTAATAAAAAACCACCCCATTTCCCCCCTTAGAAAAGTAATATCCCCTAAGAAGAAAACAAACAAACCGAGCTAGCATTTCTCCCGAATCGAATCAAGAGGTTCCCGTTGAGTACAACGGACGTAGAGGGTGCTAACACCTTCCCTTTGCGTAATCGACTCCCGAACCCGAATTTGGTTGCGACGACCATGTTCTTATCTCCCTTTAAAAGGTTTTCTCGATATTTTCCTTTTCCTCTTTTGGGATGAATAAAGTTCGGTGGCGACTCTGTTTCGAATAGTTTTTTCCGCGTCCATCGCGAGGATCGTATTTTTTGAGGTACAACAACACCATACAAATAATGCCGCCACACCTTCAGTGTAAACACAACTGCCGCCAATTCCAAATCATGAGTTGGATAATTTTGTTCATGAATTTTCAATTGTCTTGAGGCATAAGCCACTACTTGACTGCCTTGCATCAGAACACCTCTCAATCCCATCTTAGAAGCATCACAAAACACTTCGTAAGAGTTGTTAGGATCAGGTATGATTAACACAGGAGCCGTTGTCAATCTTTCCTTCAACTTCATGAAACTTTGCTCACAACTCGAATCCCACTCAAAAGCAAAATATTTACAGGTAAGTTTCGTCATTGGTAAAGCCAACTGAGAGAAACCCTCGATGAACCTTCTATAATAACCCGCCAGTCCTAAGAAACTTCTGACTTCCGAAGCATTTCTCGGCCTCACCCAATTTATCACTGCTTCTACCTTTGACGGATCCACTGCTACACCACCTTGTGATATAACGTGACCAAGAAACTTAACTTCCGCCATCCAAAATTCACACTTGCTTAACTTAGCAAAAAGTTACTTCTCTTGCAACACGGATAAAACAATTCTCAGATGCTCTTCATGCTCTTGTGAAGTACGAGAATAAATAAGAATATCATCAATGAAGATTACAACAAACTGGTCCAAGTAAGCTTGAAATATACGGTTCATGTAGTCCATAAAAACAGCTGGAGCATTAGTTACACCGAAAGGCATCACTAAGAATTCGTAATGACCATAACGGGTCCTAAATGCAGTCTTAGGTACATCGGAACTCTTCACTCGAATCTGGTGATAACCCGACCTCAAATCAATCTTCGAGAACACACAGGCTCCTTTCAATTGATCTAACAGATCGTCTATCCTGGGTAAGGGATACTTGTTCTTAATGGTGACTTTATTCAGCTGACGGTAGTCGATACACAACCGCATCCCACTGTCCTTCTTCTTTACTAACAATACTGGAGCTCCCCACGGTGAGGCACTAGGTCTAACAAAATGCTTAGCCATAAGCTCTTCCAATTGTTCCTTCAGTTCTCTTAATTCAAGCGGTGCCATCCGATACGGAGAAACGGATATAGGAGTCGTTCCCGGTATCAGGTCAATAGAAAATTCCACTTCCCTCACCGGAGGAAGAGAAATGACATCTTCGGGGGAAACTTCGGAAAACTCACAAACTACTGGAATATCCAAAACTTGAAGGTCGCTACTCCCTTCCTTAGTGAGAACCAAAAGAACAGATTTCTCTTCTTCGAACAAGAAATTTATCATTCCAACCGTACCTTCTAGAATAGTTGTTAAGACATCTTTCGGGGTAGCATCAATAGATGGAATGATGATGAGCTTTTCTTCACACCCAATAAACATCGAATTAGCAGAAAGCCAATCCATTTCCAAAACGACATCAACTTTCGTAAGCGGTAGACAAATAAGATCAATCTGAAAAACTCTACCGTCCACAGACAAAACACAGTTTTCACACATCAACGGTGTCTCAACTATTTCATCCATGGCGGTAGTGACCACCATAGGAGGAGACAAAGGAACGAATCGCAACCCAAGTCGCTTCATACATTGCATCGATACAAAAGAGTGTGTAGCTCCGCAATCAAATAAAACGAAACAAGGAAATCTGTTAACAAAGCACGTACCAGCAATTAAGGAATTGTCACTCTTCTTCTTCCTTGCATCTAAGGTATAAACCCTTCCTTGTGTCTGAGTCCTATTCTGAGGACAATCTCTTTTCAGATGACCCACCTTCTGACATTGGAAACACTTTACCCCTTCAAAACTACACCTTCCAGAATGATTCTTGCCACAAGTGCGACACACAGGAGGTGTACTCGCCCTTGAATCTTGAACTTGTTTCCCTTTGAAGGATTGTTGCCTAGACCTGAATTGTTGGTTGGATCTTCCGCGATCCCCTTGATTCACTCTACTCGCAACACCTTCAGCTTGGACTTTCTTCAAACTATGCTCGGCCACATAGCATTGCCTTAAAACTTCAGCATATATATTGAACTCCCTCTGAGATACACTATGAGATATTTCAGCTTTTAGTCCAAACAGAAACTGGTCTATTTTCCACCTTTCGTCAGGAGCATACATAGCCTGCCTAGAATAAACAGCCATGTCCTCAAACTTCTCAGCATAACTGGCCACAGTCATACGACCTTGTCTTAATTGTTGAAATTCAAATTCTTTCTGAGTCCTCAATGAGCTCGGAAAATACTTCTCCATGAAAATAACTTTGAACTGTTCCCAAACCTTAGGCACTTCCTGAATAGCCATCAAAGCCGAAGCGCTCTCCCACCATCTCATAGCGGGACCCTTCAGTGAATAAGAAGTGAACAACACCTTGTTCTCTTCGCTGCATTGGACTATCAAGAAAATCCTCTCCATACCAGAAATCCATTCGTGAGCCTTCACGGGATCTAATCCACCATGAAATTCTGGGGGATTCATGCAGATAAAATTCCGAAATTTCCCACCTTCAGCTTCTGGAACAACTACCATAGGATGCAAATCTCCATTCATTTGTTGCACCATTTGCTGCATGAATAAATTATGTTGCTACTGCATCTGCTACATAAACTGATACAGAGGAGTATTGCCATCGCCGCCCGGTAGATTCGTCCCTCCGGGAGTGGTACAGGGTCTACCACGAGTGTTTCTACGTCCCTCAGCCATGTTCCTAAAGGTCATACAAATAGGATTAAGTTGATCAGGCTCAATGCCATAAATATAACACTTAAGACCAATGGCGACACGACGTATATGAAACGGAAAGAAATACTTATACTATTTCATGGCTAGGTCGAGGATACGACCTGCTCTGATACCAACTGTAACACCCATATATAAAACTCATACTTCAAAGCATAAATGTTATATATGAATCCAAGTGTTTGGTACTGAAACACCATAAGCTCCTAGTTAACACATTATATATATTACATGCCCCAAAATACAACAACTAAAAGTTCTAAAGGCATAATATACATAAGATGTTCAAAAGATAAAAACTAAGAACTAGATCCACAATGATCTCAAAATAAACTCCGCTACGGAAGCTAGCCATCAACAAGCAAGGAAAAGATCACACGACCTTATCCTTACCCTTCTCGGAACCTGAGGCACCTGAAATACATCAACAACGTGGGGTGAGATACATCAAATCTCAGTGAGTTCCCTATCTTATGGATTCTCTCGGATTAACAAGGTTCTAACAATCCTAACTCAAGTCCGGGGAAAAGGGAAAGGACTCTTGAGTTCACACTTTATAATTCTCACACTATATGGAAATATGACATGAGTTCATTAACTCACAACATCACTAATCGATAACCATACCAAGACATCTCATCTTCCCGTCTGCTTCTACGTCTAGAAGGCGACCCGAGTCATAGATCCTTGTAGTTACTTGGCATACGAATTGGATTCGGGATCATCGGCCTGTTAACCGTGAACCATCACATCTCATGGCCTGTTAACCATCACAAGTCTCTACCCATAGCATAGGCTCCAATCGTACTACTCGTAGGGAATTCAAACCTACCAAGTAATTATGTACCCGTTTCAGAGGAGCTCGAGACCCATGAAACTACACTCAAAATATACCGGTTACGATTACATGATCACATACAATAATACGATTGTATTCGACAATCACAAGGCTATAATGCCTTAAGGCCTCTCATGCCTTTTCAAAACCACAAAGGTTAACCACATGTTCCATACTAGTGTTTCACTCTCAACTAGGCCAATACTCGGCAAGGATGTATCTTCCAACAACACGTGCCCGAGCATCGCCATCTAGAGTTGTCTACAATTTCTAGGTCCTTACTAGATTCTCCTATGGTTCAAGTTTGAGGTTTCCTCACTCTTCCTATCTTATTTTCATATTAACATGCATACTCTATTACAATCATGTTAAACAATATTAGGATAGGCAAGACATGTCATAATTGCATAGTAGAATAATATATAACAATTAAAACATAAATATATCACTTTTGGAACTTTCTAGATTATTTAATCGGTCGGTAAAATCAACATATTTCATCTCCATTGCATAGAATATCTTCTCGGCTTTACATCGATATAAAGAATGTCCGATTCCGATAAACGAATCAAAAGTTATGAATTTTCTCGTTTTGGAGGAAAAACTTTAAGTCCCAGGTCGCGCTAAGCGCGCTAAGCACGCAACTCTCTGCCTTCTGGGGTTGCATGATTTCAACTGCGCGCTGAGCAGGCTTCTACGCGCTAAGCGCGCTCTGCAAAACTCAGAAAAATGCTTCAGCAAAAACAGAAATCTCCTACACCTCCAAGCCTCTTCCAAACCACAATCAACCACCAACAGAGGTACAATAACATAGTTTGAGCATGGTTTGAACAACAACATTCTTAAAACCTACATTTTCTCAAGAACACAAAAATTATACAAACCCTATAATTTTCCAATCAATCCAAAGTAACCAAAACATCAAAACAAACATCAATATATGTTTCTATAAGTATATTAATCATTCATTTCGATTTATATGAATTTCCAACCGTTGGAACATCGATTTCCATAAATTCGACATAAACCAAACAATTCCAAAACTTCTAAAAATTGGTACTAACTAGAACCCACCTTGGATAGAGGTTGAAAATGAGGAAGATGAGATGATTGGATAAAGCTTGGATCAATGGATGATGATCTTGCTCTTGGATTTTCTTCAAAACCTTTTTCTCCTCTTTTTCTCCTTTCTTTCCTTTTCTTTCTTCTTTCTCTCCCTTTCTCACTAACTTTTCCTTTTGTGTTTGGAAAGTGGGAGGAAAAGAATAAGTAGTAAACTTAGTATTAGAAATAATACTACTAAAAGTCCAAAAAGTCTCTTAAGTCCAAATTAATAAAATACCTCAGAGTCAGATAATATTAATTGGATTTATTCTAAGTTCCACAGTTACTCTAATTATTTTGTCAAATAATTTCTCAGAGTACACTGGGCTCAGTCGATCACAATATAATATTATCCGGAGTAATAAAATACGGGGTATTACAGTGTCTGTGTAGTATTGATTGAAGTTCAATTGGTTTTGACCTAACATGGTCAAACAAGAGTTTGTTTCGCGATCAAGGCATCAGGATGTGATATAATTTCAAATGCTTCATGATTGAGAATCATCAATGACCAGTTCACTGCCAATTAGGGTTCTATGTACTCAGTCATGGTGTGTTAATTTCAAGGCATGTTCATTTAGTCCATAGTGAAGATTTTGATTCATCATAATTCAAGTGGCTATGTGTTCAAGATCAATTCATTTTTGGATCCATTCCTCAAGGTATGATCATTTTTGGTCATGACATTGTCAAAGAGTTTTCAAGTCATAATTTGGTTCATGTTGAGTTTTCATTTTTTAATAAAGTGATGTCCAAAGCCTTTTTGTAAGAGTGATTTGGCTGTTCAACATGGAATCAAGTCTTTATTTGATTTTAATGAAGAGTTCAAGATGCTGAAAATTGGTTTCAAGGATGATTGTTGGTTCAAGTCAGGAATGTCACTTATTCAAGATTATTTCAAGTGTTGTACTTTTAATCATTTATCAAGAATTAATTCAAGAGATTTAGTAAAGGTTCAAAAAATTGGATTCAAGCAAGATATGGAAGGTGCAAATAATGATCTAAGGCCATAATTCAAAGATTCAAAGTCCATGATTTTACAACAAAGAGCCAAATTGCCAAAAATTCTACTCGTGAAAAATGTCACAAGAAAAAAACATATAGAAACGCCCATTTCAAGTCCAATATACATTACAAAATTTGGAGAATTTTACCTGCCAACCCCCCAATTAAACCTGGCACCCCCCCATATTTTTTAAATGGCAAAAATGTCCCTTAAATTTTTTCGAACAATCTCCGGACAAAATTCCCGGTAATGTTAAAAAAAATTCCGGTATTGTCCAAAATTCCCGGTAGTGTATTTGAAATTCCCGGTATACCGGTAATTTCAAATTCCCCGGTAAGTGGTAAAAATTCGATAATGCCCTAAAAAGTACAGTTTGATACCGGGAATTTCACCCCATTTGAAATTCCCGGTAGTTATAATTTTAGGGTTTTATTTTTAAACGGTCGAGATTTTGCCGACAGTTTTGTATGGTTGTGATTGCACCGACACTTTGTACGGTCTAGAATGGATGAACGTTTGTATAAATAGGGGTTAGGTCTTGTAGTAAAACATATCTGAAATAAATGGCTTCTCCCACATTTTTTATTAAGTCAGAAGTTTACTTCCAGAGAGGC
The DNA here is from genome assembly GCA_022829125.1 of Lathyrus tuberosus. Classification (NCBI taxonomy): domain Eukaryota; kingdom Viridiplantae; phylum Streptophyta; class Magnoliopsida; order Fabales; family Fabaceae; genus Lathyrus; species Lathyrus tuberosus. Next base: position 2,948,466 of record JALAZF010000626.1, on the reverse strand, counting down.
TCTTGTCCTGTCGAATTCATGCTTCCCGATGACACAACCTCCTTTGCCGGCCTAACTTCGAAGTTGAAGGGATTGTTGCCTGAAGGTGACAATAGAAAGGTGTCGAAGATCGAGTTTCGGGAGGATTGGGTGGATGGTAGTCTGAAATACAACCTAATTGAGTTGAAGGACGATGAAGATGTCATCAAAATATGGAAATCATTTCGCCGTAGGCTAACAAGGGGTCCGATGGAGTTTGATGTGCAGCTTTCAAGATCATTTGATGAAATAATGGAGATGCTGAAACGCCCTGAAGCATCTGGTAGTGTTTAGGTTTTTAATGTTACTTAATTAAGTTGTTTATGTAATGTTAAGTGTTGATTTGTTTAACTTGTTTTTTCATATCACTGCGATGTAAGAGTTTAATCGAAGGTATAATAATAATATATTGTTCTGACATAATATACATACAACACAATAATATACATATGATACAATATATTGTTCTGACAAAATATACATATAATACAAAAATACATATACAATACTAAATAGGTCCCCCACGGGCTAGGTGTGCAATCCTAGCTAATCCAGCAGAAACACTGCCATCAGGGTCTGCCAAGCCCATGAGCTCATCCACCATGACTGCAATCATCTGAAAGCGCTGTGTATCATCATGGTGATGTGCTGGAGGAGGAGGAGGAGGAGGAGAAGCTGCGTCATGAGAAGGTACACCCCCAGAAGGTTCATCCTCAGAAGGTGCTTCCTCAGCCGGCGGTGGAGTAATGTGTGGATGTGATACGGTGAGAAACCACTCCAAGTAGCCATCCTCACACTGCAAGGGATACTGAACCGGTGCAGATCAAGCTACAATGGCACGACCGGAGCTGAGGAAGTGCGTCTGAAACCTCCGATTAATACCTTCAGAAGGTGTATCTGGAACTGGTGGTGGTCTCCTCTAGATGTAGCCATACTGGCGCAAGCATCTCTCTGGAAGGTGCCTGGCAACCAGAGTCTCCCATATCATATATCCAGAGTATAATGACAACTCCTCGAACTCACGAACGGCTCTGTGCTCTTCGTAGGGTGTCCATATGACATCCTCTACGGTCAGCTCGTCCAATCTCCTCCTGTACTCAAGTATGCCCCCCGGGTGTTTCTGCCTCGCCCTCCACCTCTTCGCCCGTGGCTCACCCTGGGTATATGGCTAGAACCTCCTATCGCATATCATAGGGAAATGCTCATAGATCCAGCACTAAGATCGCAACAAACAATAAATTAGAAATAGAATGATTTAAATAAAAATAGAAGGACAAGTAAGAATATGAATTAAGATATACCTGCAACAAACTAAGGTACCCAGCAAGCTGCTTCATCTTAAATCAGGTTGCCTCCCCGAGCGCATGATACAACTAAGTCAGGGCTGCACAACCCCATGCCCAGTTGTGCGTCTGTAGATCGCTGAAGAGGCATAGGTAGCGAGCATCAACATACGTACCAGACTTGTCCGCAAAGAGAGTACATGCTACTACATGCAGCATGTACGCCCTAGCGGCAGCCTGGAACCTCCCAGCAGCAACAAGCTCGTCGTACCTATCACGGAGCCACCGCATGCGTAGGTGAACGCCTCGTGTATCGGTGAACTCCTGATACACCACTGCCTCAGGCAGCTCCAGATCATGAACCATCAATGCATGTGCCTGGGACACACTCATGATCAGGGCCGTTCAGAATCTACCGCCGATAGGGAGGTGAAACAAGGAGGCGACATCATCTAAGGTCACAGTCATCTCTCCGAATGGGAGATGAAATAATGATGTCTTCTTGTGCCACCTCTCGACGAAGCGGGGAAGGGAATACGCGGGAAGTTCTTCATCTTCGCCCTGTGAGACTGGACCCTCAGTACAGGTCGTACCTGTGACACGAACCATTAAACAACTTTGTTAGTACAAAAACAATTTATGTATAAGCTAACAAAACTTAAAATGAAACGCAAAAAACATATACCTGGCCCAACCATAATCGCAACGCCGCATGCTCACTGTACTCTGTAAGCACAGACGTATCTATCGGCCCGCCAGGGAATCCTGGCTCAGTGTGCACCGATGGCTCGGTCGATGGGACCGTGACATCGGTCTCAATGGTCTCCTCGACCCCTACTGTGCCAACAACCCCTGTTGTGCCATCAACCTCTGTTGTACCAGCTGCCTCTGCTGTACCAGTCGCCTCTCCTGTACCAGCCACCTCAACCTTAACTGCCACTGTAAAATCAATCTCATCTACCACATCCCTAACTGCAGCCTCCTCCGGAACATCTCCAATAATAGCCTCCTCCGGCTGAAGAACAGGGACGTCCCCATCTGTGGCCTGCACTGAGGAAAGACCTCCACGTCACCTAATAAACTGAGGTGCCTGGAAACGCCCCCGCTGCTCGGCCATCCGCCTCTGGTGTGAACCGGTTGGGACCACCCGGCCTGCTCGTACATGTGCAGACTCGGCATCAGAATCTACTATACCTCTACCCCTACCACCTCCTGCTAAATCAAGCGCCCTCCCAGCAATGCTACCATCACGGCCTCTGGTTTTCACTGAAAAAAAAATAAGATTAAAAAAAATAATAAATATTGATAAAATACCGGATATTTTGAAATTCCCGGAAAAAGTGAAAATTTACAACTAACGGATTTTTTGAAATCCCCGGAAAAAGGAAAATTTTACAACTACCGGATTTTTTGAAATCTCCGGTGGCGATTACCGGTTATTTCAAAATTCCCGGTAGGATGTTACCGGGATTTTTGAAATTACCAGTAATATTCACCGCTTATTTCAAAAAATCCGGAAATTCTTACTTGTTAATTCTAAATTCACGGTAGGTGCTTGAAATTCCCGGTATCTTCTGAGAATTTGAAAAATCCATGCCTCTACCGGTATTTGGAAATGGAAAAATATTTTTTTGAGAGGGACTAATATGTCTTTTCACAAATAATGGGGGGTGCCAGGTTTAATTGTGGGGGTGGCAGGTAAAATTCTCCAAAATTTGCAAGTCATTTACACCAAGTCCCATGCTAATTTCAAGTCCATATTACAAGTAATATTTGCCAAACCAAAAGATAAGCTACAATTCCAATACAAAACTAAGCTCATGGAAATACATACTACTCAACAAAACCAAGTAGCCATGATACACACCATTCTACAAGTTGAAAAGCAAAATCACATAGCTCCTACAATGCACACAACCCGCCTAAGCCAATTTGCTGCCATCTTCTACACAACCTTCTCAAGCCACTTACAAAGTCAATTTTGAGCCATCACACATAATACTTCCTGCTACTACACAACCGAGTCAACACCATAACCAAACCTTCCAAGAGCCAACCTCAAAACATCCTACCACACCCAAGAAAATGGTACACGAGATACAACAAACTCCTAGAAAGCCAATACACAGCCCAAGCAATACATTCCCAGCCAAATTTTCAACAATACGACAAGAAGCTTCATATACACATGATAATAAGCTGCAATTACAAGCCGACCCCACCTTCAAGAAGCAAGCTTCAGGCCTTTCCAAAATACAACCAAGATTTTAATAAACGCGAAAACTTTGCAACACCCCACATGAACATTCAAGACACAAAACAACTATTACCAACATCACAAAATATGTACAACAAAATGAAAATGACACAGTCTGTAAATCAAATTGAAACGCATAGAAATTCAAAAACAACAAACCAATTACAAATGATACTCACCTCACGGCTATAAATAAACGCCTCACTTCCATTCATTATTTTCAAGCCTCAAAGCCATCGTTACCCTACCATTTTTCATCCCCACAACCTTCGAACAATCTCCTTGCAAACAACAACATAATTATTCACGAACCACAAATAACTCACAACTTCTTCAAATCATTTACAAACCTTCAAACCCCTTTCCTGCAAATCAAAAACTCACCATAAATTCATCCAAAAAACCTTTATCCTCACTGATCGTGAAGGCTGGATCAGATCCTGTAGAATCAGGCCGCCAAGTGCGTCAGGGATGCTGGTCGTATGGAGAGGAGGGGGGTGTACCTGCAAGGTACTCCGACGCTCAAGTAAGAAAGGGTCAGAGAAAAGGGGCAAGTACAAAGTATGAATTCTTAGGGCGAATATTGGATACCTGACCCTCTTAAGCGAGAGGGTTTATATAGAGCCCCCAGCGCGTGGCCAATGGTCCTATTTTCGGGGCGAAATAACCGTTTTCCCCAAAGAATAGGTAACTACCCAAACTAGCCATTATGTCGGGCAGGGTGCCCAAAACTAGCCATTATGTCAAGCATAGGCGTGGTTTCGGGCACCTGCCCATAGCTGTTCGGGGAGCAGTGAAGCCGTGCGTAACGGGCAGTAATTCCGAGGAGGAACGTCGTATTCCTTGCCCGATTGGAGGGGCAGAAAGGTAACTTTTGCCCCTCTGTGGATTGGACTTAGGCAATTTGGGCCGCTCTGGAGCAGAGGTGGATTGGGCCATGTCTAGCCAGTGGTCCAGTCCAGAACAAAAGCCCCCCAAGTCGTTGCTCCCGAGCATGAAAGTAATGACTTAAGGGTTGCTCGTTGCTCCGTGGAGCCAGTATGAAGTCGCCGTTTGAAGACGAGGAGAATTATCTCAAGGTGCTCGTGGCTCCTTGTGTCCGCGAGATTCGTGGTCGTGACCTTGTTGCCCGTGTTCGGGGAGATCAAGGGTCAGACAGAATTGGAAACGTTGGGACGCCACGTGTGCCTAGAGCTCCGTGTAGCAGTTAATAGGCAATGATGGCTAGTGGGTAGTCATCATGGCCTACGGGCGCGTGTTCGCACGTGCCCCTTTGTATAAAAGGGGGAAAATTGTTCCATTTGGAACTTTTCAGTCTGATTTCTCTTCGCTCTCTTCAGTACTCTTGCCCGTAACCGCCTTCCGCCTACTCCGACCACCGCGTCAAGCTTCGAGCAGCTTCTTTCTTCTACTTAAATCAAGTAAGTGCTCTGGTCCTTTGCTTGTTCTACTTCTATTAGTTGTTAATGGTAGATTGCATGTGGTTAGGGTTAGCTTTAGAGGACAAAATGGGTGAATCTCTGGCGATTGTTGGTGGTGGACGACGGTTGTGCCATTTTTCTACCTCTGACATGTCGCCGGAGTTAGTAGTATGTTTCAGCGAGGAGGGTGGTTCACGGTGATGTTGCGGTAGCTATGTAAGCATGATCGTCGTGTCTGTTCATCGTACGAGTGGGTGATGAGTTTTTCGGTAGAACATTCATAGATTCCGGTGAAGCTTTGCGATTTCCGGTGAAGCTTCAAACGGAAACTGGGTGTGAGTACGGGGAAGCTCCTCGCTCTGGGATGATTAGTTTCGAGTGTCTCCTCGCGGGGAGGTTTCAGATTTTCCTTTGATGTTAGGGTTTAGGCCGGGGACGTTGTCCTTAGCCCTTCGCGCGCCCTTTCACCTGACTTAGCAGTGGAAGGGTGGATTTGATTTGCTGTCGAATTCACTTTCTTCTCTGCTTTTCAGGTGACTGTAATGGCGACGGAGCCAGATAGAGAAGTTATTATAGATACATCTGAGGAGGAGACAGGCTCCGAAGATAGCAGCTTGACGGCCTCTAGTTCGGTGACTTCGAGTTCTTCCAGCAATGTCGGGGAGGAGGAAGAGTTGGACGTCATGGACGAGGACGTCGAAGGGTTCTCCGCGGAGGAGTGGGAGGTTGCCGAACCTACCGAGCATGTGTCCACTTTCGCAAAGTCCTTGGTGGACATTTTCACTGAGGTAGGCCTGGAGGGAGAGTGGAAGGTGCACTTCCCTTCCTTAGACGATTGTGTTTGTACGCACTTCGGGGACCGTTTTACCATGTATGAATACGCTTTGAAGGAGCTGGGCTTGAGGTTGTCGTTCACTGATTTTCAACAGTCCGTGTTCGAGCATTTGAAGTTAGCCCCTACACAACTGCATCCTAATTCTTTGGCCTTCATCCGGGCCTTCAAGTTGGTATGCGAGCATCTCTCCCTAGGGGCTACCCTCCCTCTGTTCTTTACTGTTTTCCATCTCCAAAGGCAGCTGTCAGGGAAGAAGTACGGCTGGGTCTCTTTGAAGCAGCCCCGTAAGCTGTTCAAGCCGTTTTCGGAGTCTATCCAGACATTCAAGGAACGGTACTACGTCGTTGAGCCCGTGTCCGAGGTTGCCCAGGACAGCACATATGTCTGGGAGATTGAAGTTGACGAGGACGGGAATGAGCTGCACGACGAGGAGGGGAGGTTTATTGGGCGGAGACTCTACAAGTTCCCCCTCCATTGGGCACCAGATCATTTTGCTAAGAAGCCCGGCGACTATGTCTTCCAACCGAGCGAGCTGCTCGGGCAGGACACTGTGGCGTATGAGGCACTGGTGAAGTGGGTCAACTCCTTCCAGCTTGCTGAGTGCTGGACGAGCAAGGGCATTCTGATCTTCGAGGAGGACGAGAGCCAGAGAGTTGAGCGTAGATTCATCAATATTAAGGCACTGCTAGAGTGCAAGACTCCCGTGGATGCCGAGAAGCTGCTTGGTAGTCTTAGTTATTTAGATTTTGTTTGTGTCATTTCTTTTCCTCGTATCTAACATGCTCGTATTTTGTCTGTACATGTGAGATGCCTCAGGCCCACGACAGAGCTGTGAGGAATGCTCTTGCAAGGAACAAGGCTGAGGCAGACCCCCCAAAGTCTCGGTTTGCTGGTGCCTGTGTTCCTCCTCCCGTGCAGTCTCCTGCAGGGACCTCTTCTTCTCCTACTCCTGCTCCCCGGGGGTCTCCTCTTCCTTTGACCGGTTGACCCAAGTGGCAAAGGTTTAATGACATTGTGGATCTTACTCGGGCATCGGAGAAGGGGAAGTTCGAGCTTCCTCCTTGCATCCATGACCGGAAGTTCTTTGAGGGGAACTCTCTGATTGTGCCTCGGGCGGAGTCTCTTCGCTTGGAAAATATGGATCGCCCGAGCAAGAGGGCGTTGGTGGCACAGGATGCTTCTGCCTTGGTCGGGATGCTGGAGATGGCAGCTGTGTATGCCGAAGGGGATTCGGCGACTGAGGCCGAACTTACGGCTGCTCGTGCTACCATGGCGTCCCTCAAGGAAGAAGCTAAGGGTGCCTAAGATGCTCGGAAGAAATCTGAGGAGGAGGTAGCTCGTTTGAAGGAGGAGAACTCGAAGCTGGCGGCGGAGAAGAAAGCTGCTGAGGAGCTGAGGGCGGTCAATGCCCCGGGTGTCGACGAGCCGGACGATGTGAAAGAATTGAAGACTAGATCCGAGCTGGTTGCTCGCATGCTGCTGGCCGAAGACGATGGTATTGCTGTCGCGGAGGAGTCTTTCAAAAATGTTGTGGCTCAATTGCGGGTGGTGAACCCTGAGCTCGATTTTTCTGTTGAGGGTACTCACTACCTGGCGCATGTAGAGGACGACCGTATTGTCGTGTCCGACGGTCTCCTTGAAGGAACCCCCGAGGATCAGCCCGCAGAGGACCAGGGACCCCATCCAGAGCCTGCCGAGCATGCGGATGAGTGAGGAATTTGTATTTTTGATGTTGTTGTAATCTGTCCGGCCTGCGTGCCGTGGAATTGCGTGAAATTTATTTCTGGCGGGCGTGGCCCCCATTTCATGTACAAAGCACAATCGTGGCCCTTGCGGCCACTTATTATGTTAACTTATCACATGTTTAATTCTGTTGTTTGTATGAATTTACTTGCTTTTATTTTTAGCTAAGTATCGTATTCATGCTCGTTGCAAGTGTATATCTGCCCGTGATTGGGAGTATTTGACTTGCGCAAATATTTTAGGGGAATTGCTCGTTGCAAATGTGTTCGACAGTGAGGGGAACTGGTCGAACTTCCGGGGAATGTCCTGGCGGGGTGCGGAGCTCAGGTCGCGTTTGAGGCCTGAGTTCGCGGCGTGAACATCCCATCGCGAGCTGGGGTTCTGCCAGTCATGGTACTTTGACGACAACGATGCTCGATCGAGGACCGTCGTCGAGCAGTGGCCCGGCTCGTTACTGAGCGAGGTTCTGCTTTATTCGTATGCGACGCTTGTACCTAGACGCGCATAGTGGTCGGTAGCTGGCGTTAGTCGTTGCGACGGGTCGAACCGAGGATTTAGCTGTAGTATTGTTTTAGCTTTTTAGCGTTCCATGGTTGAGCAAGTTTTTCCCCAGAGAGATGTTCTAGGTAGTAGGCCCCATTTTCCGTTTTTGCTCGGACACGATAAGGTCCTTCCCAGTTGGCTGCTAGTTTGCCTTCGCGAGAGTCTTTGTGGTTTCTTCTTAGAATAAGGATTCTCACTTCGAACTCTCGCCGTATCACCTTGGCGTTGTGCCTGATGGTAATTTTTTGTTTTAGTGAGGCTTCGCGAAGTGCTGCCCCGGTTCGGATTTCCTCGACGAGGTCTAGCTCTTTTCTCAATGATTCTTCATTCATCTCCTCGTCTAGGGGCGACTCTGTCCGCCTAGAGGGCACGTGAACTTCGACGGGAATTACAGCCTCGGTCCCGTATGCTAAACAGAAAGGTGTTTCCCCGGTCGTTGAGTGGGGAGTTGTGCAGTATGCCCACAGTACGCTGTGTAGTTCCTCGACCCATGCCTTCTTTGTTTCGTCCAGCCTTCACTTGAGGCCTCGAAGGATGACTTGGTTGGCTTCCTCAGCCTTCCCGTTTGTTTGAGGGTGCTCCACGGATGCGAAGTGCTGCTTCGTGCCCAGTTGGACGACGAAGTCTTGGAACTTCCTGTCCGTGAATTGCGTCCCGTTGTCCGTTACTATCGCTTGGGGAATACCGAAACATGCAAGGATGTTTCGTTTTTAGAAACGCAGGATGTTGAAGGAAGTTATTTTGGCTAGAGCTTCTGCTTCTATTGATTTTGTGAAATAGTCTACGCCAACTATGAGGTATTTGTTCTAACTTGATCCTACCACGAAGGGTCCTAGGATGTCTAGGCCCCACCAGGCGAATGGCCACGGGGAGGACATAGCCTTGAGCTCGTTAGGCGGAGCCAGGTGCATGTCCCCGTGCCGTTGGCATTTATCGCATTTCTTCACGTGTTCTTTCGCGTCGTTTTGCATGGTCGGCCAGTAGTAGCCTGCCCGGAGAGCCTTTCGAGCAAGGGACCTTACACCGAGATGTTGGGCGTTGATTCCCTCTTGGATTTCGCGCAGGATGTATGCGACCATTTCCTCTTCGACACATTTGAGCAGCGGGATGGAGAATCCCCGTCTGTAGAGTTTATCTTCAACCAGAACATAAGAGTAGGCTCTCCGCCTGACTATGCTGGCCTCCTTTGGGTCGGACGGAAGTTCGTCTTTGGCGAGATAGTTGTAGACTGGGGTCATCCAACAGTTGTTGTCGCCGATCACCTGCACGTCGAGTGTCGCGGAGGCCTTCTCGATGCTGGGTCGAGGAAGTACTTCCTGTATGACGGATTTGTTTTCGCCTTTCTTCTTCGTGCTGGCTAGTTTGGATAGCACGTCTGCTCGTACGTTATGTTCGCGGGGAACGTGTTTCACTTCCACTGTTGTGAACTTCGCCATTTCCTTCTTCACCAGGGCCAAGTATTCGGTCAGGTTGTCGTTTTTGGCTTGGTATTCTCCCCGGACCTGGAGGGCCACGAGTTGTGAATCTGTGCAAATGACGACTTCCTCTGTGCCTAGGTCCTGGGTAAGGCGTAGCCCGGCAAGGAAGGCTTCGTATTCAGCCTGGTTATTGGAGGTTGGGAAAGACAGTGTGAGTGATACCTCGACGATAATTCCTTCGTCGCTCTCTAGTATGATGCCCGCGCCATTTCCTGCAGAGCTTGAGGCACCGTCGACGAAGATGGTCCATTTACGTGCTTCGCTCGCGGGGGAGTCTGCGAACATCATCTCCGCGACGAAGTCGTCCAGAGCTTGGGCCTTGAGGGCTTTTCTGCCTTCGTATTGGATGTCGAATTCGGACAGTTCCAGCGACCATTTGAGCATTCGACCGGCCATATCTGGTCGTCCGACAGCTGCTTTATGGGCTGATCCGTTCGAACCACGATCGTGTGAGCTAGGAAGTAGTGTCTTAACCACCTGGCTACGTTGATGAGGGCCAGCGCCACCTACTCTATTTGTTGGTATCTTAACTCTGGTCCTTGCAGCGCTTTGCTCATGAAATAAATGGGCTTCTGCCCGTCAGGTGTCTCGCGGATGAGAGCGGTACTCACTGCTTCGGTTGCTACGGCCAGGTATAGGTACAATGTTTCGCCGTTGTCCGGGCGAGAGAGGACCGGTGGCTCTGAGAGTGCCCGTTTCAGATGGAGAAGGGCCTTGTCGCACTCCTCAGTCCAATCGAATGCTGCCTCTTTGCGGAGGAGTTTAAAGAACGGTAGGGCGTGCTGGGCGGACTTGGCCACGAAACGAGATAGTGACGTGAGCATCCCGTTGAGGGACTGGATGGATTTTTTGGACTTGGGCGTAGGAAACTCAGAGAATGCCCGGCATTTGTCGGGGTTAGCTTCGATTCCTTATTCTGTCAAGTAGAAGCCGAGGAATTTGCCTGCCCAGACACCGAACGTGCACTTCTCCGGATTAAAACACATTTTGTATTTCCTGGTCTGTTCGAAGACCTTTCTCAAGTGGGCAGTATGATTGGTTTCCTCGTGGGATTTTACGATCATGTCGTCCATGTAGACTTCGAGCATGTCGCCTATTTCTCCCCGAAACACTTTGTTCATCATTCGTTGGTACGTTGCTCTGGCGTTCTTCAGGCCGAAGGGCATTACGTTGTAGTAATAGTTGCCTGATTCGGTCATGAAGGTCGTATATTTTTTGTCAGACATTGCCATTGGGATTTGATTGTAGCTCGAGTAGGCGTCCATGAACGATAAAAGTTTAAAACCAGCAGAATTATCAACAAGTTTATCAATATTGGGGAGGGGGTAGGCATCCTTCGGGCATGCCTTATTGAGATCGGTATAATCAATGCACATGCGCCATTTTCCATTAGATTTTTTAACTAATACAACGTTGGACAGCCAAGTTGTGTACTTGGCTTCCGAAATAAATTTGGCCTCGAGGAGGTCCTTTACAGCATTTTCAGCAGCCTCCGTTTTCTCCGGAGACTGCTTCCTCCTACGTTATGCTACGGCCTTGACGGCCGGGTCGATGGTCAGCTGGTGACAAGCGACGGATGGATCCAAGCGGGGCATTTCCGCGACGCTCCATGCAAAGAGGTCGGCATTCTCTTGGAGGCATGCTTTGAGCTGCTTCCTCGCGATGTCAGGCAGGTCTGCTTCAATCTTCACTCCCCGTTGGGGGTCTTCGCCGAACAGAACTATCTCGAAGTTGCCATTCGGGATTGGACGCATCGGATGGGAGCTGTTGCTGGATGACGTGGACGGGCTGGCTGAAGCTGCTCGTTCCTCCTGTTGGTCCTCGGGGAAGCGACTGTCGAGGTCAATAGAGTCGACCTGGGGCAGGGGCTTGGCCTCCTCGGAGCTGCTTGGCAATGTTGGCTTGCTCGACACTTTTGGCTTGGGCGCAATGGTGTTGAGTCCCTTTGTAGCTGCTTCGAAACACCGTCGGACAACTTCTATATCGCCATGGAGGGTGGCGACCATCCCTTTCGAAGTGTAATACTTCATCTTCAGGTGGACTGTTGAGGGCACTGCTACCAATTCGGCCAGAGTTGGCCTTCCGAAAATGTATTGGTAAAGCGATGGGCAATCGATTACCAGAAATTACACCTTGATGGATCTGGCAATTTCAGCTGATCCGAAGGTCACGATCAGCTCGACGTATCCCCACAGCTTGGTTACAGACCCGTTGAATCCCTGTAAATCGGACCCTACGTAGGGGAGCTAAAGTGTTGAAAACAACTGGGAGTACATGATGTCGACCGAGCTGCCCTGGTCGACGAGTATCTTGCGAACGTCGAAGTTTACCATCCGGGCTCTGACGAGTAATGGTATGCTTGAGTTCGAGGAGCCGCCGAGGAGTTCCTCCCGGTAGAAGGAGATGGGGACGGAGCCCTTCTGTTCTCGATCAAGCGTGGTCACTTTGCTGGAGCTTGTGTTGATCAGGTGTTCGAACTTCCGTTTGATGGAGCCCACATTGACTTTGTTGAAACCCCCACCAGAGATGACCATGGCGGAGGGAAATGTCTCCCACGGGCTGTGGGCCGTGAAATATGCAGGGGCGCTGAGCCCGTCTGGGACGTTGAAGTCCTCTGGTCGTGATATGGACATAGCGACCTGTACATTGGCGTCTTCCAAGGAGGGTACCTCCTCCTCGACCTTCTTGGACTCTTGCGCGTCCTGCCGAGGAGTGTCCTTCTTCTTCGCGAACTATTTCAGGTGGCTGTCCCTGATCAGTATCTCAATGGCATCCTTCAGATGGATGCAGTCCTCCGTTGTGTGGCCGTGACTTTTGTGGAAATGGCAGTATTTTGATTTGTCCACGTTTGGTCTGTTCGGAAGTTGTTTGGGGAAGCGGACCCCAGCCTGTTTGAACTCCGAATTGGCACATTCGGACAAAATCTTTTCCCTGGAAACGATCAGGGGAGTGTAGTCATGGAAGCGCCCTGAGGGTCCCTTGCTGTCACGGGAGTCCCTTGGACGGTCCTCGTGCCTCCGTTCACCCCGACGAGATGTCGAGGGTTCTTCTCCTTTAGAGGCCCGAGCGTTCTCCTAGCGGCGTGATGCTCGGACATTGCAGGATGCAATCTTCTCTTAGTACTAAATATGAGATTGGGCTTTGAGGAGGAGGGCGTCTAAGTTCCTCGGTGGCGCGAGGCCAATGGCTTTAGAGAACTCAGAGTCCGGGCGGACCCCTTGTTCGAGCAGAAACTTCTTCATTTTATCTGTCGTCGGGACCTGCACTGCTTCCTTGTTGAACCTCTCGATATATGCGCGGAGAGGTTCGTCTTTACCCTAGATTATGGCTCCAAGAGAGGCCTCAGTTTTGGGGTGGCGGCGAGATGCTGTAAAGTGCCACGAGAACATCCTGCCCAGCTCTCTCCACGAGGTAATGGACTCCTCGGGCAGTTGCTTATACCATGTCATCGCTCCCTTTCGGAGCATGGTCGGGAACAATTTGCATTTGATGGCGCCCCGTACGCCGCGGTAGTCTAACAGCGCATTGATGTTCTCGATGTGCTCGTCGGGGTCGGTGGTCCCGTCATACGTGCCAAGTGACGGGGGTTTCTCAAAGCCTTTTGGGAGACGTGTAGCCAAGATCTCCTGGGACAACGGGCCGCGAGGCTCGTCGTCGTCACTAGAACTGGCGTATGATGGGGACCGAACGGGATGCTTGCGACGCCGATTCCTTCGCGGAGAAGGTGAGCGGTTCCTTCGAGGAGAAGGTGAGTGGTTCCTTCGAGGAGAAGGTGAGCGGTTCCTTCGCGGGGAAGGTGAGTCGTCCCGTCCTTTAGACTTGATCGGGGGAGATTGCTCATTCCTCCGAGTCCTCTTGTGGTCATGAGCGTGCTGGTCACGCGGGGAGATCTGGTCGCGCTTCCGGGCTACGCGAGGATCAGGTTCTTGGCACAGTCTTCGGTCGATTTCTCTCCAGGGCTGCGGGCTTCTTGATCGTCGTTGGTTCCTCCGTGTAGGAGGGGACCTCGGACGGTGGGACTCTTCTAGTGCCCCGATCCTCTCGTTCTGCTGCAGGATTAGGGTGTTGGTTTTGTTGATCGCCTCCAGGAGGGCTGCTACAGCCGGGTCGGCGTTGGGCGGAACAGGGATGGGCTAGACGTCAAGTGATGGTTGATCGTTGTTGCGATCAGCAGGGGTAGGGGAAGGAGAAGAGGTGGCTCCATCCCTGAGGAAACAGGCATCTCGGAGGAGAGATGATTGGCTGTCAATGTCAGATTTGTTGACGGGTAGGATGGTGGTTTGGAGAGCATCCTTGGTGCGATCTTGGGAGGCCATGATCGTGATGATGTTTGAGAATTATTTTGATCTTCGGTTTCTGAGGAAAGAAAGATGGGGAGAACAAAGATTCCCACAGACGGCGCCACTGATCGTGAAGGCTGTATCAGATCCTGCAGAATCAGGCTGCCAAGTGCGCCAGGGATGCTGGTCGTATGGAGAGGAGGGGGGTGTACCTGTAAGGTACTCCGACGCTCAAGTAGGAAAGGGTCAGAGAAAAGGGGAAAGTACAAAGTATGAATTCTTAGGGCGAATATTGGATACCTGACCCTCTTAAGTGAGAGGGTTTATATAGAGCCCCCAGCGCGTGGCCAACGGTCCTATTTTCGGGGCGAAATAACAGTTTTCCCCAAAGAATAGGTACTACCCTAACTAGCCGTTATGTCGGGCAGGGTGCCCAAAACTAGCCGTTATGTCGGGCATAGGCGTGGTTTCGGGCACCTGTCCATAGTTGTTCGGGGAGCAGTGAAGCCGTGCGTAACGGGCAGTAATTCCGAGGAGGAACGTCGTATTCCTTGCCCGGTTGGAGGGCAGAAAGGTAACTTTTGCCCCTCTGTGGATTGGACTTAGGCAATTTGGGCCGCTCTGGAGCAGAGGTGGATTGGGCCATGTCTAGCCAGTGGTCCAGTCCAGAACACTCACCTCAACACAAACCAAATTCATCTCAAATCAATCTTTCAAACCACACCACAAATTCGTAACGGAAACTGAAACCCAAACGAGACAGAGTGATTGAGAGAGTAAGAAGAAAGAGTGAAACAAAGGTGCGAAGTTAAAAGAGGAATTGAAAGAGAATTAAACAGAGAGACGAAAGAGAGAGAGAGAGATTGAGTAAGTAGGCACCGTTCGCAAATGTAAAGCATTTTTTGGTTTCCTTTCGTGACATATCACATGACTTTGTCCTCTTAATGATGAAAATATATTGAGTATTTCTATGGCAAGGTCTAATGAAGAAATAAAGAAATAAAGTAACTATTCATTTAAAAAAAACAATAAAACACTTCAATAAAATATAATATATAACTTGAAGATACAAAATAAACAAAAGTCACCATGAATCTTGATTTTGAGACATAATTAATTATAATATTTTTCTAAATTAATATTCATAACTTTGAAATTCCTATCATCCTTCATCTTTCTTAGAAAGTTATGCCTTTTCTTCTTCTTTTTTAATTTCCAATCTCTTCTATATTGACCTCTACATATAAAAATCATTCAAATAAATGAAAACATAGCTAAAATTTACAAAATCATTAAATAAAACTAAAATCACAAAATCACATTACAATCTCACATTAAAAATGAAAACTAAAAATGCAGAAGAAAATTAAAAAAAAAAAGAATACTTAAGAAAGTAAAACTTAAATTCATATTTTTATTTCTTCTTACGTAAAAACTAATATTTTCTGCAGAAAATTAAAAAAAATTAATAAAAAAAGTAAAACGTATCAACTTATCAAGTTAAAAAAACTTGAATCATCATCTCAAAATATTTTCACCATCTTTTTCCATCTGCCAAAATATTTTAGGCTTTGCATCGAAAACTCAAAAATTAAATTAAAAATTAAATCAAAAAAACATAACACCATTAACCATAATTGAAATTCTGGTATGACAGACCCAGATGTCGAATAAACATGTCGAGACATCTGGTCTATTATCAGCAACATATACAAGATATAGACAGTTAAAGAAGTTGTTAAGTAGTAAAGTGCACACAAGAATTGTTTACCCAGTTCGATCTAACAACCTACATTTGGGGGCATACCAAGCCATGAAGGAAGTCCACTATTAGCAGTATCAATTCATAGACCCTACAGCCAACACACCCGTTGACGATCTACTCACTTAATAACTACCCAATGACCCTTCTACCTAAGCTCTCCCTAGATAAGAGACTCCATCTTTCTTCCAATCATCGCAATGATGTCTAGCAGTCAACACCTGCCACTGCATCAACAGCTTGATTTCCAACAACTCTTCAATCACAGAAAAGTAGAAGACACACTTCAAAGACACACCTTGGAGTTGCTTCAAAGCTTCCTCCAAGAACAATACAAAACTCATTACCTACAAGTTTCTGAGTGAGAACACATTGACCATCTCACAACCCGAGTGGTTCACTTAGACAAAGCCCTAATGATCTACATCTTGGACTCGTACTTTTTCTAGGTTACAAGCATTCTATTTATAACTTATTCCCAACTGGATTTGGGCTTCAAATCATAGCATAACAGCTACTACAAATCAGCAGAAACATCTGCTACATAATAGGTCTTCAATCAAATCCTTCCTAATTTATCTCCATAATTAGAAAGTCAGAGAATTCTGGTATGACAGACCCAGATGTCAAAATTCTGGTATGACAAACCCAGATGTCGAATAAACATGTCGAATAAACTCCCCCTTTGGCAAATTTTGGCTAAAACAACTCCATATCAGAGATCCCTGCAGCAACCCACACAAACACAACTAACATTCTTAGAAAACCAGAAACTCCCCCTCAAGCCAAGGAGCACAGAAAAACAAAGAAGAAAACTAGCACCTGTACACTAGAAAACCATCTACAAAACCATCTGCAAAACCAGCAAAACAACTACTACACTACTCTCCCCCTTTTTAGCCACAATTGGACAAACACCCTCAGAAGCATGTGTGCACATGATTCAAACAATTAGCTTCACATGGCTAGAACCATACATGTCCTATTAAAAACACACCAAAAGACCATCCAGCAGAAGAATGTCATAGCATGTTATCTGACATTATATCCTCATAAGAGGCAACCAAACTCCACAAGCTTGATCAGCATGCAAGCTTCACAATATATGCACCTTTGCAGCAAAATCCATAGACAAGTACTCCCCCTGTCATGGATAACTAATGCTCTAGATGGAGATTAACATTTGAGCACCAGATCTTCACACAGTTGCTGAGCATATTCACATACTGTACTCTCACTCCTAGAGAACACATCCAATTATCCTGACTGGTTTGACACTGCTCACAAACTCCATGAATTCTCAGCTTACTTAAAAGCTTTACTGAGATTTAATCTCTTCAAGAGAAAGAACAGCTCTTAAAAAAACTTTTTGATAAATCACCTCATCTGACACAATTCCTCTGCCATTACATCCACTAGTAGTTGTTGATACTAGTGAGGTCTTCAAAAATAGTAGTCATGCTTTGCCAGAACATACTACTAAAAACAAGATCAGAATCTCCACATCTAATCCACATAGTCAGAAACACCTCTTCTGACAAATATAACCATCAATAATCATGATACTTCCCATCACCATTCAAAGGACTCATTGTGCATAGAAGTCCTTTAAGAAGCTCCCAATAAAACACAGCCAGAGCAGCTTATTCAGGTTAACATAAACACCTGAACACCATAGAGAGAAATAAACTCGCACACCCTCTCTGAAGCAAAGAGTTCAGACTGCAGCCTTACATACTCACAACAAACAAATACTTAGCTCCTGTCAAAGTATTTATCATTAGTCAGATGCACGCCCTTATCAGAGGACAGACAAATACTCAGCTCCCGTCAAAGTATTTATCATTAGTCAGATAAGACTACCTTCTCACACTAGGTAGGACATTTGGTCTGACATTCTTCTTTCGTACACATTAGGCATCTGTTGATTCTTCTTCATGACAGACCATCATGACAATCATTCACACCACAAAATCATTCCAGATTAGGTCAGTGTCTTGACCTTTCACTCCACCCTGAGCTAAACAAACTTCCTTGGCTGAGGAAGCAAAGAACTGAAATGATGTTTCAACATCAGTTCCGACACCAGTCTAAATCACATGGATTTAAACATTTACTATGGCTTTGGAGACAACAACCATAGTAATCCACACACATCTCTTACAAGGGACATAAGAGGATCAACCATCAGTAGTTGATCAACCTTCAAAACCAGATCATACACACAAGCAGGAACCTGCATACTCTACATCTCAAGAATCTTCTTCTCAAATTTCTAATATTCAGACCTCTTGTCTGACTTTGAGATGTGTGATGCCATCCTTCTGCACCTAAAGAGGATATTCCCTCTAATAGGTTTCTGGAGCATACTAAAAAAACATTGACTGGTCATCACAAACAGATTGTTCAGAAAAAAGATATGCTTCTCCCAACACTTCAACCTAAAAGGATGCCCTTCAATCCTTGCAAAAACAATGTTCCATTATGTGAGGACACCACATAACTAAACTCCAGCTTAAGAAGAAACTTCTCATGCAGATACCAGGGAACCATAATCCTTTGGTCCCAAAAAAAAACACCAACTCCTCCTTGCTCCAAACACAAATCTGAAATGCTCATCCTAGATGGTTTGGATACCATTCCAGCAATGAAGACACCAGTCAACCAGTTAGGTTAATATATATCCTCTTTTCACAACCCTTTGAGTTTCTCTTCCACTAGAACAAGAGTTCCATGCTCTCATAGACTTGATAGTGATATCAAGTTTGAGTAAACAACCTTCATCCTGTTTTTGAGAAACACTACCAGAAATATTGAGAAAAATAAATTCTCAATACGAAGATGTCAAGAAATTATGTCTGACATTTCTTCGAGTTCTTCCAGCATCAGATTAAGGACTCCCCCTTATTAACTGCTAAGAACTCCTAAGGGAATTATTCATTCTCCCATCCAATAGTTGCACATCCTGTGGTTAGTACACACAAATAACTCCTTTCAAACAGAATCTACTCCATGGCCATAAACAAGATTGCATACATCTGGCTGCTTTGATCAGAAGGAACTTTCAGATTTCAGAGAGAATGTCCTTGACATTTGAGCTTGACCTCCACAAAAAAAACAGCCTTTGTACTCCTACTCACTTGGATCAGAAATACACTAATCCAATGAGTGACAATATGTTGATCATCTCTTGACCAACACACTTATCTAAGACATGTTTCTTAATAGAAACTTCTTAGACACATAACCCAAATGCCTCCTCTTCCAAGCCAGGAGTAGGTTCCAAACAGATGTGATCAATACACATTTGTTAAGCCCCCAAGCATCTGTTATGCCATACCTTTATTCAACAAGATTCTGCACAATATGCTGGTTTTATGTTCCAACATCTGGTAGGACATTAGTTCCCTTCTCAAGAAACACACCAAGAGATCCTTTATCAAAGCCCAGAGATTGGGCTTGTAGGGTTGGAAGTAAGAATAAATTGCTTCTAACTTTCTTCAGATCTCTTTTCAACAAACTCATATAAAAGTTCCTTTATGAGTGGACTTGGGATGAACCTCGAGTATCTTTGGCAACTCTAACAAGCTAGTTGAAGATATCCTCAAGTATCACCACACCATGTGATACACATTCAGAGGAGAACAGAGTGTTGCAGCCACAACACACAAAACCACCAAGAGTTTTCTGACATATACTAATGCAGCGGAACACAGAAAAAGAAAACCCCTCAACAACCTTCAGAAAAAAACTTAATAACCTTTGTACAAAAACCACACTTCAGGTGCAATAGGCCAGCATAGGTTGAAAATAAATCACCCCACAAAGCAGCTCACCACCAAAGCTACACGCCTGACAACATCAAACAGAGCCAATACACACCCTATCACAAATAGTCCATCCTCCACTTCAAGGGACCATTCAAACAACATATGAACTGACCAAGTCCAAACAACTTTTCAGCACAGTTATCTTCCTTGCACATGAACCAGAAAGTATCTTCCCTAGGATCTCACCCAGAAAAACGAATAGGATGCCTGCTCTGATACCAATTGAAATTCTAGTATGACAGACCCAGATGTCGAATAAACATGTCGAGACATCTGGTCTGTTATCTGCAACATATACAAGATATAGACAGTTAAAGAAGTTGCTAAGTAGTAAAGTGCACACAAGAATTATTTACCCAGTTCAGTCTAACAACCTATATCTGGGGGCATACCAAGCCAGGAAAGAAGTCCGCTATTAGCAGTATCAATTCATAGACCCTACAGCCAACACACCCGTTGACTATATACTCACTTAATAACTACCCAATGACCCTTCTACCTAAGTTCTCCCTAGATAAGAGACTTCATCTCTCTTCCAATCATCGCAATGATGTCTAGCAGTCAACACCTCAGCCACTGCATCAACAGCTTGATTTCCAACAACTCTTCAATCACAGAAAAGTAGAAGACACACTTCAAAGACACACCTTGGAGTTGCTTCTAAGCTTCCTCCAAGAACAATACAAAACTCATTACCTACAGGTTTCTGAGTGAGAACACAGTGACCATCTCACAACCCGAGTGGTTCACTTAGACAAAGCCCTAATGATCTACATCTTGGACTCGTGCTTTTTCTAGGTTACAAGCATTCTATTTATAACTTATTCCCAACTGGATTTGGGCTTCAAATCACAGTATAACAACTGCTACAAATCAACAGAAACATCTGCTACATAATAGGGCTTCAATCAAATCCTTCCTAATTTATCTCCATAATTAGAAAGTCATTATTCTTCAATATTCTTCTTGAAACCTATAAAACAGCACCACATAGGATAACATAATATTCCCAGAAACATTCCTTACATTGGGCTTGGGCATTAGCAGATCTTAGTTTTAATTAATAATTAAAACTAATTATTCTCCAAATCTTTATACATGAAAATAGCCAACCCTATTCTTCACAAACAGATTGCTTCCAAATAATATCACTCCAACATAATTTTACTCCCAGAATTACGCATGCAATCACTCAACACAAACACACAAAAGATTGCTAAAAATAGCGCAGCAAATAAAACCTAAAACCAGAACGGGAAGTTCTGTCAAGTGATGTCAGAACATCGTGTTTGACATCATGCACACAGACCTGCAACACTAACAAATACTAACTGCAGAATGTTTGAAAAACACCATGTCAAGACTTCAAGTAAGACATCTTGATGCAACACTTTGTTTTACCAAAATTGCTGCCAATAATTTACCTTGTTGTTACTTTTCTTCTCCCTAACTTCATATCTTTCTTTACACATATTAGTCCTAGCTCTGGTCACCAGTCACAGAACCGCCGCATCGAAATTCGTATACACAAATTTTTTTTATCAAAATTAGAAATAACAGATCTAAAAATAACATAAATGAAAATAATAGATCTGATCTAAAATTACTAACCACAATTTATATTTTTCACAAACATTATTGATGTTATTTTACTACCCGTCTTCATGTTCTTATCTATAGATCTAACGCCTGAAAAAACAAAAGAAGTGAAAAAGATGTTAAGACATGAAAAAGAGAAAACAAAAGTTTATGTTCAAACTTACATTTTTAATGTTATTTTACTACCAGCTTCTGTGTGTATCAGTAGATCTACAATATGAGAAGAAAAAAATAGAAAACCAAAAAGAAATCATGAAAGTGTAAAAAATTGATGAAGATAATAAGATGATATATGAATGGATGAAAAAATAATTGAACTTGAAGAAGAAAGAAATAAAGAACAATGAGAGAGAAGTAGCAAGCAATGAGAGAGAAGAGAAAAAGAAAAACGGTTGGAGAAAAGAGAGAGAGAGAGAGAAAGAGAGAGAGAGAGAGAGAGTGAGTGAAGAAAAATGAGAGAGATGGAAAGTTTACAATTGAGAGAGAAGAAATTTAACCCTATAAAGCCATTGCCACAATTTATTAAAAATAAAATCTGACATAAAATTGAGAAAAGACCATAAATTGTCAAAATTGAATAAGTGTTGGCAAAAGGGCATGGGGTAGAAATGTCTTTTCTAGAACATCAACTTTTCTTATATTATAGATGAAACAATCATCTACGAACTTCTATTAGAACAACAAAATCGAAGCAAAAAACTCGCAGCGAAATCAAGAGACAGCGACGTGGTCAAGCGCAAAATTCCAACCTCTCGACGAACCACGATCCTTCTCCGCATGTTCTCTCGCTCTTTCTCTCTCGCTCGTTTGCTCTGCTTTTATTTTCTTTTATTTCTCCCTCTCTCACTGCAGCGGCGCGACAGAAGATGGTGGAAAGGACATTGTTGGTTTGCTGTTGATTTGTGGTTGCAGCGAGATGGTGGATGTGGTGGTTTGTTTTGTGTGGGTGCTTCATCGTTGGTGAGGAATGAGAGCATGTGTGTTGTTCATGTTGTTTTTGTTACCGTTTCCGTAACCACAAGCAGAACAGAATGGAGGCGAGTTGTTGTTGGTTCCGTGATGCACTATGTGGCTAACAGGAATCGAACGTTGCTTGATGATATTTGTTGGTGCAACGGTCGTTACAAGATAGCAATGGGATGGTTTGGAAAAAAGAAAAAAAGTTTGGTGGTTGTAGCAGCGATTGTTGTTGTTATTATTTTTGGCGGTTGAGGGGTTTAAGAAGGTTGAGAAGAGATTGGCGTGGTTTTTGTGAAGAAGGAATCGTTAGTAGGAAGAGAATGACAATATGGTTTGTGGCCAAGGTGTGAGGCGAGTGGGTTTTTATGAGAGTTGAGGGAGAGAGTCAGGCGTTGTGAACATGGAGGAGGGATGGTAGAAGAAGATAAGTTGTATTATTTTGTTAATTTCGTGAAAAAAAAAAAGAAAGGGAATGGTGTTATGAAGAGGTGATGAATCTGTTTTTGCAGTCAAGAAAAATGGGTGAGAGAGAAAAGTTATTGGTGTGAATCACATGGATGGAGGGAGAACAAATATTGAAGATGAATTTGGTGAGCAATGGAAGGTGAGGAAGTCGTAGAAAAGAGGAGTTCTTTTATGAGGTAATATGGTGTTGATCCCCTCGGTTTGTTACTGATTGAGTGCTTTTCATTGTCTTTATTGCTTTTTCGGTCTTTTTTCAAAATAATGAGAGAGATACATGGTTTTTAAGGGAGGCGTCGTTCTTTGTCTCATGTCTATTGGTCTCTTACAACAATGCAATGTTTATTTACTAGGGTTTCCCTTTTGTGAAGACAATAAAAAAAAACTTTACAAAACTTAATATGCAAGTTTACTACAAATAGATAAAAAAAACAAATATTAAATATTAAAAATAAAAGAAAAAGATAAAAAATAAAATAAAGCTAAATAAAATATTTTAAATAAAAACTAAATTAAATATCTGATTAGACTATTAAATAAACATGATTAATGACCAAAAACAAAAAAATCGGTCAAAACGAGAAAACGGACTGGTATCGAAGTTCTCGAAAAATAAAAAGGAATGCACCAAAATTATCAGTGTGGAATAAACGTAATGGAAAAATACAGCGTTTGGTCAAATTTTGAAATAAATTTTACTCGGTTAGATGGCTTAAACTGTCCAAAATGCGACCGAAAAACAAATCAAAAAATTCAAACGAGCACGCCAGGTTAAACTACGCGAAATGTAGATTAATATGACTGACGTTTGCAGGCTCGATTTTAAAATTTTTTCATCCACTGATTTTATGCACAATTGACTTTTAGTTTGACCAATTCGACTGTAATTCCGACAGGTTTATTCTGGCTGATAATTTGGGCATTACACATGATAAAAAACAAGTTATAATATACAAATAATGCAACATGAAAAATAAAGACAGATGAATGCAAGGTATAAAAATGCATGATCAAAATTTGGGGTATGACAGTATTCTCTATCATCCTTTTGGTGATAGATCCGTCATCCTTTTGGTGTCGAAAATCTGTATGTGTGTGTTCACTATCATCCTTTTAGTGTCAGAAAGCTTTGTGTGTGTTCTCTATCATCCTTTTGGTGATAGATCCATCATCCTTTTGGTGTCGGAGATCTTTGTGTGTTTTCTATCATCCTTTTGGTGATAGATTTGTCATCCTTTTAGTGTTGAAAATCTTTGCGAGCTTACTCTCACCCTTTTGGTGATAGCCAGATTTGTTGGTCTCACTGATATCCTTTTGGTGTTAATGGTCTTTACAGTTTTGATATTACCTTCATCCTCTTGGTGTCAGTAACTTCTGTCATTGTGATCTCATCGTCATCCTTTTTTCGATGACAACCTTTGCAAGTTATTCAGTGTTCACTTGAGGGTCGACATTGATATGGTACTCTGCTTCCCAAAAATATTTCTTTCTTTTAAGACAAATTCAGAGTCTTCTTCGTAACTAATTGACTTCTACCTTGAAAGTATGAACATTGTGGTAGTTCATCTTACTAGGTTTAAGACAATTAGATAGGGGCATCTGTCATACCTCAAATGTGTTCTACCTGTATAATATTACCCTAATTTGTGTTTCTGTTTACTACACATTATTCAAAAATCCAAAAAACATGAAGTTGCTTTCATTTTTTCTTATTGCCTAAGTCCAAGTTATTGTAAGGTTGAATTAGGTTTCAGGCAAGGCTATCAGGTCAGGTGTGTGTCTGTGTAGTATTGATTGAAGTTCAATTGGTTTTGACCTAACATGGTCAAACAAGAGTTTGTTTCGCGATCAAGGCATTAGGATGTGATATAATTTCAAATGCTTCATGATTGAGAATCATCAATGACCAGTTCACTGCCAATTAGGGTTCTATGTGCTCAGTCATGGTGTGTTAATTTCAACGCATGTTCAATTAGTCCATAGTGAAGATTTTGATTCATCATAATTCAAGTGGCTATGTGTTCAAGATCGATTCATTTTTGGATCCATTCCTCAAGGTATGATCATTTTTGGTCATGACATTGTCAAAGAGTTTTCAAGTCACAATTTGGTTCATGTTGAGTTTTCATTTTTTAATAAAGTGATGTCCAAAGCCTTTTTGTAAGAGCGATTATGACTGTTCAACATGGAATCAAGTCTTTATTTGATTTTAATGAAGATTTCAAGATGCTGAAAATTGGTTTCAAGGATGATTATTGGTTCAAGTCAGGAATGTCACTTATTCAAGATTATTTCAAGTGCTGCACTTTTAATCATTTATCTAGAATTAATTCAAGAGATTTAGTAAAGGTTCAAAAAATTGGATTCAAGCAAGATATGGAAGGTGCAAATAATGTTCCAAGGCCACAATTCAAAGATTCAAAGTCCATGATTTTACAACAAAGAGCCAAATTGCCAAAAATTCTACTCGTGAAAAATGTCACAAGAAAAAAACATATAGAAATGCCCATTTCAAGTCCAATATACATTACAAAATTTGGAGAATTTTACCTGCCAACCCCCCAATTAAACCTGGCACCCCCCCATATTTTTTAAATGGCGAAAATGTCCCTTAAATTTTTTCAAACAATCTCCGGACGAAATTCCTGGTAATGTTAAAAAAAATTCCGGTATTGTCCAAAATTCCCGGTAGTGTATTTGAAATTCCCGGTATACCGGTAATTTCAAATTCCCCGGTAAGTGGTAAAAATTCGGTAATGCCCTAAAAAGTACAGTTTGATACCGGGAATTTCACCCCATTTGAAATTCCCGGTAGTTATAATTTTAGGGTTTTATTTTTAAACGGTCGAGATTTTGCCGACAGTTTTGTATGGTTGTGATTGCACCGACACTTTGTGCAGTCCAGAATAGATGAACGTTTGTATAAATAGGGGTTAGGTGTTGTGGTAAAACATATCTGAAAAAAAATGGCTTCTCCCGCATTTTTGATTAAGTCAGAAGTTTACTTCCAGAGAGGCTCTTGTCCTGTCGAATTTATGCTTCCCGATGACACAACCTCCTTTGTCGGCCTAACTTCGAAGTTGAAGGGATTGTTGCTTGAAGGTGACAATAGAAAGGTGTCGAAGATCGAGTTTCAGGAGGATTTGGTGGATGGTAGTCTGAAATACAACCTAATTGAGCTGAAGGACGATGAAGATGTCATCAAAATGTGGAAATCATTTCGCCGTAGGCTAACAAGGGGTCCGATGGAGTTTGATGTGCAGCTTTCAAGATCAGTTGATGAAATAATGGAGATGCTGAAACGCCCTGAAGCATCCGGTAGAGTTTAGGTTTTTAATGTTGCTTAATTAAGTTGTTTATGTAATGTTAAGTGTTGATTTGTTTAAGTTGTTTTTTCATATCACTGCGATGTAAGAGTTTAATCGAAGGTATAATAATAATATATTATTCTGACATAATATACATACAACACAATAATATACATATGATACAATATATTGTTCTGACAAAATATACATATAATACAAAAATACATATACAATACTAAATAGGACCCCCACGGGCTAGGTGTGCAATCCTAGCTAATCCAGCAGAAACACTGCCATCAGGGTCTACCAAGCCCATGAGCTCATCCGCCATGACTGTAATCATCTGAAAGCGCTGTGTGTCATCATGGTAATGTGATGGAGGAGGAGGAGGAGCTGCGTCATGAGAAGGTACACCCCCAGAAGGTGCATCCTCAAAAGGTGCTTCCTCAGCCGGCGGTGGAGTAATGCGTGGATGTGATACGATGAGAAACCACTCCAAGTAGCCATCCTCACACTACGAGGGATACTGAACCGGTGTAGATTGAGCTACAATGGCACGACCGGAGCTGAGGAAGTGCGTCTGAAACCACCGATCAATACCTTCAGAAGGTGTATCTGGAACTGGTGGTGGTCTCCTCTAGATGTAGCCATACTGGCGCAAGCATCTCTCTGGAAGGTGCCTGGCAACCAGAGTCTCCCATCTCATATATCCGGAGTATAATGACGACTCCTCGAACTCACTGACGGCTCTGTGCTCTTCGTAGGGTGTCCATATGACATCCTCTATGGTCAGCTCGTCCAGTCTCCTCCTGTACTCAAGTATGCCCCCCGGGTGTTTCTGCCTCGCCCTCCACCTCTTCGTCCGTGGCTCGCCCTGGGTATATGGCTGGAACCTCCTATCTCATATCATAGGGAAATGCTCATAGATCCAGCACTGAGATCGCAACAAACAATAAATTAGAAATAGAATGATTTAAATAAAAATAGAAGGACAAGTAAGAACATGAATTAAGATATACCTGCAATAAACTAAGGTACCCAGCAAGCTGCTTCGTCTCAAATCGGGTCGCCTCCCCGAGCGCATGATACAACTGATTCAAGGTTGCACAACCCCAGGCTCAGTTGTGCGTCTGCAGATCACTGAAGAGGCATAGGTAGCGAGCATCAACATACGTACCAGACTTGTCCGCAAAGAGAGTACATGTTACTACATGCAGCATGTATGCCCTAGCGGCAGCCTGGAACCTCCCAGCAGCAATAAGCTCGTCGTACCTATCACAGAGCCACCGCATGCATAGGTGAGCACCTCGTGTATCGGTGAACTCCTGATACACCACTGCCTCAGGCAGCTCCAGATCACGAACCACCAACGCATGTGCCTGGGACACACTAATGATCGGGGCCGTCCAGAATCTACCGCCGATAGGGAGGTGAAACAAGGAGGCCACATCATCTAAGGTCACAGTCATCTCTCTAAATGGGAGATGAAATGATGATGTCTTCTTGTGCCACCTCTCGACGAAGGCACTCAGCAGATCTGCATCAAGCATGGTGAGAGAGCAGTTCCCAAAATGCAGGAGGTCAAACTCCTCCACGATCCTCGTCACCGCAACGGGGAAGGGAATACGCAGGAAGTTCTTCATCTTCGCCCCGTGAGACTGGACCCTCAGTACAGGTCGTACCTGTGACACGAACCATTAAACAACTTTGTTAGTACAAAAACAATTTATGTATAAGCTAACAAAACTTAAAATGAAACGCAAAAAACATATACCTGGCCCAGCCATAATCGCAACGCCACACGCTCACTGTACTCTGTAAGCACAGACGTATCTATCGGCCCGCCAGGGAATCCTGGCTCAGTGTGCACCGATGGTTCGGTCGATGGGACCGTGACATCGGTCTCAATGGTCTCCTCGACCCCTATTGTGCCAGAAACCCATGATGTGCCATCAACCTCTACTGTACTAACTGCCTCTGATGTACCAGTCGCCTCTCCTGTACCAGCCGCCTCAACCTCAACTGCCACTATAAAATCAATCTCCTCTACCACATCCCTAACTACAGTCTCCTCCGGAACATCTCCAATAATAGCCTCCTCCGGCTGAAGAATAGAGACGTCCCCATCTGTGGCCTGCACTGAGGAAAGACCTCCACGTCGCCTAACAGACCGAGGTTCCTGGAAACGCCCCCGCTGCTCGGCCATCCGCCTCCGGTGTGAACCGGTTGGGACCACCCGGCTTGCCCGTACATGTGCAGACTCAGCATCAGAATCTACTGTACCTCTACCCCTACCACCTCCCGCCAAATCAAGCGCCCTCCCAGCAATGCTACCATCACGGCCTCTAGTTTTCACTGAAAAAAAAAAAAATATTTATAAAATACCGGATATTTTGAAATTCCCGGAAAAAGTAAAAATTTACAACTACCAGATTTTTTGAAATCCCCGGAAAAAGGAAAATTTTACAACTACCGGATTTTTTGAAATCTCGGTGGCGATTACCGGTTATTTCAAAATTCCCAGTAGGATGTTACCGGGATTTTTGAAATTACCAGTAATATTCACCGGTTATTTCAAAAAATCCAAAAATTCTTACTTGTTAATTCGAAATTCCCGGTAGGTGCTTGAAATTCCCGGTATCTTCTGAGAATTTGAAAAATCTGTGCCTCTACCGGATATTTGGAAATGGAAAAATATTTTTTTGAGAGGGACTAATATGTCTTTTCATAAATAATGGGGGATGCCAGGTTTAATAGTGGGGGTGGCAGGTAAAATTCTCCAAAATTTGCAAGTCATTTACACCAAGTCCCATGCCAATTTCAAGTCCATATTACAAGTAATGTTTGCCAAACCAAAAGATAAGCTACAATTCCAATACAAAACTAAGCTCATGGAAATACATACTACTCAACAAAACCAAGTAGCCATGATACACACCATTCTACAAGTTGAAAAGAAAAATCACATAGCTCCTACAATGCACACAACCCGCCTAAGCCAATTTGCTGCCATCTTCTACACAACCTTCTCAAGCCACTTACAAAGTCAATTTTGAGCCATCACGCATAATACTTCCTGCTACTACACAACTGGGTCAACACCATAACCAAACCTTCCAAGAGCCAACCTCAAAACATCCTACCACACCCAAGAAAATGGTACATGAGATACAACAAAATCCTAGAAAGCCAATACACAGCCCAAGCAATACATTCCCAGCCAAACTTTCCACAATACGACAATACGCTTCATATACGCATGATAA
Organism: Lathyrus tuberosus; assembly: GCA_022829125.1. Taxonomy (NCBI): domain Eukaryota; kingdom Viridiplantae; phylum Streptophyta; class Magnoliopsida; order Fabales; family Fabaceae; genus Lathyrus; species Lathyrus tuberosus. The sequence continues at coordinate 2,919,421 of JALAZF010000626.1, read as the reverse complement.
TAAGCTGCAATTACAAGCCGACCCCACCTTCAAGAAGCAAGCTTCAGGCCTTTCCAAAATACAACCAAGATTTTTATAAACGCGAAAACTTCGCAACACCCCACATGAACATTCAAGACACAAAACAACTATTACCAACATCACAAAATATGTACAACAAAATGAAAATGACACAGTCTGTAAATCAAATTGAAACGCACAGAAATTCAAAAACAACAAACCAATTACAAATGATACTCACCTCACGGCTATAAATAAATGCCTCACTTCCATTCATTCTCTTCAAGCCTCAAAGCCATCGTTACCCTACCATTTTTCATCCCCACAACCTTCGAACAATCTCCTTGCAAACAGCAACATAATTATTCACGAACCACAAACAACTCACAACTTCTTCAAATCATTTACAAACCTTCAAACCCCTTTCCTGCAAATCACAAACTCACCATAAATTCATCCAAAAAAACCTTCATACTCACCTCAACACAAACCAAATTCATCTCAAATCAATCTTTCAAACCACACCACAAATTCGTAACGGAAACTAAAACCCAAACGAGACAGAGAGATTAAGAGAGTAAGAAGAAAGAGTGAAACAAAGGTGCGAAGTTGAAAGAGGAATTGAAAGAGAATTAAACAGAGAGAGAGAGAGAGAGAGAGGAATTGAAAGAGAATTAAACAAAGTATTTGAAAATCAATTAGAATTTCTAACTAGCTAGGTTTTGTGTGCAGAAATATATTTACTTGATGGAATTGGTTCTGACACTGAAACGACTTTGGTTCAGTTCTGATCATGCTAGCACACAACAACTCAGAAGCGTGTTATGTTGTCTCAGATGCTGAGTAATGTCAAGTCAGATCTGCTAACACAGAACTCAAGTTTTATTGACATTATCTTATACAGGTTGTGTTGTACTTGAATCATAGTTGTATCATTTAGACAAAGGTCTTGTTTCGTGGATATCCTTCTGACTGAAAGTTCCAACACCTGCTTTATTGGAAAAGAAGTTGTACTAGAAGATTTGATCTGTTTGGAGCCGTTGAAGATGCTCCAACATCTCTATTTCTTTAGCTATAAAAGCAACTGAAGATTTGAAGATCATCAAGAAATAACACTGCAATACAATTGAGAAATACATGCACTACTATCAGTGAGCTGAGTCTTTTTAGAGTTATTATTCTTGTGTTGATTAAGAATCTTTGTAAAAGTGTATTGTATTATTTTTAACACCTCTGATATTTATCAAGTGTTGTTGTAAGTTATTCCTTCTCTAATCTTTCTGTTTAGATAAAAGTCTTAGACACGAGGTCTAAGCACAAGTGAAAGTCTTAGACACGAGCTCTAAGCACAGGTGAATGTCTTAGACACGAGCTCTAAGCACAAGTTAAATTCTTAGACACGAGCTCTAAGCACAGGTGAAAGTCTTAGACACAAGCTCTAAGCAAGGTAAAAGTTTTAGGCAGGTGGTCTAAGTAAGATAAGTCTCGGTCAGGAGCTGATTAAGCATAGGGAAGTCTTAGACATGAGCTCTAAGCAAGTGAAGTCTTAGACACGAGCTCTAAGCAAGGGAAGTCTTGGACAAGTGGTCTGAGCAAAAAGAAAAGTCTTATACAAGTGTTTATAAGCAAGTGTAATCTGGTTGATTATAGTGGAAATTCTCTTGCTTGGCAAGGGGACTGGAGTACTCTCAGTTGGAAGAGGAACCAGGATAACTACAGTGTGTTCTTTGTTGTTTTTACATTACTTATGTCTCTATTTCTGCTGCACCTTATCAGATTCTAAACTCAGTTTTTAGAATCTGAACTCTGGTTCATAAGTAAATCTAATTTTTGAAAAACACAATTCAACACCCCCCCCCTTCTTGTGCATTTTTATCTCCTTCAGTAGGCATCAGATAAAGGTCTATCTGTAACACATAACAATGGTACAGTCAAAGATTCAATGAGAAAAATATGGATCCTGAGGTTTCTATGCCTAGTACCTTAAGTGGGATTCCCTATGATTACAGTAGCTCTGAGAGAAATCATTACACTGATAAACCTTTTGTATTCAGTGGTAACTCTACTGAATTTGAATGGTAGAAAAGCAAGATGTATACGTATATCATTGGACTTGATGATGAGCTATGGAATATTCTTGAAGATGGCATTGACATTCATGTAGACAGTGTTGGTATGGTGGCTGACAGAAATACTCTGACTCCTGCTCAAAATAAAATTTACAGAAAACATCATAGAGTCAGCGGTATTCTGGTTGATGCAATTTTACATGCTGAGTATTTGAAAATCATTGATAAGTCTTCTGCAAAGACTATCTTTGAATCTCTATGTTCTACTTATCAAGGAAATCAACAAGTCAAATAAGCCAAAGCTGGCTTGTTGATACAGAAGTACGAACTATTCAAAATGAAGAAAGATGAGGATATTGAGACCATGTTTTCAAGGTTTCAGATTCTTGTCTCAGGACTTCAAGTGTTGAACAAAATATACTCTACAGTTGATCATGTGAAGAAAATTCTGACAAGTCTCCCTCTGAAATTTAGACCTAAAGTAACAGCTATTCAGGAAGCTAAAGATCTCAATACGCTATCCCTTGAAAGTCTAATCAGCAATCTTCAAAGTCATGAGATGGAAATCAACGGAGATGAAACTTCCAAGAAGTATAAATCTCTTGCACTAAGATCTGCCTCTGAAAAATCTGGTGACAAGTCCAAAAGTTCTCCTAAAATCAGTAAAGCTGGTGAATCATCTGAAGAATAATCTAATGGAAGATATGATGATGAAGACACAACGTGCTTCATTAGAGGGATTCAGAAAATGGCCAGAAGAAGCAGAAGATTTCCTAAAAGCAACAAAAGGATTAACTTCAAAGATGGAGACTAGACCTACTTCAACTGCAACAAACTAGGTCACTTCATAAGTGACTGTCCTGAACCTCTGAAGAACAGTCAGAGAAAAGGAAGTTATCAGAAAGATAATTTCAGAAACAGGTTCAAAAAGAATTTCATGGCAACATGGGAAGAGCTGGATGAAGAAGAGTCAGAGAAGGAAGATAATGTCAATCTAGCACTAATGGCTCACTCATCTGATGAAGGACTTTTATCTGAGTCTGAAAATGAAGATGAGATATTCCCAAAGGAATAGATGGAATTCTAATCCTGGTACCTGGACAGTGGCTACTCACGACATATGACCAGAGAAAGGCGTATGTTCCAAACCCTGAATCTGAAAGAGGAAGGAAATATGGGCTTTGGAGGTGGCCAGAAGGGAAGGATCATCGGGACATGCACCATAGGTAATTTTAAAAACTCTTATTGATAAGGTATGGCTTGTAGATAGCCTAAAACATAATATACTCAGTGTAAGACAAATGTGTGATAATGGTTGCAATGTATTGTTTGACAGAGACATATGTTCTGTTATCAACTCTGATAAAACTGTAGTATTCAAAGGGAAAAGAAAATGGAATGTTTATAAAATCAATCTTTCTGAATTGGCTGTTCAGAAATTCATTTGCCTAATGACAATGAGTGATAAAAAATGGGTTTGGCACAAAAGGTTAGGTCATGCTAACTAGAGTTTAATCTCTAAACTTTCAAGCTAAAACTTGTTAAAGGACTACCAGATATTGATTATAACTCATATGCTCTTGGTGGAGCATGTCAAGTTGGAAAGATTGTAAAAACTTCTTTTAAAAACAAAAACATTGTCTCTTCTTCTAGACCATTGGAATTGTTTCACATTGATTTATTTGGTCCTATTGGGACAACCTCAATCAATGGAAAGAGATATAGTTTGGTCATAGTTGATGATTTTAGCAGATGGACTTGGGTGAAGTTTCTCAAATCTAAGGATGAAACATATAAAGTGTTTAGCACCTTCTGCATTCAAGTACAATCTGAGAAGAAATTGAAAATTCTAAAGGTCAGAAGTGACCATGGGGTGAGTTTGAAAATGAATCATTTGAATTCTTTTGTGAAAAATATGGAATTATTCATGAGTTCTCTTCTCCCAGAATTCCATAGTAAAATGGAGTTATTAAGAGAAAGAACGGATCTCTGCAAGAAATCTCAAGGACAATGATTCATGAAAATAAATTCCTTAAGTACTTGTGGGCAGAAGCTGTTAACACTGCTTGTTATATTCAGAACAGAATCTATATCAGACCAATTCTGGATAAAACATCGTATGAGTTATTCAAAAGTAGAAGACCTAGTATCTCGTATTTTCATCAATTCGGATGTACCTGTTACATCCTGAATAACAAGGTCTACCTAAAGAAATTTGATGCTAAACCTCAAAAGGATATCTTTTTAGGATAATTTGAACGCTCAAAAGCATACAGAGTGTATAACTCAGAAACTAGAATGATTGAAGAGTGTATGCACGTTAAATTTGATGACAATTTACTTGACCATAACAAGTCAGAGTACTTGGTTCAGAATGATTTCTCTGCATGTTTTCAGAATCATGAAGAACAATTTGTGGTATATGTCCCTAAAGAAAAGGATGTAGATAATGGTGCTCCAGAATCTGAAGTTACTCCAATTGGTCATACTACTACTAATTCAGTGATTGCTCACAATGGCATATAATCCTCTGTTTAACCTAAGAGATCGTTTAAGTATAAAACATCTCATCCAGAAGAGCAGATCATTGGTAATAAAGACGAGCCATTGATGACCATATCTACCTTCAGAAATGATTACTCAATGATCGACTTTATTTCAATAATTGAGCCTTCTTCTGTTGATGATGCCTTAATTGAAAATGGTTGGATCTTGGCTATGCAAGATGAACTAAATCAATTTCAAAGGAATGATGTGTGGGGTCTTGTTCCAAGACCACAAAAGAAAAATATCATTGGGACCAAGTGGGTCTTCAGAAACAAACTTAACGAACTTGGTGACGTTGTTAGGAATAAAGCTAGACTTGTAGCTCAAGGCTATAGTTAGCAAGAGAGAATAGACTTCTTTGAAACCTTTGCTCCTGTTGAAAGGTTAGAAGCCATAAGACTACTTCTCTCTTATGCCATCAACCATGACATAATTCTATATGAAATGGATGTGAAAAGTATTTTTCTGAACGGAGTTATTACTGAAGAAGTGTATGTCAAACAACCTCCAGGATTTATAGATCCAAAGCATCCAGACCATGTCTACATGCTTAAAAAATCACTCTATGGTCTTAAACAAGCTCCAAGAGCTTGGTATGAAAGAATAAGTAATTTTCTGCGTGAAAATGGTTTTGTTAAAGGAAAAGTTGACACTATACTATTCAGGAAAACTTTGAAAGAAGTAATATTTATTGTTCAAATTTATGTTGATGAAATAATTTTTGGTTCCAATAATGCTTCTCTCTATCAAGAATTTTCCAAGATTATGCAGGCTAAATTTGAGATGAGCATGATGGGTGAGTTAAAATACTTTCTTGGAATTCAGATCTATCAGAAGTCTGAAGGTATTTACATTCACCAGTCTAAATATACAAAAGAACTCTTGAAAAAGTTCAATCGTGATGATTACAAAGTCATGTCCACTCCTATTCATCCTACATGTAATCTTGTATTGAAGAATGTAGTTCTAAAGTGGATCCAACAAAATATCGAGGTATGATAGGTTCCTTACTCTATCTCACTGCTTCTAGACCTGATATCTTATTCAGTGTATGTTTATGTGCAAGGTTCCAAGCTGATCCTAGAGAGACTCACTTAACTGCTGTTAAGAGAATCTTTAGGTATCTGAAAGGAAAATTAAATCTTGGACTTCTTTATAAGTTGTGATGTTGTGATGTTGGGGACTCACTTAACTCCTCATATTATAAACTGGTTGGATTTTGTGATGCTGACTATGGTGGGGATAGAATTGAAAGAAAGTCCACTAGTGGATCCTGTCAATTTATAGGTGAAAACCTTATCTCTAAGGGTAGTAAAAGACAAGCAACTGTTGTTTTGTTCACAGCAGAAGCGGAATACATTTCAGCTGCTAATTGTTGCACTTAACTACTTTGGATGAAATATCAACTTGAAGACTATCATATTTTTGGAAACAAAATTCCTATTCTCTGTGATAATAATGCTGCTATCTGTCTAACGAAGAATCCAATTCAGCATTCTAGAACCAAACATATTGAAATCAAATATCACTTTATAAGGGATTATTTTCAGAAGGGTGTAATAGATATTCAGTTCATTGATTCTGAACATCAATGGGCTGATATATTTACAAAGCCCATAACCATTGCCCAATTTTATTTCATCACGAAAAATTTGAACATGGTTCATGTGGCAGAATAAATGCTTGTCCTTTAAATTATGTATTGGAATATTCATTTGAGTCCTTTAGTTGTCAGTTGAATTACTTATGATAGTTCCTTAAGTATGGTCTTTAAGTCTGAATACGACTATAAGATCTCTCTCTTCCTTGTCTGCTTTATTTAAAGCAGACAGTAATAATTTAATTCCTTGCTATGTGCTTTGAGTTAACAATTGGACTATTCCTTGAGTTCTGATAAAATAAGAATCCTTGTCTTAACACTCCAATCAAAATTTTTAAATTCTGATCTAATAGTCAGTTGTCTATAAAAGTTCTATAAAGACTTAAGAAGACATGACTATCACTTATATTTTCAACGTCTGCTCTAAAAAGTTTGGTTCATTAAAAAGGAGTGTTCTGACAAAGATTCTAATTTATTTTTATTTAGACTCATAATTTTCCAAACATTTTAATGCATACTTACTTATATTATAGCAATATATGTGTTAAGTTACTAAGTTATTTTCTTTTTCATCTCATAGGTTAACTTCTACATAAGATAATTCTGTGAAATAACTTTTCTTCATCTTAGTATTTCTTCTTATAATAATGTCCTGGTAATTCGTTAAAGAAGAAATTTTTGATTTAGATTTTCTAAAGAAATATATAGCTGACTTCAGTGAATTGATCGCAAATAATCCTTCATAAATTATTTCAGATATTCATTTTCAGAAATGAGATGAATACTCTAAGATCTTGTAAAAGACTTTTTGGGCCAATGCTCATATTAATCAGAATGAGCAAAATGATTGACTAATTCTGTCTGTTGTTTTATTTTGTTGAAAACTTCTGGTATAACAACAGATCAGAAAATGATTTACAAATCATATTGGTAACAAAGGCCTTTCGGAAAGTCCTTCTACTCTTACTCCTATGGCAAAAGTCTAGTACCAAGTTATTAGGAATATTCAAAGGCCTAGAGTAAAGAGGACATGATGACTGTTTTCTAATGATAAACCATTATTCTTGCTAAAGACTTTTTCCTTCTTCTCTCTTTTTTATTGATGACAATGGGGGAGAATGGATTGAGTATTTTTGGTTAGTAATGGTTCCGAATATGGTTAGTAATTCTATTTAGGGGGAGTTTACAAATCTCACCCTTGGAGTTGGTTTATTATTCTGTACGAAGAAGAGCTTACAAACCTCAACTCTTAGACTTTACAGACAGAACTCAGGGGGAGCTTACAAACCTCGCCTCTTAGACTGTTTGACTCAGGGGGAGCTTACAAACCTCAGACCCTAAAAGTTATTGAGTAATTAATCTGATTCTGATTGCTTTTCAAAATACTTAATGTTGTCATCATAAAAAATGGGGAGATTGTTGAAACAAGTTTGGTTCATACCATGTATCCTCTAAGGTTTTAATGATAACAAAGTATTTGAAAATTAATTAGAATTTCTAACTAGCTAGTTTGTGTGTGCAGAAATATATTTACTTGTTGGAACTGGTTCTGACACTGAAACGACTTTGGTTCGGTTCTGATCATGCTAGTACACTCTAGCTCAGAAGCGTGATATGCTGCCTCTAATGCTGAGTAATGTCAAGTCAGTTCTGCTAACACGGGACTCAAGATTTATTGACATTATCTTATACAGGTTGTGTTGTACTTGAATCATAGTTGTATACTTTAGACAAAGTCCTTGTTTCGTGGATATCCTTGTGACTGAAAGTTCCAAAACCTGCTTTATTGGAAAAGAAGTTGTACTAGAAATTTTGATCAATTTGTAGCTGTTGAAGATGCGCCAACATCTCTATTTCTTTGGCTATAAAAAGCAGCTGAAGATTTTAAGATCATCAAGAAATAACACTGCAATACAATTGAGAAATACACACACTACTGTCAGTGAGTTGAGTCTGTTTAGAGTTATTATTCTTGTGTTGATTAAGAATCTTTGTAAAAGTGTGTTGTATTATTTTTACCACCTCTGATATTTATCAAGTGTTGTTGTAAGTTATTCCTTCTCTAAACTTTCTGTTTAGATAAAAGTATTAGACACAAGCTCTAAGCACATGTGAAAGTCTTAGACACAATTTCTAAGCACAGGTAAAGGTCTTAGACACGATCTCTAAGCACAGGTGAAAGTCTTAGACACGAGCTCCTAGCACATGTGAAATTCTTAGACACGAGCTCTAAGCAAGGTGAAAGTTTTAGACAGGTGGTCTAAGCAAGATAAATCTCGGTCATGAGCTGATTAAGTAGAGGGAAGTCTTAGACATGAGCTCTAAGCAAGGGAAGTCTTCGACAAGTGGTCTGAGCAAAAAAAAAGTCTTATACAAGTGTTTATAAGCAAGTGTAATCTGGTTGATTATAGTGGAAAATCTCTTACTTGGCAAGGGGACTGGAGTACCCTCAGTTGGAAGAGGAACCAGGATAACTATAGTGTATTCTTTGCTGTTTTTACTTTACTTATGTCTCTATTTCCGCTGCACTATATTAGATTCTAAACTCAGTTTTTGGAATCTGAACTCTAGTTCATAAGTAAATCTAATTTTTGAAAAACACAATTCAACCCCCCCCCCCCCTTCTTGTGTGTTTTTATCTCCTTCAGTTGGCATCAGAGAAAGGTCTGTCTGTAACACCTAACAGTGGTACAGTCAAAGATTCAATGAGAAAAATATGGATCTTGAGGGTTCTATGCCTAGTACCTCAAGTGGGATTCCCTATGATTACAGTAGCTCTGAGAGAAATCATTACACTGATAAACCTTCTGTATTCAGTGGTAACTCTACTGAATTTGAATGGTGGAAAAGCAAGATGTATACGTATATCATTGGACTTGATGATGAGTTATGGGATATTCTTAAAGATGGCATTGACATTCATGTAGACAGTGTTGGTATGGTGGCTGACAGAAAAACTCTGACTCCTGCTCAAAAGAAAATTTACAGAGAACATCATAGAGTCAGCGATATTCTGGTTGATGCAATTTTACAAGCTGAATATTTGAAAATCATTGATAAGTCTTCTACAAAGACTTTCTTTGAATCTCTATGTTCAACCTATCAAGGAAATCAACAAGTCAAATAAGCCAAAGTTGGCTTGTTGATACAGAAGTATGAACTATTCAAAATGAAGGAAGATGAGGATATTGAGATCATGTTTTCAAGGTTTCAGCTTCTTGTCTCAGGACTTCAAGTGCTGAACAAAATATACTCTACAGCTGATCATGTGAAGAAAATTTTGAGAAGTCTCCCTCAAAAATTTAGACCTAAAGTAACAGCTATTCAAGAAGCTAAAGATCTGAATACGTTGTCCCTTGAAAGTCTAATCAGCAATCTTTAAAGTCATGAGATGGAAATCAACGAAGATGAAACTTCCAAGAAGTTTAAATCTCTTGCAATAAGACCTGCCATTGAAAAATCTGGTGACAAGTCCAAAGTATCTCCTAAAATCAGTACAGCTGATGAATCGTCTGAAGAAGAATCTAATGGAAGATCTAATGATGAAGACACGACGTGCTTCGTTAGAGGGATTCAGAAAATGGCGAGAAGAAGCACAAGATTTCCTAAAAGCAACAAAAGGATTAACTTCAAAGATGGAGACTGGACCTACTTCAACTGCAACAAACCAGGTCACTTCATAAGTGACTGTCTGGAACCTCTGAAGAACAGTCAGAGAAAAGGAAGTTATCAGAAAGTCATTTGCCTAATGACAATGAGTGATAAAAAATGGGTTTGGTACAAAAGGTTGGGTCATGCTAACTAGAGTTTAATCTCTAAACTTTCAAGCTAAAACTTGTTAAAGGACTGCCAGATATTGATTATAACTCAGATGCTCTTGGTAGAGCATGTCAAGTTGGAAAGATTGTAAAAACTTCTTTTAATAACAAAAACATTGTCTCTTCTTCTAAACCATTGGAATTGTTTCACATTGATTTATTTGGTCCTATTGGGACTGCCTCAATAAATGGAAAGAAATATGGTTTGGTCATAGTTGATGATTTTAGCAGATGGACTTGGGTGAAGTTTCTCAAATCTAAGGACGAAACATACGAAGTGTTTAGCTCCTTCTGCATTCAAGTACAATCTGAGAAGGAATTGAAAATTCTAAAGGTCAAAATTGACCATGAGGGTGAGTTTGAAAATGAATCATTTGAATTCTTTTGTGAAAAATATGGAATTATTCATGAGTTCTCTTCTCCCAGAATTCCACAGCAAAATGGAGTTGTTGAGAGAAAGAACAGACCTCTGCAAGAAATCGCAAGGACAATGATTCATGAAAATAAATTCCCTAAGTACTTATAGGCAGAAGCTGTTAATACTGCTTGTTATATTCAGAACAGAATCTATGTCAGACATATTCTGGATAAAACATCGTATGAGTTATTCAAAAGTAGAAGACCTAGTATCTCGTATTTTCATCAATTCGGACGTACATGTTACATCCTGAATAACAAGGTCTACCTAAAGAAATTTGATGTTAAACCTCGAAAGGATATATTTTTAGGATAATTTAAACGCTCAAAAGCATACAGAGTGTATAACTCAGAAACTAGAATGGTTGAAGAGTTTATGCACGTTAAATTTGATGACAATTTACTTGACCATAACAAGTCAGAGTATTTGGTTCAGAATGATTTCTCTGCATGTTTTCAGAATCATGAAGAACAATCTGTGGTACATGTCCCTAAAGAAAAGGATGTAGAGAATGGTGCTCCCGAATTTGAAGTTACTCTAATTGGTCATACTACTACTGATTCAGTGATTGCTCACAATGGCACATAATCCTTCATTCAACCTAAGAGATTATTTAAGTATAAAACATCTCATCCAGAAGAGCAGATCATTGGTAATAAAGACGAGCCATTGATGACCAGATCTTCCTTCAGAAATAATTACTCAATGATCGACTTTATTTCACTAATTGAGCCTTCTTCTGTAGATGATGCCTTAACTGATAATGGTTGGATCTTGGCTATGCAAGATGAACTAAATCAATTTCAAAGGAATGATGTGTGGGATCTTGTTCCAAGACCACAAAAGAAAAACATCATTGGGACCAAGTGGGTCTTCAGAAACAAACTTAACGAACTTGGTGAAGTTGTTAGGAATAAAGCTAGACTTGTAGCTCAAGGCTATAGTCATTAAGAGAGAATAGACTTCTTTGAAACCTTTGTTCTTGTTGCAAGGGTAGAAGCCATAAGACTACTTTTATCTTATGTCATCCACCATGACATAATTCTATATGAAATGGATGTGAAAAGTGTTTTTTTGAACGGAGTTATTATTGAAGAAGTGTATGTCAAACAACCTCCAGGATTTATAGATTCAAAGCATCCAGACCATGTCTACAAGCTTAAAAAATCACTCTATGGTCTTAAACAAGCTCCAAGAGCTTGGTATGAAAGACTAAGTAATTTTCTGTGTGAAAATGGTTTTGTTAAAGGAAAAGTTGGCACATACTATTCAGGAAAACTTTGAAAGAAGTAATCTTTATTGTTCAAATTTATGTTGATACCATAATTTTTGGTTCCACTAATGCTTCTCTCTGTCAAGAATTTTCCAAGATTATGCAGGCTGAATTTGAGATGAGCATGATGGGTGAGTTAAAATACTTTCTTGAAATTCAAATCTGTTAGAAGTCTGAAGGTATTTACATTCACCAGTCTAAATATACAAAAGAGCTCTTGAAAAAGTTTAATCATGATGATTGCAAAGTCATGTTCACTCCTATTCATCCTACATGTAATCTTGTATTGAAGAATGTAGTTCTAAAGTGGATCCAACAAAATATCGAGGTATGATAGGTTCCTTACTCTATCTCACTGCTTCTAGACCTGATATTTTATTCAGTGTATGTTTATGTGCAAGATTCTAAGCAGATCCTAGAGAGAATCACTTAACTGCTATTAAGATAATCTTTAGGTATCTGAAAGGAAAATTAAATCTTAGACTTCTTTATAAGTTGTGATGCTGTGATGCTGGGGACTTACTTAACTCCTCATATTATAAACTAGTTGGATTCTGTGATGCTGACTATGCTAGGGATAGAATTGAAAGGAAGTCCACTAGTGGATCCTGTCAATTTATAGGTGAAAACCTTATCTCTTGGGGTAGTAAAAGACAAGCAACCGTTGCTTTGTCCACAGCAGAAGCAGAATACATTTCAGCTGCTAATTGTTGTACTTAACTACTCTGGATGAAATATCAACCTGAAGACTATCAGATTTTTGGAAACAAAATTCCTATTCTCTGTGATAATAGTGCTTCTATCTGTCTAACGAAGAATCCAATTCAACATTCTAGGACCAAACATATCGAAATCAAATATCACTTTATAAGGGATTATGTTCAGAAGGGTATAATAGATATTCAGTTCATTGATTATGAACATCAATGAGCTGATATATTTACAAAGTCCCTAGCTATTACCCAATTTGATTTCATCAAGAAAAATTTGAACATGGATCATGTGGCAGAATAAATGCTTGTCCTCTAAATGATGTATTGGAATATTTATTGGAGTCTGTTAGTTGTCAGTTGAATTACTTTTAATAGTTCCTTAAGTATGGTCTTTAAGTCTGAATACGCCTATAAGATCTCTCTCTTCCTTGTCTGCTTTATTTAAAGCAGACAGTAATAATTTAATTCCTTGTTATTTGCTTTGAGTTAACAATTGGACTATTTCATGAGTTCTGATAAAATAAGAATCCTTGTCTTAACACTTCAATCAAACTTTTGAAATTCTGATCTAATAATCAGCTGTCTATAAAAGTTCTATAAAGACTTAAGAAGACATGACTATCACTTATATTTTCAAAATCTGCTCTAAAAAGTTTGGTTCATTAAAAAGGAGTGTTCTGACAAAGATTCTAACTTTTTTTTTATTTAGACTCATAATTGTCCAAACATTTTAATGCATACTTACTTATATTATAGCATTATATGTGTTAAGTTGCTAAGTTGTTTTCTTTTTGATCTCATAGGTTAACTTCTACATAAGATAATTCTTTGAAATCACTTTTCTTCATCTTAGTATTTCTTCTTATAAAAATGTCCTGGTACTTCGTTAAAGAAGAAATTTTTTATTTAGATTTTCTAAAGAAACATATAGCTGACTTCAGTGAATTGACGGCAAATAATCCTTCACAAATTATTTCAGATATTCATTTTTAGAAATGAGATGAATACTCTAAGATCTTGTGAAAGACTTTTTGGGCCAATGCTCATGTTCATCAGAATGAGCAAAATGATTGACTGATTTTGTCTCTTGTTTTGTTTTGTTGAAAACTTCTGGTATAACAACAGATCAGAAAATGATTTACAAATCATATTGGTAACAAAGGCCCTTCGGAAAGTCCTTCTACTCTTACTCCTATGGTAAAAGTCTAGTACCAAGTTATTAGGAATATTCTAAGGCCTAGAGTAAAGAGGACATGATGACTTTTTCTGATGATAAACCATTTTTCTTGCTAAAGTCTTTTTCCTTCTTCTCTCTTTTTGATTGATGACAAAGGGGGAGAATGGATTGAGTATTTTTGGTTTGTAATGGTTCCTAATTATGGTTAGTAATTCTATTTAGGGGGAGTTTACAAATCTCACCCTTGGAGTTGGTTTATTATTTTGTACGAAGAAGAGCTTACAAACCTCAACTCTTAGACTTTACAGACAGGACTCAGGGGGAGCTTACAAACCTCACCTCTTAGACTGTTTGACTCAGGGGGAGCTTACAAACCTCACCTCTTAGACTGTTTGACTCAGGGGGAGCTTACAAACCTCAGACCCTAAAAGTTGTTGAGTAATTAATCTGATTCTGATTGCTTTTCAAAATACTTAATGTTGTCATCATAAAAAATGGGGAGATTGTTGAAACAAGTTTGGTTCATACCATGTATCCTCCAAGGTTTTAATGATAACAAAGTATTTGAAAATCAATTAGAATTTCTAACTAGCTAGTTTGTGTGTGCAGAAATATATTTACTTGATGGAACTGGCTCTGACACTAAAATGACTTTGGTTCGGTTCTGATCATGCTAGTATACTCCAGCCCAGAAGCGTGTTATGTTGCCTCTGATGCTGAGTAATGTCAAGTCAGTTATGCTAACACGGGACTCAAGATTTATTGACATTATCTTATACAGGTTGTGTTGTACTTAAATCATAGTTGTATCCTCTAAACAAAGTCCTTGTTTCGTGGATATCCTTGTGACTGAAAGTTCCAACACCTGCTTTATTAGAAAAAAAGTTGTACTAGAAAATTTGATATGTTTGTAGCCGTTGAAGATGCTCCAACGTGTCTATTTCTTTGGCTATAAAAAGCAGCTGAAGATCTTAAGATCATCAAGAAATAACACTGCAATACAATTGAGAAATACACACACTACTATCAGTGAGTTGAGTCTGTTTAGAGTTCTTATTCTTGTGTTGATTAAGAATATTTGTAAAAGTGTGTTGTATTATTTTTAACACCTCTGATATTTATCAAGTGTTGTTGTAAGTTATTCCTTCTCTAAACTTTCTGTTTTGATAAAAGTATTAGACACGAGCTCTAAGCACGTGTGAAAGTCTTAGACACAAGCTCTAAGCACAGGTGAAGGTCTTAGACACGATCTCTAAGCACAAGTGAAAGTCTTAGACACGAGCTCTAAGCACATATGAAATTCTTAGACATGAGAACTAAGCAAGGTGAAAGTCTTAGACAGGTGGTCTAAGTGTGAAATTCTTAGACATGAGCACTAAGCAAGGTGAAAGTCTTAGACAGGTGGTCTAAGAAAGATAAGTCTCGGTCAGAAGCTGATTGAGCAGAGGGAAGTCTTAGACACGGACTCTAAGTAAGTGATGTCTTAGACACGAGCTTTAAGCAAGGGAATTCTTGTACAAGTGGTATGAGCAAAAAGAAAAGTCTTATACAAGTGTGTATAAGCAAGTGTAATCTGGTTGATTATAGTGGAAAATCTCTTGCTTGGCAAGGGTACTGGAGTACTCTCAGTTGGAAGAGGAACTAGGATAATTACTGTGTGTTCTTTGCTATTTTTAATTTACTTCTGTCTCTATTTCCACTGCACCATATCAGATTTTGAACTCAGTTTTTGGAATCCGAACTCTGGTTCAGAAGTAAATATGATTTTTCCAAAACACAATTCAACCCCTCTTCTTGTGCATTTTTCTCTCCTTCACTTCCATAGTATGATCTTCCTCATAGATTGTGCTATGAATGCTTAACATAGTGCTAAATTGGTCCCGATTCGAGAAAGTGATCATCCGATCAATAACAATTAACAACTAACATCTAACTCTTTACATTTTCTATATTTATCTTCTTGCTATTTACTTTTCGTTATTTACTTTTTCGCAACTTATATCATTGTTCATTTATTTCATTGTTCATATATTTCATTGCTCATTCTCATCTTTATTTCTTCATCTTATTGAAAAATACAAAAACAAGATAAAGATCAAAAACCCTAAAAAACTTTCAAGCTTGGACTATGGTTACTATCCCTAGCAATATGGATTTTTTGACCTTATACATAAACCCTAGCAAAGTAGATTTGGATCTTGGACTTCTTTGTTTTCATTGTCTTAGCTTATGACACCATTGCACATTATTCATAGCTTACTCTTGGGCTTTCTTACAATGAGACTTATTCGATCAATTACTTATAATTGGTCGTCTAAAAGACTAGCCCACACATAGTTTATCGTTTGGGTTGTATGTCTATTGTTTATTCCATCCCCATTTGAAAAATGTATCCCCACTCCCATGACATGTAATAACTTTACCGCTTTCCTTTACTTTGCTTATATTTTTCCATTGCATAACCTAAACCATTTTCAAAATAATTCTCGATCAAATATCAAGCCATTTGTCGCCCTTGTAAGTCGATTGCCTCGTGCATCGCCATCAACCTTATCCTAACGCAATTAGGTCCTCCCTTTCATTCATTTTAAAACCTTTACCATGCTTCACACGCAAATTCAAACCTTGATCAAAATTGAGTATTTTTCAAATCAAATTAAAATATCTAATCTTATTCAAACACAATTTCATTAAAGGTGAAAATGGAGTTGGTCTGGAGCCTTCGATTACTCGCCTTGATTTTTTGGGTACTAGGAGCCTTCCTTACTATTCGAACAATTGTCACATCTAAAAACCTCTAATCTGATTCACATAAAACCATTTACGCAACAAATCAAATCAAACCTATTTTCTCAATCACTTAGATGAAAAAGAGAGAGTCTAGAGTCTTCTATTCGCTCTCTCGAATACTTGGATACGGGGAGCCTTCCTTGTCCATTCAAGTACTCGTCATCCATTCAAAACACTCTAACTATATCAAACTCTTTCACAATTAAGGTTGAAAAAGAAAGAGTCTTTATCCTTCAATTCGCTCCCCCGGTTGTTTGGATACAAGAAGCCTTCCTTGCCTATCCAAGTGATCGACATCCAAATAAAACATCCAACACATCAATTCAATTTCTCGCCGCCGTTCGATCAAAACTTTTTCTCAAAATAACGATATTTAGTATTTCTAATGCGCCCAAGCCTCCGCTGAGAGTAGACAAGCTAACATTTTGCCTTTAGAATGCGACCTAAACATTCGTTCGATAAAACGAACCAACAACCCGTAGTCCCACAAACTACGGACACTCTGATTCTTCATTTATTTCAAATGAAGATACGTAGGCACGACGTTTCACAACCGAGGCGAGCACCCTAATAAAAAACCACATGTTTCCCCTTAGCAAACGAACTCTTTTTCTTATACCTTTTCGCATTATTCGCTTAGAAGAAAACAAATAACATTAGCTAACAATTAATCACAAATCGAACTAAGAGGTTCCCGTTAAGTATAACGGACGTGGAGGGTGCTAATACCTTCCTCTTGCGTAATCGACTCCCGAACCTAGAATTTGGTTGCGATGACCATGTTCTTATCTTTAAAGGTTTTCTTTATATTTTCTTATTCCTTCTTGGAATGAATAAAGTTCGATGGCAACTCTGTTCTAACATTTTTTCCACGTCCCATTGCGAAGGATCATATCTTTTTCGAGGTACGAGAGTCACATCCCATATAATGAGTTTTGTTATTTGCAAGAGCTTAGTAAGGTCAGAATTTTTCTCAATGTTACAAATAGATGATTCTAGAGAAGGATCTAGAATCTTAAATTCATAATGTGTTGTTATTTCTCCTAATAAAAATAAACTTGCATATCTGCTTATGCTACATCCAACATAATATCACATTTAGAACGCAGAGCAGCTAAAGTTGTGTTCAATGTGAAATTTTTACCAATCCCACCATAACTATATAAAAACACTTCATTTTTATTCTGTGACAACTTGCAAAAGATTCCAAATTATTAAGTTAAGGAAATATATAAATGTTCCATGATAAATTATATGTTTTATATAATTTTTTAGACTAAAGGAGGTTGTAACATATTTTTCTACATACTAATATAGAAATAGTAAGCATGTCTTAGTAGAGATTCTAAATAATATAGAAACAATAAGTTGAACTACTTCTATTATTTTTGAAATGATTGAAAGTATAATTTGAAAATTAGATATCTTAAATAAACTTTTGAAAAATATCTATGCTTCTATTATCATCAAAAATACATTGGTAGAACATCAACTAAACTAATACAGTACTATGTTTTAGAATTATCATCAAAATTTAAAGATGAGTTAAATAAAATTCAATCTTTCAAGTGTTTATTCGTACTACAATATATTCATTGCCCTAGCAAAAGAACATACCCACAACAGAAGATTTGAAAAAGAAGGTAACTTAAAATACTTGTATTCAAACACATTCAAAGTGATATACAATGTTTTAAACAAAACTCACGCTGACTACTAAAAACAAAATGGATGCATGCAAAGAATGGATGTAATACAAAATGGGAACTGATATCATAAGAGGTATCATCCTTAAATGACACTACTAAACCAATAGTTTTATCTCTCTGTCTTCTAATATTGTAAGAAAAATCTTCATTGGCCAAGAGATTTAAAATTTTAAATATTAACAATAACCTCCAAGATATGATTTTACATGTTCATCCAGAAAACTTAATCTCGAAATGACATCAATTTTTGTTTGTTTGGGGGAGGAGTAGAGAATCGACACAGTGAATGCTACTTTTATAAATTCCGTAATTCAATCTAAATAACCATCAACCTGCGTTGCATAAATACGCGTACGTATCCAGTACCCGTATCGGGTACTGGTACGAAATACGATATTTATAGAAAAACTATGGTACGGGTACTTTAATATAATTTTTTTAAAATACAATTATAAAAATAACAAAGGAATTATATTATTTAAATAACATCAAAACATTAAAATTAAAAACAATTTACTTAAAAATAGTTAATATCTTTGTAATAAAATAAATGAATCATACTTAAAAAGTATCAATAAATCATGATGAAATCATGGTTGAATATCAATATTTTTCTCATCAATATCATTAAAAAAAGTGGCTTCTAGTTCAAGTTCATCGTGAGAAAGACTAACAACTTTAAGAATATTAGCTCTATCAAATAGATCTCATTCATTTTTATCAATATCCCACATTTTTGTTGTTCCTTCATTATAAACCTTATTCTTTTTCGAGAGAAGACAGAAATTTGTATGAACAAAAACTAAATCACTAGCCCTCTTTAGATTGAGTCTATTCATTTTTAATAAGTGAATAAATAGAATGATTAACCTAATTTTTACTCAGTAAAAAAAATCTAAATTGTACCATCCAAAAAAAAGTTTTAAAAATTGGGTACGTGGTATCAAATGTGTACCGGTTGGTGTACCAACATTAAAAATAAAATAAAAAATTTTGATACGGCTTCGGTGCATACCGTACATGGTACGTAGCAGTACTCGGTACGTATCTGGTACCAGTACTTTACTTAAAATGGAATATCCGTGCTTAACAGCCATCAACATATAGTAATCACGACATGACCGATGCAACATAATCTTATTTTTAATACTGAAAGAGATTTTTAAAGATGGGTAGATGACCAGGTAAAAACAACAGGTTGAGCATTAAGTGTGTCATAAACTAAAAATGTCATTTTGATGAATAAAAATTGCAGGATGAATAAAAAATGATTCATACCATTAACATATATATTAACATGGTTCGAATAGTGTTAATATGGTAACTTACAATGCAAGGTACTCATTTTCATTATGGAAAAGTAAGGTAAAACTTGCATGAATGAATACAATAGTCACTACTACAGAAAACATATGTTGAAAAAGAAATACTATCACGCGCGACCAACCGCTGTGAAGTAGCGTGTGGTTGTATATACGTTACTTACAATCACAGTCGTATGATCGTTGTAGAAAATCTGAAAGCGCGAGACATATTACCACGGTTGTTTTAACTGACCGTTGTAATATATTAAAGGTCTCATGTTTGATTCTCAGCAGCGCCTTTTTAATATATATATTATTCTGGATAACGTTCACTCTACAACCACAGTCATATTTAACAATTGTAGTTAAATTATCCATTTTTTTTAAAAAGAATTTTCTAATTTTTGAAATTTTTTCATTTTTTAACTTGTACTTTTGTGAACCGTATCAGAACAGAAACAACAATTGTATCATAATAATAGTTGTATTGTATTACATCAAATCCATATATTGGATTAAGAACCAAATATTGTATATATATTACATCAAAAGAAAAATGGCACAAAAGGATCTACAACACATTATATAACATCACATAATTGTATCTTAGTGTTTTGATTTCTTGTCTCTTGGTGTCTTGACTTTAAACACCTACAATTTCAAATAATCATACTTGTTAGTAAATATATTTAGAAATAATAACTGATAGATGTGCTTATTATGATTGGATGAAGCATCCAACTGATTTTTTGTAAGGGTTGTGTGAGTCTAGGAAGGTTGGAGTGTTCTTTGTTTTGAACATTTTGAGTAGGTGTTTGTGTAGGTGTATTGGATTGTAATGTTCTATTCTATGTTCATAATGGAAAGTTTCTGATTATAAAAAAAACTTAGAAATAATAACTTACATTAAATTATGAATAAATAATAAAATACTTACTTTTTAATTTTTCCATATGCCTTTATTATGATCTATACGAATAACATGCACACCAACTCCAGGGTCATCACAAAATTTTGGAGGCCCTGTGTAGGTTTGTCATGGTTTGACTACGGAAAAATAAATATGAGCCCTATTTTGTTATATTTAAATCATAAGAAATATTGTGTGAGGCCCTTTTTAGCCACGATTTAATCCTGGAAAATTTTGGACCCTGTGCGGTAGCCCGCCTTGCACGCACTCAAAGATGGCCCTGACTGTAACGCCCCGGTTTTGTCTTATTTATTTAATCGAGTCGATTTAATTATTTTTGTTTTATATTATTTTATTCTTGACTTTTATTTGACAATATATTATTTTCATCGTTGTTTATGTTTTATCGCATTTTGAGAGCGTTTGCGAGATATTTGAGCTGAGGGGTAAAATAGTCTTTTAGGGGTTTAGATATTTATATAAATAGAAAGTGGAGAGAAAAAGAGAGAAAAGAAAGGGAAAGGAAAAGAAGAGAAAGAAAAGGAGAAGAAAGAAAGAGAGAAGAGGAGAAAGAGTAAAAACCGCGGGAACTCCGTTTCGAGCGCAAATAATCGGGTAAGGGTGAGAAGTTTCAATTATATCTTGCTTGTGTATGTATATGTGTTGTTTGTTGTAATTATTTTGGTTGTTTCGCGACTTTTCTTATCGATTGAAATTAGGAGCGATTGATAGAAATCGATGTTTTCACGGATGAAATTCGATATAAACTGCGTAGAATACTTGTTGTTAGGTTTAGATCATGTTTTGGTTGTTGTAGTATGAATTGGGAGTGTTTGGAGTGGGAGAATGATGAATTTGGATCCAAATGACATATGTTAGCGCTGCTGGGTTTTTCTGGTTTCGCAGGTTCGCACTGCGAATGGCCAGCGAAGGGGAAAGCGAACGTTCGCGTGGGGTTCGCACTGCGAACGTTGTGTTGTTTTTCTTTCTGCCACGGTTCGCTGGGGAATTCGCACTGCGAAGGGGACAGCGAAGGTTCGCTGGGAGTTCGCACTGCGAACTGTAGGCTATTTTCCTTTCTGCCATAGTTCGCTGGGGTATTCGCACTGCGAATGAGGAAGCGAAGGACTCGCTAGGAGCTTCGCATTGCGAACATGACAGCTTTTTCCAACTTATTTTCTTTATAACTTGTGATCCGTAAGTCGGTTTGAGGCGCGGTTTGATGCTTTGGAAAGCTTTTGACATGTTCTTTCTTATTAAAATGGTTTTGAGATTGTTGGTCGATTAAATTATGTCGGAGGTTTGGAAATGTGTCGTTGGTCGACTTTTACCGTAGTAACTGTGTGTATTTGATGTGTTATCATGCAATATACTTTTGATATGCATCGTATGACTTGTGTGCGGATATGTGATATGAATGCATTTGATTAAATAATGTGATGATGGTTTGTGGCCTTATGGCAAGGAAATGTATTGTTTTGGGTTAAACTTCGATGCATGATTAATGATGTTGTTGTGTGGTAAAATACCTTGTTTGATTGAATATCAATGATGTTGTTATGATGTGTTGTGGGTAGCCTTTGTGGCGTGAATCCCTTGTGGAAGTAATTGTGATTGCATGATTGTTGTGGTTTGTGGTTTGTGATGAAATGCATTGTTTGAAGTGTTTTCAATGCATGAATAATGATGATGAGATAATTCATATGGTTGAATTGTGAAGATGCATTTGATTGTCATGAGTTCTTGTATGTCAAGCATCATGATATTCATCTTGTGATGTTGTGTGCCCTAGTGGGTGTGAGCAACGAAACGATTCCAGAGGGAATCCGCTATAACATCGTGAGCCTTATACAAAGAGGACTGAAAGCGATGATTATAGACGATCGTGAGCCTTATACAAAGAGGACCGAAAGCGATCGGATCGTGAGCCTTATATAAAGAGGACCGAAAGCGATCCATAAACGCCGTGAGCCTTATACAAAGAGGATCGAAAGCGACGGGGAACATCGTTTTCCCGACGGGTGGTTCCAATAGTTCCTGAGTGAACTAGTGATGAGATTGATGGATGGATGGTACCGCATATGCATTGTATAGAGTCGTTGTGTCGGTCTCTGTGCATTTGCATAAATCATGAATGGATTGATTATGTGTGAGAATTGTGAATGGATGCATTATGTGTGGGGAATTGTGAATTGATGTGCATATGTGATAAATGCATTGTTTATGGGTGATATGTTTTATGTATAGACATATGTTATGTTTTGGGGGAACGTTGTACATTACCATGATTGTATTAATTGTCTATAATATGATATGTATGAATATATGTGATGTGGTGGTGTGTTTCCATATGTCATAACTTTGGTGTGCATTATGTGTGAATAGGTTATTATGTTGGTATAATTGATACGTGTTATATGTGTTAGTATGTGATTGTATGGGTGAGTTTATTTATACATGTGATTAAATATGTTTTTGCATATTATTATGCAATCTTGATTTAGTTGTTATTTCTCACCCTTCTGCTGTGGTTTGTTGCTCTATGAGGCAATTGCAGATTTGTATCTTGGAGGCTTTTGTGAAGATTAGTTCTCCATTCTTTTGTCGGTCTTGGTGTCTGCTCTGATACGTAGCACGGGAGTCGGGGAACGATTATGTTATATATGTATACCTTTGTTAGATCTATTTTGTATTAACTTTGTATGAATATTTTGATGTTATAAAACAATTTATTTTGTAAAACAAGTCAGTTATGGATCTTTCCGCTTTATTCCATAATTGAACTTTCCTTTTATATGGAAAAAGTTTCTCTTTGATGTTATCCCAGTTTGTGTTATGTATCAAATAATTGAGCAGGGTTTGTGTTTTCTTTCTTTAAATGTGGCATCCTTGATTCTGTCGGAAAAATAAATTTTTAGTTACTCTGATTTATTTATGTATTATTTATTCGC
The DNA here is from genome assembly GCA_022829125.1 of Lathyrus tuberosus. Taxonomy (NCBI): domain Eukaryota; kingdom Viridiplantae; phylum Streptophyta; class Magnoliopsida; order Fabales; family Fabaceae; genus Lathyrus; species Lathyrus tuberosus. The sequence continues at coordinate 2,896,142 of JALAZF010000626.1, read as the reverse complement.
GATGAGAATTGGGGTGTTAGATTAGTGGTATCAGAGCATGTCGGTCCGTCCGGCCAAGTTGTTGAGTCAGTTGGTGTGACAGTTGAATACTGTCGATGTTGTTTGTTCCTTAGTACGGGATATGTGTGTGAAACACTGTCAGTACTTTCTGGTTTTCTAATCCTTAGTCTGCACGATTTAGAATGAGATAAGTGGGGGGAAGCTGGTACTTCCCCAAGTTGCTTCAGGTGTGGAGCATTGGCTCAAGTGTTGTTTGGACAGTGTGGTTCCCGATTCTGGAGGGAATGCGGAGGTAAGGTTTATGTCAACTAAGGATTTGTGCCTTAGGTAGTTTTGTGCACAAGATGCAAGTAATGATATTATAGTTTGGTAAAGACGGTTTATGCCCCATCATGATTGTCGGCTGTCTATTGACAAATTGAGGAACTGATCACCCTTAATCTCTTGTTGATAGCGGAAGGGAATTGTGATGGATGAACTAGACGTGTCTTTCTGGCTTTGATAGTGTGTGGAATGAATTGTTTGGAATTAAGTAAGGTGGTTACAGATTATTTTGATGAGTCGATGAAGATTCTTATATCGGAAGATGAGGCGGATTAGAGGTTTTGTATATTGGTCAAGTTGGAATGTCTCTGAGGGAGAATGATTGGGTATTACTAATGGTTGTTCTCAGAGAGTAGAGTGTGAACTCAAAATTGGACGAAGGTAAGGATTTGAGGTTTGGATCTGCTAAGTAAGTAGAAGAACTTTTAGGAAGTGAAACTCAGATGGAAAGAGCGGTTGGAAGATTTACTGGAAAAGGGATTTGTGAGACCAAGTGTGTCGTCTTAGAGAGCTCCAGTATTGTTAGTAACAAAAAGGATGGATGATTGAATGGAATAACAAGCATAATATGTATAATGGTATTGAGACTATGGGAAGCAAGACTCAGAGTTCTAGTGAGGTTTGAATTCTTTGGAGTTTTAAGGCATTAATGGAAATTGTGAGGAAACCCTTGTGGGTGGATGTAACATTGCGTTTGAGAGTTCTTTTTGTTTGATTGTTGATACAGGTTGGAATTTGTGGAATTGGACGGTCAGGAGAAGAAATTGTGTATGGATTACTGACAGTGGAATAAGGTAACGATTAAGAATAAGTGTTTGGATCGTTCGATAAGAGTGGTGAATTGTGTGAGTTGAGGCTTTGATCGAATTGATGTGACTAGTTATGTTTGTTATCATCGGGATAGGTTGTTATTTACTCGGTTAAACTTGTTTGTGAGCAACCAGTTACCCAGTGGAAGATTTTGCAAAAGCTTTAAGAATTTATATCTTTTGGAATTTGGTTGGGCATTACAATGCACAGTGATGTTGTTCGGTGTTAGTAAGATGTCTGGAATGTTTGTGGAGTGGATGAATCGTATCTTCCATATTTAATTGGATAAGGTCGTAGTGGTTTTGATTGAGGATATTCGGATCTGTTATAAACTCAGAGGAAGAACAGGTAGAGTGTTTGAGAATCGGATTGCAAGTGTTGAAAAGGAAGGAATTTTTATGCTAAGTTCTTCAAGTGAGAATTTTGGTTGGAAAAAGGTTAGCTTTCTTGGATATGTTATTTCAGATGAGAGTATGGTTATGGATCCATCGAAAGTATATGCAGTTCTACAATGAGAGGCTCCAAAGTTGGTTGAGGAGATTAGAATCTTTTTGGACTTTAGTTGGTTATTACCGGAGGTTATGGAAGGCTTTTCCAAGTTAGTGTTTTCGTTACTTCGATTGACTTGCAAAGGGTGAGTCGTTTGTTTTGGATGTACGTTGTAAGGAAAGTTCCGGAGAGCTAAAGTAGAAGTTGTCTACGGCTCCAGTTTTGATTCTGTGTGATCCTAATAGACCGTTTGTGAGGTATTGTGATGTGTCTTTGATGAGTTTAGTCAGTGTGTTAATACAAGATGGTAAAGTCGTGGCTTATGCTTTACGACAATTAAGGATTCATAAAAGGATCTATACTATTCAAGATTTGGAATTAGTTGCGGTTGTATTATGTTAGAATTTTTGGAGGTATTATCTTTATGGTTCGAGGTTCGAAGTGGTTAGTAATCACAAAGAATATTTAGTACTTGTTTGGTCTGAAGGATAGAGTATGAGACAACGAGGATGGATAGAATTCGTGACGAGTTATGAATTTGGCTTGGAATATCCTTCGGAAAAGCTAAGGTTGTGCCTGATGAGTTATGTCGAAAGTTTTTATGTAAGTTGTTTTGATGGTCAGAGAAATAGAATTATTTGAGCAGTTTAGAGACTTGTGCCTGGTGTGTGAGATAACACAGTGGAGTGTGAGGTTGGGAATATTAAAGTGAACAGTGATTTTAGTGAATATGAGGAAGAGTTAGACTTTGGACGAGAGATTGGTAGTTTTGATGGTTACGAGTAATCAGAGTGCGCAGCGGAAGCGTGATGTGGCACATTTCGTATATGCGTGTGTGACTTGATAGAGTTCAAAGGTCGAACAGTGGGAAACGGTAAGAATGATGAGACCGTGGGATATTCTACAATGGAAGTGATAAGCGGGAGGTTTCAATATTAATTAGGTACTATATGTAGTTGGGTGTTTTGGTCGTATGTTCAATTGGCAAATCGTAACATTGTTGTAATATTGTTGTGTGACAAGGATGTTTGGTATCCTGGTTTGGTCGAGGTTGTTGAAACGATGTTGGTTTATGGAACTTTATGTTCTTGTTGTGTTCTGGTTCTAGAGTGAACCTGTGTGTTCGTAACTTGGGTATTCTTTGAGTTGTGAGTTGGTCGTCAAGTGCATTGTATGGGCTTTGCATCTTGTCGTTGTAGTTGTTGTAGTTGCTGTTAGCGAGGTGGGTTGTCAGTTTGTGTTATTCGTGGTGTGCTTTTGTTGGCATGTTAGTTTGTTGGTCGGATGCGAGAGTCGTGTCCGGAGTTGTTCGTCTCAGTATATTTTCGAGGACGAAAATGTCTAAGTGGGGAAGAGTTGTAACTCCCCGGTTTTGTCTTATTTATTTAATCGAGTCGATTTAATTATTTTTGTTTTATATTATTTTATTCTTGACTTTTATTTGACAATATATTATTTTCATCGTTGTTTATGTTTTATCGCATTTTGAGAGCGTTTGCGAGATATTTGAGCTGAGGGGTAAAATAGTCTTTTAGGGGTTTAGATATTTATATAAATAGAAAGTAGAAAGTGGAGAGAAAAAGAGAGAAAAGAAAGGGAAAGGAAAAGAAGAGAAAGAAAAGGAGAAGAGGAGAAAGAGGAAAAATCGCGGGAGCTCCGTTTCGAGCGCGAATAATCGGGTAAGGGTGAGAAGTTTCAATTATATCTTGCTTGTGTATGTATATGTGTTGTTTGTTGTAATTATTTTGGTTGTTTCGCGACTTTTCTTATCGATTGAAATTAGGAGCGATTGATAGAAATCGATGTTTTCACTGATGAAATTCGATATAAACTGCGTAGAATACTTGTTGTTAGGTTTGGATCATGTTTTGGTTGTTATAGTATGAATTTGGAGTGTTTGGAGTGGGAGAATGATGAATTTGGACCCAAATGACCTATGTTAGCACTGCTGGGTTTTTATGGTTTCGCAGGTTCGCACTGCGAATGGCCAGCGAAGGGGAAAGTGAACGTTCGCGTGGGGTTCGCACTGCGAACGTTGTGTTGTTTTTCTTTATGCCACGGTTCGCTGGGGAATTCGCACTGCGAAGGGGACAACGAAGGTTTGCTGGGAGTTCGCACTGCGAACTGTAGGCTATTTTCCTTTTTGCCATGGTTCACTGGGGTATTCGCACTGCGAATGAGGAAGCGAAGGACTCGCTAGGAGCTTCGCATTGCGAACATGACAGCTTTTTCCAACTTGTTTTCTTTATAACTTGTGATCCGTAAGTCGGTTTGAGGCGCGGTTTGATGCGTTGGAAAGCTTTTGACATGTTCTTTCTTATTAAAATGATTTTGAGATTGTTGGCCGATTAAATTATGTCGGGGGTTTGGAAATGTGTCGTTGGTCGACTTTTACCGTCGTAACTGTGTGTATTTGATATGTTATCATGCAATATATGTGATTGTTGGGGGAACGTTGTACATTACCATGATTGTATTAATTGTCTATAATATGCTATGTATGAATATATCTGATGTGGTGGTGTGTTTCCATATGTCATAACTTTGGTGTGCATTATGTGTGAATAGGTTATTATGTTGGTATAATTGATACGTGTTATATGTGTTAGTATGTGATTGTATGGGTGAGTTTATTTATACATGTGATTAAATATGTTTTTGCATATTATTATGCAATCTTGATTTAGTTGTTATTTCTCACCCTTCTGTTGTGGTTTGTTGTTCTATGAGGCAATTGCAGATTTGTGTCTTGGAGGCTTTTGTGAAGATTAGTTCTTCATTCTTTTGTCGGTCTTGGTGTCTGCTCTGATACGTAGCACGGGAGTCGGGGAACGATTATGTTATATATGTATACCTTTGTTAGATCTATTTTGTATTAACTTTGTATGGATATTTTGATGTTATAAAACAATTTATTTTGTAAAACAAGTCAGTTATGGATCTTTCCGCTTTATTCCATTATTGAACTTTCCTTTTATATGGAAAAGGTTTCTTTTTGATGTTATCCCAGTTTGTGTTATGTATCAAATAATTGAGCAGGGTTTGTGTTTTCTTTCTTTAAATGTGGCATCCTTGATTCTGTCGGAAAAATAAATTTTTAGTTACTCTGATTTATTTATGTATTATTTATTCGCAATGGGAATTGGGGTGTTAAACTGACCAACTCTATCAACTTCATCATATGTGGTAGCCACTTGTGTTGTGTAAGAAGAAGTAGAAGGAATATCAAAACTTTAATCACTACTAGGAATTTATTTTCCTCGGAGAACGATTGACCATTTCCCTGATGTATCCGAAGCGTCGGTCACATAAAAAACTTGTTTTACTTGTGAAGCCATGATGAATAGTTCGGTCATATAATTTTCCTTGCCAAGGTCAACCCAGGTGAGCCCTAAGTCATCACGCCATTAATATTATTGGGAACCCACTTGCATTTAAATAAATGCACTTTGAAGATAACATAATCAATCTCCCAAATCTCCTCAATGACACCATAGAACGCACTAGATGCAAATATTGGATTCTTATCTTTCGAACTAGAGAAATACATGGATTCGACCTCAACCATAACCCCACTATTTTGCATTGTACTACGATTATCTTTTAATTTTGTATAAAAGGTATAATGACCAATGTCATGTGCATTCCAAGTTATCACATTAAATTTTGGCATGCACGATAACCATTTAATTGTCTCAGATGCAATATGATCATTTGATATCCTTTTATTAAACCAATCTAAGAATTTCTTGTTATACTCGATCAACAACAACTTGTCACTCATTCGTGGGTATCTTTTCTTCAAAATTCTTTTGTGAGTAGCCATGTAAGGTTGAAATTCTTCAAGATTATTCAATATATAGAAATGTGCCTGAATAACTACATCCTGAACCATTGACTTAACATTTAAACCTTGAATACCTCTACCTTCAATGTCAGCACGATAAGACTTTGTAATTCCTATAGACTCTGCTTCCGACAAATAGTTTGTACAAAACTCAATAGAATTTATAGGTGGAAGAACCCACACACCCATCACCTTAAAGTTTTGGGCGAGTATGTGGCGTGTCTCTCACAAAAATGTTGCTTTAGAAAAGAAATCTCACGATGTTCAATGCTTCTAGTAAAAAAAAAACACTCTGAAACATTATATACTAAAATGTATGTTTTTAATTGAAATTTTATTGTAAAAATTAAATTAAATATATTTTTAATAATTTATAAATAATATTATTTGATAAATATTCTCTGTACTTTTTTGTAGTCATATTTTTTTGAAAAAAAAAACTAGTTCTTTCTAGAAAATTGAAATTTTTAATTGGTAAAAGTTAAAAGAAAAATTAAAAAAAGTTGGATTTTATCAATGGTCCAAATTTATGATAAATTTAATTTTGCCCTCACATTATAAATTTACAAGAGTAACTACTCCCATAAACCCACAAATTAGAGTCTAATCAGTATACATCACTTTCTCTTCTTCTGTCACCTTCCAGAAACGGTTTTTACTTTCCGCCATTGCAACAACCATCCATTTCTTCACTCTTCCATTGCTGCATACATCAAAATCAGAGAAACATGGATCAAATTGGCGCGGAAAAAGACGATCGCGAAAACGAAGAGGTTTCGAAATCCAATTCAAATTCAAGTCCAAATTCAAAGGATTTCGAGGAGAACAAAAACGAAGCAGAAGAAGTTACAGTGAATGATCCCGAACAAGAACAAGATTCAATGGAGGTGGAAGTAGAAGAAGATAAAGGACAAGAATCATTCTCGCAAACTCCCGCCACCGTTTTTCAAATTCGCCTTGAACAACCAGAAGTCTATTTACTTCACAAGATGAATTTTCCTGAAATTTGTCGCTATTTTAGGTTCACGTGTTTTCTATTCGTTATTTCAATTTTACGTTTATGAATTGTTTGTTTCTTTTATTCTTATCGTAATGCTGCTATGATTTGTATTTTTCTTTTTCAGTGCCATTGCTTGGTGTCCAAAAATGAATGCTATAGCTTGTGCTTCTGAAGCTTGTATCAGTGATCCAAGGTTAGTCTGTTTTTAATATCTACTCACTGGTCATGTTTTCTGAATATCTCGGGATAACTATGTAACACCGACACCTCCGTGTCAGACACCGGCACTGACATATGTGATTATTTAATTTATTTACTTTTTCAAATTATTATTGGTGTCGCCATATCTGTGTCAGTGTCGTGTTCGGGGTGTCTGTGCTTCATAGCCAAATATTGCTAAATGTTGAGTAGAGATAGATATGATATGAGTATATGACTGCAGTAGTGATTATAAGTAAGGGGAAACCCTCATCTTGTTTGTCTGTTTTGTGTAGTTAAATTAAACTCAACACAAACTCTAAGATGATATCAAAGGTTATCATAGATTATTGTAATATCCCGGCTGGAATATTGATTGGAAGCGCTTATTCGTCAAAATAATGAAATTATGGGACCAAGGGTAAATTAGTCATTTTTTACCACCAATGGCGTTCTGGTCAATTTTCATAGTCTCTATTTGACTTGGGGCTTAGGATTTATGGTTTGTATGATTTGTGTAGTTAAGTTAACCTCAACACAAATGCTAAGATGATATCAAAGGTTATCATAGATTTTGTTATTCCATATGCATTTGTCCATACTCCAAATCTTCAATTTGGATGTGAGAAGGTGTGTAAAGATTTTATGTAGTTCCATCTACATTATTAGTCCATATTTTAGATGTCTAATTTTGAGCATGATGTGTTGAGAGTCCCCTATTTGTTAGAGACATGACTACGATAGTGTTTATAAGACTCAAGCAACTCTTGTCTTACAAGCGAGTTTTGTCTGATTGAGTTAGGCGCAAACTCTAAAAGTTTGAATAAGTAGAGTTTTGTTTGATTGAGTTCGTCATAAAATCTAAGAGCAAAATAATTTACTAGATTGGATTGATTTTGGGGGTCCAAGGCATTTAACAATTTATGGATGAATTCAAGAAGATTTGATTGGTTAATATTTCAAACTTTCTCAATTACATCTATCCTATTGTAAGATCCAAACCAGAAGAAGCACCGGGAAGAGGTATTATGTGATGTATCATTTGATATGCTTATCTTAGGTGGTCGGTACAGTGTCTTTAATTTCTTTCTCTGATTAGCTTATATTATATTTTTTCTTGATCTTAATTAGTTTCCTCCTTTCTAGGCAAATGAATGTCAAACTACTTTAAGTTATGTCATGTATGGTTTATAATTCTAGTAATATCGCAAATGGTTCATTAAACAATGCGTTAAAGGATAGGCTGTAGCCTGAATTTCTGATCAACATCTACATATATGTCAGTTTTGCATATTATACATATGCATTCATTTGTTAGACAGACTACAAGGAAATCTGAATGAACGGGTTTCCTGGCAAGCAAAAACTTGTTCATATGAAAACAAGCTAGCTTAACAATGTCCAAAGTTCATATTGTTTATTAAATGTGCTTCTAATATTTGTTCAAATCATTGAGGTTATATTGACAAACAGCCACACATATGATGTGTTAACCTTACTCAATCATCTGTATCCAATATCCATTAGTTTGGCTTGCTGCTGATACTCTGTATGTTTATTTATGTGGGCAATTTTGTAATGGTTATTAGTGTTTCCTTTTCCATAGCTCAATTCTAAGTCCATCATTTTGGATTCCTGTACATATTGTGATCCCAGAGAGGCCAACTGAATGTGCGGTATTCAATGTCATAGCAGGTACTTTGATGTCATGAGATGACTATTTCACTTTTATCGTAAGGGTTGGTTTTGTTTGATATTATTCTTGACTTGGCATCAATGTTAAAATTGGGAAAACAATACCAAATTTTGGAATGTCTTTTTCAATATCATTATCAATATCAAGGTTCTGATAAATCAGAGGCTTTTCAATAATGTGATCCCACATAAGCTAAATATGGGATTAGTAATATTATGTTTGAGCATGAGGCATAAGTTGATAGCAGAGAAGGAATCTTCTAATTGTCAGAATTTTTTGGCAATCGTATTTTGAATTAAACCTTTAGAGGGTTTTGATCTGGATAGCTTATAAGCATCAGATGTCAGATCGACTCCTTTTGAAGCTGTAATCAAATCTTTATGAAGTTGCTGTTTCACAACCAGATGGGCTATATAATTGATTTTAAAAGAAAAGTTTGAAGGATCTTCATGATGAAAATATATGATAAATCATCATCATCATCATAACAATAAATAATAATAATTTTACGTTGAATGGTTTGACAAATGACATTTTATGTGTAATATTGGTAATATAAGAAACAAGATGAGTTGAATCTAAATGATACAATCCAGAAAACTGAGGAAATTGAGATCCTGTATAACAGTAGCAGAGATCAAATATGCAATTATCTCATCTGTTAATTTCTCCTTGCCGTCAACTATGGGATATTTCCTTTGATTTGCTTCATGGACTGATCATCATATGAAAAATAATATTTTGATGTTCTTTCTTGGCGTTTTCCCCTGAGTTTTTAGTCTCTGAACTGAACTGCTTCACTATATAGGCAAATTCACTCAGACATTTGGAAATTTGATTAGTTGCACTATACGCCTTCTGCAGATTCTACTCATGATCTCATCCAGTTTATTGAATGGTCCCCTGCCTGTTGTCCCCGTGCACTATTGATAGCAAATTTCCATGGGAGGGTAACTATTTGGACTCAGCCATCTCAAGTAAGCCAGTTTTACTTAAGCGGAGACTACTAAAAATAATTTCTAGCATAGCTGTTTAGTATAATTGTTAAATATTCTGTTATAGGTTTTCCTATAGCAGTAGATTTAATTGCTAAGTTACTCTGCCTGTAACTGAGTTTTTTGCTAAAACTTTCCCCATACTCCATAGCTTCCTGTGAACTAAGGGTATTTTTAATTAAAAAAATCCTGTGGCGGGTGATGTGTGATAGCTTCATGTAAACTGAGATGCAATTTTCAAATCCCTTAATGGGAGAGTTAGCTTTGTATTAACCTTGAAGGTTGGTAATGTAGTTGACCTAGTGCTTGTATTGTGCCAGCCCCTTTTGCCCATCTTTATTCTTCACTTGCTTCTTCATTACTCGTGTATGGCTATATATATTTTTTTCGTATTGTTGATTTCTTAACCATTCAGGGGCCAGCTAATTTTATACTGGACACTAGCTGTTGGGAGTGTGAGCATGAGTGGCGACAAGATATTTCAATTGCTACAAAGTGGCTATCAGCAGTGTCTCCGGTATGCGGTTAACTTCTCTATGCTATGTTCAAATTTTCATTATACTGTCTTTTAGGATTTTTATCTGTCTAACTATACCCTAAACTTATTTGGCTAAACAATACATTTTTTTGGTATATTCTAATACAAAAATATATGTCGAACTATACAGTTCTCTCAAAAAAAGTTTTCTATCTTAGAATTTAGGTTGGATTTAACTCGACCTTATAAAACCGGCTTGTAAGGTGAAGAGCATCCCCACTTATAAACAATTATTCAAGCCTTGTCTCATCAGATGTGATGTGAGACTTAACACACCCCCTCACGCTCAACACTATTGAGTTTGGTGTGTGGGTATAAATGGTGGGTGGTCCGATAGTGAAAAATTGATAGCAGGTGACCAAACGGATCTTGGATTGGCTTCAATATCATCTTAGAATTTGAGTTAAGTCTAAATCAACCTTACAAAATTGGATTGTAAAGCATGGAGTGCCCCCACTTATAAATAATTATTCGGGCCTTATCTCATCCGATGTGAAACTCTTAACCCTATCTATAAATAAAATTCTCTAAGAGTTGTTTAGAATAGGTCTTTTTTGGGGAAAATTAGAGAAATAGAAAATGTTCTTGGGTGAAGTGGTTTTTTCAGACACCTTTTTAATAGGAAAAATTGCAAATTATTATTTTTCCTCAAAATGGACCAAATGAACTTTAACTTTTTAAAAATATAGTTTTTTATAGGTTTCCTAAAATCTCCCTGACCCCCCTTCAATCATAAAGCCAGGGCATTGATGCACTGACTTACAGTTTGCACTTTAGTACTAGTAAGCATGTGAGCACATACATACAGATATTGTGCGGTTCAATGTGACCTGTTTTTCTTTTTTAAAACTGAATTAATTTCTTTTTTGATATATAGTATTGGTGGCTTTCATCCAAATCAGGTGTTCCTTCCATTTCAAAGTCAATGTTTGAGGAAAAGTTTATTTCACAACAATCTCAAACTTCAGGTCTATTTTTATTTTTTTTTGCATTAACTTTCCTAATTGCCATTTTTCATGTTTCGAAAATTATTATTTCGTGAAAGAAGAGGGATATAGGTGTATGGACATGTATATGGTTGTGTATTGGAACTAGAGTTTGAGTGTTGCATGGTTTCTCTTTTTAATTTTACTGATTGTTTTTGAATTATCCTGTTTCACTTCTGATTTCTCTCTGTACACGTTAGCCTTTAGCAATTTTTTATGTTGTTTTTGTGAATTTATTTTTGTTGATAATGTCTCCATGAAGACAGATCACTTGAGATGAAGTAGTAAACTTAATGTTCTTTAAAAATTTATCTGATTTGTATATTAAGAATTTATGATACTAAACTGTTTTAGTGGCTGGCTGGTGCCTAATTATCAAGCCCAAATACTTCAAAAATGGGGCCTTATCTTTACCAGAACTCATGTCATGATAACACTTGTCATCCTAGTATGACTTGCAAATTTTTTGATCCGTTCTTTGTATTATATCCAATGTCTCCCTTCTTGGGCCAGTACTAAAATTTTGTAAGTTGATGATGCTGGTCGTTCATGACAGAACCTTAAATTAGAACTATGTTATTCTCTCTTTGTTTGATAAGAGAATTCATTAAGAAAGATCTCGAGATTAATGATTTGGATAGAAGTATGGTCCTTGATAGAGCATTATGGCGAAAGTTGATCCATGTAGTCGACCCTACCTAATGTGATAAGGCTTAGTTGTTGTTGTTGTCGTCGTCTTTTTTGTTTTAATTAATAGTGCAGAACTATGTATTGAACTGTAAGATGCTTGTGTGTTAACACATGGAGTTGTTTTGATTTCAGCTAGATGGCCCAATTTTTTCTGTGTATGTTCTGTACTCTCGTCAGGCTCAGTTCAACTTCATTGGTCACAATGGCCTCCTAGTCAGATTGCAACATCACCCAAATGGTTTTTCACTAAAGGACAATTGGGTTGTGGGCCCAGAGGCATTGTGGCTGGTGATGCTATCATTACAGAAAGTGGTATTCTGCATGTAGCCGCTGTGCCGTTTGTCAATCCATCTACCATTGTTGTATGGGAGGTTATGCCTTGGTCTGGAAGTGGTTTCCTATTAACTCCAAAGACAAGTATTAATAATTGTGTCCCACCTCGTAGCCCACCCAACTGGAGTGGTTTTGCACCTTTAGCTGCATATTTATTTAGTTGGCAAGATTATCTGTTATCTGAAGAAAAACAAGGGAAAAACCAAACAGACCAAAACCTTGGTGAATCTATAAGACTTTACTGCTCACCAGTTTCAAATTTTTCTGCATATATGAGTCCTGAAGCCACAGCTAAATCTGAAACAACCCCTGCCTGGGGTTCTGGTGTATCTGCGGTAGCCTTTGATCCGATTCATGGTGGTTCTGTTTTAGCTGTTGTGATAGTTGAAGGTATCCACTCGACACCCCCGTCTCCCTTCAATCTCAATATTCTCTGTACACTATTATTTACATTCATCATTATCTTACCCGTATTTATAACTGATTCCTATTGATTTACCCATATTGTGTTAAGCTGTTCAAGATTTTAAAACCATTTATGCGTAAACCTATTATTTTCACAGGCACTATGATATATTCCTTTAACACTTAATCAATTGATGAACCATTAAATTTACAGAGAAGATAAAATGCTAAAAACCCAAATATTGCTAATCTGAATAAATTGAAATCCAGTAAAAGACCGTGAATAATTTTTAATTAAAGCCTGAGATGTCTATATTTTGCTGAACATCAGGTTTTTATATGAAACCGGCAAATTGATCATCAAAACTACTTCTCCTTTGAATAGAATTAATCAGCTACAAAAGCAATAGGGCTTCAGTATCCACAATACAGATACTAAATTTGAATATCAAGTGATACTATGTGACATTATTCCCTCTCACTACTGGTGTTTCTGCTCTTGGAATATCATCCTAGTGCAACTTGGCATTCCTTCTGAGACCAACTTGAGTGATATATCAGTAGGACCCGTGCGCTTATCTAGCATTCTACATATCTTAAGGATACTGCCTGTGATTCGTGTTTGTCAGAATTTTTTGCCTGGGGTTTCTTGTGGACTGATCATTGAGCGTTATCTTTGCAGGGCAGTACATGTCCCCTTTTGACCTAGATGAGGGGCCATCAATCACAGGGTGGAGAGTGCAACGCTGGGAATCATCGTTGCATCCTGTTGTCATCCATCCAGTATTTGAAGAGTCTGCTTCAAGTATTGGTGGAAAGCTTCCTATGCAAGCTGTTTGGCAGTGCAAAGTGGATATGAGTATTCCACCAACAAATGATTTCGAGAATTGTAAAACACCTCCAATTGGGGACAATATCAATGCTTTTGATCTTCCAAGTGATATTAGGGCACTCTCACGAGTTGTTTACTCAGCTCATGGTGGTGAAATGGCCATTGCTTTTCTTCGGGGCGGAGTCCGCATTTTTTCTAGCTTAGATTTTACACCTGTAGCCAGCTATCAGATTGATGTTGGAGCTGCAATTGCTGCTCCTGCTTTTTCTGCAACAAGCTGTTGTTCAGCTTCTGTATGGCACGACACAAGCAAGGGTCAGACCATATTGAAAATTATTCGGGTTCTTCCTCCTGCTATTCCAATTGGTCAAGTGAAAGCAAACTCTTCAACTTGGGAACGTGAAATTGCTGAAAGGTGATTGCTTAAAATGCTTTAGGATGTTCATCTTTTCTAAATATGCCCATAATTTTACTGAAAGTTGTGATTCCTGTGTTTTTTGGTCAATGGTTTATTTCTCTAATAACATCTGTTGGGAAAAGCAGGTTCTGGTGGAGCCTTTTGGTTGGAATTGATTGGTGGGATGCTGTGGGTTGTACACAAAGTGCTGCTGAGGATGGTATTGGTAAGGATGTGCAAATTATTAAGGCATTGTTTGAATGAGTTTTAGTTTTTAGTTTTTATAAATTATTTTGTAAATCAATTTTAAAAAATAGTTTTTGAAGAAAAAAAATAAAATAAAACATGTTTGGTAATTATACTTTTAAAAACTGTTTTAAAGTGGGACAATATTACAAATTTGCCATTAATGAAAAGTGTATAATTTTTCCTTGTTTTTCTTCTTTCCAAATTCCAAAACTAAAAACCAAAACATCTAAAACCTATTTTAGTTTTTAAAACTCTTAAATAGAGAATAGTTTTTAAAAGTAGTTTTGTAAAATTAGGCTACCAAACAAGTTTTATTGTTTCAAATTTTAAAATCTAAAAAACAGTTTTACAAAACCAAATCAAACTGTCCTTAAGTCTTGCTACTATTTTTTTGTGTTTTTTTGGTGTTTGTGCCTGGAAATTTAGAGATGCTAACTATTTCATGCACTCTATTGTGGCTGCACAATTGCTACTCTCGACTGATTCTGTATGCTAATGAGGTTTTTATTTTCTTTTGGTTTCAGTTTCACTTAATAGTGTTATTGCAGTCTTAGATGCAGATTTCCATTCCCTTCCTACTGCTCAGCACAGACAACAGTACTGTCATGTATATTTCTGTAAACTATCACCATTAGCTTGCTTAGTTATATTCTGTCTTTAACTCCAGGGGTGTTTTATTATTTTCTGTTGTTTCGCATGTATTTATAAAGTTATTGATAGTTTTTTATGAATATAATATTAGTTGGAATATGTATCCTGTAGCAAATGCTTGTTAGTAGCATTTTCATTTCATAACACTAGTAAAACCCCAATTGGTCTTCCAAAGATTGAGTTTTGTCAAATTAGATTTATGTTACTAAATTAGTCTGTCAAACATTATAGTGTCACCATTTCAGTCTTCCAAAAAATTTCATCACATTGGTCCTTCAAAGATGCACATTTGTCTCGAGATTTATCCATACAAAAGCTAAAGTGGTGAAGTAAAAGGGAGAATTTTGTGGCATTTTTAGATCTTTGAATGTCTAATTTAATGAGAAGTCCTTTGAAGAACAAAGAGCCTGTTTGCATTCTAAAAATATTTTCATTTTTCATTTTATTAGGCCATGAATGAAAAGGCTACTGAAGTGAATAATTATGGTAGGCAGATGATGGAAGGAGATTGCATTTTTGAAAACACTGAAAAACATGTTATTGGCATTGAATTGGATAGAACATTATGGCGGAATTTGATCCATGTAACTGACCCCACATAAATGGATAAGGTTTGGTTGTTGGATCTTTTTAAAATAACCCATTTTCAAAAGTTTCTAGAATGTATCATCTATAAGGCTTATTCTTTTTGGTGGAAATGAAAATAGGAAACCAGAGAAGTAAAGGGGTCTTAATATGGTGACACTATAATCTCTGAGGGACAAACAAAGTTTCACCAACCCCTTTCTATGGCTTTCATATGGGATATCTGTAGATAATATATATTTCAACAATATCTTGTTATATTGTTAAACATTAACTTTACATTTTAGCTTTCTGGTTTATTGCTGTAGTGTTTTAGGGCTCAACACAACCATGTTTTGTATGATTGCAGAGTCTAGACCGAATAAAGTGTAGGCTACTTGAAGGATCAAATTCTCAAGAGGTCAGGGCAGTGATTCTGGATATGCAAGCTAGGTTATTGTTGGATATGCTCGGAAAGGGAATCGAGTCTGCTTTAAATGACCCTTCTGCTTTAGTGCCTGATCCATGGCAGGTATCTGGTGAGACATTATCCAGCATTGATCCCGAAGCAGTAGCTGTTGAACCTGCATTAAATTCGTGTATTCAGGTTTGTTTGTTACATTTGTAACCGCATGCTTCATATTTTGTTTGACGGGAAGATCTTGGCATAATTTTCTGCTGCAGCAGTTAACAGTTGCTAACTGCGTGGTTATATATACATAGCTGTTGAACCCAGAAATCCAAAGAGGAAAACAATTGTTTATTATTGACTGAAAAAGGAGCTCAAAGGCTCTACAATGGAAAATAAAACAATGCGAAAGATAAACCAGAGTCAAAGATCCTATTCCAGAGCAAAGCTCACAACCAGCGAGAAAACTCTCCTGACCAATTCTAACAATATTTATCAACGCCCTTACACCTTCCTACTCATGTGTGTATAATACCCAGAATCTCATGATCCCACAAACCACCTCACTAACAAACTTTCATTTTCTCCCTCATGGACCCATTTTCTTGTAGAATATGCCTATTCTCCAAACATCATCATACATGTAAAAGAACTTATGTTGTTGCATATTTAATACATCATGTAGATAAATATACGTACCTACCTATTATATGTATATAAATCTCATCATTGTTTCAATATTATGTAGGCCTATGTTGATTCAGTTCTTGATCTGGCTTCACATTTTATCACACGGTTGCGGCGGTATGCAGGGTTCTGTCGTACACTGGCAAGTCATGGTGTGACTGGGGGGACTGGAAGCAACCGAAATAATGTCACTGGTCCTGCCCAAAATTCAACAGCTCCTGCAACAAGTCAGGGTAGGTCTGCAACAATATGATATATTGTTTATTAATAGATATTTCTTACAATAGAAAACAAAGTTAAACCATTAAGAATGATTTGAACTTAAATGGTCGATCAGCAGCAGACACGATTCTTAGTAGCATAGTTTGATCCTATTAAAGGAACTGGTATTAACCAGTCCACACTGTAATTACTGTGCAGTAGCTGTACAGTACTATAGCCTATCTAACTGTCCCTAACTAACTCTTAAAATCTAGGAAACTAATCCCTAGATTTTAGGACACTTGTAACTAACTCAGTTGAGATTATGGTTCTATAAAATAGATCTCAATCTTTTTGTAATCAAAGTTAAGTAATGCAAAAACTGAAATTAAGAGAATTCAGTTGAGAATTCTCATTACATTCATGAGAAAATAAGAATTCTGACAGATCCATATAACTGAAAAAAAGGCTTTGATTGTTGTTTCTGTGTAATTTGTTAGGTTTTCATTGATAAATTATATAAATGTATTGGTTCATACTTCTAAAGTCTCGACACTATGGATCTACCTAGAAGCAAAGTTTTGGGCCTTTTGCTTTTCATTATGATAGAAATTTATTTACCTTGGATATTTTAATTGCTTTGACTATCAGCATTATTTTTTATTTTACGTATCAAATAAAGGCAAAAAATGTTGTCCAGGGGGTGAAAATGGGACAACCAGTTCTAGTGGAAGCACACAGATGAAATCTTTGGTGCAAGGGGCTATTGCCAAGATTAGCAACACTTCTGATGGAGTGTCCAATCCGACTCTTAATCCCCCCATCAGCGGTCCTTCATCCTTTATACCCACAAGCATTAATAGAGTAACTTTTCCTGGCTCACCTGCAGTTCGACTTATTGGGGACTGTCATTTCCTTCATAGATTATGCCAACTTTTGCTCTTCTGCTTTTTCTTTCGACGATCAAAACTTCCCCGCTATATGAGTGGTGTGCAGAGAACTGCCGATAACAATACACAAAAGCCTCAACCTAATGCTTCTGTTCCTGGCAAGGTGGAGGAGGTTGCAAAACCAGTGTCAAGTGTGGTTAGGTCAGATGACAGTCAGACAGGAAGAGTTCAGCTTGTGCCTAGGTCAAGAGGAGGCGAAGAACAGTCTCTAGGGCGTTCAAGATTTGGTACTGGAAATGCAGGTCAGGGGTATACTTTTGATGAGGTATAACTTTGTTACAACTTGCCTAAAATATCTTATTTTTGTTATTTGTGACTGACACAAATGTTTGGAAACCATGGCAATTCATTCCTTTGCTTACAACAGTTGAGCTGTTAGTTTCACTTGAGGTTTTAAAGCACTAGTAATGCAGGTCAAGGTTCTTTTTCTAGTAGTTATGGACCTCTGTCGCCGAACTGCTGGTCTGCAACACCCCTTGCCAGTTTCTCAGGTGGGGAGCAGCAACATTCAGGTTCGGTTGCATTATATTGATGGGAACTACACTGTACTTCCAGAGGTTGTGGAAGCATCCATTGGCCCACATATGCAGGTAACTTTCTGTTTTCTCATTTCAAAGTTAGTGTGTCTGGTAGACAAATGGAACTAGTTATGAGTTTTATTTCACAAGCATGATGCATTATTTCCACTAGTTTAAGATGCCACTCAATTCATGATTTGAAAATATGATGCAAGAATGATAGAAATGAATGAAATAGGGTTAGAAGGGGCTCGGTTGTCTTAAACTAGCATGTTTGTTTCTCATTTAATCATAAAGCACACTGTTATAGATCACGTAGGAACAGTTACTATGAATGAATATTGAGCTCTTGATATAGTACATGCTTTTGTTTGTTTTATTTCATTTGGGTGAATTAAGATCTGTTTCTTTCCTTGGATTGAGTGGCTAAATTTCCTAAGAATGGCGCCTGCCCCATAATTAAATAAAAAACAACTATGCAGAATATGCCTCGCCCTAGGGGTGCAGATGCCGCTGGTCTTCTACTACGTGAGCTAGATCTCGATCCTCCAGCAGAAGAGTGGTACCGACAGAATTCGTTTGGTGGACCCTGGACTGATCTAGATGATGAGGATGATGCAAGTGATGCACCAACACTTTTAAATCCACTTGATTCCAGTTCGTTGGAAAATAGTGATATCCATCATGAAGCCAATGGCTTCTGGCCAAGGAAGCGCAGAATGTCTGAACGAGATGCAGCTTTTGGGTTGAACACTTCAGAGAGTCTGGGAGCTTATCTTGGTATTATGGGATCTCGAAGAGATGTTGTTACTGCATTATGGAAGACTGGCCTTGAAGGGGTCTGGTACAAGGTATGAAAAGAGGTCTTGTACAGTTTTTCATTTTTTTTCTTGTACGTGTGTATGCATAGTAACTAACAAGTGCTTTTTAGTTGTTATTAAGTACCGTCCAAGATTTTCCTTTAATCTCTAATATAGCTGGTGCCATTTTTCTCTCTGTATATATATCCCTACCAATAGATAGAAGACAAGTTGCTAAGTGCCAACCAATGTAAGCTTTGATGTTAACCGAAAACTTTAGTTTTGTCAAATTTGTTAATGTGTTCAATTAGGATCAAATTTGTAAATAAAGGTATTCTATCGATGATGCTTGAAAATTAGTAAGAAGACACTTCTTATTCTTCTTCCTAAACTCCCATTTTTCTTTCTGCCTCCACGGGGATATTATTCTATTTTCGTTCTTCGACATGTCTACATTCACTGTATAAACACACATATGCAATAGAAGCACTCTAAAAAAACTAACCCCCACCACCATTGTGTATTGTTACTGATCGGACATATAAATGATCTGCTTCTTTTTCTGATTCTTCTTTTAACTTCTGTTTGGTGCAGTGCATAAGATGTTTGCGGCAGACTTCTGCTTTTGCTTCCTCAGGTTCCACCAATCTTCCTAGTCAAAATAACCGGGAAAGTTGGTGGGTGAGCCGCTGGGCGTACGGCTGTCCAATGTGTGGTGGAAGATGGACTCGAGTTGTATAGCTGGCTTCATTACAAAATGTCACCATGTGGGAGTTTCTTCTTGTTTGAGGAAATAAACACATGATCGTGGTTAACTGAAGAAACTAAACATAGATAAAATGCTGATTGGAAATGTACAGAGAAGAAGAGGTGTAGAAGTGAGTTTCTTGGTTGAGGGAAGAAACACATGATTGTTGTTAAGTATAGAAACAGAATGAAAATGAAATGCTGACTGGAATTGTACAGGGAAGAAGAGGTGTAGATTTACCTGACAGTGACAGGTGTGTTGTGTTTTATGCAGTCATTGTTGTTGATCGAATAAAACTGGTTGTCGTTGTAGGAGCGAAGAAAAAACTAGCTCCAGTTGTCATCAAGACATATCATTGCCATTAAACTCTTCCTAACACTTTGATGTTGCAAGTGAGGGTGGTTTACATCATAGAACAAATGATGAGTGGAAGGAAGAGTTGTGTATATCTCTTATGTACTGCAAGGTTTATGAAGATAAAACAATTTTTGGATAAAATGCTTGAGTTATTTATTTATAGACCTTAAAACATTCAAGTATCTCAACATAGGTTTCTAAATTTATAGGTGGTTAGAAGATTATTCATAAATATGTTCAAAAGCAATGTTCAAATTAGCTACATCGCTAATTTATTGAGTGGAAGCTATGTTGAAACACATGAAACACGTAAAGGACTAAAATCTGAGTTATTTCTAAATTTATAAGTAGCATTGTCAGGATATAATGGAATATCCTCGGCTTATCATTGATTGAACAATGCCTTTATACGGGCTACATAACAAAGATGAATTGTTTGTTCTTGTACTTGGCCTAACTATATCAGTTTTGCTTAACATACACTCCCCTGATATAAAACTATTAGAAATGTTCAAATTAAACGTACAATCAACAAATAAAATCAACAATCAAGACAGAATTATTTAATCTCAACTAAGTCACACATTCCAAGTCTTTGATCTCAATCTATAAAATGAATCTAACTTCAGAGGTTTGGTCATCGCATCTGCAAATTGTTTTTCAGATCCATCTCTTGTGAGATCCATTAGGAAGTATAATCTAACATCAATATACTTGCATCTGCCATGCATGATAGGATTCTGTGAAAGCTTGATGATTAAACTGTTGTCACTTAGTATTAATGTGCCTTTCATTTGTGCCTTTCCCAATTGATGAAGAACTTTCCTGTGTCAAACTCCATGACATGCACATGTTGTTGCTGCTACAAACTTAGCTTCAGTAGTGGATAGTGTAACTATAAGTTGCTTCTTTCAATGACCATGAAATGGTTCCTGAGCCAAGCATGAATGCATACCCTGATGTTCTTTTCCTGTCATTAATGTCTCTTGCATAATCATATTTTTTCCATCCTAGAAACTCTTGTATCACTCCTCTTTTGTATAGGATACCAAAGCTCAATGTCCCTTTGAGATATCTAAGAATTTTTCTTGCTCCAACCAAATGAATCTATGTTAGTCTCTCCATGTATGTAGCTATTGGGTACGCGGAATATGCCAAATCAAGTCTAGTGGCAAGTAGGTACATCAAGTTGGCATCCTAATGGTTGATCAACATAAACATTTTCAACTAATTCACCATGTAGAAAAGCACTATTCACATCAAGTTGGCATACTTGCCAGTTTTTGCATGCTAATAAAGATAAGAAAATGTATATACCATATTGTTGTGAGTAGCCTTTGACCACAAGTTTGGTCTTAAGCTTCTCAATATCACATTTCTTATTGCACTTGGTCGTATAGATCCACTTCACACATTATTCTTCTAGCTCCTGATGGTAGATTGATTAGCTCCCACGTGTCATTCTTCTAAATTAAAGGGATATCATGATCAATTTCATTTCTCCAGATTCATACTTGACTAAATCATCATATGCGATAGGTTGTTCACTATTTATTGGCATAGTCATTAGATAACTTGGATTCTTCTTGAGCCTATGTGGGAGCTCATCTTCTTCTATTTCACTTACATCTTCAATGTTCCCTTCATCTTAAGGATTATTGTTGATGTTTACATTTTCTTGTGTTGAAGTTTCATTAGCCTCATTAATCTCATTGCTTTCATCACTGTCAATATTGCTATCTGACCCTGCAGTTTTCTTCTAATGTTGCTTGCCCCATTCCAACCTTTAAATTATTCAAACACAATATCTCTTCTTACTACACTTTTCTTCTCAACTGGATCATTGAGCTTGTATGCCTTAGACTCATCACTCATTCCCAGATGTACACACTTGATACTTTTAGCATCTAACTTCTTTCTTTGTACATCAAAGATGTGCACAAAGGCTAGGAAACCAAATACTCTAAAATTATGCACATATTGATTTACATCACTCCAAGGTTCTTATGGAGTAACATCTTTCACAGATAGATCATGGCTCTTATTAAGCATATAGAATGGAATATCATTGATTTATCATTGATTGAGCAATGCCTTTATATGGACTACATAACAAAGATGAGTTGTTACTTGCAATGCAAGTAACTGAATTTGTTCTAACTGTATCAGTTTTGTCTAACAAATATAAGACAATGTAGTACAATTTTAATGGACACCACTAAAGCATTGGAAAAGTCATGCATTAATGACAATAAAAGATTGAGTGGCTAGAGTAGGATTTAGAAGAGGTATAATTGTTCTGTTTAGAGTTTGGATAAGATTAGGTTTAAAGGAGTAGTTATTAGGGTTAAAGTGCTTAGAGACACAAGAGAATTTAAATATAATTGACACACATTAAAACTTAAAACTTCATCTTATTTATATTGGAAATGATCAGAAATACTAATTGCTCAACATTAAATCACAAAAATGTACAAAACAATGAAACCAAACAAGTAAAACTAGATGCCCCAAAAGGACTAATGAATGCAAAGAAGCTATCCCTCATCACACTATCAAGTTGCTCAATAAACTTAGATTATTATGTCTGTCCCCAAGTAGACCAATTAGCTTCACTTCCAACACGCGGCATCATCTGAATCCTTGACTGAGAATCAACATTGAAGTTGGCTCCACACATGACACCCTCACTGTCAATCCTAGGCATTGCTTTCATCTTCTTTGTTGGATGCTCAAAATTCAACAAACCATGCTCACTATGAAACAAACACCCTGAAATTTTCAACACCATTTTTATGCATTAAATTCTATTATTAGTCCTTAAACATACTTTCAATTAACAAAATCTTAATTTTTTGCTAACCAAAATATTTACATACCATTTGGAAAAGGTGCAAATGATTTAGCACAACTTGATTTAACAAGTTCCAAATTTTCAGAAATAACCACTGACCCATCAGCTGCAATACCCCAATACAATCCAATTTGGCCATCAGAACCCTAATCAAACACAAAAACAAAACATCAACAATTGTTAATCAATAAGTCCCAAAAAAGTGATTTTTTCCCAACAACATAGGCTAATTGAGAAAAAAGTGACTCACAGATGCAGCAAACACTGTTCCATCTTTATGGTCATAGATCACAAATCCAAAACTTCCTTCAAATTCTTTGAGAACTTGATCAGCAGGGTAAGGACCTCGGTCGCGAAGTGTCCGATACGCCTCGATGATGAACATGGCCTCATTGCTTCCCTTTGAGAGTCCATATTGCTTGTTCAATTGACTAAGGTTGTGTAGATTTCCCATGAAAGCACAATATATGTTGTCCAAACCACTAAACAGCCTATGTGACACATGAAACATTTTCTGTTAGCAATAGAATTCAATAAACATATATCTATGATTTACTCCTCTGTTCCACAATGAGTGACCCATTTAAAATAAATTAATGTTCCAAAATGAATGATCTATTTCAATTTCTAATATTTCTTTTTCTAATTTTACCCTCTAATTAATATTACTTTCATATAAGGATAGTTTAATAAAAGTATCATTCTCTCTCTTTCATTTATTCTTTTTTCTTATTTATTCTTTTTTCTTAATCTGTGTATAAAATCAACTGGGTCACTCGTTGTGGGAGTGAGGTAGTATGATAGAAGAACTTTTACTGTTTTTGGAAATTTCATTCCTAAAATAGCCTCATACCTTTGATAAATGGAGGGTGTGTTTGAAGGGGAATAAGCCAATAAAGCATCATTTCCAAATGTCATGAAGAAAGCATTGGAGGAATTGCATGACATGAAATCTCTAAGAATTTCATGACTTGGTTTAGCTTTCTTAGTCTTTGAATTCTGAGAAGCTGGACTGTTAAGCTCTTTTGGTGCATTCACCAACTTTTCCTTGAAAATTCCCAACATGTTTGCTTCAAATCTTTGTTTAAGTGACAATTAGCTGCATAAAAAACATTATAATAAAACATCTTAGATTTTGATCCAAAAAAAAAAAATACTAATTATGAAAAGTAAGGAAATGAAAAAAGTGAAGCATACCAAGAAATAAGGTGTAGATGGAGAATGAGAATTTGGTGAGAGAGAGATTGAAAATGGATGATAATGGATGAGAGTAATGAGGCATTGATGTAAGATATATATAGAAAGGGATGTGTTTGAGTTTTCTTTCTTTTTGACTTGAAAATGAGAGAGAGGTGACGTGGAGGTTCTATCCAATCCAAACGATAAATAAATAAATAAATAAGATAAAGATGAAAAAGTAAAATATCTTAATCATTGTGTTTTTAATTAATTTACTCCTGTATGCAGGTTAGATTCAGAATTGATAGTTTATTTTTGGGTAACTTTTATATTTCATTCTTTCAACAACACAAATAAATGAAAAAAAATATTGGATAAGATTAACATTCATAAAAATTACTTATGATATTTATAAATATTTTTTTAATGTATTCAACAACTTTTTTAAAATCAAAAACCACTTTATTATGCATATTAATTAATATGTAATAGTAAAAATAATGTTGTTTTTCTTATTTATAAAAAGTTTTAAATAAAAATGGCATTGATCAATTAAATCACTATAAAATTGAAATGATGTTTTTTGTTAATTGTGTCTTCTACTAAGGAGTACTATTTATTTCACATTATATTTATTTTAATCAAATTAATTGAGTAAAAGTATTATTCTGTTTTCATGTAGAATTTTAAAATTAAAAAATAATACTGCTTCCGTTTCAAATTATAAGACGTTTTAGGCATTTTACATAGTTTAAGAAAAGTAATAAATGTTGTATGGAAAAGAGAAATTATGTATGTCTTTATACTATTGTCCTTTATTAATTACGAGGAAAGAAAAATTAATAGAATCAAAAGAAGAAAGATAAATAAACATTAAAGATATATTAAGAAAAATGTTATTAATATTGTAGGAATTATAAAATTACTTATAATTTAGGATAAATATTTTTTACAAATAACTTATAATTTGGGACAGAAATAATAGTATTAGTAAAAAGAAGTGGTCACATAGCATGAGAATCTTGTGATGGAAGAGAACGTGTTAGTTGGAATTGCGAATAAATCTTATCCATTTTCATGTGACATTCATCTGACTCAGCAACTTCCAAAACCACGTTACATCATCCACAGATTCTCTCCATTTTTTTTACATTACTTTTATCTGAGAGTAAGTTAAAACGTCACTCGTGTCTGAATCTCACAAGCCACGAATCTGAATTCAATGGATGCTCCACCTTACCTCTTTTTGGGTACAAAATACCAAAATCACATACACCCTCCATTCCCTTTTATAAGCAAATTTTACTTTATACGTTCATTGAATAAATGATGTATTTGGACTAAATATAGACTAGATACATCAATTATTTAATGAATCTAAAAAATCAAAGTTGTTTATAAAAGAGAATGGAGGGAGTACATTTCAAAGTAAATACTATACTGCCATGTTTTTAAAAAAATTTCGTTTTTGTTATAAAGGTGCCGTCCATTGAATGGACGGCAATGTGTAATCAGATTTTTTTTTTAATTTTTTTATTATTAATATTAATAAATATTAATTAATATATTTTTAATAAATATATTTATAATTATAATTAATATTAATAATTAATCTATGTTAATATAAACAATTAATATATTTTCAATAAAGAATTAACAATTTTTTAATCATATATATATATATAATTAATATTAATTATAATAATTATTAATTAAAAATATATTTAGTGAAAATATATTAATACATATATATTAATATTAATATATATTAATTATTAATATTAATTATATCAATTATAAAAAAAATAAAAAAAAATTATGAATTACACAGTGCCGCCCATTGAATGGGAGGAAAACACCTTTTTTACACACTGTTGCCCATTGAATAGGCGGCACCTTTATTATTTATTTTATCTATTAATTATAAATATTTTTAATTACATAATTAATTGATTATAAATAATTTTAATTAAACAATTACTTGATTATAAATGATTTTAATTATATAATTAATTAATTATAAATATTTTTAATTAAACAGTTCCTTAATTATAAATAATTTTAATTACATAATTAATTATTTAACTAATTAAGTTATAATTTATAATTATTATTAATTTAACTAATTAAAAATCAAATAATTATATATATTACACATTTAATTAAAATGAAAAAAAAAAACTGGAATACACATTGCCGCCCATTGAAAGGGCGGCTTACCTAAAAAATAACACATTGCCGCCTATTCAAAGGGCGACAGTTTCTTAACAAAAAAAACTATTTTGTTTGAAAGTGTGGCAATTTGGTATTATCTTTGAAAAGAATGGCAAAATGGAATTTTGCTTCTAAAAAGATGGCAGGTGGGAAAAAAAATCTTATTTTGTCGTTATGAATCATCACACAAACGTGTAATTTAGGACTACATGTCCGGTTTCCAAGAAAAATTTTATTTTAATATATTTTGAATAATATATAAATTAAATATATTAACTATTCAATGAATTAAAAAAAATTATACTCCCTCCGTCTCATAAAAAATATCATATTTAAGTAATGTGCAGTTCTTAAAATAATGATTAGATGTATTAGTTTTAATGAAAAAAACAAATATTATTTACTAAAATATCCTTATTAAATATAGTTAATAGAGTTGTTAGATAAAATGAAAGTTAGTCAATAAAGATATAATAGTAGAAAAATAATAATAAATGATATAGTGATAATATAAATGGACAATTATTTTAAAACAGAACAAAAATATAAATGAAACACTTTTTATGAAACTGAAGGAATACTAAATAACATGAGAGTACACCCCGGTCGTTTAAAGTTTTTCTCAAATTAATGAAAATAACGATGTCGTCATAAGACATTATCCCTTTGTCCCACAATAAATTACTCCATCCGTTTTGTTAAGTGATACAGTTGACGTTTTTGTAAAGTATTTTATCGTATATCGGAAATGATAAAAATAATATATTTTCTGATCACTATTATAAACAATAAAATTTTTTTTTGATTCATTACATAATTGATGTATCTGATATATAATAATGACCAGATATATCATTTATTCAATGAATCTAAAAAACTTTTTATTACTTATAATAATGACCGGAGAGTGTATTAATTAAAAAATAAAATTAAAAAAAATGCATTAGAAATTAAAATAAATTATTCATTTTGAAATACTCTTATATTTTAAATAGGTCACTGTCACTCAGTGTAAAACAGATGGAATATTCATTTAAAATAAAGTGTCTCAAAATAAATACTCCTTCCGGTCACAATTATAAGTCAAAATAACTACTTTCACACGTATTAAGAAAGTTAGTTAAGTGTAATTAATTTTCTTGATTTCATGTACAATCAAAGTAAAATTTACGATAATATCCTTAGTTTATTTGATAAATCAACTTTTAACATTAAATACTTTTGAATTAAATTAAAGGTATAATAGTAATACAAGTATTAATTAGTCTAACATTTAATGAGTTTTGTTTATAATAGTGACCAAGATTTAAGGTGTTTTTTTTTTTTATAATAGTGACCGGAGGGAGTAACCTATTTCAATTTTCAATGCACATTTTTCTAATTCTACCCTCTAATTAATATTCTCTCCGTCCCAAAAATTATTAATCGTTTTAGGTATTTCACACAAATTAAAAAACTTAATCATTAAAGTATAGGAAAGACAAATTAAGTATAGTTAGTAATATCTCTCATTGAAAAAGAAATTAAAAGAGTTATAATAAGAAATAATAATAAATATTTAAAAATATATTAGAAAAAAATTATAAATGTTGCATTATTCTTTAATAAAAAATATCATTTTCTCTTTTATTTATTATTTTTTCTTAACATGTGTAAATGATCGACTGCATCATTCATTATTGAACAAAAAGAATACACTTTTACTAAATTAACCTTATTAAAATATTAAAAGTAGTATAAGAGTAATAATTAAATAACATAATTCAAAAAATTATAATCATTGATATATTAAAAAGTGAAAATAAATGTCATTTTAAATCAAATTTTATTTGCTAAAACGACAGAAATGGAAGGAGTACTATTTTATTACTTAGTATGAATAGAAGTGTCACTATTTTACTATGAATGCATGTACACATCAATGAAAATATCATCACTATGAACCAAAATTACATGTAAAAACTTTGGTACAAATGATTATATATCATATTCCATACTATGATATTTTTCCTCTGGATAATAAACAGCAGTAACAATATTGCCTCCAAATTTCCTACCATTTAAAGCATTTTTTGCAGCTAACGAACCACTACACTCTGAGTATTCCAAGAACACCTACATCATAAAACAACAACACCATGTTCAAACAACTTATTAGTTTAGATTAAGACTAACCTCAAACTCTATTTGTTTTGTTAGAGAAGACGTTGTAACCATAAATATAGGGGTGGCAATAGAATCCATTAAGCAAATATCCATCCAATCCATCCAGTAAAAAATCCATTCAATCCATCCATTACATGAAAAATATGTTAATGGATTGGATCAATCCATCCATTTATATATATGGATAAATCCAATCCATCCAACATATTATAAATATCCATTGGATCATTTTATTGTATATTTTAAATTTCTTAAATCATTTTATAATAAAACAATAATAATTATTTATATAATTATTATAGTCAAACAATTTTAAAATATATGATATTTTTATTTTTAAATTGAAAAATTAAAACAAAGAAACGTCAATGAAATGTTAAACAAAATCTATTAATCATAAAAAAAAAATGTTGGTAATTAATTTTACAGTGATTTGATGTCCCATATCCATTTTAATTACCTTGTTTTCCATAATTATTCTCAATAGAAACTGCATTCAATAAAAGCAAAAACCATGTCATGCTACAGTACTGCTTATATAGAAATTAGGATTAAAGTTAACACAATTTTTTACATTCCTAATCAAATTAATTCTAATGCTTCCAGATATATTAATTAAAATTCAGAATATTAAACTAACAGGTTACGATTACAAGCTATAAAATTAAGAAAAGTTTGGATAGTATTTATAGCACCAAAGTTCAACGTCAATTTTGATATATATATATATATATATATATATTAAAAAAATGGTCAAGTTAAAAAATTGCTTTAAAATAATTTTATTTAAGTAAAATAGATTTTAAAAACGTTTTTTTTTGTAAAATTTTAAAAATAAAATAAAATATTTAAAATTTTTTTGGACGGATGGATATCCATCCATTAAAAAGTTATTAATAGATGGATTGGATGGATTATATTTTTTAATGGATGGATTGGATTGGATTTTTATAGAAACTCTTAGTGGATGGTTAATGGACTAATGGATTGTTTTGATCCATCAATTAATAATCCAATCCATATCCATCCAATCCATCCATTTTGCCACCCCTACATAAATATAAGCCCATTTAATTGTTTCAAATCACTAGGGCTTGAGGAGCACAAAATTTGTAACACATGTACCACTAAAGTTGAGCCAACAAATTGAGAACTCAGATGCATCACAAATGAACTGCATACCTTTCCAATACCTGCTGACAGCTCTCCGTTTGGATTTGGACGAGGAATGACAACATTCATCAAGGTCCCTATACATTTCAATAAGGTAGAAGGAAAAAAGTATATAAATCAGAAATTCATGAACAAAGACGTCTGTGGGAACTCCAGAACATTCATTTGTTGATTATTCCCTTATTGATCTTGCAGTGAAATAGATGATAAAAATAAAGTAGGTAGATGAGAACACTTCCTACATCACCTACAACTTTTTGAATACTCTATTTCCCTTTGGAATGGTTCCATCAAGACAAGCTTCTCCAACAATTTTGTCTTACAACCATCATACTGAATTGCTATCAATCTCATTCTACAATTCCCAAGAGAGAATTAACTACATAACTGAAGTACAGAACTAGTATGAATAATTGTCTGCACCAAGCTAAAAAATTTGGATTCGGATCCTCTGCAGTGTTTTGCCTGCTGCTTCCATTCAGCCATCAATCTTAGCCATTCATCTATCTTTTTCTCACTTTTCAAAGAAACATCTTTTTATCTAAATATTTTTCATCAATTTTCAGCCACTAGATGAAGCATGAGAGATGGCTGAAGAGAAAGGCAGAAGATGATCTGTTTCCAAAAAAATTGATAGAGATTAGTCGAACAATCTAACTTTTTCTGACCCAAGTATAGTATTCCAAAAACTGGGATGAGTTTAGTAAATAGAACCAACTCACCCACTAAACCAAAGAAAATGTAATACAATGACTTCATATGCACAGCTTTAAGCAGAAAATGGCAGTAACAGGACACATGATATTACACAGCATGCATACCAAATTTGCAGCATTCATCCCGCATGTCTTCCAATATTTCTTCATATTCTCCATTATCATTTAATTGTTCAGTAGTAACGGCCTTTAAAGAAAATCAGGTAGAACGGGTGAGGTGAAAACCCAATAAGGGTCAATCAAATCAAATTGGTAACCGTGGTAAATTATGACAACATGAAAATAAAAAGGGGGGAAATAAATAAAAAGCAAATCAAGCTGTCAAAACTCTACAAGGAGTATTTTCGTTTGACAAAATTTTGCATGTAATACAAACTAGAATTACCTGGGTTAAACATACAACTTTAGTGGGGCTTTCTTCGTTTGTTGGGCCTCTTTCGACTCCTGGAATATTTAGCCCAACAACTTCCAAAGCTATTTTCTGTTAGTTGAGGGATGTAAATAATCGAGAGTAATAATAAGTGGCAAACAAGTAGAAAAACAGAAGGTAAAAGTTTGTGCCTCACCTGCATAGCTATATGTTGTTGTGCCCGTGCAAAGATATTATCCTCTTCTGGTTTAGAATGTCCACTGCCCGACAAGTAGATGACAATGAATTTTATTAATCAATGGGAGGTAAGAGAAAACAATTTAGTCACCTAGATAATAAAAGTTTTTTCATGAGTATTGTTCCATGCTCAATTATATTATCAATGATAAACACAAACAGCGGGAAATAACTGAGGGAATACCATAAGCACACAAGATTAACAGATGTTAAAACAAACATAAAGAAGCTCGACAGTATCATAGAATGGTCTGTTCCATGTATGATGCATCTAAGGGAATTAGGATTAATCAGCAACATGGGGAACTGAGTCATATTCTATAGCAAATGAGCATATTGAAGGAAGAAAATTTTGAAATTGTGTGCCACGGAAGTAATAGATAGACTCCTCAGTAGAAAGGCTAACCTGACAGTAGCGCGCCTTACAGTCAATGTTTTATCTCCCATTTTAAGGCCATTAAGAGAGGCACAAGCAATGTCTGTTACTGCTGGATCCTAAAAAGATTACCCAGAAAATCAATTTGAATTAAAAAATACAAAGACACATTATATCCTGTTAAGAATTTACCAAAAAAATTTTCTAGGTAATTACTCAAAAAAGAAACATTTGAAAAGTGAATTATCATTAAGATCTATATGCTCTACAACACAACTTTGTTCACCTGATAGATGCAGAAACCATATCCTTTAGAGTTTCCCGTTTCTTTATCTCTAACTATGTCAAAATTTCGGAGAGGACTGCATTGGGTCAAATGATATCACAACATAAATGTGTTGGGCTTTGCTTGTAAAATAAATCAATAAGCATGGTTGGAAAATCATATAAAATTCCAGAATACAGAAAAGAGTAAACACGTAAATAAACATTTTCATGACAATCATACCCAAAAGCTTGAAGCAATTCTCTCATTTGTGCTTCAGTAAAGTAGTATGGCAGCCCACCCACAAAGATGCGATCAAGTCCCTCGGCTCCACCAATTGTACTGGGAAGTGGGAACATTCCAGATAGGTCAGAACATAAGGTATACTCCAACATTTTGTAAAATTTATGTAAAAACTAAAAACATTGCTATCAAAGTACAACTTACCCTGCAGAAAGTCCAACAGCAGATAAGTTGAGGTTTGCACTGGGCTGGCAAGGACCTAGAGCTGCAGCTAACGAAGGGTTATAGTCAGTTGGCCTACGAACCCTCACAGAAACACCCTGAGATTAGATATCACAAGAAAAACAACAGTGATTAGTGTTCTAAAACATATTGGACATGCAAGCTCTGGGCTATTTCATGAATGTTTTGACAGATATTATGTGAAACAAGGTAGGTGATGCGTGAACCAGGTAATATGCAGAAAGCAATCTTTCTAGCTCATTGCATTGAAGTCGAATTTTAAGGAAGAAACATGGAGTTAAAATTGACCAGATTCGCAGAGGCGATTACACCAAAATACAGTGGTGATTTATGAGTAGTTGCCGATCACACCAAAATATTTGGAATAGGGAAGAAAATCAATGGTTTGGAGTTCGGACAGGTATTCATCTTCTGCTCTACCAGCTCACAATAGTCCGAAACAAGGTCAAAAGGACAACCACGTATAGTAGTTTTATTACGTGCAATCATTAAGGATCTCAACAGAAATAGAAGTATTAGGCATATTACTTTACTTATCAAATGTCAAGGATGTGTGTTGTAAGAAAAGGTGGTGGGTTATCGTCAACCCTATGGCCCTTTGCATAGGTTCTCAAAAATGCAGGTTGAAAATTTTTATTCTAGGTGTGTTTGATTTAGAGAGAAGATGAAGAATTCATTCTTTGTATTGAAAAAACTGTTCCTGATTGATTACAATGATAGAGCTTCGGATCTGTGTGTGCGCGCGCGCTGAGCTATCTAACTAACTGAAACATAAGCCAATTAGCAAGTGATACCTGCCACTGCTCTAACAGACTGAGAAACAGAACTAAACCAACTAATGGAAACAGATCCAGTATAGTAAGGTACATGATTAGAAAACTGATCTCACACAAGGTGAAGATGAAGAAGTGGAGGAAGATGAGGAACTTAAAGTGGCTAAATTAATTGAAAATAAGGGGAACCAAGAATGTAACTATCCTGATTTACCATTTTTCTCGTTAAATGGTGTTGCGAGACCAAAAACAACGAAAATGAAGAGCACAAATGAAGAAATATTAAGTTAAATGGTATCTCAACTTGGTTATAGAGATGACAGATACTGGAGCAAGCCATAATTTTATTTTTGAAGCTATACCGCGTAATTTGGAATGTTTGAAACTAGCTTCTTAGTGGTTAAGGGAAATCGTAGGCACCATATTTCCTTTATAGGTATAGGTATGTGTGACCAGATAGAGGTGGTGCAAGATATTACAATTGTAGCAGATTTTCATTTATTTAATCTTGGGGGAGTTGTTACAATCCTTAAGAGTATCATGATTGGAAAACCTAGGGGGATGTTAAGGTAAACTGGAGGACCTTGGATCTGTCATCTGAAAGAAAAGGGAAAGAAAATAAAGCTGTGAGAAGATCCCTCACCATTAAAACAGAGTTTGAAATCCTAGTTTAAAGTAGATGAAGCAAAATTTATGGGACAACATGGGAATGGAAGCACTGAAACAGCTTGAGCAACATAGTGTTTAGCAAGAAATCAAATGTTGCATGGAGATAAACTCTACCTGAGACAAAAATAAGATGGCAGCACTGTTGCAAGAACTAGAGGGTGTTTTCCAAATTCCACAAAGGAGAGGGGCAACAAACATGTCATTCAACTACTTCCTAGCACGTGTCCAATCAATGTTAGGTCATACATGCTCACGGTCAAAAAAATGAAAATGCACATTTGGTGGGCAAAATGTAACATGTGAGGAAGAATGGAGGCTGGAGTTTTTTTTGTAGATAATCATAGCCTCAACAAAGCCATAGTTCCCAACATGTACCCCATTTATATGATAGAGGAGTTGTTGGGGGAGTTGCATGGACTCTATGATAGACTTCAGGTCAAAATACCTTCAAATCAGAGTAAAGCTTAAAGAGGTCCCAAAGACAGCAATGAAAATACCTATGCAGTCAGTAATACATAGTGCGGCGTAGCGGCCGACCCCCAAAACGCTATAGCAGTGTAACAGGTAGCGGTATGGCTGCTAAATTGAAGTCGAGCAAACATACAAACATTTTATATGATACACAATAAAAAGGTGTTGATTGTGGTGGTTGAGACTAAAATGATGCCACAAAAGAATATTGTTGGTGCAGAAATTGAAAAACAGGGCAAGAGAAGAAATTGGAGCAGAAACCGGGGAATGGGAAAAGAAAGGGACAGGATAGAAGAAGGGAACAGGCACAGAGAAGAGGGAAAGGGGAGAAGACCAAGTTGCAAGTGGATGTTCCTCTCGTAAGAAAACAGAGCGCAGAAGAGTATGGAAGAACAAAAGTAGGCAGTAAATACTTAAAAATATTATCCAGTGAAAAAGTAATAAAACAGAAAGATTAAAGTAACCTGAAACAGTTAAAAACTAGGGCAGTTTCGACATTATGCTTCAAAAATATTTGTAGTGGCTTCTTCTCGTGATTCTGAAATGTGTCATTCTAGTAATTATGCCACCATGGACAGCACTACGGTCACAATCAAAAAACGCAACGTGGTGTAATTTGGCCTGATTAATGCTCTCACTACTTTTCAATATAATATGAAAACAGCATTTAAGCCATATTTGAGGTTGGGTTTGGTTTACAGTGACAGGACCATTGTTACATGCGATTGTGAAGATGGTGCTAGATATTTTGGTACAACTACAATTGGTTAAAGAACAATTGCTTACCTTGGTCGAATCATTTCTTTTAAGGGTGATTATGTAAACCAAGAGAAAAACAAGTGTTGTACATTGGCCTATTCTTATTCTTAAAATAAAACAGTGAAGGAAGTTTGTGGATTTATTGCACTGGTCTATCAGTTCTTTTAATGAAAATTCAGAAGATGGACTGTACAACAATTGACACATTCAATTCCTTCTATTGTTGATCTCAATTTAATATCAAAATTTATGATGCTTTCGCAATAATATAAATATGCTTGCCTCAAATACTATTCCATCTAAAGCCATAGCATTGCTAGCTTCTTCAACGGTTCTCATCTCCACAAACGCAAATTTCTTCTCGTGATTAATGTAGACGTTGACAACCGAATCACCTATATAATCAGGAAATCTTGAATAAACTAATCAATTAAGCCACCTTGGAAATAAATAAGCAAATAAAATTTGTACTTACATAAATAAACTATAGCCGAAGACTCAAGACACTATCATTGTGCAATAAATAGATAAATTTAACACAAATATGGAAAAGCAAAAGACTAAACGTGGAGTAAAGCTTGCACAACATGAAACAGTTTGATTAAAAAACCTATATACTCAAATGTCAGCACAATTACTTGTAATTCAAAGGTCAGTTAATGAAACAGCATTCTTGATAAGTTGTTGAATTTGAGTAGAGTATGTCAAGTCTTATACAGGTAAAATCAGAAAATAAATTATTGAAAATACTACACTACACCTGATCCAGCAGAATTTCCCCCAATAGCAATCATGACATGGCTAAAAAAGGTTGCAATTGCCTGTTACAAAAATAAAAGAAACTCAACAATTCCGAAATGTAAAGGGAAACAATTTTTACATTACAATAGTTGCAATATAACCAAATTTTACTAATGGAGCAGGCAGCAAAACATACTATGCAATAAGCACAACATTAACTACAGTCTATGTCATACAATACAACACACTCCCATACCACAAATAAAGAAACACTGAAAAACATTAATAGTACAGATGGTACAGAAGGGAGATCATACTAATATGAATTACTTGGAGCGTGAATATAATAACATTTACCCCTGGAAAGGTCTATTTCAGATAGCATTCACTATAGATGACCAATATAACCCTAAAATAATATTAATGACTCCAAATTAACTACAAGCTGCAATTCTTTTGCACTCCCCAAATTACCATAACCTTATATGATTCTTATATCTTTTTACAATAATATATATTGTATATATTTAATAGCAATTTGCAACATTACTTAAATTAGATAAATGTTTTATATAGAACTGGAATGAACCACTTAAAAGAGATGCTAATCATTAGAAAATATTTTAGATCTTATATGGGTGACATGTCCATAAAGAGAACCTGCTCGTTAGCAAAAGGAGGGAGCCCGCCAACGTACACTCGCCGAGCGTGCCTTGTAGCCTTTTAGAACAAAAAAATAGAAACTGTCATAAAGACATATAAGCCTACAAGTGCTTAAATTGACAAACGCATCAGGAATCACACAAACCTGCTGTGTCATAGGTTGAACTTGCATTAAGGAAAGAGCTCCAATCTGTGACAAATGAAATCATCTAGTGTGTTCGTAGAATTAAAATAGCTGGAAAATCTGGTAACAATCATGAAAAACTAGCACCTGTGACATCCCATATGGTGAGAAATTTTGTGTAGCTCCTTGAATTGTATGAGCAATCCCTGGCATTTGCCCTGCATTATTAACTTTTAATAAAACGATAATACAAAAAACTGTAGAGAAAAACAATGCACGAATTTAATGTTTTTCACTAGACCAAACAAATAAGGGACCTATAACAAGCATTCATTTCACGACAAATAAAGTCAAAATGAAAGAAAATATATCATACCTAATATAAAGTACGATTGAATTGAATATATAAAAATTTAGAAATGAGTTCAACCACTGCAGATGCTGGGGAAATAAATGTCTACCAATAGGCAACTTTTGCCAGTTGAGAGTGAAAGGTCCAGCAACAGAATGTACAAGCCAGCCATTGAATATGCTACAGAGTGTACGCTGATAGGTAGGTTGGTAGAACATGCAGCCCAACATTGCCTTCTTACCCAACCATAAAAATAAGCCAGACACAAAACCACACACAACAGCAAAACAACACAAGAATGATTCTTAGTTTCAAAATTAAATTTATCACCTTATATATGTAAAGAAAATATCAGCAGAAACACTTAAACTATGGTAACACATAATACAGACTGAATATGAGGGGTGAAAACTGAAGCTTGCATATGAAATTAAATGAGGAAATCCATACACGTACAGCACTAAATTAAGTGGTCAAGTAAAAACCTGATACAGCGGGTGTTACACCCGTAGCAGGTGGTGCCATGTCAAAACCAGAGGTCCTTTTTCTGTACACAAACGGGAGCCCAAGGGTCAAATTAAAATAAAATAATATTGTACTTGTACAGCTACAGAATTTAATTTTTTTTTTTAAATGTAGCATGCAAAATAAGCTTGCCCTATTTCGGTATTTCTTTTTTCCGATAGAAATCTAGAAAAGAGTGAAAAGAAAACTTTGTCGATAATAAGTTGTTTTCAATATAAATACCTGTATCGCCTTCTAACAGATAAAAGTACATGTGATTACTAGTTAACAAGTCTAAGGGTGTGTTTGGGAGATGGGTTTTGGTGGGCTAAGTCTATATTTTTTGTATATATTTGAGATGTTGGGGAAAAAATATGAAAGAATAACATGATAAATGACCATATAATAATTCAATCCCACTTAATTTATTTTTAAAAACATTTTATAGCTTCCTTAATTTAAAAAAGAAAAAAAAAAAAAAAAAAAAACTCCCCTCCAAAACCTTTCATTTAAACATACCCTAAAGTCCACCCTATATTTTATTTATGCTAAGGTTTTGTTGGAAAGTGATGCTAGATCAATAGGCTCGAAAATAACACAAATATTGGTAATTTGTAACTATCGAAGAGCAGGGAGATAGTCAATATCCCACAAGAACAATGGAGAAACTGAAAATAGAAGCCACGTACCCTTCTGATTGAGAAGGGGATTTGGACCGTGATCTAGATCTAGATTCCCTCCTGGATCTCTTTGAATGTGCCCCATATCTGTGCCTTGTATCTCTATCACGATCATAGTCATTATGCCTGCAAAAGGAATATATCTAATATGTATCCAATATATGAAATGATATACAATACATAGAAAGTTGCTAATCTGAAAAGAGGATAAAAGAATGTTGAATAGTCCAACCTATCATAATCACGGCCGGGTTGACGATTATAACCGTCATATCTGCCTCTTCCTCTAAAATCCTCGTATTTATCATCTCTGTGACGGTCACGGTTGTCATGAAAAGTTTTCCTGTCTCCATCTCTCCTTCTCATCCTCGTGCTCTCATGACCAGATCCCCGGGAACTTGGCTGAGGTATTTAAAAACATTCAGCCAACTCATCTGACTCTCACATATCAAGAGGTTAACCATAACAAATAATCACAAAGTATAAAAGCAACATACAGTGTCAATCTTAATATCATAAAACAGACGCAAAATTGCAGGAAAATTAATGTGAACAAGTCATCTAAACAACTAAACCAGCAATACCCTTATGTCCCGGTTTATATAAACAACTTAATTGGCAGCTTATAGCACAAGGACTAATCAAATAAGCTATTTCTATTTCTGTAACACAGACACCTCTGAAAAAAAGGTCTGTCCGTGTCAGTGTCGGTGCTCGAAACTGACACCGACATTGTGATTATGTTTAATTTATTCATTTTTTCAAATTATTATCAGTGTTGACGTGTCAGTGCCGATGTCGTGTTTTTGATGTCTATGCTTCATAGATTTCTATTACACAAGATAAAATTAAGTCAGATTGTTTTTGTATAAGTCAATCCAAGCAAATTTCATGTCATAAACACTGAAATCTGATTTTGATTAATCAATTAATGAAATGAAACTAAAAAGGACTTAAACTCATCCATAAACTTAAAAGGACTTAAATAATTGGAAGAGAACAAAAAAAGATCACATTGCAAACACTTTTAAGAAAAGCTGAAAACTCAATCAAGCTAGCTGAAGCAAAACAATGACCTAAAACTAAAAGGGATCTTTCAAATCAAACTATTTGGCAACAAAATTAGGGAAAGGGGAAAACGAAGCACCTTGTCGGGGGAAGAAGCGCCGCCATGATAGGCGTGATTTTCGGTGTCAGACATTGCAGGGAAAGCAAGGAAGGTGATGCTGAGAAATTTGGAACCCTAATAAATTCGTCTGTTTGGTTTGGGAAGAAATGAGTCTGATGTGAATCAAGCGTTAATCATCATCAATTATTGTAACCAACCATTTCTGAATCCAAAACATGTGAAATTAATGAAAAATGTACTCCCTCCGGTCACAATTATAAGTCAAAATAACTACTTTCACACGTATTAAGAAAGTTAGTTAAATGTAATTAATTTTCTTGATTTCATGTACAATCAAAATAAAATTTACTATAATATCCTTAGTTTATTTAATGAATCAACTACTGATATTAAATGTTTTTGAATTAAATTAAGGGTATAATAGTAATACAAACATTAATTAGTCTAAAATTTAACGACTTTAGCTTATAATAATGACCAAGATTTAAGGTGT
This sequence comes from Lathyrus tuberosus, assembly GCA_022829125.1. NCBI lineage: Eukaryota > Viridiplantae > Streptophyta > Magnoliopsida > Fabales > Fabaceae > Lathyrus > Lathyrus tuberosus. Next base: position 2,857,074 of record JALAZF010000626.1, on the reverse strand, counting down.
TTTTTTTGCTTATAATAGTGACCAGAGGGAGTATTACTATATCCATAATAATTTATTTATAAGCAAAAATATATATTTCTATATTACAATTGTTCAAAAATAAAATATAAACAAATATTTTCAATCCTATTTATAAAAAAAAAATTATTTTTTTAGGTTTATTGAATAATCCACATATTTGGATTATATCTAGATTGTTTAATTAATTTAAATAATTAATTTTCTTTTATAAATAAGATTAAAGGAATATTTTTTAAAAAATTAATATATCAAAGTTACTATTTAGATTTGGATAAAATGGTAGGGGTCTTTTTTATTCGATTCCAATTTACACTTCAATATTAAATCTTTTGAGAGAGACTTATGCCGTCTATTATGATCTTTACTAAATTAAAATATTAGTTTATATAATTGTAGATAGAGGATGATTAGGTATGGTATTTTTCGGTTTGATGGATTAGTCTTTATATATATGCATGCATAGGATAGTTGGTTGCCTGTAGTGGTCCTTCTGACTCGAGTAATTAGATTTTGCAATTGTGTTTAGATGATACATGGGTGTTTATTATGGTTTTCTCCGGTTTGAACGATTAATCTTTAGAATTGTGCGTAGATGATAGTTGGTCATTCATTATGGCCCTCCCTAACTTAAAGGACTAATCTCTGCAGATGTGTGTAGATGATATTTGGTCGCTCATTGTTGTTTTTTCAACAAGCAAATAATAGTTAAAAATAGTAACAAAGGGGGTAGGTAGAGCATATGTTTGATAAAGAACAGCGTTGAAGGTAGAGAAAAACACAAGAAAGAGAGTTTGAATTGGGGTTTTCAAAACTTTTTCGATAGGAATGCTTTACACACACAAACAAGATATACAAACTCAGAAAGAAAATGACACGTTTAGTTTATACAAGTTCGCCTATAACAAGGCTACGTTTTGTCCACCCGACCAATGTGATTTCGCCTTCAATAAGGACTTAATCCACTAATCTTGAAAGATTACAAAAGTCCATCTAAGTGTTAGAAAACATCTTAGCCCTCTCAAGTATACAGACTAACACTTAGTCACTTGAGGAAAAATAATTTCAAAGATATTACAAAAGAAAGTGTTTACAATAGTGCTTATTATAAGCGAATGAAACAAAATTAAGAACAATCTTTTAAAAACAAATATTAGCAACAACTCTTTATGTTTGAGAATACTCTCTTGATAAAATTTTGAGATTTTGTTTTTTCACTATTGCAATGTTGTTCGTTATTTTTGCAATGAAGTAGTGACTCCTTTATATAGGCTTAAATGGTAGAACGTTTGAGGGTACAAATTTCACTATCAGTGTCTGCTGCCATAACAGTAATCCAAAGATTGTGGGAGACAGGAGTAGTAAAGTCTCACAAACATTTCTTAACAATTTTGTCGCACAATTAGTTTTTACCAATTTGGAACTGTACTATTGTACGAATTCTTTCAGCGCAAGTTTTAGAGTTGACTACCAATTTTTTAATTTGCACTACAGAATTTTTCATGCACTATGTTTTGATAAAAGATTTATGGGTGTTTTGAATATTATAGAAAATTGGAGGGGGGGGGTGTTATGTATAAGTGAGACGGTGATATCTTTTGATAAAAATTTAACAAAAGTATTTTGAATTTAAAATACTATACATGAGTGAGGGGTTTACAAGACAAAATTTAAGAGTTTAAAGATAATAGAGAGGTTATGATCAAGAAAGTTTTGGTATCTAAACTGAAGGTTCGCAAACTTATATAAGAGAATTTTCCTACAATCTACATAAATTATGCAACTATTCCATTCAGCTATGGTGATTATCCCATGTAGGAGGAACTTGGTAATGGCAACTAGAAAGTGATAAATTGATGGTTATTAGGGACTAGGTAATTTAAAAATTCATCCTTTCAACCTTTTTGTTCTCTTTTTGCTTGAAAAAGGACAAAAAAAACACTTTTTCATGTATTTTTTTAAATAACTAACTTATCCAACAAAATTTCTCAAATAATCCATTTCTCCATAAATTTCTAAAACAAAAATGTTCTATATTACAAAACGAAAATTCACGAATATGTGGCAATAATTTTAACCGTGCTTAAAATACCACCATCTTCTTTATTTTGTATAATCTGGAAGTTGCACCTATCCCTTTAACACACCTCAGTCTTTGTATGTTTCACAAACAATTAGTATCATAATAGTAATGTTCTTTCTAAAATACTCATGTTTCATACACACAAAAATTGTAACGGTGAGGACTAACCAATCCTATTAGCGACAATTTTGAAAAAGTGAATACTCTTATTAATTAAATTGACAACTGCATCTTTTATAACCAATTAAATTGATGACGGGTTACAACAGTTATAACTTAGGCAAGAGTAGGGAATATTTATAAGGAAACTGGAAATTATCTAGAAACAAACAAGTTTGCCTTATTACCAACAATAATACAAAAATTATAACATCATAACTTGTTATTATTATACAAAACCAGTATCGAGATAAACCTAGCTTGAGAAATCAGTAACTTATTCTACCATCATCTTTGGTTATGACATCCTTGAAGGATCCATTTGCAGGAATCATCGGTAACATGTGTTCTTGATGGGGTATAATGACATCAAGAAGGTAAGGGTCGGGGGTATCCATCATTTTCTGAATTGTTGCTTTAAGGTATGCCCTATTTGTCACATGAGCTGACAGTATACCACAAGCATCTGCGAATTTTAACATATTGGGAAATATTTCCTTCTCATTTGTCGAGTCTCCCAGATATGTGTGAGCTCTATTGGTTTTATAGAACCGATCCTCCAGCTGAACAACCATACATAAGTGTTGATTGTTCAACAACAATATCTTAACAGGAAGATTCACTACATTTATAGTGGCCAGCTCCTGAACATTCATCATAAAACTTCTATCACCATCGATGTCAACCACGATTGCGTCAAGATTAGTGACGGCAACTCCCATGGCAGCAGGCAATCCAAATCCCATTGCACCAAGACCACCAGAAGTCAACCACTGCCAAAGTCTCTTGTAATTATAAAATTGAGCAACCTGCATTTGGTGTTATCCAACGCCAATACTTTTAACAACTTCCCTATTGGTAAGCTCATCAAGAACCTGTATAGCATATTATGGCGGAATAACTTCATCAAACGTCTTATAATTCATCGAAATCCTAACTTTCTGCTCATTCAGCTCTTATCTTCAAGCTCAAAATCAATCTTACTCGCAATGCCAATCTAAGTTTACTTATCACAAGTTACAATCATTGGATGATGCAACTTTAAAGTCTTGTTGTAGTAACTTTGAACATGTATTGAAACATAATGAGCAATGTGATATTGATGGGAATGGATTTTTTTTTACGGAGTTAAAGTTACTTAGAGAAATATTACCTGATGAAATCATAAGACCTACTGATATATTATTGTTTTCGAAAGGCTTGGACTGTTTTCCTAATACAGTTATTGCATATATAATTTTATTTACTATTCATGTGATAGTTGTTTTTGCGGAAAGAAGTTTTTCAAAATTGAAGTTGTTAAAGACTTACTTGCATTCTACCATCTCACAAGAAATACTTAATGGATTGGCATTGATAACTGTTAAAAATGATCTTTTGGAGAGAGTAAAATATGAAGACCTAGTTGATGAATTTGCTTCAAAAAGTGTTAGAAGGAAGAGTCTTTTTAATTAGTTAGAGATTTTAAGTTGTATGAAATGTTATTAATATTTAAAACATTACTTTGACTTTTTTTTGTTCCATTTAGTTAATGCATAATTATATTTTTGGTACGTCATTTTTAATCATTAAATGTGCATTTTTTTATATTTAGGCCTACTTTTAAAATTAGAACAGGGTATCTGGTATGATTGTAACTTCAAGTTGTTATTTATAGCCTCCCAACATTTGACTATGTCACCTACATTGTTCCCCAGCGTCTACTTTAACTTCTAATTAACAGACTTAACCCTAAAAATAATACATATTAAAAATACAAAAAAAAAACAATACATATTAAAAATACTAAAAATAATACATATTAAAAATACAAAAAAAAAACAGTAAAAAATACTAAAAAAAATACATACCAATTAGTCGTGGTGTTGTCCAAATGTAGCACTCGATCAATCCATACTCCAACAAATCTTTGTCTATGTGGAGTCAACCATGTGTCTTTCACATAATTAATAAATTCACTACAATTAACACACGTATGCTCAAGTTGTTCCAATCGTTAATCATACTTAACCTCATCACTAGCCCATACAACTTCGATCCATAAAGTGTCGATCGTCTTTTGCATGTCATTCACCACATATTGCTTGCATTTTACACCAACATTTTTGTTAATGTGAAATCGACATAACAAATTATTCGACCTTAGAAACACAATTTCAATTGCTTTCATTAAATCAAGATCTCTTTTCGTCAAAACCCCTCGTGTACACAAATTTTTCTTCACAAACAATTGTTTAAGTTATCTAACACCCAACAAAAACTCTCTGTCTGCTCGGACTCCATATACACAAATACGACAGCAAAATTCAACTCAATTGATGTCATGCGAACAATTTCAAACAGAGGTTGCCTATATTTGTTTGTCTTGTAGGTGTTGTACGTAACTAACATAATAGAAAAAATATTCAACAATTTAACTGAGTCTGGATGGGCCTAAAATATATCTCTCACAACTTCCGAGTCATATCTTTTTCTACTCCAATAAACATAGCCCACGTCCTCAATAAGTTTGAACAAATGTTGTATATCACTTCTAGGACTTCTTATTTCTTTTTCTATCGTACTCTTATGCTTACATATTTGCGTGATCCGGGTAATATTCTTTGGATCTCACTCTTGCAAAGAAAGCAATATGTATCTAGGTGAAACACATATCTTTGTCAAATCAACAACATGTTGATTCTATATGTGGTCAACCTACCAATAAAGGAATGACATTCTAATCTATCAGGAAAATCATGGTTATGAACTCCACATTTTACATCAACCTTCCATTCACACTCATCTTTCGTCGGAGTCGGCCTGATTTTAAATGGACATCCACATTTTTTTTGTCGCACTTTGGGATCCATTATCAATATCCTTGTATTTTCCACCTTTATCACAACCAAATATTAATTTGTTACTTCTCCCTCTCTTGTCTGTTTCAGTATCTGAACAAGTGATAATAACAATTACTTTATTTCGGATTCCAACCTCTTTAATTCACCTTATCTCCTCTTCTCGTGTACCAAATCTTGGAGTAGTTGAAAAAAAATATCAGAAATATCTACACATATTTGGTTTTTATCACGTATATGTGGAGGAATTTCCATACTTGCAGCCCAACAAAATTTAAAAATAAATAAATAAATTTAACAAAACAAACCGGACATCTTGATAAAAGAGTTTTGATACACAAAATGACCAAATCGGATAGCTTGTCTACATGTGTTCCGGTGCACATAAACATATAAACCAGAACACATTTGAAAAGTGTTCCAGTACGGTACACTTTTCACACAAAACTAAAACTCTTTTAATAAGGCTTCCGGAACTAGTTTTGATATAAATTGAATATTTTTAGCAAAGGCATCTGGAAACAAAAAAAAAACATACTAGAAAATGACATACTAGAAGTCATTTTCAAAGTCTTCCGATGTGATTGTGAAGGGGTGCAATTTTCAAAAGTCTCAAATGAATGATAAAATATAAAATGGTAAATTAGTTAAAAACAATCAAAAATAAAATTAATATTTTTAATAAAATGTAAGAATATTATTGTAAGGGCATGAGGTTAAAAAATTTGATGACCAAGAGGATATTGGTACGTGAAGCGAAGGTTCGCAAGGGAATTTTTCTACCATCTACATGAATTTTGCAATTATTCCAATTTCAACTAGGGTGATTAATCTGAGTCCAGATCCACTCCATTTTCTTATCCTCCATTTAATTCATTTTATTTAACATATCTTTGTCATGTGGCATTAAAGGATTTCAATGGTCCAGATTAAAAACAGGATACATCGTTAAAAACATTTAATTCTATAGTTAAAAACATTAAAGAATTTCAATAGTCCATATTTAATTAAAATATTTTTAGTTTTTAATCTTGACCATTCAAATCATTAGATTCTACGTGGCAAAAATCTATTAAAGAAACTTGAATAAATAAAAGATAAGAAAATAGAGTGGATCTGGACTCGATTAATCCAACTTCAGCTAGGGTGATTATTCCATGTAGGCGGAACTGACAACTCAGAGGTAATAAAGTGATAGTTATTGGAGACTCGGGAGAGAGAATATTTTTTAATTTTGAAAATTCTTCCTTTTTGTTCTCTTTTTGCTTTACCTATATTTTATTCTCACTTAAACAAATAAAAGCGCGACTGTAAAAGGGACAAAAACAAAATACTCTTTTTACATTATTATTATTTTTTTAAATAACCAATTTCTCCAACAAAATTTCTAAAATCACCACTTTTCTCCATAAATTTTTCCAATTCAGTTTTGAAAAAGTAGGTGCCATACCCTAGCCAAATGAATTGTCTTTTTTTTTTTTTGGATAACAGCCAACTTTCATTAAGGCAAAGAGAAATTACATGGATTAAGCATGTCTTGGTTTGGAATAAAACCAGGCCAGGTTCTACAGCCCAAATTTTTACCTATGCCAACCATACAATGGGCATCCATATTACAAATTCTACTAATGAATATTATCACTACTTGGACACACCTACAAATAAGTTGCCTGCACTCACTAATAACAGGATTCCAGTCAGCAATAAAATCCAACCTATTGATACAATTAACAACATTTAAAGCATCAGACTGCAAAATGAAATTATTTAAACCCAGGTCCATGGCCATCTGCAGTGCCCATCGAATCGCCAATAACTTCGCCATTCCTGCGTCAGCCACACTTGATAATCTCTTACTAGCAGCAATGAAGATGTTTGATGAGGGGTCCCTAATGACACATCCCAAAGCAACAATTCCATCATCAAAGCATCCTGCATCAGTTTGAATAATCCAACCCTTATAACCCATCAAGTTCCTATCCAGCTCCAAGCCTTTATCACGCCTCAGCAGATTGGCCTCACGTTCTTCATTAAGAACGTCCCAAATCTCATTCGTCACCCTCTGCGGATCAGGATTCTCGCTATTATAAATGACACCATTATAGACTTGCCAAATTTTCCACAGATAAATAGCAACAAGCTGACCCAGCTGGAAATCTTTCCTGGTTAAGATATCATTTATCCAATCCATAACACTACCAACCTCAGGTAAGCGAATTCCAATCGGGGAAGAGAACAGAGTTCTTTTTGCAAAGATGCATCTAAGGAAGAGATGGGAAGAAGATTCAGACTCAATATTACACAACGGGCAGAGTTCATCAATTGGCGTACCTTTCTTTCTTAAGTTATCCTTTGTTGGGAGAATATTCTTCAAAAGCCTCCAGACCAGATTTTTCACTCTAGGATTCACATCCAGATTCCAAATGTTGTTCCAAAGTTTCCTCGAGTTATCAATTGAAGGACCAGGGAGATTCTTCTTCCTTGTTTTACCAAGCAAATGGTAAGCAGTTTTGACCGAATAGCCACCATCCTTCTCAACATGCCATAAAAGCTTGTCTTCCGGCAGATTAGACGCCAAAGGGATGCTGCTGATATGTAAGACGACTTGATCGTCAAAATTATCTTTTAGAATCTCCATGTTCCAGCACACACTATCCTTGTCTATAAGCTCCTCCACCATCACATCAGCAGCAAAGTTACGGGCCAGACCTGGTCGAAACTCGGGAAGAGTAGGAATCCAATTGTCCAAACCTATTCTGATTCTTGAGCCATTTCCAACGCGACATCTAGAGCCTTTCATCACCAGATCTTTTGAGCTAAGAATGCTGCGCCAAACATAACTTGGTCTGTATCCACAGTGAGCATTGTTGATTGAAGATCTTGGTTAATATCTCCCTTTAAAGAACCTCTCGAAAAGAGAACCATCCTCTTGCATCACCCGCCAATATTGTTTGCCAAGTAAGCTGGTGTTGAAGTCCTGAATACGTCTGAATCCTAATCCTCCCTCTCCTTTAGGTTGGGCTAACCTCTCACACCTAAGCCAATGGATTTTCCTTTCCCCCTCCTTGGAACCCCACCAAAACCTGGCCAGCATTGCTTCAATCTCTTTACAGCAAATATCCGGTAATCGGTAACAACTCATAATATATGTAGGAATCGCTTGAGCTGTAGCCTTGATTAAAACTTCCTTCCTGGCCCTATAGAGAAAGGACTCCTTCCAGCCTTTAACCTTTTTCCAAACCCTCTCAACCACAAGCTTGAAGACCTCTTTTTTTGACCTCCCAAATACGACTGGAAGCCCGAGATATTTCACATGGTTGCTGACATAGTTGAAACCGAGTTTTTATTTGATTCTATCCTTAGCTTCCTGAGAGACATTGTTGCTAAAAGACACCTTAGACTTCTCAACGTTCACCACCTGACCCGAAGCACACTGGTAAGCTTTAAGAACATGAAGAACTCTATCAGCTTCCTCAGCATTAGCCCTAGCAAAAAGAAGACTATCATCAGCAAAGAACAAATGTGAAATGACTGGAGACTTCCTCGCAACTTTAATCCCGTGAATCCTCCTCATCGCAACCTCATGCTTCAGCAAACTCGAGAGAACATCTGCACAAACAATAAATAAATAAGGTGAGAGTGGGTCTCCTTGACGGAGACCCCTTTCAGGGACAATCCGTCTCGAGGGTTGACCGTGATCAGAACTTGGTAGGTGATACAACGTTTGATTAAGGAAATCATTGACTGGGGAAAATCCATACACTTCAAAGTCTCTAACACAAAAGTCCACTCCAACCTATCATATGCTTTGGACATGTCAAGCTTAAGCGACGTGGTTCATTTCCTTCCTTTCTTCTTATGCTTCATCCAATGGAAGCACTCCATTGAAATGAGAGCATTGTCCGTGATCAACCTTCCTCGAACGAAAGCACTCTGCTCCTCACTAATAATGTCAGGGAGAATAGTCTTGAGCCTGTTTGCCACCGTTTTTGTAACAATCTTTATAATAACATTACACAAACTAATTAGCCTAAAATCCTGTGGAATCTCAAGGTGTGTTTGTTTCGATGCTAGAAAAAAAGTTCCCGGGAATCTGAGGCTGGATATAATTATTCCATTGTTTGGTAGATGGGAAAGAAAAAAAATGCCTTGGAATAAATAATTCCCAGGAATAAAATTTACTCATGAAATTATGAATATTTATTCTCATGTCAAAGGGTGGGAATCATATATTCCCATGGGAATAAAAAATAACCAACTATAACTACCCACTTTTATATTATTTCAACACATTATTTTATATTTTTAAAATTTTAAAATTATAATTAAATCAATTTTAAAATTATTCCTTGGAACCTTAATTATTTACCAAACAAATTGATGGGAATAAAACTCCTAGGATTAACATTCCTAGGAATGATATTCCTGAGAATATAATTTTAATCTCTCAAATAAACACACCCTCAGGGTGTTTCTTCTTGGGGATGAGAGTGATGAAAGTGTTATTTATAGCACTATGATCTCTGTTGTTATTTAAAACCTCAAGAGCAAATTGGTTGACATCTTCCTTGACGATAGACCAGTACTTCTGATAAAAGAACGCCGGTAGTCCGTCCGGGCCTGGAGACTTTGGTGGGTGCATCTGAAAGATAGCTTCAAACACCTCTTCCTTGGAAAACTGGTTTGAGCAGATTTGTTTATGAGTATCTGAGAGTTTCCCCGCTATGCTGTTACACACAGCCTGCTGATTTTCAGGTTTTGAGGAAGTGAATATCTCCTTGAAATAATCTGACAGGACCTTCTTACAATTTTGTTGCCCTCTTCTCCAATAGCCATCCGCATCCTTCAGTCTCCTTATTGCATTGGTCCTCCTTCTTTGATCAGCTTTTTGATGGAAGAATTTTGTATTTCTATCTTCATCCCGCCCGACTTCGTTGACGCCACAGAGTTTCCTCTATTTTAAGCAGTGAATCTCTTTGTTTCGCAACCTCCTTAAACATTTGGATATCCTTTCGCCCACTAGACCACCTGTTATCCTCCTTAAGGAAATCTTGAAGACGAAGAATTTCCTTTCTGACCTTGCTCGTACGCAAGTCTTTGAAGTAATGTTGTAAGTCTTGCATTGAATTTATCTTCTGATGAAAAGAATTAGAATTTCTGTTTCACAACTGATTGACTACCTCACCACAATCCTTCTGTTTAGCCCAGGCCTCTTCAAACCGGAATAAATGATGTTTCCTCTCGACCATCTCTTCCTTCTTAATAATTACACGAATAACAACATGATCAGAGGTGAATCTTTCAAGATGAACAACCTTTGTTAAAGGGAAATTTTGTTTAAAAGCAAACGACATCAGAGATTTATCAAGTCTGCATTGAATGTTCTCCCCACCTTGTTTGCCATTAGACCAGGTGAAAGGATAACCTTCAAAGCTGACTTCCTCCAGATTGCACCTGTCAAGAGTTTGCCTCCCCCACTGCAACTGAGACAACGATCTTTTGGCTCCCTCCAATTTATCCGCATCTTGTATTGTATCATTGAAATCTCCGAAGAAAATGCACTTGTCTCCTATCTCTTCATATATCCTTTGCACCAACTCCCACATATCTTTCTTCCTACTCTCATCAGGGTAACCATAAACTCCAGCAAGGGACCAAGGTCCTTCATCCTCCTCAAGACGGCAACTCCCTGCTATATGGTTAAAGGAGTAAGAGTCAACAGAAAATTCCATTGGATCATTCCACCAGATACTTATGCCCCCCGCCTTGTCTCTACCAGAACCTCTACATTCCACCGTAACGTCGTACTTGAATCTACATCTCTTTTTAACTGACTGAATTTCGTCTCTCTTAAGTTTGGTCTCCATGAGAAAGACCATCAGGGGATTTTCCTACCGCATGAGCCAAGCTAAGGCTCGAACTGCACGAGGGCTCCCCAGACCCCTGCAGTTCCAACTAATGATCTTCATTGGGGTAGGCGGTGTTGGTCCTCCAACACCACCTCTGGTAAATTCTTGATACCTGCACTGGCCACAGTAGAGTTCTTCCTCTTTTTTTCACAACTAACTCCTTCCTCTAAAGAACCTTCCATCACCATAACCTCCACCAATTGTCTTTTGGACAACATAAGTTTAGAGTTCTCCGGGTTACCCGCTTTCGTATCTTTAACATTCTTCCTCCTTGTTCATTTCCTCTTTTGACCACCTTCCTTGCTGCCCAGAGTGTTTGGAGGGTATTTTTCATTAGCAAACACAACTGCGCCTAATGACACCGCAACTCTCTCTCTACGTCTACGCTCTGGTGATTCCTTTTCTCTACCACCTGTTTATCTTTTCCAAGTTGCTTTGAATTCTGGGAGGTCTGCTGGACTTCATTGTCATCTCCATTACTCTTCCCTTTAGCCTCACACCTGCTCTGACTGGAAGAGACATTGAATAACTCTCTGCTACAAAGACTGGAACTTGACTCCTTTCTTTTGGGTTCTTCTGAAATTTTTGGAAGAGGAGAGACGCACAACCACTGTCCATATGAGAGATATTGTTCTTCGATTTCTTCGAAACCTTCATCATTTAGGTCCTCCATTGTTTCACAGTCTTTGATTTGATGACCCATTCTTTCGCATAGAAAGCAAAACGTCGGAAGCCTTTCGTACTTAAAATGAACCCTAAGATTCTTCTCCTTGAATTTCACCATTGTCCCTCTTTTTAGCGGGTCCTTAAGGTTGATTTCCACCTTGATACGCAGAAACCTGCCATTCCTGTGTGCTTCCTTTACATCCATCTCCTCAAACTTTCCAATGATATTTCCAATTTTCCTCGCCATTGCTTCCGATCTGAGATTGAGGGGTAACTCGTAGATTCGTACCCAAAAGGAGCTAAAGTGCATGTTAAGCTCAGATGGTTATTCTTCGCCAGAGATACGATTCAACACTAACAATGCCCTATCAAAACTCCAAGGACCAGCTTTAAGTACAAACTCCAAATCTCTTTTAAATTTGAACTTGAACAAGAAGAGATTCTTGCTCAGATCTTGAATCTCCACCGCATGCTTCAGCTTTCATGCATTCACCATTGTTGACTTGAAAGCTCTCGAGTTGAAGCTGCTTTCAGTCCAAAGTTTCCCCGCTAACGTCCTTTGAAATGACTCGTCAACACAAATTTCTTCATCATCAGCCACTACACCCTCTTCTTCCTCCTTTGATTGCGTGAAGGACCTCCATTTCTCCATTTGCGATGCTCAAGAGATTAACGGAATCTGAAAGAAAAACCAGGGGCGGTTTAGAAAATCCAGATAGCTGAAAAAGAGAAAGCCACTACTTTCTTTGGAAAGGAGAGAGGGCGTGAATCACGATAAGGCTAAGAGAGAGAAGCTCTAGCTTCTCTCTAGAAGTCACGTGGAGTCGAGGTTTAGCCAAATGAATTGTCAATGACATCTTATCTAATCAATTGAATTGACATAAGATGTTTTCTTTACTATAAATAGAAGTGTGGTGTACTTGAGAATTTTAAAGAGAAAGTTGGTTATTTGAGAAATTTTGTTGAAAAAATTGGTTAGATTTCTCATTCATTTTTAAAATGAAATTCATCGCAGTCAAAAAGTTTAGATCAAAATCAAACAATTAAAATTTAAATACTATTTCTAATTTATATTAAATAAATAATATTTAATTTAAAATTTTAACAGTTTGATGTTAATGCAACGACAGAAAACTAAGTAAGATGAAAAACACATTATATAATATATTCTTTGTCATTAATTCTAACCCAGCAACTACATAAAATAACCTGGGTTATAAAAAAACAAAACTGTAACTAAGTTTCTTACTCAGGTTGAGAAAAAAAAAACAAATGATTCGCTATAAACTAACTAGCTTCAATTTGCATTACAATCAGGCAGAAACAAACGATTTCAGTAACCAAACAGCAAGAGGAGAATTATAATGAACAAAATCATTTCAGCAACACTGACTAAACAACAATTATAACTTAACCAGCTGTAGTGAGTATTTATAAGGGAACTGGAAATTATTCAGAAACAAACAAAGTTTGTTCATTACCAACACTAATACAAAAATTATAACATCATAACTTACTATTATTATACAAAACCAGTATCAAGATAAACCTACCTTGGGAAATCAGTAACTTATTCTGCCATCACCTTCTGTTATGACATCCTTGAAGGATCCATTAGCGGGAATCATTGGTAACACGTGCTCTTGATGGGGTACAATGACATCAAGAAGGTAAGGGCCGGGGGTATCCAGCATTTTCTGAATTGCTGCTCTAAGGTCTGCCCTCTTTGTCACACGAGCTGACGGTATACCACAAGCATCTGCAAATTTCAACATATTGGGGAATATTTCCTTCTCATTTGCCGGGTCTCCCAGATATGTGTGAGCTCTGTTGGCTTTATAGAACCGATCCTCCCACTGAACAACCATACCCAAGTGTTGATTGTTCAGCAACAATATCTTAACGGGAAGATTCTCCACCTTTATAGTGGCCAGCTCCTGAACATTCATCATAAAACTTCCGTCACCATCAATGTCAACCACGATAGCGTCAGGATTAGCGACAGCAGCTCCCATGGCAGCAGGCAATCCAAATCCCATAGCGCCAAGACCACCAGAAGTCAACCACTGCCTAGGTCTCTTGTAACTGTAAAATTGAGCAGCCCACATTTGGTGCTGTCCAACACCAGTACTTATGATAGCTTCCCCATTTGTAAGCTCATCAAGAACCTGTATAGCATACTGCGGAGGAATAGCTTCATCAAACGTCTTATAACTCATCGGAAACCTAAGTTTCTGCTCATTCAGCTCTTCTCTCCAAGCTCCAAAATCAATCTTACTCGCAATCCCGTTACTCTCCAAAATCCGATTAATCCCCTTCAAGGCCAACTTCAAATCCCCACAAACCGACACATGAGGCTGCTTGTTTTTCCCAATCTCAGCAGAATCAATATCAATATGAACAATCTTCGCCCGGCTAGCAAAAGCCTCAAGCTTCCCGGTAACCCGATCGTCAAACCGAACCCCAAAAGCAAGCAAAAGATCACTCTTATCAACAGCATAATTCGCATAAACAGTTCCGTGCATCCCAAGCATTTGCAACGAATTCTCATCCGAAGTAGGGTACGAACCCAAACCCATCAAGGTACTCGCAACCGGAACCCCAGTTAACCGAACAAAATGCCGCAACTCCTCACTAGAGTTCAAACTACCACCACCAACATACAAAACAGGTTTCTTAGATTCCAAAATCAACCTCACAATCTGCTCTAACTGTGCCTCAGACGGCGCTTTCGGCAACCTAGTCATATACCCTGTTAACCTCTTAGGTTGATTCCAATCAGGAACCGAAACCTGTTGCTGAATATCTTTCGGTATATCAATCAACACAGGTCCAGGTCTTCCCGAACTAGCTAAGAAAAACGCTTCATTCACTATCCTAGGTATATCATCTACATCTAGAACAAGATAATTATGCTTCGTGATTGACCTAGTTACCTCAACAATCGGAGTTTCCTGAAACGCATCGGTCCCGATCATTCTCCGGGGAACTTGGCCGGTGATGGCAACAAGAGGAATACTGTCAAGCATAGCATCAGCGAGGCCACTGACGAGGTTCGTAGCACCGGGACCGGAAGTAGCGATGCAGACACCGGGAAGGCCGGAGGACCTAGCATAACCCTCCGCTGCAAAAATTCCACCTTGTTCGTGACGGGGGAGAACGTTACGGATGGAAGTGGAGCGCGTGAGTGCTTGGTGGATCTCCATCGACGCGCCGCCGGGGTAAGCGAAGACATCGGTGACGCCTTGACGTTCGAGAGCTTCAACGAGGATATCGGCGCCTTTTCGGGGCTCGTCGTGGGCAAATCGGGAAGTAAAATGTTGGGTTGAGGGTAGGGGAGGGATTTGTTGTTGTGTAGGGTTGGAGATGGAAGATGAGATTCGAAGTGGACGGAGATGGCGTTTGGAGGGGTTGTTTGGGTGTGAGGAGAATGGTAAAGTGGATCGGGAAAGGTGGTTGGGGGTCGGAGAAGGTTGGGGAGAAGAATGGACGGTGGTGAATGCGGCTTTTGCAGCGGTGGCCGCCATGGTTTTGTTGAGATGAGACAAACAGATTCAAAATGCAGCCCTAAAAGATTTTTCTGATATTGTTTATATTTTCCTAATTGGCGAAATTAACTTAGTCAAACAAAATAAAAATTACTCCATTCCTAACCACGTATAAATAAAAGTCAATATTTAAGACTTATCAACAAAATTCAATTTTTTGTTGTGTTTTTAATATATTTTATTTTAGAAAAGAGAAAATGTTCGAATGAAATAAATTTGATTTTTTTTTTCTCTCTCTCTCTATGTATATATATATATATATATATATATATATTCTATCATTCTACAACACTAGTTTCCCTTAAGATTAAGTTAGTGGGAGCATCAATGTTTGAGCATGGCTTACATAACTACTCTAACTAATTTTATTTTTTTTAATTTTGGTATTTGGTTTTGCGATCAATTAATTCAAGAGGGACTAATTCTACCGTGTTGTAAATGTGTCTTAAAATCTTTGTTGATGAAGAGAAAGAAAACATATTTTGGAGATTGTATTTACCGCAAAAATCAGACGTAAAATTGAGGGGGGGAAATCGGCTGGTGAATAGTGTCGTCTGTAACACCCCAATTTAAATTATTTGATCGTCGTGTTATTTTTCCGTTGTTTGGCATTGTTAAGGGTGTGGGGTTGAGCGCGTAGGCGTGGAGCCCTTAGTGGGACGGGTAGACTAGAGATGTCGAGAGTAATTTTGAGTATGAGTAGTAATAGTAGTAGTATTATTATTATTATTTATATTATTATTGTTATTAATATTATTACTAGTATTATTATAATTATTATGTGAGTATCATTACTAGTAATATTATTATTTTTATTAAATTAAAAATCTGATTTAATTAAATGGATAATGGGCTATTGGAGAAAAATAAGGACAGTTTGGTCATTAAGCAGAGATTGGTGAGGATTAGTGAGTAGGGTTAGTCATAATCATAATTTCACAAAGAGAAGGGTTAGGGAGAGGAAGAGCAAGGAAGAACTAGGGTTTTGCATCATCAATTTTTGCGGGAATTTTCTGAGTAATTTTGAGGTAAGGGGGAGAATGGATTTCAATTTAGGTGTTTATATCATGAGAGGGTGGTGAGGAGTCCTTATCCTCGTAGGAATTTTGTATACATGTCCCATATGTGAATTTTGAATCTGGTATTGGTGCATTGTTGTTGATTTGATATGAATTGGTTGCTGACTTTATGAATTTCGTGTCATGCTGTGATGATCTGTGAAATTCCCTGATGTTGTTGCTGCTGTATGAATGTGTATGTTGCAGAACTGGGTTTTGTGCAGGTTGAGTCAACGAAATTAGATCTAAGACTTGTAACTTTGGTTAGTAATGATAGGTGAAAGATGTAAGATGAATGATAGGGCCTAAAATTGATGTAGAACTAATTTTAGGACTGTATTGGAGTGAAAAAGTGAGGATCCCGTAGCAGAACCTGGACTGGTGTGGAGAAATTCAGTTTGCGTAACAGATCTGGCAATATGCGTAACAGGTAGGGCGTTACGCGTAAGGCTATGGTCAATACGCATATGGGAGGGCCAAAAGGAGGCTTTGACACGACCCTCTGCCCGTACGCGTAACAGTATGCGTATGGAAGCCTGACATTACGCGTATGAGAGGGAGTACGCGTATTGGGATCTGAAGGTAGGATTTCTGGGAATGAAACGTCTCTGCCCATACGCGTAATAGGCATGGCAATACACGTATGGCAGGGCGGGAGAAGAGGCATTACGCGTATGATACGCAGCAGGATGGGCGAGCGAGCTGGGCAATACGCGTACGGCCCAAAGTAATACGCGTATGACCAGCGAGAGTGCAAAATTTTGCCGTTTCGCGATTTCTTTTCTGTTTTCGCGTATAAAGTGATTTCTTTTGGTTTAAGAGGTTGGGGATAGATGCCAGAACCTGAGAATTGTAGAATTGGTGATAAAAATAATCGATTTAGTAATTTTGGTGGATTAATTAGATAATTAGCTAATTAAACGTTATGTGAGGAATTTCTTGTTGTGATGTGTGTGATGGTGAGCAGGTATCTCACGTGTGATCAGGAGGATCGTGAAGATGTATGATTGTTGTCGTACATGTGTGTTGTATGCATATTTACTGTCATGCATTCATGGTGTCGGTGGTGATGAATCATTGCTCAGGAGGAGTGTATGTGATTCATCCGAACTCCAATATGGAGTGTGGTGGAGATAAATCATTGCCAAGTAGGGGTGTATGTGATTTATCCGGGTTCGATTGAATGAACCATGGTGTATTGGTACCACATGCATTGTGTTGATGTCTTTGAGTCACATTGCATTATTATGGGTTTGGTGAAATCTGAATGAAAATGTCAAGTATGTCGTGATGGTGTGTTTCTGATATATGATTGTGTGAGTACTACCTTTAGCATGTATTATACACCGTTATTTATTGAATGTAGTTCTCATCCCTTTGTTGTTTGTTGCGTCTGTGCTTCTTCGGAAGTAGAGATAATCCAGGTACTTGAGTGTGCATGGAGTGTGTGTTGCTTGATCGAGTCTTAGGAGTCGCTCTGATACGTAACACGGGATTTTGGGAGTTTTTCGTCATTTGTTATTCTTTATTGTTTTGTTACATATCATTCTTTATTTGAAACTTTGGTGGACCACGATTTATGTGGATTTTTGGTGTTGTTGGCAAATTGTCGTATTTTGAATAAAACAATTATTTCTGCTGCTTGTTCATGAAAAAGGACTTTTGTTGTTGGTTTTAATGATGTGGCATCCTACTGTTGTCATAAACTCTGATTATTTTCGTAGTATTTACTTATTTTGTAAAATGGGAAAGTGGGGTGTTACAATTGGTATCAAAGCAGGTCGGTCCGTCCGGCCAGGTGTTGTAGTAGAGTCTGTCCTTAGAATAGGAGTAAGTTGTGTGTTCTGACCGTATGTTGATTGTTGAACAGTATGGCAGGAAGGAATGATGCTGCTTTTGCTGCTGCTATGCAAGCGATGGCACAAGCGGTTGAGAACACTAATCAGGCTGGGGGTGCGCAGTTTCGCGACTTAGCACAGTTTCAGAGCAATAAGCCGCCTACATATGAGGGAGGTATTCTGGATCCTGAGGCTGCACAGAAATGGCTGAAGGCTATTGAGAAGATCTTCAAGACCATGGGATGCAGTGATGCTCAGAAAGTACGGTTTGACACTCATATGCTGGAGGGAGAGGCTGAAGCCTGGTGGGACAATAGTCGTCAGAGGTTGGAAGCTGCGGGCACTGAGATTACTTGGACAGTGTTTCAGGCTGAGTTTCTGGAAAAATACTTTCTGGAAGATATTCGTAGTGCAAAAGAGATTGAATTCCTGGAGCTGAAACAGGGTAGCATGACTGTTGCTGAATATGCTGCTCGGTTTGAAGAGTTGGTGCAGTATTATGCTCATTACAATACGGAAGAAACTATGAATTCGAAATGCTTGAAGTTTGAGAATGAGCTGTGTCCCGAGATCAAACAGGGCATTGCTTGTCAGAAGATAAGGAATTATCCAGAACTGGTTAGCAGAAGCAGAATTTATGATAATGATAACAGGGCCCAGATTGCTCATTACAAAGCTGTGAGTGACCGGAAGGGTAAGCAGAGGTTTGGGGGTACTCCTTATAGTGCTCCAGTTGACAAGGGAAAACAGAAAGTTGTTGTGGGGAAGAAACCAAAAGAGGGAGGAGTGGTTCCTGATGCTCTCAAGTGTTTCAGATGTGGTGGCGCGGGTCACCGTGCTAACAATTGTCCGAATGAAGTGAAGAAGTGTTTCAAGTGTGGGCGACCTGGTCATGTTATAGCAGATTGTAGGGCCACGATGCCTACCTGTTATAATTGTGGAGAAAAGGGCCATATCAGCACTCACTGTGAGAAGCCAAAGAAATCTCAGGCCAGTGGAAGGGTGTTTGCTTTGGTGGGAACCCAATCCGCCAATGAAGAGCGCTCCATCAAAGGTACTTATTTTATTAATGATATTCCTTTGATTGCTATAATTAACACGGGTGCAACCTACTCGTTCATTTCTGTTGATTGTGTGAAGAGATTAGGAATTATACCGTCTACTATAGATTAGAGGATGACGATTGAAACTCCGTCTATTGGTTCTGTAGTTACTTCCTTAGTGTGTTTGAAGTGTCCGTTGACTATGTTTGGTAGAGATTTCAGAGTGGACTTGATTTGTTTGCCACTCGGTAATCTCGATGTTATTTTGGGGATGAATTAGTTGGAGTTCAACCGGATTTATATTGATTGCTTTAGGAAGACGTTATTGTTTCTTACTCCTGAAGAGGAAGCATTAGCGAATTCTTTGTCTAGCAGAGAGTCCAGGACGTTATTGGAGGATGAATCTAAGATGTTTGCAGTGTTTGCCTCGTTATTTGTGGAAAGCAAGACTTCAGTTAATGAGTTACCGGTGGTGAGTGAATTTCCTGAAGTGTTTCCAGATGATATTACAGAGTTGCCTCCGACGAGGGAAGTTGAATTTGCTATTGATCTTGTTCCTGGTACCAGACCTATATCTATGGCACCGTACAGGATGTCTGCATCAGAATTGGCAGAGTTGAAATCTCAGATTTGAGAATTGCTTGATAAGAAGTTTATTAGACCGAGTGTGTCACCGTGGGGAGCTCCAGTGTTGTTGGTGAAGAAGAAGGATGGTGGTATGCGTCTGTGCATTGATTACCGTCAGTTGAATAAAGTGACCATTAAAAATAAGTATCCACTTTCGAGTATTGATGACTTAATGGATCAGCTTGTGGGAGCTCGTGTTTTCAGCAAAATTGATTTGAGGTCGGGTTACCATCAGATTAGAGTAAAGGAAGACGATATTCAGAAGACTGCGTTCAGAACTCACTATGGACATTACGAATATGCAGTGATGCCTTTCAGAGTGTCTAATGCGCCGAGTGTGTTTATAGAGTATATGAATCGTATCTTTCATTCTTATCTGGATCAGTTTATTGTGGTATTCATTGATGACATACTGATTTATTCTAAGTCTGACGAAGATTATGCGGGACACTTGAGAATTGCATTGCAGGTGTTGAAAGATAATAAATTGTTTGTAAAGTTCTCGAAATGTGAATTCTGGTTGAAGACTGTGAGTTTCTTGGGCCATGTTATTTCTGGTGATGGTATAGCGATGGATCCATCTAAAGTAAGTGCAGTACTTCAGTGGGAGCCACCGAAGACAGCGACGGAGATCAGAAGTTTCTTGGGTTTGGCAGGTTATTACCGAAGGTTTATTGAAGGGTTTTCTAATTTGGCATTACTGTTGACGCAGTTAACTAGAAAGAATCAAGCTTTTGTTTGGGATGCGGCTTGCGAGGAAAGTTTTGAGGAATTGAAGAAGAAATTGACTACGACACCGGTGTTAATTCTCCCAAGTCCAAGTGAACCTTTTGTGGTGTATTGTGATGCGTCTAAGATGGGATTAGGCGGTGTGTTAATGCAAGATGGCAAGGTAGTGGCATATGCTTCGCGGCAATTGAGGGTGCATGAGAGGAATTATCATACTCATGATCTTGAATTAGCTACAGTGGTTTTTTTATTAAAAATTTGGAGACATTATTTGTATGGATCGAGATTTGAAGTATTCAATGATCACAAAAGTCTGAAGTATTTGTTCGATCAGAAGGAATTGAATATGAGGCAGAGGAGATGGTTAGAGTTCTTCAAAGACTATGATTTTAATTTGAGTTATCATCCGGGGAAAGTTAATGTTGTAGCAGATGCTCTCAGTCGGAAGATCATTCATATGTCGGCATTAATGGTAAAAGAAATGGAATTGATTGAACAGTTCTGAGACTTGAGTATGGTTTGTGAAACTACACCGGAGAGTGTTAGGCTGGGTATGCTTAAGGTGAATAATGACTTTTTGGATGTGATTAAGGAAAACCAGAGACTTGATGTGAAGCTAGTGGACTTGATGCCTATAGAAGGAGGTGATCCTAATAATGATTTTAGAGTGGATAATGTTGGTGTATTGAGATTTTGGGGCAGAATTTGTGTACCGGATAATGATGGATTGAGGAAGGCGATCTTAGAGGAAAGTCACCGGAGTAGCTTGAGTATTCATCCGGGAGCTACGAAAATGTATCATGACTTGAAGAAGTTATTTTGGTGGTCCGGTATGAAGAGGGACATAGCTCAGTTTGTTTATGCTTGTTTGATCTGCCAGAAGTCAAAGGTGGAACACCAGAAACCTTCGGGGTTAATGCAACCGTTGGAAATTCGGAGTGGAAATGGGACAGTATTACCATGGATTTTGTTACTGGTTTGCCAAGTACGGCGATAGACTTTGATGCTATTTGGGTAGTGGTGGATCGGCTTACGAAATCCGCTCATTTTATACCAATTAATATCAGTTTTTCGTTGTCAAAGCTGGCGGAGATTTATATCAGGATAATTGTAAAGTTGCATGGTGTTCCGTCGAGTATAGTGTCAGATAGAGATCTGAGGTTTACTTCAAAATTTTGGAAGAGTCTGCAGGAAGCTTTGGGTTCTAAATTAAAGTTGAGCCCGGCTTATCATCCTCAGACCGATGGTTAGTCAGAGAGGACTATTCAGTCGTTGGAAGATTTGTTGAGAGCCTGTGTGTTGGAGAAAGGTGGCGTGGGATACTCATTTGCCATTGATCAAGTTCACGTATAATAATAGTTACCATTCTAGTATTGGGATGGCACCTTTCGAAGCTTTGTATGGTAGGAGGTGTAGGACGCCTCTGTGTTGGTATGAGACCGGTGAGAATGTGGTGCTTGGACCTGAGATTGTGCAACAGACTACTGAGACAATTCAGACGATCCGCGAGAAGATGAAAACGTCTCAGAATAGGCAGAAAAGTTATCATGATAATCAAAAGAAAGACTTGGAATTCAGTGAAGGTGACCACATATTCCTGAGAGTCAACCCAGTGATCGGTGTTGGGCGTGTATTGAAGTCGAAGAAGCTGGATCCTAAGTTTATTGGACCGTATCAGATCTTGCAAAGAGTAGTTGCAGTTGCATATAGGGTGGCGTTGCCGCCTGAACTTTCGAACTTGCATGATGTGTTTCATGTGTCGCAACTTCGGAAGTATGTATCTGATCCATCTCATGTTATCCCGAGGGATGAGGTGCAGATTAGAGATAATCTTACTGTAGAGGCGATGCCGATAAGGATCGAGAATTGCAAGATGAAACAACTCAGAGGGAAGGAGATTCCTCTGGTGAGAGTAGCTTGGGGAGGAGCTGCTGGAGGAAGTGTGACCTGGGAATTGGAGAGCAGGATGCGGGAGTCGTATCCAGAATTGTTTCCATCAGGTATATTTTCGAGGACGAAAATAATTTAAGTGGGGGAGAGTTGTAACACCCCAATTTAAATTATTTGATCGTCGTATTATTTTTCCATTGTTTGGCCTTGTTAAGGGTGTGGGGTTGAGCGCGTAGGCGTGGAGCCCTTAGTGGGACAGGTAGACTAGAGATGTCGAGAGTAATTTTGAGTATAAGTAGTAATAATAGTATTATTATTATTAATATTATTATTATTATTATTATTATTATTATTATTACTAGTATTATTATAATTATTATATAAGTATCATTACTAGTAATATTATTATTTTTATTAAATTAAAAATCTGATTTAATTAAATGGATAATGAGTTATTGGAGAAAAATAAGGACAGTTTGGTCATTAAGCAGAGATTAGTGAGGATTAGTGAGTAGGATTAGTCATAATCAGAATTTCACAAAGAGAAGGGCTAGGGAGAGGAAGAGCAAGGAAGAACTAGGGCTTTGCATCTTAAATTTTCACGGGAATTTTTTGAGTAATTTCGAGGTAAGGGGGGAGAATGGATTTCAATTTAGGTGTTTATATCATGAGAGGGTAGTGAGGAGTCCTTATCCTCGTAGGAATTTCGTATACATGTCCTATATGTGAATTTTGAATCTGGTATTAGTGCATTGTTGTTGATTTGATATGAATTGGTTGCTGACTTTATGAATTTCGTGTCATGCTGCGATGATCTGTGAAATTCCCTGATGTTGTTGCTGCTGTATGAATGTGTATGTTGCAGAACTGGGTTTTGTGCAGGTTGAGTGAACGAAATTAGATCTAAGACCTATAACTTTGGTTAGTAATGATAGGTGAAAGATGTAAGATGAATGATAGGGCCTAAAATTGATGTAGAACTAATTTTAGGACTGTATTGGAGTGAAAAAGTGAGGATCCCGTAGCAGAACCTGGACTGGTGTGGAGAAATTCAGTTTGCGTAACAGATCTGGCAATACACGTAACAGGTAGGGTGTTACGCGTAAGGCTGTGGTCAATACGCATATGGGAGGGCCAAAAGGAGGCTTTGGCACGGCCCTCTGCCCGTACGCGTAACAGTATGCGTATGGAAGCTTGACATTACGCGTATGAGAGGGAGTACGCGTATTGGGATCTGAAGGTGGGATTTTTGGGAATGAAACGTCTCTGCCCATACGCGTAATAGGCATGGCAATACACGCATGACAGGGTGGGAGAAGAGGCACTACGCGTATGATACGCAGCAGGATGGGCGAGCGAGCTGGGCAATGTTAGACGATGGCTATGGATCTAGAAGGGGGGTTGAATAGATCCCTTGAGTTTTACACGTAAATGGTTTACAAAAATTTGTTTTTTAAAAAATTGTTTAACGGAAGCTACCACTAGATAGAACGTCTACAACGAACCTTCTACCAAAAGGATCGGATATGCGCGAATATATCACGGATGAGTATGGAAGAGAAAAATTCAGTTTTGAATACTACACTTAATTACGCAGTCAACAAAACATTCGTTACTTGATGTTTATTCCAATCCAATGAGGTAAAGTGATAAGCAATTAAAGGCAACAAGTTCGAATTTTGCTTTGAAACAAATTATCAAACACCTAGTGTGCGTAAACACACTAAGTGCAGAATTTCTATGAAGGGTAATGTAAAGCTGCTCCAAGATACAATTCAAGGAATTGTATCAATTTAACAAAACAGTTTATTAGCTTACAATTACTCTACGACAGAAATTTTGATGACTTGCGACTTCACAAATTCGAACGAACTGAATTGTAAAAGAGTTAAGGAGAGAGAGAGAACAAACGCGGTTTGATTAGGCAGTTCCCCAATCGTCCTCGCTTTGTGTACGTCTGCCCCCAACTCCACAAATGGAATTGAGATATTTATATATATAGTTGTTGCAAATTGTTTATTACAAGAGAAAACTATGAACATCCAAACCCTCGAACGTCTTCGATCGTTGATGCAGAATTTTCTCTTCCCTTGATTCGAGATGAATCAAGTCCTTCGAATATGGTTGATCCAATTACCGTCCCACGCTACTAAACCGAAAGAAACCACCGTTCTTCAGTTACCTTTACTCGGTCAATTGCGATCTACCAAGACTTTGAACCCAAACCTCCTTTCTACGATCCTCTGATTACAGCTACTAAACCGAACAATTGCGCCAATTTTCGGTTACCTTCGCCCAGCCGAATCCCTGTAGAAAGAATAGTTTGTGCAAAAACCCCCAAAATCTATCCGATTCTTAGAGGACAAAACCAACTGGTTTGATTCAAGAAACACCTGCCAAACTCTCAACCCGGAAGATGAAGATCATACTTCCTAAATTCTAAACATTATCACTTCGATCAATGGGCGACACAAACAAAGATGATTATGTGTGATTGTTTATTTACACAATGAAAAAGATGAAGATGAAGTGAGAAATGACATATATCTTTCACGTTTCTTGTTATAAAATAAAAGGATGACCAAAACTATTTATATGAAAATAAAATGACCCACAAAAAATAATAACAGAAATAACAGAAATAACAGAAAAGAAATTAAGTGAAAAATGCAGTATTTTGAAGTCATGCGTCGACCTCCTCACTCTATGCGTCGACGAATAAAGGAATATTTTTGTGTCCATTGAATTGTGCGCTTTCCCGCAGGTTTTGGAGGTTAGCGCATGAATTTAGAGGTTAGCGCATGAACTGGGAGGGTCAGCGCATGAAGTGCATTTTTTCAGGAAATTTAATTTTTTGAGCATTTTCACCAAACCAAGATCAGAGACACATACTAGACACAACTAAAACGATAGTGGATATTTATTTTTGGGAAAGACAAGATCCTATGCATCTAGACACATGAACGATAATGGTTAGACACAATACGCCCGACACGTGTAGTGATACCGCTCAAATTACAATCTAATTTCTTACATGTTTGTTGACATCATTAAAACAAGGTAAATAGAAGAATATCCCTCACATACTCCCCCTTTTTGATGATGACAACACTTTATTAGCTGTCATGAGATTTGTAATTTGAAAGTGAGCAACATGAGCAAAGCTCCCCCTGTCTTTGACACTAGTTTTGTAAAATTTCTGCATTTGTTGTTCTTCTCCCCCTTTGACAACATCAAAAAGAAGAAAAGACGGTGGTCAAAATAAAACACTATAATACGTAAAGGATCATCACAAATTTGCAACATACACTTAAATAAGGGAAAAACTTAAATGCAATACATGCAATCCGATAAAGTTCAAACAAACGACAACAATATTCAAAGTTCAACAGCAGAGAGCAAAAACAAAACAGAAATGCAAGCACAAATGAAATATGATGCCCTAAACTGAATGGCCTTCTCCCCCTAAATGGATGACCTCTTCCCCTATAGTATTGGTTTGGTGGTGGAAGGTCCTCTAGACGTAGGTTGAGTTCAAGCAATGTGTTGTTTAGGTTTCCAAGACTATTTGCCAGGTTCTGGTTTTGTTGAGTCAAGTTGGCGTCCATCTGATTGAAACGATTCATAGCGACGTTAGCAAAATTGTTGAAGTTGGTAATGTGAGATAAAACTTGATCAGACAGATTGGTGAACCGTTCTTCCTGAGCAGAGTAACGAGTATCTTGCAGAGCTTGAAATTCTTGATGCTGAAGAGTCAATTCGTTCAACCTAGCCAGAATTTCTTCAGAAGCCCGCGGATCATGCTAAGGCGGTGGAGTTGGAGGAGCAGAATTGTCAGGTTGCTGCCATTTATAGTCCTCACCATAGGTTGGAGGTACATAGGCGCTTCCAGACACAGTCCAACAATTTTTTTGCCACTTACCCCAGCCCTGATTTTCAGAAGTTTCTTCAGGTTGATATCTCATCCATGCCTCATTGTCCTCTTCTTGCATAGCCACATTTTCTTGCATAACCACATCTTCTTGCATGACCACATCTTCATCATTAACAGCTTGATTTGCATTTCCTGGAATGCCCTCATCATCACTTCCTTCAAGGTGAACCGGTTCATCATGTTCAGGATGGGTGGATCTTGGTCGATAAATGAACTTGTTCTCACGTGAATGCCAAAAGTAACCCATCATGGAATGGGTTTTGGCAAGAAATTGTTGTTCAGTGGTAATATGAATGTGACAAATCTGCGGAACAGGAATATCAAAGTGATTCAAAATGTTTGCAACAGCAGATGCATAACCAAGTGCCGGAAATTTGCTGTAGCTGCGAGTAATGAACATCCTATAAGCAAAATAATAAGGCCAGTTAATTTTGATCTTATTCTTGAGGATATAGATGAGATGAACCTCTGCCTGCTTAACTCTTGAGTACCCTCCTTTCTTAGGCCTCAAGATGCGAGCAACAATCCACTAAAGAATACGGTCTTTAAATTTTAAATGACCGGTAGTGACACTTTTAGGAAATAATCCACTTGCCACAAAATCAACTGAATACGGTTCCCGCAACATCGAATTCAGAGCAGTTTTGAACTCATAGTCCTTAACAAATGTTTTATCAGTAACCTTTGGGAGAGTGTCATCAGTGTCCAATACAAACAATGTAGACCATACATTATTGGTCACTTCAAATTCTGCATTATTCATAGAGAATTTAAATTCAGCCCCATGAAATTTGCCCTTGATCCCACAGTAGAACAACCGAGTCAAATCTTCACTATACTTATCATCACATTCTACAAATTCACCAAGATTTTGAAAATTTAAAAGTTCAGAAATCTCAGGAATGTGAAAATCTGGACCCATCAGAGGATAAAAGCCATGTTGTCTTATAACCGCACGATTACAAAATAGTTCCTCAAAAGGAATAGTTAGTCTTTCAGAAATTAAAGACTTAAAGGTTACCCGTTGTGAAGATGATGTTCTGGTTGGTGCTGATTGTGAAGATGAGCCTCTTGTTCCCCTTCTACTAGGATTTCTTCTTGAAGCCATGGTTGAAGAAGAGTTGGAAGAAGATGACGACACTTGATTTTCGCAGAGAGTGAAGAGGAGATATGTGCAGCCCTTAGAAAACCTTGTAGCAGTAATATAGAAGATTTTCTCTTGGTGGGTTTTTGATTTTTAGGGTTTTGATGAGGAATTAATGGAGAATAATGGTTATTGATGAGGTTTAATGGAGGAAGATAAGGAGAGATTGACCACAAAGTCTAATGAGATGACATGCAATAGCCATAAATCAATGTGCAATGAGAATATGTAGGGAAAATAGACAATGCTAGGTCGGCGCACGTGTCCTAGTAAAGTAGGAAGTATGGACGTTTGATTTATGCGTCGACCTATGAATCTGTGCGTCGACGCATGATTCATGAATTTTCTGAAAAAGTTAAACATATGGTTATGCGCTATCCCGAACATTTTTACTAAGTCAGCGCACGAATCATGTGTCGACGCATGAACATACAGAAATGAAATTTTGCAATTTTTTTAAGTTCCAACCAGATAAATAGACATATACACATACAGAACAAAACATCCACATGAACGATAAGTGCTCAAAATCCAATAAACATCAAGATTAGAGTAATTAATATGGCACAAAATATTGATAAACATCTATAAATCGGAACGATATTACCTTGATCACCATGACGATAAGATCCCTCACATATAGCTAAATATCTCTTTGCATTGTTAGTTAAAAGAATAAACAAGAATGTTTATATGTAAAGATCACTACTTTAAAGGATTATTAAGCACGATCCGAGATATCGAGAATGCCAAGTTCCCTACGGATGTGAAAGAAAGGCTCTGTAGCTAACGGTTTTGTGAAAATATCAGCAAGTTGATTCTTAGTGTCAACATGCTCAAAAATAACATCACCTTTCTCTACATGATCCCTAATAAAATGATGGCATATTTCGATATGCTTGGTGCGTGAATGTAATACGGGGTTCTTAGTTAGATTAATCGCACTAGTGTTATCGCACAAAATTGGAACGCATTCAAGTTTTAAGTTGAAATCAAGTAATTGTTCTTTAAGCCATAAGACTTGAGCACAACAACTACCGGCGGCAACGTATTCCGCCTCGGCTGTTGACAAAGCAACGAAAACCTATTTCTTGCTTTGCCAACTCACCAAGGAATTTGCGAAAAAGTGACACGTGCCACTAGTAATTTTCCTATCCAATTTGCACCCGGCAAAGTCGAAATCGGAGTAGCCAACTAAGGAACAAACACTACCTTTGGAATACCACAACCTATACTTTGGAGTACCAGAGAGGTATCAAAGTATGCGCTTAACTGCCTTTAGGTGGGATTCCTTGGGATGTGCCTGATACCTCGCACACATGCATACACTAAACATTATATCGGGACATGATGCGGTAAGATAAAGAAGAAACCCTATCATACCTCGATACTTCTTTACCTCAACATCCTTACCCTTTTCGTCACGATCAAGATTAGCACTTGTAGGCATATGAGTATTTGTATGCACTTGTAGGTTAAATAGTGTTTTCGAGTTTTCGGGCTTTTTTCGATCCATGGATCAATGTGATTTTGGGCTTTGTTAGTTGGTATTTGCTATTATAAATATGTATCTCTTATATGTTTGGTGTGTGACAATCTTAGAGTTTACACCTCCTCTTAGGCTTTGTATAAAGAAACCCCCGGTTGCGTCAATCAACCTTTTAACATCAAACATGCGCTTTAATCAAGGTATACGAACATCCACCGTTCCTCTTTAGAGATGACAAGTTCTCTCTCAGTCAAACCTTTTCGCTTCAATCTTGGGCTTTGAACAAGACAAAAAAAACCCTTCAGCTTCACATCTTGGGCTTTGAACAAGATACAAATCACCTTTAGCTTCAATCTTGGGCTTTGAACAAGACACCAAAACACCTTTTTCCTCCCATAGAATAGGAGGAACTACGATCACTCTGATTTCCCTGTTTCGTTAAACGGGAATACATAGGCATAAGATTGTGAAATCTTAGCGAGCATACTAATAAAAAAACTCAAAGTCCAGTACCCTCATACATCCATCAAAAGCATCAGACCTAACACCTTACCAAAAGCCTCGCAAATAGTCCAAACACTGTATTTTTAAACGAAATAACCTAAGACAAACCCCCTTTTTGATAGCATCTGTAAACCAACAGTTTTGACTGTTTAGCCTCAGTATGCAAGCAGGGTTAATTAGAGACATCTATTTCCCTTCCTTAATAAGCTTCACAGGATAAAAAATGAATCGAACTGTAGTACCAAAGCGATAGTGATTCAAAACCACAAAAACCGCGCTACACCGCCAAGTTGTTATTGAGTTTTTGGGGAAGAGCTGAGGTTAAAACAACTTACTTGGTTGGTAGAGAATTTCTTCAGAAGAAGAATAGTGAAAACCAAGGGAGAAACCTGGGAGAAACTATAACGGAGAAAACCCAGTTTAAGGTGGAGTTTCCTACTATGGATGCTAGCAGTAGTGAGGGAACGGTTACAGAGATCTCTGATTATCATTTGACTCATGATAAGGTAAGGAGGGTTATTGTAGCATCTCAAATGGACGATTATACTAGCCTTGGATATTATGTTTTTAATGTGGCTGAAGGACTGCAAAATAAAAGAATAAAAACCTTCAGGGAGGCATTTGAAAATAGGTGGAGTCAAGGGTGGTTGAAAAATCATATGTGTAGGTTTGTTAAACTTCCTAGGCAGAAAAGGGTAATTGGGAACAAGTGGATGCAAGTGCGAGATCAAGATTCAAGGGTTGATTGAATTTGATCAAAGTTATTGATTAAAGTTTCAACTTGGTAGAGAGTAGCAATGTTGTTGATTGTTAAATTGGTATCAACACTGTTTAACGTCAAGGTGGAGATTGTTGTAAATGTACCTTAAAACCTTTGTTGATGAAGAGAAAGAAAACATACTTTGGAGATTGCATTTACCGCGAAAATTAAAAGTTTGAGAAAGTCGGACGAAAAGCCGAGAAAAAAAATCGGTCGGTGAATAGTATCGTCCAAACGGATGAATAGTGACGTTCGTACGGATGAATAGTGTCGTCCGTATGGTAAATAGTGTTTTCGAGTTTTCGGGCTTTTTTCGATCCATGGATCAATGTGATTTTGGGCTTTGTTAGTTGGTATTTGCTATTATAAATATGTATCTCTTATATGTTTGGTGTGTGACAATCTTAGAGTTTACACCTCCTCTTAGGCTTTGTATAAAGAAACCCCCGGTTGCGTCAATCAACCTTTTAACATCAAACATGCGCTTTAATCAAGGCATACGAACATCCACCGTTCCTCTTTAGAGATGACAAGTTCTCTCTCAGTCAAACCTTTTCGCTTCAATCTTGGGCTTTGAACAAGACACAAAAAAAAACCCTTCAGCTTCGCATCTTGGGCTTTGAACAAGATACAAATCAACTTTAGCTTCAATCTTGGGCTTTGAACAAGACACCCAAACACCTTTTTCCTCCCATAGAATAGGAGGAACTACGATCGCTCTGATTTCCCTATTTCGTTAAACGGGAATACGTAGGCATAAGATTGCGAAATCTTAGCGAGCATACTAATAAAAAAACTCAAAGTCCAGTACCCTCATACATCCATCAAAAGCATCAGACCTAACACTTTACCAAAAGCCTCGCAAATAGTCCAGACACTGTATTCTTAAAAGAAATAACCTAAGACAGACCCCCCTTTTTTGATAGCATCTGTAAACCAATAATTTTGACTGTTTAGCCTCAGTATGCAAGCAGAGTTAATTGGAGACATCTATTTCCCTTCCTTAATCAGCTTCACAAGATAAAAAATGAATCGAACTGTAGTACCAAAGCGATAGTGATTCGAAACCACAAAAATCGCACTACAGAAAAATGGCGACCACAGTGGGAGGCATTTCTCTCTCACAGTCTTATTTAGAAAACTTTAAATTCACAAAGTGTCACAGAAATGGCGACTCTGCTGAGGATTCATTGTCTGTATAGGATCATAGGACTAGAGGTCTAGGATGTTAGGACAAATATATATATATACTATTTTTCCTAATTGATATTCGTGTTTATTTTTCTACTAATGGGAATGTGTGTGATGTCGCATCTTGAAAGATTGAGTATACACCTAAGATAAGTGATGGCACTAGACGGGTAATCTTACGGGGAGTGAATCCCAGATAAGAGGTCCCGGTCGACCATCGAATCTGTGGAGATGCCCTTTGCGGATTCAATGCCTATACGACTTCAGTTATTGAAAGCAGATTATTCGATTGGGTTATCTGAGAAGCTGAGGATTTTAGTAGACTGAAACCATTTTGTAGTGCGGAAGCTATCGAAAATAGTTGTCACGCGATACTACCCTCATTTGAGACTACTCTAAGATACTACAGCTCGTTGGCGATCCGCTTGTTGTCGTTATCCCAAGAGGGGTCAGTGATTTTGAGGACAGGTATAAAAAATCACCTGTATAAACCTTTGGGGATGGGTAGAGCCTTGACTTCATGACACCAAACCTTTGACCCCATGTTTTTCTATGTTTTTGTGTGCTGCATTCATGCATTCATTTCATTAAAAACATTAAAACAAAGAAAAATCTTCTCTTCTAGTCTCTCTTTTTCAAATTAAACTAAGACAATGATTGTAAATGTCAGATAAAGAGATTGCTAATGGATTTCGGTAGAAGGAAGACTCATAAGTACACCTTCAAGGTTCCAAAACTAGAGGATTTGAGAGGATTGGCGAGGATGATCACCAACCCTGAGGCTTTCAAAGCTAAGTATGGAGGACTGCTGTCTCTGTTAAGGGTCCATGTAATTGAAGGAATCTTGTCCACACTAATCCAATTCTACGATCCGGTCTATCACTGTTTCACATTCCTAAATTATCAACTAGTACCAACACTGGAGGAATACTCTCACCTGACTGATTTACCCATCACTGACCAAGCTCCCTTTTCTGGACTAGAAGAAATTCCAAAGGATCAAACCATTGCAAGAGCAATCTATTTGGACGAGTCAGAAGTCAGGACTCACATGATCATTAAGGGTGGTATCCGGGGTTTACCAGCCCAGTTCTTGATAAAGAAAGCTCTGTACTTTGCTAGTATAGGGAACGTGGCCGCTTTCGAGAGCATCTTTGTTTTGCTCACCTACGGGTTATTTCTGTTTCCCAACATTGATAACTTTGTTGATATCAATGCCATGAAGATTTTTCTAATTGGAAACCCTGTACCGACCTTGCTCGCAGATGCTTATCATTTTGTACACTTAAGGAATTTGTACAGCAGAGGGATGATCACATGCTGTGTACCCCTGCTATACAAATGGTTCATTTCTTATTTGCCAAAGTCTGCTACATTTTGGGATCCTAAAAGTTCTTTACGTTGGTCACAGAGAATCATGTCTCTTACCAACTCTGACATCGATTGGTACAATCGAATCTATGACGGGATCAGAATCATTGACCGTTGTGGAAACTTCCTAAATGTGCCCCTCATAGGAACTAAGGGAGGAATCAATTATCATCCAATTTTAGTTCGTCGTCAACTCGGATACCCGATGAGGCATGTCCCGCGTAATGCTCATCTGGAAGGTCTTTTCTTTGAGGAAGGAGAAAACGATAGAGCACTAAAGACAAAAATAATGTATGCCTGGAAACACGTTCATAGAAAAGGACGAGAGTCTCTAGGAAAACCAGACTGTGTCTCGGTGGAACCTTATCTCCACTGGGTACAAACTAGAGCTCTCAAGCTGAGGATGCCTTACCCTCATCAAGAAGTTCTTCCATTAAGGGACCCTGTCCTTTATTTTATGTCTGATACGGAAAAACTTCAGGTGACTCTCAACAAAGTTCAACAGGAGAAGAAGTCTTGGAAGAACAAGTACCGTATTCTCAATGTGGAGTGTAAGAAAATACATCAACTGTTAAAAGAAAAAGACGCTCTGATCGAGATTTTAGAGAAATATGCTGTAGAAAATCAAGATGACCAAAGGAATTTGCTCGCTCCTTTGACTTGGCAAAGGAATGACAACCCGATAACGGCTCAAGAGCCCCGGTCAAAGAAAAGGAAAGTTCCAGAACCAGCACCTGAGCTCTCCTCAGAGAGGACTCAGGGTCCATTAGCTTAGACATTTCCTTTTACAACACTTTGTAAATTACTGTATTTCCATTCCGCAATCTTTGAATTTAATAGAACGGGGTCTCCCTACTGTTTGATATTTGCAATCCAATTGTTGATGTTTATTTTGATTAAACAAAAATATATAATTAATATAATCATTGCATCATCATTCATCATTCTCACATAACGCATTCTTCTTCCCTATGAATCTCACGTTTGTGTCTCGATTCTATAGTCAAACTGTCTCATTCGTACAATACTCGAGCCAATCGACAGAAAAAGATGGATGATCTCGAGGAAGAGAATAGAGAGTTGAGAGAAGAGATCTACACTCTGAAAGAGGATCTGAGAAAGCTTCATAACAAGAAGCTCAGATGCAGCAACAAAGGACTATGATCTCAAAGATCACATCAATGCCCATAGTGGAGAAGTATGATCCTAGGTATAAAATGCCGAAAGATCGTCCCTGGGGCATGCCACTCAACTATATCCCGGAAGGATATATTCTGCCGATCACTGAAGATCCGGAAACTGCAGCAGGAATCGCTGGGCCTGAAGGTTACAAACTTCGGGAAAGCGAAGATGCCCGGGGCATGACAACAACTCCTGAAGGTTACAAACTTCGGGAGACGCCAAGAGTCTCTACCGTAATGACTATACCACCACCCGTGGTGCACACTATCCCAGAAGGACAGATTCCACATATACCTTCTGGTGGGAACGAAAGTATGTTCGACAGAATAAATGAGTTCCAGGAACAGTTCCTAGAGATGCAGAAAGAACTGCAAGCCATTCGCGGTCAGGATCTATTTGGAAAAGACGTCGCAGACCTTTGTTTGGTCCCCAATGTGAAAGTTCCGCACAAGTTCAAAGTGCCCGAATTTGAAAAGTACAAGGGTAACTCTTGCCCTCAAAGCCATTTGGTGATGTACGCTCGGCGAATGTCAACTCAGACAAAGAACCAAGAGCTACTAATTCACTATTTCCAAGATAGTTTAACCGGTGCCGCACTCAAATGGTACATGGGTTTAAACCGCACTAAGATCGGCACTTTTAGAGATCTTGGCGCTGCCTTCGTTCAACAATATAAGTATAACCTGGACATGGCACCAGATAAAGATCAACTCAGAGCCATGTCGCAGAAGGATAAGGAAACCTTTAAGGAATACGCTCAGAGATGGCGTGAAATTGCTGCCCAGATTTGTCCACCTCTTGAGGAAAAAGAGATGACAAAGATCTTCTTAAAGACCTTGAGCTCATTTTACTATGACAGAATGGCCGCCAGTGCACCCAGTGACTTCACCGAGATGGTGGGCATGGGAGTTCGTCTTGAGGAAGCCGTCCGAGAAGGACGTTTAATTAAAGATGCTGGATCATCAAGTAGTACAAAACGATATGGTAGTGCTCTCCCTAAGAAAAAAGAGCAGGATATTGGGAATATCTCTCTCAGAAAGCAAAGGTGGCGGTACCAACCAGTAGCAGCTGTAACTCCTGCTATCAGCCCTGCGCCTATTCCAACGTATCAACCTCAGGTTACATAGGGCCAACCGAATCAATAGAAATATCAGCAAAGGACACAATAACCTCTTCAGCAGGCTCGTCCTCCATATAATAACAACTGTACAGCGCGACCACCAGGGTTCGACCCTATACCGATGTTGTACGCAGATTTGTTTCCACTCTTACTGGTCAAGGGGCATGTCTAAACCAGGTATCCTCTTACAGTACCAGAGAATCCGCCTTTTTGGTTTAAAGCGGATCAAACTTGCCCTTACCATCAAGGAGGACCAGGGCATAACATAGAAAACTGTCTCAGTTTCAAATCCGACGTACAAAAGCTTGTTAGGAGCGGGGTCTTATCTTTTAAAGATACGAATCCGAATGTTCTCAGGAACCCGTTGCCTCAACACGAGAAAGCTGCAGTAAATTTAACAGAAGAAGAGTCTAACAACAATTATCAAATTCATGATGCACTCTTGTTGAGGACCAATCTGGTCAAGATGCATCGCAGACAGAGCGGGTATGACTATATACCACCTCACAATTATAACCAGTGTGATGTCTGCTCTAAAGACAATCAAGGATGTTCTGTGGTGCAATCAGCTCTACAGGAACAATTGGATCTCGGGTGGGTCCAAGAGCATCGAGTTCGTAGAGTTAACATAACTCATGCAAGTTCCAACATCATTCAGAACCACGAGATCCGTGCAATGAATGTCAACTTAGTGGTAATGCATTCAAGGCAAAGCCAGTATCATAATCTGCCGCGGCACGATTACAATTCCTATCTGATTTGCTCGGTAAACAATCAGGGATGCTCTTTTATACAAGAGGCCCTCCAACGTCAGATAGATCTTGGATAGATCCAGGACTACCATGATAAAAATCCTTATCAGAGCAACATGATTCAGATCTTCCATATTTGCTTGATGAATAACAGTTTGGTAAAATTACACGCTAAGCAAGTCCAGCTCAGTTTTTTGACTTCGCATAATTATCAGAACTATAAGGGATGTCGTGAGAGTGACCAAGGATGTGCTCTCGTTCAAAGAACTTTGCAACACTTGTTAAACCATTGGTGGCTTCCGATTTATCTAAACGAAGACACGCAATAAGTCAGTATGATTAATGGGAACCCTACTAGGCATCAAAGTCAGGATGTTCGATCTATGGAGGCGGACCTAGTGAGATTACACTGCATTCAAAGCGGACATGGCCAGGTGCCACCACATAACTACGAGCGCTGTAGAGTCTGCTCGAAGAATGCTACCTCGTGCGAGCAGCCCTTCAGAGTCAGTTGGCCCGCAAAGAGATTTGACCATGTTCAATTTTGGGGTCCATCAACTTGATGCCAGACTATTTCACTGACCAGATCAAGGATGTTGTTGTAATCTCTGATCGCGAGAGGACCAAAGATGTTTGTACCATCATCCCTCTACTTGACGAATCAAAAGTTCTTAACCAAGAACTGATTGAAGTTACTTAGGACAAGCAGAGAAATCAGAAGGCTCCTGTAGTTATCTATCTACCGAGACCATTACCGTATGAATCAACTAAGGCTATCCCTTACAAATACGGTGCAACAATAATTGAGAATGGAAAGGAAACTCCATTACCCTCCGTCGTGAATATTGCAGACATCAG
Source organism: Lathyrus tuberosus (assembly GCA_022829125.1). Classification (NCBI taxonomy): domain Eukaryota; kingdom Viridiplantae; phylum Streptophyta; class Magnoliopsida; order Fabales; family Fabaceae; genus Lathyrus; species Lathyrus tuberosus. Next base: position 2,820,361 of record JALAZF010000626.1, on the reverse strand, counting down.
TAGAGTGACACGGTGCGGTCGAATCTTCAATCGAGGAGTTGGAGAACCCATCAAAGAAAAGGAACCTCAAACAGAAGTTCTTGATCAACCAGTCGGTCAGTCTAGTGATCTCGACCTTTCAAAAAACAACGATGAGATGCTGAAGCTCATCCAGAGGAGTGAATACAACATTGTTGATCAGCTGTTGCAAACTCCTTCAAAGATCTCTGTGTTATCTCTTTTACTCAGTTCCGAAGCCCACAGAGAGGCTCTACAGAAAGTCTTAGAACAGGCCTTTGTGGAACAGGATGTGTCGATAAGGCAATTCGACAGTATCGTCTCTAAAATCACTTCCTACAACAACTTAGGGTTTAGTGATGAGGAATTGCCAAAAGAAGGCAAAAGTCACAACATGGCGCTCAATATCATAGTTAACTGCCAGGACGATGCTTTAGCCAGTGTACTGGTAGATATCGGATCGGCTCTCAATGTTATGTCAAAGTCCACTCTAATGCGACTATCATTCAAAGGATCTCCGATGAGAGGCAGTGAGGTCATCGTCAAAGCATTTGACGGATCCCGAAAAAGAGTTATCGGCGAAGTCGACCTTCCCATAACTATCACTCCTCATACTTTCCAAGTCACTTTCCAGGTCATGGACATTCGAGCAAGATACAACTATTTGTTGGGAAGACCTTGGATACACCAGGCTGGGGCAGTCACTTCGACACTTCACCAAAAGCTGAAGTTCGTCAAGAATGACAAACTCGTCACGGTCTATGGAGAACAAGCCTTGATCGTGAGTAACCTATCATTGTCCACTTGTGCAGAACCCGAGGAGGTTGTTGGAACTCAGTTCCAGGCCCTTTCGGTAAGCTATGAGAATCAATTAGAGAAAGGAACATCGATCTCCTCGTACAAAGATGCTCTCGAGGTGATCAAAAGTAACAATGCAAAGGGATGGGGACAGCTTGTCATTCCTATTGACAATAAAACAAAGAAGGGTCTTGGTTTTTCTGCAACCTGTACCCAGACTGCTACTAACGATGAAAGTTTTCATCCCATTAAGGACTTCTTCCACAGTGGAGGTTTCCTTCACCCAGTGTCTCAAGAAGTACATACCATCAACGAGGGAGATTCCTCCGATACAAATGAAGAGTGGAAGTTCTATCTTAACGAGGACGGTTATATGTCTCAGGAAGAGGTGCCTACGCCATTTTGTTATCCCGCACAGAGTCCGAGATTTATACCAAAGTCAGACGTCAAAATGATATACGGCGATTGTGATCCAGAAGGATGTCGTTCTCCACCAAACTCATTAGAGGAGGACACTCTGATGAAAGACAACTTCGACCACGACTATTATGGGCCGATGGATGGTTTACCTATCTGCCAGCCGTACCCAGGAGACTTGGGGCAAGAAAATCAGCCGAATAATGAAAATCAGCTGAGCATCATTGAAAAGAATACATGCATCACCACCATGTCATGGGATCAACACTCAGGTCATTCAGAAAGTATCCAACACAACGATGAATTTGCAAAGTTTGCAGGACTAGAATTCATTAACTATGTTTTTCCCGAGGTCAACGTCATCGAATGGGATGACTCCTCCAGTTCCAAAGAAGTATGGGACACCTTAGGACAACCGAGTGACAAATACGACTTCATGGTCAAGTACACCGCTCCTGAAAGCTCTCGTATCAGGCTCGAAGACATCCAGCCAACTGGATGGGGAGATTTACCTGAGAGCACAAATACTATGCAAAATACAACAGAGAAATCCTCCTACGACAACTCTGCCTGGGAGACAGATTCCAATGATCCTACTCCACCAGAAATCAGCGTCATTTCTGAAGACAAATCAAGGAAGGTACCAGACTTTGTGATTCACCGAGGAGTTCGCCGCCAATGGGTTGCAGTCGATGTTCTGAAGATTGTTCATCAGTCAAAGTAATGGCCATCTTTGTTTTAACCTTTCACCCTGCCCAGGTGAAACAGATGTTTTGATAGGGCTCACTTTCTGTAAATATCCCTCTTCGCTTTGCCCAAAGCGACAGAGTTTTGTTTTATAGGGCTGTAGTTTTAAGAATTGACAAAATCTTAAATAAAATAACGTTATTATGTAATTTCCGCATTAATTGATGTTTTCTCTTTTTGCTTTTTCAGAAAATGGTAATCCTAAAAAACAATTCAAACAATAAAAACAAGCATTGTTCAAAAAATTTACACTGCACACACTCTCGCATTCTCTCTATCTCTTCTAAAAAACAAATCATAACGTCATGCAGATTGCATGTTTTAAACCCCATTGAAACGTATGATCCGATGTCTTCTTCCAACTTTGAATTCCCGGTATTTGAGGCTGAAGAAGAAGATGACGAAGAAATTCCAGAGGAGATCTCCCGATTACTCAGACAAGAGGAAATGTCCATTAAACCTCACAAAGAGCCGTTGGAAACGGTCAACTTGGGTTCAGAAGAGGAGATAAAGGAAGTCAAGATTGGGGCACTGCTCAATCCAACTGTCAAAGAAAGTTTGACAAAGCTTCTCAAAGAATTTCCCGATGTGTTCGCTTGGTCCTATCAGGATATGCCAGGGTTGGATACCAGCATCGTGGAACATCATCTAGCGTTGAGATCAGAATGTCCGCCGGTAAAATAAAGGTTGATACGGACTCACCCAGACATGGCCATCAAAATCAAGGAGGAAGTACAGAAACAGATTGACGCAGGTTTCTGTAGCGCGAGTTTTTGCGTGGTTGCGAAGCACTATCGCTTTAGGGTACTACAGTTTGATTCATTTTTTATCCTATTGAAGCTGATGAAGGAAGGGAAATAGATGTCTCCAATTAACCCTGCTTGCAAACTGAGTTTAAACAGATGGCTGTTGGTTTACAGATGCTATTAAGATTGTGGGTCTCTCTTAGGTTATTTTGTTAAAAAAAAATAGTGTCTAGGCTATTAGTAGGATGTTAGGACTGATGCTTTTCGATCGATGTATGAAGGTACGGGATTTTGGGTTTTTGATTAGTATGCTCGCTAATATTTTTTCCAATCTTATGCCTACATATTCCCGTTTAACGAAACAGGGAAATCAGAGCGATCATAGTTCCTCCTATTCTATGGGAGGAAAAAAAGTTGTTTTGGTGTCTTGTTCAAAGCCCAAGACGTGAAGCTAAATGGGGTTTGTATCTTATTCAAAGCCCAAGATGTGAAGCTGAAGGGTCTATTTGTATTTTGTTCGAAGCCCAAGATGTGACGCTAAAGGGGTTTGACTTTGGAGAGAATTTGTCATCTCTAAAAGGGGATATTTTGTTTGTTTGTCACAACTGTTGGGTGACTGATTATAAAGGAGAATTACTTTAACTGGGATATGTGAATCCAACAATGCCATAATTTCCTTTATCGGGGGTTTTTAACCTGAAGGAGAAGACTTTAACTCAGTTTAGAACAATGCCATATCTCCTTAGGAATTTCTCATACTAAAAGAAGGACAGTGGCGTGGATGTAAATAATCCAGAGGCTTGCCGCTTACAGCAATTAGATGGGGGGAAAAGAGTTGTTGATGTTTGTATACTATGAGCAAGGCACAAATTTTGATTCTAAAAGGTTGATCGACTCAACCGGGGTTTTCTTATACAAAGCCTAAGAGGAGGCTATTGACCCAACAAGAGGGTGTTTTTATGTGTCTCGTACGAAGCCCGAGAGAGAGGCTAAAAGGGGTTTGACTCAACAAGAGAGTCTTGAACAGGTGATTGACTCAACAAGAGAGTTTGGAGGTTGTTTGACTCAATGAGAGAGTCTTTTATACTCAAAAAGAGAGTATTTTTCTATCTCGTACGAAGCCCGAGATGACGGCAAAAAGTTGTCGACTCAACAAGAGAGTCTTTTATACTCAACAAGAGAGTTTTTTGTTGTGCCTTGTATGAAGCCCAAGACGGAGGCTAAAAGTTTTTGACTCAACAAGAGAGTCTTTTATACTCAATAAGAGAGTATTTTTATCTCGTACGAAGCCCGAGATGGAGGCTGAACAGGTTTGGCCCAACAAGAGAGTCTTTTATACTCAACAAGAGAGTGATTTTGTATCTCGTACGAAGCCCGAGATGGAGGCTGAACATGTTTGACCCAACAAGAGAGTCTTTTATACTCAACAAGAGAGTGATTTTGTATCTCGTACGAAGCCCGAGATGGAGGCTGAACAGGTTTGACCCAACAAGAGAGTCTTTTATACTCAACAAGAGAGTGATTTTGTATCTCGTACGAAGCCCGAGATGGAGGCTGAACAGGTTTGACCCAACAAAAGAGTCTTTTATACTCAACAAGAGAGTGATTTTGTATCTCGTACGAAGCTCGAGATGAAGGCTGAACAGGTTTGACCCAACAAGGGAGTCTTTTATACTCAACAAGAGAGTGTTTTAGTATCTCGTACGAAGCCCGAGATGGAGGCTAAAAGGCTTTGACTCAACAAGAGAGTCTTTTATACTCAACAAGAGAGTGTGAAAAGGTTATCTCCACTGGGGAGAATCATTGTACAAAGCCCAAGAGGAGGCTATTTATGTCAGTGACTGTTTCAGTTTAGTGACAAATCCAGTATGTTGGATAAAAGAGAAAATCAGTTCGTATAAAGGGAACGATTAAAGGTATTGTTATGCTTTGGAATTGATCAGAGGGTCAGGGTTATTTCTGTTCTTTAAGGAAATGGAAAATCCAAAGGGTATTTAGACTGTCCAAGTCTATTGGTGTTTTGAGAAATCAATTCTCAAGTAGTGAATGATCTTTGTATGATGCCCAAGAGAAGGCTGGTATGTTAAGGGATGAAGGTCAACCCAATAACAGGTCTGACACTTGACTCAGAAAGACAGCTCTAGCAAATTGATGACTAGGTTCTGTTCCTATACCGGTAGAGGTCTCTGGGTCCTTGTACTAAGCCCAAGAGAAGACATGAGAGCTTTAAAGAAGCCGAAGGGTCCTTGTACAATGCCCAAGAGGAGGCGGGGATGCTTTTAAGAAGCCTGTGGGTCCCCAAACCCTGAGAAGTTCAAGACATGTCATTCACTGAGAATAGATCAAGCCAGGAAAGTCCGAGAATTTGGAAGAAACTCAAGAGATGCCATTCACGGAGAAAAGATCATCCCTGGGGAGTAGAGTCTCTTTGAAAATTTTTAAGGGTGACAGTCTGAGAAAGGGTTCACATAGAATGCTGCCTTTCACGCCTCCATATTGTTTAACCCCAAGAGGAGGGAAGACTGTGTCTGGTAATCCTATGGGGATCTAGTTTTATTTGTATTTAAGAGTGACCAACAGGGCTTGACCTAGTGCTAGACGTAGTTGTCTGGGAAAAATCTAAATAACTATACTAGTATTACACAGTGGATATTTGACAAGTATATAAAAGTTTGTGAAAGAAGACTTACAGTGAGCAACCCCACAATACAGTTATATATATATGAAAGTAGATAAAGAAAGCGAGTAAACACTTACTCGGTTGTAGAGCTTCCATGTTGTTTTGTTAGTTTGTTCAACAAAGAAAGCTTTGATAACAATATTATATTCAAAATCAAAGGAGAAAGTGCTTTGAAAAGGTTGTTGGGGCTTACAGCTCAAGGAGAGGCCCAAGGATTTATCAGTTATTGCACTGTTGTTTGAAATTATATAGGGACATATACAAGTGACTGATGCCCAAAAAGGTTTTCTGTACAAAGGGATGGGTCTTACACTCTCTCAAGAGGCCCAAAGGTGTTTAAAGAAAAAGAATGGGGCTTATAACACGAGGGTAGGCCCAGATGATTTGTTTTTTTGAACTGGCGACCGCGCCGAGGTTTCTTTAACGTACTGGGTCTTATACAATGCACTGAGGCCCAAAAAGTTTTGGTTAAAAGGGGGTTGGGTCTTACACTCTAATAGAGGCCCAATGATTTATTTTTGTACAAGTGGTGGGGCTTACAACTCAAGGAGAGGTCCAAAATGGTTTTTGTTTGAGAACGACGATCGCGCCGTTGTTTTAAAAATGTACAGAGGGACTTATACAATAAGTGAGGCCCAAAAAGGTTTATGTACAAAAAGGGTTGGGACTTACACTCTATTAGAGGCCCAAAAATTAAAGATGGGTCTTGTCGCTCCCGGGATTTTCATCTTAGTACAAACGCGAAAGTGGCACCGAAACAGAGTCACCAGCAATGTGTATTTATCCCAAGAGAGGGAAAGAAAACACCGCATAAACCTGAAGAGAAAGGAAAGAGCATGGTCTTACGACCAAGAGAACTGGGTTCGGGAGTCGGTTACGTGAGAGGAAGGTATTAGCACCCCCTCACGTCCATCGTACCCGATGGGATCCACGCTTGCTTGTCTCAATCAAAGGGTGTCGTCGTCTGGAGCTCCACTGCTACTGGAAAGGAAAGGAACAGAAAAAAAGAAAAGGAAAAGAGAAAGAAAAAGAAACAAATGTAGGGAAAATAAAAGAAGTGCTCGAATGGGCCCTACCCCACTGCCTACGTATCTCACCGGGAACATGAGAATCAGAGCGACGTAGTTCCCCTAACTAGGGAAAAGTTGTTTGTGTTTTTTAGAGAACGACTTACGTTCTAGCTCAGGTGTTGCAGGCTCGCTGGTCCGAGTGCGTTACCATCTTGCAGGAGAACGAGTAGGAGCACGTTCGTACGCTAAGAGTGAGTGAGATGAGAAAAGAATTCCCGAAGGAAAGACGTTATTGTTTGTTTGAAGTTTTTTAGAAAGAAGTGTTTTGATTGTTTTGTGTTTTGTAATGCGCATTGTATTTAAGTCCCTCATGTAAGATCGAATGCCTCGCATAACGACCCGAGATGGGACGCACGCTAAACATTCCAAGAAAATGAGAGAAGATCCCTCACTATCTTGTTCTTGCATGAAAGGCCTAAATACAATGTTTGTTTTCCTTTATTAAATATTTTTTACTTTTTGCTTGAAGATGAGAAGAGAAAACGCAAAGGAAATTCTAAAGGGAAACTAAGGGTCCTAACGTTATCATGCATGGAGGTCCTATGGTTAGTGAGGTTTGAAAGAGGAAGCCTAACCAAAACCTAATGCTAATCCTACTCCAAACTTAATCAAAAATTAAGTTGGACTAGGTAGCTCTAAGGGGAAAATAATCCAAGACTTGACTAAGTCTTGAGATTCAAGGGATGTGAAAGAGTGAAAGAGAAGAAAAGAAAAAGAGAAATGAGATACAAAGATAGGGCAGCAAGCACATCATAATCATCATATCCAAATCACATCATAAAACATGCTTCAAAAATCACACAAGCACATCTCAAGTACACAAGTGAAAGCACACAAGAAAAGATGCAAGTAAACTTGCATAAGAAGTACAATTAAGCATCAACGAACTTTACACAAGGATGAAATGGACAAAATAAGATGAACATGAATCCAAATCAGAACTTAAGACATCTCATGATCTATTAATTCAAACACACAAAAGTACCTCACATCATGATGCATTATGAGCCAAAGAAGCAACAAAACATTTAATAATGACATGCATTACACAAATCGTCCCAAAATGAACATGTGAAGTGAAAACCAAGTAATGAACTCAAGAGGGCAGTAACATATGCATCAACAACATACCAAGTTCAAACTCAAGTCACATAAGATGAATCATTGAACAACACACTCCAAACATGCATCAAAATTAAACAAGACATCCACTTATCATTCATGCAAGCAAACCAAAGGACATGTGGAGCAAAGAGTGAGAACATGTCACATAAAGCACCTTAAACCAAGAGGGTCAGAATCTAAAACATGTCATACAAGTCAAACAAAAGGCCTCATGCATTGGTTGTTTCATACAAGGGAGCATTGCACAAGATTAGGTCAAACATACCACAAAATTCAAGTCAAACAACACCAACTTAGAAAATCAAGATCAAATTGGAAAATGAATCAATGAAGATGATTCCAAAGCCACAAACAAGATCAAACAGAACATGATTACACCATATAATCATCTCAAGCATCAATCAATCACAAGTAAACAAATGCACTCAAACTAGGTCAAGTGTCTAAGCATGCTTCAATCAAATTCAAACCACAAGTAAAAATCAACCAAAAATAGAAAAGTGGTTCAATAAATTCCCAAAAAATAATCCAAGGCAAGCTTAAACATCCAATTAGCATGTGCAAAAATATTGGAACAGAATTAGCTCAAGAACATGTTCAAACATGTTCCACAAGTCAAGATATGCACATAACCGAACAATAATCGAGGGGTATCAAAAATCACATGAAAAACAATCAAAGGTGATCACCAAGGCAGCAACATGACATGAAAACAATCCTCAATTAAGTGTCAAAACATGGCAAAAAGTTCAGCTCAATAAGGCATGGAAAGATCATCAAACATAAGCACTAATCACAAAGGTAAACATAGAAGACACTTTGGAAAATAAAATCAGAAATAATTACGAAAATAAATGGAAAATGAAAATAAAATTCATAGAAAATTAAATAAGACATTAAAATACGTTCATGATTTTTTTTTGGAATTTTTTGATAAGAGAAAGTATTTTTAATAATAAAAAAAGTGTGACGAAAATAAAAAAGAAAATAAAAAATGATTTAAAATGGTGGGGTGCATTAATCACATACGTATGCGCTGGGCCTAATTCAGGTAGGGTGCGAAAATGAATTCGTGCAGGCCCATGAGACCATGTCACATGTGTTCAGAATTTTTAAAATAAAAAGGAAATAAATGGTTTCAAATGTAACAAAAAAACATGTGACTTATGTATCAATTGGTCCATTGTAATTTAAGTTACTAAAAGACAAAATAAAATAGCAACCACTCATGCGCTGCCACCTAATCATCTTCTACCACAAAGCCATGCAAAAACGCAGCAAACTCAAGAACAAATGCAGAATTTCGAATTTTTACCAAGAATAACTATCAAACTTCAAATCTCCATAACTCACTCAATTCTCAACGAAATCAAACGAAATTTAAACCAAAATTGAAGTTCGAAGAACAAGGATCATCACTATACCATTAGTTTCTCAAACTAATCACTCAAACACAAAGATAATAGGCATGAAAGTCATAGGTTCAAGTATGTAAACCAACACACATTCAAAATAGCACGAAATATTTGAGCCTAGCTCCAATGCCTTTGTGAAAAGGACTTCAGATGCAAGATGTGGATGCTTCTAACATACATTAAAACCCTAAAATGAGAGAGATAGAGAGGAAGCAACTTACTAAGTGGAGAATGGTCCACTGCCTTCTTCAACTTCCAGTACAAAAGAAACCCAATAATCATGATCTTTAAGCTCCAATGATGAAGAATAAACCCAGAAATCAAAGCTTCCTTGAGTGAGTTGAGAGAAATAATGAAAACTTTGAAAAAACAAGCAAGAAGTTCAGATCCGGAAATGAGCCAATGTCTGGCCGGTTTGGAGTGTTTTTAGCTTATATATGAAGAGTTTAGGGTTGGAAACGAAGCTAATGGGTCAGACCTGGTTGCTTTGGCTTGGAGAGGGAAAAAAAGAAAAATTGCACATGGTATGGTGTAGGTTCGGATGGGGTTTGGTTTGGCATATTTGGTTCTGATTTTTGGCTCGGAATAGGGTACAAATTCGTGCAATATTGGGCTGGTATCATGTGCTAGCTTGGTGAGTTCAAACAAACCCAATTTGCATTTACCAAAAATGGCCACTTTTGTGATTCTCTCTCTTTCATGGCAGGTGGTGTGTTTAGTTATTTTGGGTAAATATTGGTGAGAAAGAATACATGGTACGCATGGAATAAAGTGGGACATGTTGCTGCATGATCATGTCAAGATTTTTCCCACAACATTACACCAAATTTTCAAGTTTGAGCAACTTGGAGTATGTGACTTTGAATGGTGATATCTTGGTGTGTAAGGGACCATTTCATGAGTTTTTTGGATCACTAGAAACTAGGGAATACCATGAACAAGTTTGGTGTGGAAAGCAAGTGGAAATGATGCTTTAATCAATGAGAAAAATCAGGTTGAAAGTGTGTGTGCAAATCTGTCCAATAATAACTTAGAAAAAAAATATCAGTTTTCACATTTTACAACTTGAAGATTCCAACTTTGGGACACCATAACTCTCTCAAAAATAATCCAAATGAGACAAACTTTACATGGTTGGAAAGCTTGGAACAAGCTCTACAACTTTCATGTTTGAGGAAAATTGAAATGAAGCTCGTATCCTGATGGAAATTGGCTTGGAAGATGGCTGAATTCATGCTAAAACTTTCCCAAAATGGCAACTTCCTAAAAACCTAGATTTCCAAAAATGGCAACTTTTCCACATTCTTGAATTTTCATAAATCCTTGAACATTTCTTGATAAAATCTTGTCCATGGACCATATTTGACTTGAAAATCATGATGTTGACCTCAAAAAGTCAGGAGTTGACTTTTTCACTGCACAGTTGACTTTATTCCCAATTCTCCTAATTTTGAAATGTCTGATCAATTAAAAACCTTCTGAAACAAATTGATGGGCAATCTTCCATCCCTAGACACTTGAGGACATGAGGAATACCATGGGATCAAGTCTTGCCCAAAAAATCAGAAATAAACTGATTTTATGGCAAACCCTAGTTTTGGTACCCTCTGGTTAGGAGGAAATAGCACATCCTCCAAATTCAAATTCCTCTGAATATGTTGTGTATCATGTCCACCCATGATGACATGTGCCACTTGGAGATGATAAAGAATCAAAGAGCTTGCTCATTTGGGGGTCAGATCCCAACTTTTGACTGCCTTGTATAGGAGATCATGCACTGTCCAATCTTCTTGATGAATTCTCCTCTTTCCATGACTTGTGAGATTAAATGGAGATGATACATGATGTAAGAGGTCCTTGAAGCTTGTGAGAAACACTTGGTCTTCTTCTTTGGATGATCAACACCTTAGGGAATCACCTGGTCACATGCCCTTATGTAAGATGCAATGTTAAATGCTTGATGCTTTATTTTTCTATGCTCGAATGCAATGCAATGCAATGAAAGCTCATGCTAAATGAAATGAGGAAAAGAGAGGGCAAATTTTGGGGTATTACAGCTGCCCTTATTCAATCACTGTAGACCTGAACGGATGATAACGATTGCTGTCATACTTTCAAGGTATGGAGGGATTGAATACTGACAATAACCCAAAAATTTGCACTCAGCCGGGAAGAAGAAAAGGGATAAACCCAACCAAACGAACTCTGCTTGAATAAAAAAATCTGATGATGAAGAAAACCACTAGAGAGATGTCTTTTATACAACGCCAGACGACTACTGGCTTGCCACTCTACGGGTGGACTTTAGCAACGTCTTTTATACAACGCCAGACGACTGCTGGCCTGCCACACTACTGGTGGACTTTAGCAACGTCTTCTGTATAATGCCAGACGACTACTGGCCTGCCACACTACGGGTGGACTTTAACAATGTCTTTTAGCACAACGCCAGACGACTACTGGCCTGCCACACTACGGGTGGACTTTAACAATGTTTTTTAGCACAACGCCAGACGACTACTGGCCTGCCACACTATGGGTGGACTTTTGACAATGTCTTTTAGCACAACGCCAGACGACTACTGGCCTGCCACACTACGGGTGGACTTTTGCCAATCTACGGTTGGACTTTGCAGCTGAATTGCCACACTACGGGGGACTTTTGCCAATCTACGGTTAGATTTGCTGAGATGCCACACTACGGGGGACTTTTGCCAATCTACGGTTGGACTTGCTGAGATGCCACACTATGGGGGACTTTTTCCAATCTACGGTTGGACTTGCTAAGATGCCACACTACGGGGGACTTTTGCCAATCTACGGTTGGACTTGCTGAGATGCCACACTATGGGGGACTTTTTCCAATCTACGGTTGGACTTAGCTGCGGTCTTTTAAAGGGAGTCAGGCGACTACTGACTTGCCACACTACGGGTGGACTTGTGCCAAGCTACGGTTGGACCTTACAATGATTTGCCACCCTTGGATGGACCTTTCGCCAATCTACGGCTGGACTTTACAATGATTTTCCACCCTTGGATGGACCTTTCGCCAATCTACGGTTGGACTTCAAGAATGATTTGCCACCCTTGGATGGACCTTTCGCCAATCTACGGTTGGACTTTCCAATGATTTGCCACCCTTGGATGGACCTTTCGCCAATCTACGGTTGTACTTCAAGAATGATTTGCCACCCTTGGATGGACCTTTCGCCAATCTACAGTTGGACTTTGATGACGTCTTTTAACATTGCCAGACGACTACTAGCTTGCCACTTTATGGGTGGACTTTAGCAATTCCAATATTGGATTACGCTCTGCATTCGTGTCAGACATCTTTGTTAACTCTGCTGAGGAATAATGACCCATGATTTGATCTCGGAGACTCTTGAAAGGATAATATCTCTGCTGGAGAATGAATGAACAATCCGTCTGTTTCGAACTGTCAGACTTGCCAAAAATAAATTGGACTTTGGGATATGATGATTCTGCCAGGCATTACTTGCTTGGGGCTGGATTCTGGTCACAGCAACTCCGTTGGGGATGAGAATTTTCTGTCTTGGCGTCTTGCTAGAAAAGAAAAGTCATTAAAACTCTGCTTGAGGATCTATCAAACCTGAGATCCTTTGCGGGGAGAATCAACTTTCTAACTCGGCTGGGGAAATAGTGCATTATCACTTAGCTGAAGAATAGATTATGTTGATCAATAAGCCTCTGTGGGGCCAAATAAATAGACTCAGCTGGGGAATACTGTTGACAAGATTCAATGCTGAACTCTGTGGGGATACCGCTACCAGAGATACGATTTTGCTGGGGATCAGGGCTACTCTGTCGGGGATATGCAAATCCTGGTTAGAACATGTTCTGCTGCAACATGCTGGGAGAGAGTCCTTAGATCTGCTGGGAAACCCAAAGCAACTCCATGGTAGTCTGCCGAGGAATAAGACTGTCGAGCTTAAGATAAGTATTATAATGCCTCATGTTAGGCGAACTTTCCATTTGATGATTCCGTTGGGGATAATGAGTTTATCATCAACTTTGCTGGAGAAAACTGCTTTAAAGCGTCTTGTGCTGGGCAATGCCTTTTGAGAGGATTTTACAGAAGACCAAGCGTCTTCAAACTCTACTGGGGATCAAAGATCTACAACATCTCCTGCCGGGGGAAATTCAACATGCCCCATGCTCGGGAAGGCCAACAACTTGCTTTCTGCTCCATGATACCAGACTTACTTGAAGAAACATCATAAGAGGATTTTACAGAAGATCAAGCATCTTCAAACTCCTAACGACTTTACTGGGGATTAACCATCAACCTCGGTGTCTACGAAGCAACTCTACTAGAGGGTTTGCAACCGTTGTCGGCGCAGAAAAGCTTGTAACTGTTGGAAGTACTGAATGAGAGAATCAACGATATCCAGTTAAACTCAAATTACCGATATCGAGACGTCGTGAACGACCGTCGACCGAATGATGGACTCAATCAGTAAGCGTTATGACAAAAAGGGTGACCAGTAAACCCTTCCCTGAACATGATTGCCCCAGTCTCTTGCGTGGGAATAAGTGATTATCCATCTTGTGCTTGAAATCATCTGAATCTGTTACCTGCAACAAAAGAAGACACACACATGCCCCAGAATATTGCGTGGTTTGATTCCACCATCCAGGATTACTCAACATTCAAAGTAATTCTAAATATATTCTGCACGTGTTATTGTGAAGCCACCATGTTTTCAAATGCAATATTTTATCAAAAATTCGGACATTTTGCGAACAAGGCAGTAAAACAAAATAAGAAGCTTTTAATTGAAATTCAATTTATTGATCAAAAGGCCCAGAATAGGCAATTACATCAGGAAGCAATCCCTGGAAAGAGGCGATCGCTGAAAATTGAGAAAAAAACTATCCTAATGGCAATGTGAAAACGACGTTCCACTGAGTTTCAATTCTGCTATGGCCAGTATGTCTTCAAAACTCTCCGACCTTGCCTTCTGAGGAATGATCAGACCGATTCCTACCCTTTGGAATGTCAATTGTTGAAACGATGATGGAGTACAGATAACTCAAATCATAGTCGGTCGCTTAAATCCCTATTTTGCGTGGACCGCCCTTTCGGGTTTTCAATCCACCGGGATACCCTTTTTTGCCTGAGTCGTCCTTGCGGATTTTCAACTCACCGGGTGTACAATTTTTCATTTATTATCCCTAATTTTTGCCCGAACCTTTTTATTCTGTTTTTGTGGTTCGCCGGGATGCCCTTTTTTTTCCTGGACTTTTCTTTTTTTGTCCAGCGGGTCTATTCATGCGAAGTATTTTTTGACTACGTCTGAGTTGACAGGGGATGAAAAGTCTTCGCCATCCATGGTTGTAAGTAATAAGGCTCCGCCCGAGAAAACTTTCTTAACCACGAATGAACCTTCAAGTTAGGAGTCCACTTGCCCCTGTGATCTGTACTTGGAGGAAGGATCCTTTTGAGTACCACATCTCCCACTTTGTAAACCCGAGGACGCACCTTTCGGTCAAATGCCTGCTTCATCCTCCATTGGTACAACTGCCCATGACATACAGCTGCCAGTCGCTTCTCCTCAATAAGGTTCAACTGATCAAATCTGGCACGCACCCATTCGGCCTCGTCTAACTTGACATCCATCATGACTCTGAGGGATGGAATTTCAACTTCAACCGGTAGTACTGCCTCCATACCGTATACAAGTGAGAATGGGGTTGCCCCAGTGGACGTGCGCACGGACGTTCGGTACCCATGCAAAGAAAATGGTAACATCTCATGCCAATCTTTGTATGTGACAACCATCTTCTGCACAATCTTCTTAATATTCTTGTTGGCCGCTTCCACAGCGCCATTCATCTTCGGGCGATATGGAGAAGAATTGTGGTGTTCAATTTTGAAGTCCCGGCACAGCTCATCCATCATTTTGTTGTTCAGATTAGAACCATTATCAGTAATGATTCTCTCGGGCACTCCATAATGACAAATGATATCCCGCTTCAGGAAACGAGCTACCACCTGCTTAGTGACATTGGCATAAGATGCAGCTTCAACCCACTTAGTGAAATAATCAATGGCGACCAAGATGAAGCGATGGCCATTTGAAGCAGTAGGCTCAATCTTTCCGATCATGTCAATGCCCCACATAGCAAAGGGCCAGGGAGAGGACATGACACTTAACGAATTTGGAGGAATGTGCACTTTGTCTGCATAGATCTGGCATTTGTGACACTTGCGGGCGTACTTGCAACAGTCTGACTCCATTGTCAACCAATAATATCCTGATCTCAACAATTTCTTAGCCATTGCATGTCCTCCGGCATGGGTACCAAAAGAACCTTCATGTACTTCTTGCATTAACATGTCTGCTTCGTGTCTATCCACGCATCTGAGCCGAACCATGTCAAAATTCCGTTTATACAACACATCATCCTGATTCAAAAAGAAACTACCAGACAGCCTTCTCAACATCTTCTTATCTTTAGTAGATGCCCCTGGCGGGTACTCTTGACTTTTCAAGAAACACTTGATATCATGAAACCATGGCTTGTCATCAGACGCTGCATCAACAGCAAACACAAATGCAGGCCTGTCAAGACGCGACACTTCAATCTTAGGTACATGATTCCACCCTTGCACTTTAATCATGGAAGACAACGTGGCCAAGGCATCTGCAAACCTATTCTCATCTCGGGGAATATGGTACAACTTCATTGTTGTAAAGAATGTCAGCAATCTCCTTGTATAATCTCTATACGGAACCAGATTTACTTGGTGTGTGTACCAACTCCCTTTTACCTGATTAATTACCAAAGCTGAATCACCAAAGATATCAAGGGTCTTAATTCGTAGATTAACCGCCTCCTCGATCCCCAATATACAAGCTTCATATTCTGCTTCATTGTTGGTGCATCCGAAAGTTATTCGGGCAGTGAAAGGCATATGAACACCTTCCGGCGTGATAAGAACTGCTCCAACTCCGCATCCATTCATATTGACGGCCCCATCAAACATCAGACTCCATTTGGACTCAGGGTCTGGCCCCTCCTCCAGGAGTGGTTCCTCGCAATCTTTAGCTTTGAGAAACATGATGTCCTTATCAGGGAAATCAAACTTCATGGGTTGGTAATCATCAATCGGCTGTTGCGCAAGATAGTCTGACAAGACACTTCCTTTGATGGCCTTTTGAGAAGTGTACTGAATATCATACTCTGTCAAAACCATTTGCCACCGTGCAATTCTGCCTGTTAGCGCTGGTTTTTCAAAAATGTATTTGATAGGATCCATTTTGGAAATCAACAAGGTTGTGTGCCTAATCATATATTGCCTCAATCGCTTTGCGGCCCATGCAAGTGCACAGCATGTCTTTTCAAGCATTGAGTACCGGGACTCACAATCATTAAACTTCTTGCTCAGGTAGTAGATAACATGCTCCTTCTTACCTGTCTCGTCGTGTTGACCGAGAACACAACCCATGGAACCTTCAAGCACTGTCAAATACATTATCAAAGGTCTTCCTTCAACTGGAGGTATGAGAATTGGAGGTTCCTGCAAGTATTCTTTTATCTTATCGAATGCCAATTGGCAATCATCATTCCACCTGACCGCCTGATCTTTTCTCAACAGTTTAAATATTGGTTCACACGTGGCTGTTAGGTGAGATATGAACCTCGCAATGTAGTTCAATCTACCCAGAAAACCACGAACCTCTTTTTCCGTTCTCGGCTCAGGCATTTCTTGTATTGCTTTCACTTTGGCAGGATCAACCTCAATTCCTTTTTCACTCACAATGAAACCCAACAGCTTTCCAGAACGCACCCCAAAAGTGCACTTATTTGGATTCAACCTTAAGCGGAACTTCCTCAACCTTTCAAACAGCTTTTTCAAGTTAACCAGATGTTCTTCTTCTGTTCTCGACTTGGCAATCATGTCATCCACATAACATTCAATCTCTTTGTGAATCAAGTCGTGAAACAAAGTTACCATTGTCCGCTGATACGTTGCCCAAGGGTTTTTCAACCCAAAAGGCATCACCTTATAATAGTATGTACCCCATGGAGTAATGAACGTGGTCTTCTCCATATCTTCAGGTGCCATCTTAATCTGGTTATACCCGGAGAAACCATCCATAAACGAGAATACTGAGAACTGAGCTGTATTGTCGACCAGTACATCAATGTGAGGTAGTGGAAAATCATCCTTTGGGCTAGCTTTATTGAGATCTCGATAATCCATACACATTCTAACCTTTCCGTCTTTCTTCGGTACTGGCACGATGTTGGCAACCCAAGGAGGCTAGTGAGTCACTGCAAGAAACCCTGCATATCATTGCTTCTGAACCTCTTCTTTGATCTTTATGGCCATGTCGGGGTGAGTCCGACGAAGTTTCTGCTTGAATGGCAGACACTCTTCTCTCAATGGCAGCCTGTGTACCACAATATCAGTATCCAATCCTGGCATGTCTTGATACGACCAGGCGAAGATGTCAGCATATTCACACAACAACTCAATCAAAGCCCTCTTCACATCTGCTTGCAGGCAGACACCAATCTGAATCTCTTTCTTAGCATCCTCGGTACCAATATTGATGACCTCTACATTCTCCTGATGAGGCTGGATGACCCTTTCCTCTTGTTTTAACAATCTGACCAGTTCCTCAGGGAGTTCGCAATCCTTCTCATCCCCTTCTTCGGCTTGATAAATCGGATTGTCAAAGTCATACATAGCCATAGCAAAATCATTATCAATGGATTCCGGAGGATCGAGTCTGCACGAAGGGGTTCATGCTTTATTTCAGAATTTATTTTAAAACAAAAGAAAAAAAAGAAAAAGAAACATTGCCATTGTATTATTTTTGTGCAAAAATAAAAACTGAAAGACAGAGAACAAAAATTTGAATGCAAAATGTCCTTTATTAATGATTAAAATTGCAAATGTGAACAGGGTGGCCCTACAAATGAATCTATACGCCTTGGGCAGAGCGCAAGATTTTGACATGCATTATGGTTAGAAAACAAATAAAAATTACTCTGTCTGAATAGTAACCCGGACGACTTCTTCAACAGACCAGTTCTGCACTTGTTGTCCCGGGGCACGTGGTCGTACCCAGTTGTCCCAGTCCCTGTCATTATCAATACCATCTTCTGTAGCTGCACAAGACTGATCTGTGTAAATAATCCCCCCACTACTGAAAGTGATGGGTCCGCTGCTTTCCGCCTCTGAAGTCATATAGGGATGATAACCAATGCCAAATTTGTCCTCCTTCATTGGCGTCTCTGACGACTTCGACAGCTTGTTTGTAGGATGAAATAGAAGTACCAGCCCCAGCCGGTGTAGAGGAAGACTCAGGCACATTGTCAATATTCACCGTTTCAAATGACTGGCAAAGCATCTCGTGAATTTCTCCATCCATCTCAACATACTTAAACGTGGACAAATGGCTGACAAAAGTATCTTCTTCGCTACACACTGTAACGACTTGTCCTTCAAACTCATACTTCAGCTTTTGGTGTAGAGTAGAGGTAACGGCCCCAGCTACATGAATCCAAGGGCGACCCAACAAGCAGATATATGCAGGCTGTATGTCCATCACATGAAATGTGGATTTGAACACCTGCGGTCCAATTTGCACGGGCAACTCTACTTCACCAAACACAGATCTTTTGGTCCCATCGAATGCTCTGACAACTAAATCACTAGGCCTTAAGATTAAACCATCAACCTCCAGCTTCATTAGTGCCTTCTTAGGCAAAACATTGAGTGAGGAACCAGTGTCTACCAGTACATGAGACAACACTGCCCCCTTGCACACCATTGTGATGTGCAGAGCTTTATTGTGGTTTCTTCCCTCAACAGTCAAATCCCTACTTGTAAAGCCCAAACCATGGCTAACATTAACATTGGAGATTACACCCTCCAGCTGATTAACAGTGATTTCCTGTGGCACATACGCGCTCTTCAACACTTTCAACAAAGCTTCCCGATGCGCATCAGAACACAACAACAGTCATAAAATTGAAATCTTCGAAGGGGTCTGATTCAATTGATCGACAATCTTATAATCGCTCTTCTTTATTATCCTCATGAACTCTTCCATCTCATTATCAAAAGTAATCTTTGTCTCTGATTCGGGTACGGGAACACTCTCGACCACCTGTTTTCCTCTAGCTTTTGCGGCGGCTTCAACTTCTTGATCACTGCGCAAAGTTTGGGGAGCAAACAATCTTCCGCTTCTTGTAAAACCACCTACACCCCCCACATTATCAATATTCGGACCGGCTGATGATCCAACTTCTTGCTTTTTACCTTCATAATATACGTCTGCACCATAGTGCCAAGGGATTGCCTTCGTAGTTGTAAACGGAACTGGTCCTGGCACCGTGATGGTAACAGGACTGGGTCTTTGTTGCACAACACTTGCTACAGGAACTGTACTAGCAGGCACCTGGATCTCAGCGGGAGAATAATATACGTCTGCCCCATAGTGCCACGGGGTTTCCTGTGTAGTTGTAAACGGAACTGGTCCTGGCACTATGATGGTAACAGGACTAGGTCTTTGTTGCACAACACTTGCTACAGGAACTGTACTAGCAGGCACTTGGATCTCAGCAGGAGTATAGTATATGGTCACAGTTGATACCTCGTCAGTCTCTTTCACAACCCTGTCAAACTGTAGACATCCTTTATTGATCAGATTTTGCAAACCCGCTTTTAACTTATCACAGCCATTCTCTTGATTCATACACTCAGAACAATCTTGATTACAGCCCGGGAACACCTGTCCCTTCAACAAACGATCTTTTACAACCAACAAAGAAGTCTTCACCTGACTGATGTCTGCTACCAAATTCAATCGCTTTCCATCTTCGATAGCATGCACATTTTCCGCAGCATGCATATTTGCCGCACCATGATTAGGTATGGGGTGCTGAATAATATTAGGAGGCCGAGAGAAATTGATTGCCTTGGCATTAATCAAGTCTTGCACTTTATGATGAAAAACCCAACATCTTTCAATGGAGTGCCCCTGAGCACCTGAGTGGAACTCGCATCGTGCGTTAGGATCGAAATTAGGAGGCAAGTTGCTAGGGGCAGGAGGCCTCATAGTGCGGAGCTCAACCAACTTCATCTGGAGTAACTGTGGTAGCAACGCAGAATAAGTCAAAGGGAGAGGGTCAATCTTACGATCCCTCTGCCTAGACCTCTGTTGGAAAGGAGGTTGCTGTTGTTGTTGCTGAACCGGCTGTTAGGGTTGTTATTGCTGAACAGAGGTGCTGGGATTGTCACTGCACCCACCTGATGATAACCCTGAGAACGTCCTCTGCCTCGTCCTCTAAACACATCATTTATATCTCCTTCTCTTCTTCTCTGACTACCAGCAAACGGTTTCTTTGTCCCAGAAGAGCCAGCCTCACTCATATCTTGAATCTTTCCAAGCTTTAACAAACTCTCTATTCTTTCTCCAGCAATCACTATCTCAGCAAATCCGGTTGATGGACAAGCAGCTAATCTTTCAAGATATGCCCCTTGCAGGGTGCCCATAAACATGTCTGCCATTTCTCTATCCAGCAAAGGAGGTTGAACCTGTGCAGCCATTTCCCTCCACCTCTGTGCATATTCCTTGAAACTCTCTTTAGCATTCTGTGACAACCCCTGCAATTGAGTGTGATTGGGCGCCATATCAATATTGTACTGGTACTGTTTTAGGAATGCTTCAGCCAGATCCTTCCAACTTCTTACAGCAGCTCTGTTCAATTTCATATACCAGGTCAAAGAAGCTCCAGCCAGACTGTCTTGAAAGTAATGCATCCATAACTTCTCATCATCTGTATGAGCTGAGATCCTCCCAAAATAAGCTTGGATATGTGTCTGGGGACACGTATTACCCTGATATTTATCAAAAGTAGGCGGCTTGAATTTTGGAGGGATCCTGACCCCTGGTACCAAACCCAGACTAGTAACATCAATGCCCATGGAATTCTTGCATTCCATAGCCCTTATCTTCTCTGCCAGTTCATCATATCTTCTGTCACCCACATCAGCATCCAATAAAGTAAATTGGTCTTCCTGAGCATCTTCCTGAATAACACCAACATTTCTGCTATTCCCATTACCCAGATTACCACCAGGAGGGGGATTGACAACAACGGGAGGAGGAGTGCCATGAGTCTGTGAATTGCCATTCTGATTACCCCTAGGCGTGGCTTCCGGACGCTCGACCAGAAGCCTCAGTCTTTCTTGAGTTTCGGCCATACCAGTCATGAGAGTCATGAACTGGTCCATTCGTGCCCTCATATCAGCCAAATCACTCTGCATTTGATCCATTATCCTTTCTTGATTTCTTCGAGTTGAGTAACGATGAATATGATTCTCAGCTATAGTTCCTGAAACCAAATAAAGGTTAGAGATCTCCTGCGACAGGTACCTGAAAACAAACAACAGAATGCAACATGATATGCAATGCAATGCAATGTTTATTCATTTTGAGGCATTCCTTCCTTCGATTCTAATTTGACCAAAAGAGAAGAGCGCAAATCCCTGCAGTTGCTAACGGTGACAGAATTCCAGAGGTGAATACCCATCATATAATCTGACGAAGAATCTTTCTCTACCAACAAATCCAATAACAAGAAAAACAAACCCACAGCCATGTGTGGAACAGTCAAATACAAATTGTTTTCGGACAAATACAACTGAAAAAGTCTGAATACAAACAAAAGGGAAACCCATCAACAAGCCTGATGGTGATTCCCAGAATAGCAACAAAATAAATCAAACACTGAGCCCATAAAAATCTTCCTGGACCTCCTTGAGAAGCGCTTCAGTAACTGGATCATTTGGGCGCTCCGTGAGACCTCTGATTAATTGGCTCCTTAACTTGACGGCTTCTTCTAGCTTTCGGATCTGATCTTTGACAGCTGACTCTTTGGCTCTCTTTACTCCGGCGCGGGTCTTCAGATCTTCGATCTCTTGATTAGCTGAACTTAGTTGTTGGAGAAACTCGCTTTCTTTGCTCTTCAAATTTTCCTTCAACTCGTCGTTTTCAGCCCTGATTCTCGCCTCGATCTCCCTCCGACATTCAGAAAACTCATCCCACCTCTGTTGTCCTTTGGCAAAGGCATTTTCTGACTTGGTTACCTGCCCATTGACGCGCTTACACGCCTCTTTTAGCGCCATCTCGTTCTGTTTGACCTTACGAATATAGATAGTGTCTTCGGCAATTCTCTTTTTATCGGCCTCGTGAAGCTCAGTCAGCTTCTGCAGTTCATACTCGACCTTACGCTTGTCACAAAGTATCTTTCTGAGCCCTTCACTTAGCTTCTCCTTCTTTTTGATAGTCTTATCCAACTCTGCTTTAAGCTTGTCATATTCGGTAATGCTTATCATGGTCACTGGTTCCACTGGATCTAACAGTCTTTCCTGAGAAAACGGCAAAAGAGTAATCTGAACCCTTCTTTTCAACCAAGCATCATATTGAGAGGAAGACACATTGTTGCACTTTCCGAAGAAGACTTTACCCTTCATTTGAAGATTACCCCAAGCTCCAGCCGCTTGTCTTACCAACAAAAGGTTATCCTTCACAGGAAAAAAGAAAAACTCTTCCAAATCACTGTCCCTTGGAGGCTCTACCAAGGCAAATCCTAATTGTCTCCTGAGAATAACAGGGTTATAATTAATGTAACCCCTTACTCCCAAGAGTGGCACGTTAGGGTGTCTTCCACAGCTGCTGATGAAATCTCCCCCAATTGTCTTCTGATTGAACCAACGGATATCCTTTGCTGTCAACTGAATCATCCTCTTAGCCCAGTTCTTTGCAGGCTGAGGATTCAAAAAGGCCTCTGAATTTGGTAAATGACCCATAAGCCACCTATGGAACAGAGGCGCACAACATCTAACCAACCTTCCTCGCTTCTTCTCATTCTTGAAGTGCACAGAATAGTACAAATCACCCAGGAGGGTAGCTACGGGGTTCTTCATTACAAAAATATGGATTGCACTCATGTCCACAAACTTTGGTTCATTAGCAAACAGCATAATTCCATAGATACTCAAAGCCAGGATTGCACAAACGGGTTCCCATTGAGACTTAGCAGCAAATTCTTCAGCTTTGGCAACCAGGAGGTCCAAATGAAAACCAGATAATTCTCCTTTGGTGGTGAGATTGTCTGCTACCACAGGTACGCTCATATGAAGAGCCTTAGCTATTTCTTCATGCTTTGGAGGGCGCATGTCAGAGTTGAAGGGAATCTGGTACTTGAGAGGCACACCCAGCAGCCAAGCATACTCTTCTAGCATTGGGCCCAACTGAAAATCCGATAAGGTGAAACACCTTAGCTGTGGGTCATAAAACTGTAAGCACGTATGAATGACACTCCTTTCTGAAGCATTCAAGTCAACAACCACAGTCATAATCTCCCCATAAGCCTTCTGAAACATACCCACATGGTCTGGAGTAATAAGAGCAATCATCTTTCGCAACTGTCCCACCTTTGTGTCAAAGAAACTATAGTGTACATTGTTCTTCCTGGGAGTCTTCATAACTGCAACAAGAACTGTCAACCGGAATCGAAAGGAAGTGTACCCTGCAAATGAATAAACATGAGGGTTAAATGCAAGAATGCTAATGATGATATGTATGCAAGGGCATGTGACCACTGTTGCACAAATACTGCTGAACCCACTGTACTGCAATCTGAATTTGGTGAGATATACAACCCCGGGATAAGAAACCCAATAACAAACACAGAACCAAATGTGAGCTGATCAGGAACAAAACTTCGGTAACCAATCCAGAACAAATAAGAAAACCAGGTATTCTGACAGTCAAGGGTTCCTGCACACCTGTAAACAATCCCCCCAATCTCACAGGTAGGTACTAGGATGTTCAGTATCCCGGGCTCTCAGGTCGAGAAATGATGATACGTTAACCATTTCTGGTTTGGCATCATCATCAATCGAGGAGGCCTCAACTGATTCTCCAAAACGGAAGATCCTCAGCTTCAGAGGTTTGAGAAACAATAGCACATTCAGCCCGAAGGATACAATGCTACCGCCAATCAAAGAGGTCGTCTGCTGATTCTCTTCAAAACAAAGAGGGGTCATCCTAACAGGTCATCCAGACTTAGCAGCTCTTCCAGATAGCTCTACCATCGTGGGAAATCCACAACGCAGAATTCTCTAGAGAGAACCACATCCAGATTGTGTTTCATATTCCCTCCTCGAACCGAGATGGAACGCGAGAGGACATGAAACACGCTAATCCTAAGTGCACTCAGGCCTGTGTATTGGGCCTATCTCTCAGAATACCCCCATCCCGCCAAACAGAAAACAGTACAACAGTGCAGCATAATACATCATATGAAATGAAAAAAATGCTAAAATACAGCAAATGCAGTAATATACAGTAGTATACAGCAAAAAACAGTAAATAACTATACAGTAAAATAGTAAATACAGCAAAGTACAGTAAACACCCAATGAAAGAAAAACAGACAAGCGCTAGGATTGACTCGCTAAGGAAACCAGAGAGTCTGGATTCGTTCCCCAGCAGAGTCGCCAGCTGTCGCTCCCGGGATTTTCATCCTAGTACAAACGCGAAAGTGGCACCAAAACAGAGTCGCCAGCAATGTGTATTTATCCCAAGAGAGGGAAAGGAAACACCGCATAAACCTGAAGAGAAAGGAAAGAGCATGGTCTTGCGACCAAGAGAACTGGGTTCGGGAGTCGGTTACGTGAGAGGAAGGTATTAGCACCCCCTCACGTCCATCGTACCCGATGGGATCCACGCTTGCTTGTCTCAATCAAAGGGTGTCGTCGTATGGAGCTCCACTGCTACTGGAAAGGAAAGGAACAGAAAAAAAGAAAAGGAAAAGAGAAAGAAAAAGAAACAAATGTAGGGAAAATAAAAGAAGTGCTCGAATGGGCCCTACCCCACTGCCTACGTATCTCACCGGGAACATGAGAATCAGAGCGACGTAGTTCCCCTAACTAGGGAAGAGTTGTTTGTGTTTTTTAGAGAACGGCTTACGTTCTAGCTCAGGTGTTGCAGGCTCGCTGGTCCGAGTGCGTTACCATCTTGCAGGAGAACGAGTAGGAGCACGTTAATACGCTAAGAGTGAGTGAGATGAGAAAAGAATTCCCGAAGGAAAGACGTTATTGTTTGTTTGAAGTTTTTTAGAAAGAAGTGTTTTGATTGTTTTGTGTTTTGTAACGCGCATTGTATTTAAGTCCCTCATGTAAGATCGAATGCCTCGCATAACGACCCGAGATGGGACGCACGCTAAACATTCCAAGAAAATGAGAGAAGATCCCTCACTATCTTGTTCTTGCATGAAAGGCCTAAATACAATGTTTGTTTTCCTTTATTAAATATTTTTTACTTTTTGCTTGAAGATGAGAAGAGAAAACGCAAAGGAAATTCTAAAGGGAAACTAAGGGTCCTAACGTTATCATGCATGGAGGTCCTATGGTTAGTGAGGTTTGAAAGAGGAAGCTTAACCAAAACCTAATGCTAATCCTACTCCAAACTTAATCAAAAATTAAGTTGGACTAGGTAGCTCTAAGGGGAAAAGAATCCAAGACTTGAACAAGTCTTGAGATTCAAGGGATGTGAAAGAGTGAAAGAGAAGAAAAGAAAAAGAGAAATGAGATACAAAGATAGGGCAGCAAGCACATCATAATCATCATATCCAAATCACATCATAAAACATGCTTCAAAAATCACACAAGCACATCTCAAGTACACAAGTGAAAGCACACAAGAAAAGATGCAAGTAAACTTGCATAAGAAGTACAATTAAGCATCAACGAACTTTACACAAGGATGAAATGGACAAAATAAGATGAACATGAATCTAAATCAGAACTTAAGACATCTCATGATCTATCAATTCAAACACACAAAAGTACCTCACATCATGATGCATTATGAGCCAAAGAAGCAACAAAACATTTAATAATGACATGCATCACACAAATCGTCCCAAAATGAACATGTGAAGTGAAAACCAAGTAATGAACTCAAGAGGGCAGTAACATATGCATCAACAACATACCAAGATCAAACTCAAGTCACATAAGATGAATCATTGAACAACACACTCCAAACATGCATCAAAATTAAACAAGATATCCATTTATCATTCATGCAAGCAAACCAAAGGACATGTGGAGCAAAGAGTGAGAACATGTCACATAAAGCACCTTAAACCAAGAGGGTCAGAATCTAAAACATGTCATACAAGTCAAACAAAAGGCCTCATGCATTGGTTGTTTCATACAAGGGAGCATTGCACAAGATTAGGTCAAACATACCACAAAATTCAAGTCAAACAACACCAACTTAGAAAATCAAGATCAAATTGGAAAATGAATCAATGAAGATGATTCCAAAGCCACAAACAAGCTCAAACAGAACATGATCACACCATATAATCATCTCAAGAATCAATCAATCACAAGTAAACAAATGCACTCAAACTAGGTCAAGTGTCTATGCATGCTTCAATCAAATTCAAACCACAAGTAAAAATCAACCAAAAATATAAAATTGGTTCAATAAATTCCCAAAAAATAATACAAGGCAAGCTTAAACATCCAATTAGCATGTGCAAAAAGATTGAAACAGAATTAGCTCAAGAACATGTTCAAACGTGTTCCACAAGTCAAGATATGCACATAACCGAACAATAATCGAGGGGTATCAAAAATCACATGAAAAACAATCAAAGGTGATCACCAAGGCAGCAAAATGACATGAAAACAATCCTCAATTAAGTGTCAAAACATGGCAAAAAGGTCAGCTCAATAAGGCATGGAAAGATCATCAAACATAAGCACTAATCACAAAGGTAAACATAGAAGACACTTTGGAAAATAAAATCATAAATAATTACGAAAATAAATGGAAAATGAAAATAAAATTCATAGAAAATTAAATAAGACATTAAAATACGTTCATGAGTTTTTTTGGAATTTTTTGATAAGAGAAAGTATTTTTAATAATAAAAAAAGGGTGACGAAAATAAAAAAGAAAATAAAAAATGATTTAAAATGGTGGGGTGCATGAATCACATACGTATGCGCTGGGCCTAATTCAGGTAGGGTGCGAAAATGAATTCGTGCAGGCCCATGAGACCATGTCACATGTGTTCAGAATTTTTAAAATAAAAAGGAAATAAATGGTTTCAAATGTAACAAAAAAACATGTGACTTATGTATCAATTGGTCCATTGTAATTTAAGTTACTAAAAGACAAAATAAAATAGCAACCACTCATGCGCTGCCACCTAATCATCTTCTACCACAAAGCCATGCAAAAACGCAGCAAACTCAAGAACAAATGAAGAATTTCGAATTTTTACCAAGAATAACTATCAAACTTCAAATCTCCATAACTCACTCAATTCTCAACGAAATCAAACGAAATTTAAACCAAAATTGAAGTTCGAAGAACAAGGATCATCACTATACCATTAGTTTCTCAAACTAATCACTCAAACACAAAGATAATAGGCATGAAAGTCATAGGTTCAAGTATGTAAACCAACACACATTCAAAATAGCACGAAATATTTGAGCCTAGCTCCAATGCCTTTGTGAAAAGGACTTCAGATGCAAGATGTGGATGCTTCTAACATACATTAAAACCCTAAAATGAGAGAGATAGAGAGGAAGCAACTTACTAAGTGGAGAATGGTCCACTGCCTTCTTCAACTTCCAGTACAAAAGAAACCCAATAATCATGATCTTTAAGCTCCAATGATGAAGAATAAACCCAGAAATCAAAGCTTCCTTGAGTGAGTTGAGAGAAATAATGAAAACTTTGAAAAAACAAGCAAGAAGTTCAGATCCGGAAATGAGCCAATGTCTGGCCGGTTTGGAGTGTTTTTAGCTTATATATGAAGAGTTTAGGGTTGGAAACGAAGCTAATGGGTCAGACCTGGTTGCTTTGGCTTGGAGAGGGAAAAAAAGAAAAATAGCACATGGTATGGTGTAGGTTCGGATGGGGTTTGGTTTGGCATATTTGGTTCTGATTTTTGGCTCGGAATAGGGTACAAATTCGTGCAATATTGGGCTGGTATCATGTGCTAGCTTGGTGAGTTCAAACAAACCCAATTTGCATTTACCAAAAATGGCCACTTTTGTGATTCTCTCTCTTTCATGGCAGGTGGTGTGTTTAGTTATTTTGGGTAAATATTGGTGAGAAAGAATACATGGTACGCATGGAATAAAGTGGGACATGTTGCTGCATGATCATGTCAAGATTTTTCCCACAACATTACACCAAATTTTCAAGTTTGAGCAACTTGGAGTATGTGACTTTGAATGGTGATATCTTGGTGTGTAAGGGACCATTTCATGAGTTTTTTGGATCACTAGAAACTAGGGAATACCATGAACAAGTTTGGTGTGGAAAGCAAGTGGAAATGATGCTTTAATCAATGAGAAAAATCAGGTTGAAAGTGTGTGTGCAAATCTGTCCAATAATAACTTAGAAAAAAAATATAAGTTTTCACATTTTACAACTTGAAGATTCCAACTTTGGGACACCATAACTCTCTCAAAAATAATCCAAATGAGACAAACTTTACATGGTTGGAAAGCTTGGAACAAGCTCTACAACTTTCGTGTTTGAGGAAAATTGAAATGAAGCTCGTATCCTGATGGAAATTGGCTTGGAAGATGGCTGAATTCATGCTAAAACTTTCCCAAAATGGCAACTTCCTAAAAACCTAGATTTCCAAAAATGGCAACTTTTCCACATTCTTGAATTTTCATAAATCCTTGAACATTTCTTGATAAAATCTTGTCCATGGACCATATTTGACTTGAAAATCATGATGTTGACCTCAAAAAGTCAGGAGTTGACTTTTTCACTGCACAATTGACTTTATTCTCAATTCTCCTGATTTTGAAATGTCTGATCAATTAAAAACCTTCTGAAACAAATTGATGGGCAATCTTCCATACCTAGACACTTGAGGATATGAGGAATACCATGGGATCAAGTCTTGCCCAAAAAATCAGAAATAAACTGATTTTATGGCAAACCCTAGTTTTGGTACCCTCTAATTAGGAGGAAATAACACATCCTCCAAATTCAAATTCCTCTGAATATGTTGTGTATCATGTCCACCCATGATGACATGTGCCACTTGGAGATGATAAAGAATCAAAGAGCTTGCTCATTTGGGGGTCAGATCCCAACTTTTGACTGCCTTGTATAGGAGATCATGCACTGTCCAATCTTCTTGATGAATTCTCCTCTTTCCATGACTTGTGAGATTAAATGGAGATGATACATGATGTAAGAGGTCCTTGAAGCTTGTGAGAAACACTTGGTCTTCTTCTTTGGATGATCAACACCTTAGGGAATCACCTGGTCACATGCCCTTATGTAAGATGCAATGTTAAATGCTTGATGCTTTATTTTTCTATGCTCGAATGCAATGCAATGCAATGAAAGCTCATGCTAAATGAAATGAGGAAAAGAGAAGGCAAATTTTGGGGTATTACAGGTCTTATAGCTCAAGGAGAAGACCAAAGATTTTTGTTAAAAAGGCGACGATCGTGTCGAACCTTTTGACGGTATCGGGACTTATACAACATAATGAGGCCCAAAAAGGTTTGTATTTACAAAGGGTTGGGTCTTACACTCTACCAAGAGGCCCAAAATGTTTGAAAAAAGATTTGATGAGGGTTGAATTGATCAAAACCCTAATTTGTTTTCAAAATATATTTTAATTGAATAAAAATTCAATTAAAATGATCAAAATTGTTAAACATGTGTGGAAACAAATTGTGATCTTGAATTAATGTTTCAAAAATTATGTTTCTATTCACAAAATGATTGGAAATCACTAAAATTTGAAATATCAAGAGGGAGAAAATATTTTAAATGTCAAAAATAATTAAAATATTAATTCTTTACAAAAATATCAAGTATATGAAATAAATAATATTTTTGGGATTTTTTGGGAAAATAAAATATTTTAACATTTTTTTGAATTATTAAAAAAATAATCAACTCAAAATCTTTAAAACTCAGAGAGAAATTAATTTTTGAATCAATTAAATAAAATCACAAAATTCAAATATTCAAAATGTTCAAAAATGACGCCATGAACATGGCAAGAACACGCGCCACCCTCTGTTTCTGCAGATTTGCGTTTTCTATCCAATATCACTGAATACTTGATGATATCATGCAATCTACATATCAATCTACTCGTTTTCACCTCACGATCATGTCTATGGTCTTTAATTTCATTTATTTTAAACATGGAATAAGAAATCAAAGAGAAACCTCAAGAACCCTAAAATTTGCATGAAGGTTCAGAAATTTCATACGCGATTCAAACAAAGCAATTGATTGAGGGAAAATGTAACGCCCCAGTTTGCCAATTTTATTTTATTGAGTCTTTTGATTATTTTATTATTATTTTATTGTATTTTCAACTTTTATGTGAAAATATGTTATTTTTCGTCGTGATTATATTTTATCGCGTTTTGGGAACGTTTGCGGGATATTTGAGTGTGGGGGTATTTTGGACATTTCATAGATATTTTTACTAAGTTAGTAAGAAAAGAAAATAGAAAAGAAAAGGGAAAGAAAAATAGAGAGAAAGAAAGAAGAAAGAAGGGAAAAGAGAAGAAAAGAGGAGAAGAGAGAAAATTGGAGAAAGAGTGGAAAAATCATCAAGATCAATTTCTAGGAATCGAATTAAATCGGGTAAGAGTGCGAAACTCGATTATTCTATGATTGTATACGATTATGTATATGTTTTATTTTTGTTTTTGGATTGATTTGGAGAATATTTGTAAAACCTAGATTGTGTAAAAATTGATTAGAAATGAATTTGATTGTGGTAAAAATCTTGTTGAATGCATTGTTGATTGTTCATACATGTTTGTGGTATGTTATTACACTTCAAATTGCTGTTTTTCTGAGATTTGGATGATGAATTGGAGGTTTTTGGGTGGAAAATCGTGGAACAAATTATGCAGGAATTTTTCTGGTTTTTCCAGGTCATACGCGTACGGGCATGTTCATACGTGTATGAACCTTGGCGTTACGCGTATGGTGGGCGAGCCATGAGGGCAATACGCGTATGGGCTGCTTGTTTTCTCGGCCATCTGCCCATTTGCGTAAGATACGTGTAGCATTTCAGGGCAATACGCGTACGAGAGAGGGCATTACGCGTATGGGTTTTTACACGTGATCTTTGGGAAAATGAGCCTCTGCTCATACGCGTATGGCTCATGGTGGTACGCGTACGGGCAGAGCTTTTGCAAAATGTGACTTTTCAAAATATCATTTTTTGTTTCCGTTCGTAACTTTTGATCCGTTTGTCCGATTTTTACATTCTTGGTATCGTTGCGTAGCTATTGAGCAGTACTTTATTGTTATGATGATTTTGGAATTGTTAGCCGATTTAATTATGTCGGAAAGTCGGGAATAATGTCAATTGTTGACTTTTGTCGTTATATTTGTACGTAATTGAGGTATATTGTGCAAGGTGTTGTTGTATGATGTAAATGCATGTGTTTAGATGATGTTGTGGTGATTTGTGGCCGTATGGAAATTAAATGCATTGTTTTGGGCATAAGTGCAAAGTGTGGTTTTATCGATGAATGAATGTATGTATGCGTGCATATTGAATGTCATGGGTCATTGTATGCCAAGCATCATAGTGTGCATTGTGGAAACGTCCTGAGTGACAGTTTGATTCCCAAGGGGAATATGCTATAACATCGTGTGCCTCGAAAATATGAGGCGCTGCCTGAGGACCTAAAGCGGTGGTTATAGACGATTGTGGGCTCCTTTGGAGACTTAAAGCAATCCTTAACGTCGTGTGCCTCGAAAATATGAGGCGTTGCCTGAGGACCTAAAGCGACGGGTGAACATCGTAGGCCCGACGGGGAGTTACTTGAGATTCTCAGTAACGAGCGATGGTTCCAATAGTTCCTGAGTGAACTGATGATGAGACATGAGACATTGGAAGTCGGTACCGCATGGCATGTGCATAGAGTCGTTGTGTCGGTCTATGTGAATTGCATAAATCATGAATTAATTGTGTGTGAATTTGTGAATGTGATTGATGATTGTATGGTATATGTGTGGTGTGTAATGGTATTCGATGCTTGAGAATTGTGCGGTATTATGTTATATGTGGTTGTGGTGAGAATGTGTTACTTGTACATTTTTGTGTTTATATATATATATAATTTTATTCAATTATATTATGGTTGTTTTTCTCACCCTTCTACTGTTTTATAACGCTCTATGAGGCGTTGCAGATTAGAGCTGCTGGAGGTATTCCTTTTTGTGAAGCGTTGCGTCTTCATTATTTTGGTCGGTCGGCTCTGATATGTGACTCCGGGTAGTTAGGGTGGCCGCGTGCTATTATTTTGTATATCTGATGATATATTTTGGTTGTACATATGCTACCTGATGCATGACAAACTGTTTATATGTGTATATGTATATATGTTAATCAGATTTTAGATTTTCCGCTTTAATTCTAATTTTTGAAAAGTGGGTGTAAGGAACAAAGTTTCCTCTGTATGATTGCTACCCCACAGTTGCATATCATTATGGGCAGGTGTTGCATGTTATGTGTATGTTTGGTTACAATTGATGTGATTCCTCCCTTTCTATGCCGCGAATTCAAATGTACTCTGACGAAATTTCAAATTTTCTTTTACTGCTTTAATTGCGTGTTAATTAGGGGTATAGTTTGGGGGCGTCACATTAAGTGGTATCAGAGCCAGTCAGTGTCAGTTGTGTCTGTTGTGTCAGTTGTGTCTGGCATATTGGGTGAGTTGTATTGAACAAGTTGTTGTTTAACCATAGTTTTTGTGTTTAGCCGAACAGAATATGGCTGGTCGTAATGATGCTGCTTTGGCTGCGGCGATGGAGGCTATGGCACGAGCTGTGCAGGGGGCACCGAATGCTGCCGGAAATGATGAGTTTAGAAAGAATAAGCCGCCGGTCTTTAAAGGGAAGCATGATCCGGATGGTGCGCAGTTGTGGTTGAAATAGATTGAGAGGATTTTCAGGGTAATGGATTGTGATGACGATGATGTTAAGGTGAGGCTGGGCACTCATATGTTACACGAAGAGGCTGATGACTGGTGGGTCAGTACTCGTCAGGTGTTGGAAGCTGAGGAGGAGGAAGAAGAGATCACTTGGGAGGTGTTTAGCCGAGAGTTTCTAAGGAAGTATTTTCCGGAGGATGTCCGAGGAAAGAAGGAGATTGAGTTTTTAGAGCTAAAACAAGGTAATATGTCGGTTATTGACTACACTGCTAAGTTTGTGGAACTTGTGCAGTTTTATCCTCATTATGTGGAAGCGACTGCTGAATTTTCAAAGTGTGTGAAGTATGAAAGTGGCTTGCGTCCTGAGATAAAGCAGGCTATTGGTTATCAGAGGATCCAAAGGTTTGCTGATTTGGTGGAATGCTGTAGGATTTATGATGAAGATAGTAAGGCTCGTTCTGCTCACTATAAAAGTGTAAGTGACAGAAAAGGGAAGCAACAGTTCCGTGGTGGTCCGTATGTGTCACCGGCTGATAAAGGTAAACAAAGGGGTAATTTTGATCGAAGGTCAAGTGGAGGAGGTATGTCTAATGCTCCTAGGTGTTTTAAATGTGGTGAATTGGGTCATCGACAGATGGAATGTAGGAAGAAAGTGGATAAGTGTTCTAATTGTGGTGGTATCGGACATGTTTTAGCTGATTGTAAAAGGAAGAATGTAGTGAAGTGTTATAACTGTGGGGAACCTGGTCACATTAGCTCGAAGTGTCCGAATCAGAAGAAAACTCCGACTAGTGGGAAAGTGTTTTCATTGGCGGGAACTCAGACTTCAAGTGCTGATCGTCTGATAAGAGGTACTTGCTTTATTAATAATACGCCTTTAATTGCTATTATTGATACTGGAGTGACTCATTCGTTTATTTCATCTGAGTGCGCGGAACGTTTGAATCTTGGGTTGTCTTCGATGGATGGTGAGATGGTTATTGATACTCCAGCGATGGGGTCAGTAACTACTTCTTTGGTGAGTTTGAGTTGTCCTTTGGCCATTTATGGCAAAGACTTTGTGATGGATTTGGTGTGTTTACCATTGGAAGGTTTAGATGTGGTGTTGGGAATGAACTGGTTGCAATTTAATCGAGTGCACATTGATTGTTATCATAAGGTTGTAAGGTTTCCTTCTCTTGAGGAAGACGAAGACTCGAGTTTCTTATCTACCAAAGAGTTGAAGAAACTTTTGGCGGATGAAGCTCAGTTGTTTGGATTATTTGCATCTTTGACTGTGGATAGTCAAGTTTCATTGGAGGTGTTTCCTGTTGTGTGCGAATTTCCTGATGATATTTCAGATGTACCGCCAGAGAGAGAAGTTGAATTTTCGATAGATCTAGTTCCTGGTACTAGACCTGTTTCTATGGCACCTTATAGAATGTCGGCATCTGAATTGGTGGAGTTGAAAAAGCAGTTAAATGAGTTGTTGGAAAAGAGGTTCGTGAGGCCAAGTGTTTCTCCTTGGGGTGCTCCAGTTTTGTTAGTGAAAAAGAAAGATAGGAGTATGCGATTATGTATTGATTATCGCCAGTTAAACAAAGTGACGATTAAGAACAAATATCCGCTTCCAAGGATTGATGATCTGATGGATCAGTTGGTTGGTGCTTGTGTATTTAGTAAGATCGATTTGAGATCGGGGTACCATCAGATAAGAGTGAAAGAAGAGGATATTTAGAAGACGGCCTTTAGAACACGTTACGGTCATTATGAATATTCAATGATGCCGTTCGGGGTTTCTAATGCGCCTGGTGTGTTTATGGAATACATGAATCGGATTTTCCACGAGCATTTGGATCGTTTTGTGGTGGTGTTTATTGATGATATTTGAATCTATTCTAAGTCTCGTGAGGAACATGCAGAGCATTTGCGTATTGTTTTGCAGGTTTTGAAGGAAAGGAAGCTTTTTGCCAAATTGTCCAAGTGTGAATTCTGGTTGTCTGAGGTGAGTTTTCTTGGGCACGTAATTTCAGGAAATGGTATTGCCGTGGATCCATCTAAAGTAGAAGCAGTTCTACAATGGGAGGCTCCTAGATCCGTTACTGAAATTCGAAGCTTTTTGGGTTTGGCTAGTTATTACCGGAGGTTCATTGAAGGTTTTTCTAAGCTAGCTCTTCCTTTGACGCAGTTGACTTGTAAGGGCAAAGCATTCATTTGGGATATTCAATGTGAAGAAAGTTTTTGTGAGCTGAAGAGAAGATTGACGACAACTCTGATTCTTATTTTACCTAATCCTAATGAACCATTTGTTGTGTATTGTGATGCTTCTTTAATTGGTTTGGGTGGTGTTTTGATGCAGGAAGGTAAAGTTGTAGCTTATGCTTCAAGGCAATTAAGAGTTCATGAGAAAAACTATCCTACTCATGGTCTTGAATTAGCGGCTGTAGTTTTTGTGTTGAAGATTTGGAGGCACTATCTCTATGGTGCGAGGTTCGAAGTCTTTAGTGATCATAAAAGCTTGAAATATTTATTTGATCAGAAAGAGTTGAACATGAGGCAGCGGAGATGGTTGAAATTCTTGAAAGACTACGACTTTGGCTTGAATTACCATCCTGGTAAAGCTAATGTGGTAGCCGATGCATTGAGCCGGAAATCATTGCATATGTCCGCATTGATGGTGAAAGAGTGGGAACTTTTGGAGTCGTTTAGAGACTTGAGTTTGGTATGTGAAGTGACTTCGGTTAGTGTAAGGCTTGGAATGTTGAAGGTTGCTAATGAATTTTTGTTGTCGGTTAGTGAGAAACAAATGCTG
Source organism: Lathyrus tuberosus (assembly GCA_022829125.1). Taxonomy (NCBI): domain Eukaryota; kingdom Viridiplantae; phylum Streptophyta; class Magnoliopsida; order Fabales; family Fabaceae; genus Lathyrus; species Lathyrus tuberosus. The sequence goes on along the minus strand of JALAZF010000626.1, from coordinate 2,784,532 downwards.
GATTTGAAATTCGTTGATTTGATGAGGAATGAGAATGTGGATTTCAAGGTGGATAATCTTGGTGTTTTGAGATTCCGTGGTCGTATTTGTATTCCTGATGATGCGGAGTTGAAAAGAATGATTTTGGAGGAGGGACACCGGAGTAATTTAAGTATTCATCCGGGTGCGAATAAGATGTACCAAGATTTGAAGAAGATTTTCTGGTGGTCTGGTTTGAAAAGAGATGTGGCTCAGTTTGTGTATGCATGTTTGACTTGTCAGAAATCGAAAGTGGAACATTTGAGACCTAGTGGTTTGTTGCAATCGTTGGATATTCCTGAGTGGAAATGGGATAGCATTTCGATGGATTTTGTAACGGGATTTCCGAATACGCAAAGAGGTCATAATGCTATTTGGGTGATTGTTGACAGGCTGACTAAATCGGCGCATTTTATTCCGATTGACATCAGTTTTTCTTTGGAACGGTTAGCTGAGATCTATATCAGTGTGGTGGTGAAATTGCATGGGGTTCCTTTAAGTATTATTTCTGATAGAGATCCTAGGTTTACATCGAGATTTTGGGAAAGCTTATAGAAGGCTTTGGGTTCTAGATTGAGGTTGAGTTCGGCTTATCATCCGCAGATGGATGGTCAGACCGAAAGAACGATTCAGTCTTTGGAGGATTTGTTGAGAGCGTGTGTTTTGGAACAAGGTGGTACGTGGGACAGTTATCTTGCTTTGGTTGAGTTCACGTATAATAACAGTTTCCATTCTAGTATTGGAATGGCACCTTTTGAGGCCTTATATGGACGAAGATGTCGAACGCCGTTGTGTTGGCACGAAACAGGTGAAAGTTCGGTGGTTGGACCGGATTTGGTGCAACAAACGACGGAAAAGGTAAAGTTTATTCGTGAGAAAATGAAGGCTTCTCAGAGTAGACAAAAGAGTTATCATGATCGGAGACGGAAGGATCTTGAGTTTCAAGAGGGTGATCACGTATTTCTGAGAGTTACGCCAGTAACGGGCGTTGGTCGTGCTTTGAAATCTAAGAAGCTTACTTCTCGATTTATTGGTCCTTACCAGATATCTGCGAGAGTTGGTGCTGTGGCGTATCGTGTGGCGTTGCCGCCGAATCTGTCGAATTTGCATGATGTGTTTCATGTTTCACAGCTTCGGAAGTATGTTCCGGACCCTTCACATGTTATTCCAATGGACGAGGTTGAGGTAAGAGATAACCTTACGGTCGAGACTTTACCGGTTAGTATTTTGGATCGCGAGGTGAAGCGGTTGAGGGGTAAAGAGATTGCACTTGTCAAAGTGGCGTGGGGAGGCGCTGCTGATGGTAATCTGACGTGGGAGTTGGAGAGTAGGATGCGGGAGTCGTATCCAGAGTTGTTTGTATCAGGTAAGATTTTCGAGGACGAAAATTTCTAAGTGGGGGAGAATTGTAACGCCTCAGTTTGCCAATTTTATTTTATTGAGTCTTTTGACTATTTTATTATTATTTTATTGTATTTTCGACTTTTATGTGAAAATATGTTATTTTTCGCCGTGATTATATTTTATCGCGTTTTGGGAACGTTTGCGGGATATTTGAGTGTGGGGGTATTTTGGACATTTCATAGATATTTTTACTAAGTTAGTAAGAAAAGAAAATAGAAAAGAAAAGGGAAAGAAAAATAGAGAGAAAGAAAGAAGAAAGAAGGGAAAAGAGAAGAAAAGAGGAGAAGAGAGAAAATTGGAGAAAGAGTGGAAAAATCATCAAGATCAATTTCTAGGAATCGAATTAAATCGGGTAAGGGTGCGAAACTCGATTATTCTATGATTGTATACGATTATGTATGTGTTTTATTTTTGTTTTTGGATTGATTTGGAGAATATTAGTAAAACCTAGATTGTGTAAAAATTGATTAGAAATGAATTTGATTGTGGTAAAAATCTTGTTGAATGCATTGTTGATTGTTCATACATGTTTGTGGTATGTTATTACACTTCAAATTGCTGTTTTTCTGAGATTTGGATGATGAATTGGAGGTTTTTGGGTGGAAAATCGTGGAACAAATTATGCAGGAATTTTTCTGGTTTTTCCAGGTCATACGCGTACGGGCATGTTCATACGCGTATGAACCTTGGCGTTACGCGTATGGTGGGCGAGCTATGAGGGCAATACGCGTATGGGCTGCTTGTTTTCTCGGCCATCTGCCCATTTGCGTAAGATACGCGTAGCATTTCAGGGCAATACGCGTACGAGAGAGGGCATTACGCGTATGGGTTTTTACACGTGATCTTTGGGAAAATGAGCCTCTGCTCATACGCGTATGGCTCATGGTGGTACGCGTACGGGCAGAGCTTTTGCAAAATGTGACTTTTCAAAATATCGTTTTTCATTTTCGTTCGTAACTTTTGATCCGTTTGTCCGATTTTTACATTCTTGGTATCGTTGCGTAGCTATTGAGCAGTACTTTATTGTTATGATGATTTTGGAATTGTTAGCCGATTTAATTATGTCGGAAAGTCGAGAATAGTGTCGATTGTTGACTTTTGTCGTTATATTTGTACGTAATTGAGGTATATTGTGCAAGGTGCTGTTGTATGATGTAAATGCATGTGTTTAGATGATGTTGTGGTGATTTGTGGCCGTATGGAAATTAAATGCATTGTTTTGGGCATAAGTGCAAAGTGTGGTTTTATCGATGAATGAATGTATGTATGCGTGCATATTGAATGTCATGGGTCATTGTATGCCAAGCATCATAGTGTGCATTGTGGAAACGTCCTGAGTGACGGTTTGATTCCCGAGGGGAATATGCTATAACATCGTGTGCCTCGAAAATATGAGGCGCTGCCTGAGGACCTAAAGCGGTGGTTATAGACGATTGTGGGCTCCTTTGGAGACTTAAAGCAATCCTTAACGTCGTGTGCCTCGAAAATATGAGGCGTTGCCTGAGGACCTAAAGCGACGGGTGAACATCGTAGGCCCGACGGGGAGTTACTTGAGATTCTCAGTAACGAGCGATGGTTCCAATAGTTCCTGAGTGAACTGATGATGAGACATGAGACATTGGAAGTCGGTACCGCATGGCATGTGCATAGAGTCGTTGTGTCGGTCTATGTGAATTGCATAAATCATGAATTAATTGTGTGTGAATTTGTGAATGTGATTGATGATTGTATGGTATATGTGTGGTGTGTAATGGTATTCGATGCTTGAGAATTGTGCGGTATTATGTTATATGTGGTTGTGGTGAGAATGTGTTACTTGTACATTTTTGTGTTTATATATATATATATATATATATAATTTTATTCAATTATATTATGGTTATTTTTCTCACCCTTCTGCTATTTTATAACGCTCTATGAGGCGTTGCAGATTAGAGCTGCTGGAGGTATTCCTTTTTGTGAAGCGTTGCGTCTTCATTATTTTGGTCGGTCGGCTCTGATATATGACTCCGGGTAGTTAGGGTGGCCGCGTGCTATTATTTTGTATATCTGATGATATATTTTGGTTGTACATATGCTACCTGATGTATGACAAACTGTTTATATGTGTATATGTATATATGTTAATCAGATTTTAGATTTTCCGCTTTAATTCTAATTTCTGAAAAGTGGGTGTAAGGAACAAAGTTTCCTCTGTATGATTGCTACCCCACAGTTGCATATCATTATGGGCAGGTGTTGCATGTTATGTGTATGTTTGGTTACAATTGATGTGATTCCTCCCTTTCTATGCCTCAAATTCAAATGTACTCTGACGAAATTTCAAATTTTCTTTTACTGCTTTAATTGCGTGTTAATTGGGGGTATAGTTTGGGGGCGTCACAGAAAACACTCTATGCATGATTATGAACATATGACCAAATTATTGTGCAGCAAAAAATGCATGAATCATAGAGTTAGAAGAGCTCATGCTTACCTCTTGCAGCTGGTGATCGTGTTTTGTGTTAGAGGTGTTACAACTTGGTTCCAAGGATATGGACAGCTTCCCTAGGTGCTATAGAGTGTGTCTGGATGCTTGGAATGAATGGAAATGATCTGGAACTTGAGATGGTACCCCAACTGCAAATCTGTCAAGAACTTGAGCAATTGGCTAGTGATTTTGTGATTTTGGTGTTCCAGATGTTGTGTGAGTGTTTAGATCACTTCTATATGATGTTTATGAGGTGTGTGTGTGATTGGTTTGGTTGGAATTGCTCTCAAACTCAAAACCCGATAGTGATTTGCTTTGGAAGGCAATTTTGGAGTGAAGAAGGAGATTTTGAGGAAAGCATCTGTTTGATGGCTTTGGTGTACTCAAACTGATCACAAATGAGCTCTATTTATAGTAGAGCAAGTTTGTTTTGCAAGGAATAGTGAATGGCAACTGCTGCATAGGTTTGACCAATGTTGATCAATGAGAATCCAAGTCTCCTCTAGCCATTGACTAGAGGTTAGGGCACAGGCTGCTGGTTCCCTTGGTCTTGGATAAGTCTTGACTGAATTCAGTTAGAAATGGCTCAGTCCATGCCACCTTGGTGCATCCATTGAATGCTCTAAAACAAAATTGGAGTCTTGTCCCTTCTTTAGGGATTTCTAGGTTTGGCATGCTATTTTTAGTTCCAAGGACTTGGGAGGCTTGGGATCAGAGTTGGTTCCTCCTTGGTCTCCCCTTGAGGTGTTCAGATGGATAAGTGTGTTTGTCATTTGTACAATTTTGGAAAATCGAGCAAAATGCACAAATCTGCCTTGCTTTGACAGTTTTCAGCAAGGCATATTGCCATTGTCATATCTCATGGCTCAAGTGGAATTTGATGGGGTTCTTGGCCATTTTGGAAAGCCCTCATATGATACAACAACTGTTTGATCATAGTTGGTTTTGATACTTTTTGGATCCAAGTGAAAAACGCCCCTACATTTGGAAAAAAGTAAGACAGATTCTGACTTAGTGAAAATTTCACTAAGTGTTGGAAAAAAGTGACATTTTTACTTTTTGTGATTTTGATCATTCCATAACTTAAAATCCATGAGGAATTGGAATGAGTTATGTTTGAAGCTTTTGTAGAGTGCCATGAGAGCTACAAATCCAGCTTTGGATGGGAAAAAATGGCCTTGTGATTTAGGAGTTATGATCCTCTAAAGTTGGTACCCTAGCCACTTTGTTCCATAACTTAGAAAAATCTCTAAGTTTTTATGGTTACCCCTTTTTCAAGTTATCCCACTTTTCTTGAATTTTCTTGATGAATGATGATTCCAATCGCACAATAACATCATTTTAGGGTCAAAGAACCATGATTGTGAAAAATCTCAAAAAGTCAAAGTTGACTTTTGTGCACAGTTGACTTTTTATCAGATGAATTCCAAACTGTGCGATCCTCTATGAAATCAAGTCCTTGACCTAAATTAAACTTGATGGATTGATTTTATAGGTGTTATAGGGTGTATTGAATCATGTCCTAGGGTTTGGAAGCATGTCCTGGTCAAAAGTCAAAGGCATAGTTGACTTTTCTCGCGAAACCCTAATTGTGGTTCTGATGAATTTGAAACTTGCTGCTCAAGCTTCTTGGATCAATCCATTGTTGCAAATGGATCAATGTGGTTTATTAGAGACCCTCAAATCATATCTTGAGGTCTTGGCTCATGTTTTATCCCAAAAGTCAACTTAGGGGTGAATTAGGTCAAGAAACCCTAATTCCTGATCTTTTGTGAATGCATCCCCTGAGGTTAAATTGAATTGATGATTGGGTTCATGATGTCCCTTGGAGCATCTTAGGTTATGATTTTAAGCATTGGCTCATGCCCAGAGGAAAATTTCCATCTGGAGGCCCTGGTCAACCAAAACCCTAATTTGGTGACACTGGCGATCTTGAGGCTTAATTCACCTGGAATGCTGCAACATTGTGCTTGATTCTTGATGTGGGAGTCCTCTTGATCCATTGTGGATGTTTGAGAGGTTAGACAAGTTGAAGATCATGTCATTCCTTGATTGATCCTTTGTCTAAGGCTCAAAGAGGGCTTGAAACCCTAATTATTGTTTGTAGTGAGTGCTCGCCCATCTTTGGGGAGACTGATGGTTCATCCATATTGTGATGATAATTTGCACAATGATGGGAAATCTTAGTGGTCAAAATTTGGGGTATGACAGTTTCCTCGCTACATCAGAATATCCTTAATGGTTAGCCAACATAGTACCGGTTCCGAAAAAGGACGGAAAGGTCAGAATGCGTGTAGACTATAGGGATCTGAACAAAGCCAGTCCAAAGAATGACTTTCCCTTACCACACATAGACATGCTGGTTGACAGTACAACAAAGTTCAAAGTCTTCTCCTTCATGGATGGATTCTCGGGCTATAATCAGATAAAAATGGCACCGAAAGACATGGAGAAAACTTCGTTCATCATGTCATACCCCAAATTTTGACCACTAAGATTTCCCATCATTGTGCAAATCATTATCACAATATGGGTAAACCATCATACCTCATCAGTCTCCCCAAAGATGGGTGAGCATTCACTACTATCAAAGATTAGGGTTGCAAGCCCTCTCTGAGCTCTTAGACAAAGGATCAATCAAGAAATGACATGATCTTCAACTTGCCTAGCCTCTCAAACATTCACAAAGGATCAAGAGGACTCCCACTTCAAGGATTAAGCACAAGGCTTCTCCCTTCTAGGTGGATCAAGCCTTAAGATCGCCAATGTCACCAAATTAGGGTTTGGTCGACCAGGGCCTCCAGGTGGAAATTTTCCTCTGGGCATGAGCCAATGCTTCAAAGCATAACCTATGATGCTCTAAGGGACATCATAAAGCCAATCATCAAGTCAATTTAGCCTCAGGGGATGCATTCACAAAAAATCAGGAATTAGGGTTTCTTGACCTAATTCACCCCTAAGTTGACTTTTGGGACAAAACTTGAGCCAAGACCTCAAAGGAGGATTTGAGGGTCTCTAATACACCACATTGATACATTTGCAACAATGGATTGAGCCAAGAAGCTTGAGCAACAAGTTTCAATTTCATTTGAACCACAGTTAGGGTTTCGCGAGAAAAGTCAATTGTATATTTGACTTTTGACCAGGACATGCTCCCAAACCCTAAGACATGATTCAATACACCCTATAAAACCTATGAAATCAATCCATCAAGTTTGATTTAGGTCAAGGACTTGATTTCATAGAGGATCGCACAGTTTGGAGTTCATCTGACAAAAAGTCAACTGTGCACAAAAGTCAAACTTTGACTTTTTGAGATTTTTCACAATTATGGTTTTTTAACCTTAAAATGATGTTAATGTGTGATTTGAATCATCATTCATCAAGAAAAATCAAGAAAAGTTGGATAACTTGTAAAAGGGGTAACCATAAAAACTTAGAAAAATTTCTAAGTTATGGAACAAAGTGGCTAGGGTACCAACTTTGGAGGATCATAACTCCTAAACCACAAAGCCATTTTTCCCCATCCAAAGCTGGATTTGTAGCCCTCATGGCCCTATACAAAAGCTTCAACTACACCTCATTCCAATTCATTATGGATTTTGAGTTATGGAATGATCAAAGTGGCCGAAAACATGAAATGCCACTTTTTCCAACACTTGGTGAAATTTTCACTAAGTCAGAATCTGCCTTCACTTTTTTCCAAATGTAGGGGCATTTTTCACTTTAATCCAAAAAGTATCAAAACCAATTATGATAAAACAGTTATTGTATCATATGAGGGCTTTCCAAAATGGCCAAGAACTCCATCAAATTCCACTTGAGCCATGAGATATGACAATGGCAATATGCCTTGCTGAAAACTGCCAAGGCTAGGCAGAATTTTGCACTTTTGCTCGATTTGGCAAAATCAGATAATTCCAAGCCATGTCATCACTTCGGACACATCTAAGGATCAAATCTAAATGGAACAAACATTGATCCAAGCCTCCAAAGTCTTTCGAACAAGAAGTAGCATGCCAAACCTAGAAATCCCTAAAAGAGGGACAAGACTCCAATTTTGAATTGGAGCATTTAATGGATGCACCAAGGTGGCATGGACTGACACATTTACAACTGAATTCAGTCAAGAATGATCCAACAACTAGGGAACCACAGCTCTGTGCTTTAACCTCTAGTCAATGGCTAGAGGAGACTTGAGATTCCAAAGTGCAACCATTGGCCAAACCTCTGCAGCAGTTGCCATTCACTATTGCTTGCAAAACAAACTTGCTCTACTATAAATAGAGCTCATTTGTGCTCAGTTTGAGTACACCAAAGCACTACAACACTTGTTTTCCTCAAAATCTCTTTCTTTAGGCAAAAATACCTTCTTTAGCAAGGTAACTCTGAGTTTTTGAGTTAGGGAGCAATTCCACCACAGCTCATGATCCAAACACATCCAATATGTCATATCGAAGCTGTCCAAACTCACACAAGTGACCTGTAATCCTTAAAACTCAAAGTCACCTCTCAAAACCTCAAAATAGGCTTTTTTTTTTGCATTTTCCAAGCCATGTCTTGATTCAGTCACTTTCTAAACCAGATAAAACCTCAAACACACTCCAAATATCATCCTTGAACTGTCCCAAATGGCTCCCAACATCTGGAACACCATTTGAGGGAGTTGCTATTTTGGCCATTTTAACCCTTTTTGCAAGAAAGGGCCAGTTTTTGTTTTTGCAGGTTCTAGCTGATTCCAATCATCCTAAAAGCTTCTAAGGGATCATTTGAGAGTTTCCAAAGCATCAAACCATTTCTGGAACAAGAAACTTGGCAGATTGCACAAAAAACTCCAAAAGCTCAAAAAGAGGTAAGCATCATGACTTGAATTTTCCAAAATATGCATTGCTTTGAAGTCCACTGATCATGCACATCTTATACATGTTATATGTGTTGTGTTTGCACCAAATTGTCATGCAATCCTTGCCTGTGTATCATGAGATAGCACAGAAAATGCAATTAGAGGCCTATTTCAAAACCACTATCGGATTTTGAGGAGGGAGCATGATCTGGAAAAAATACCACCACCATTGGGTTCCTTATGAAATTCTAGGCCAGATGCATATAAATTTTGTCCCCAACCATAGAGAAATGAGAAAGTTATGGCCTTCACGTTTCTGAACCAAAACTTGCCTTGGCCAGGCCTAGGACACAAGGCAAGCCTTGTGTATTTGTTGTTTTGTTTCAATCAACGGATGTATCACCACCCCAGTGGTAAGGCGCGCGCACTATAACCTTGAGGTCGTGGGTTCAAACCCCACCCAGACCATTTTGTGTATTCTCACATTTTGCTATTTTTTCCAATATTTTCATGTTTTATTAATTAATTGGAAAATTAATAACTCCTTCAATTTTAATTATTTTTGATTGGTTCTTTTTGCAAAAAATCACAAAAATGTTGAAATATTTTATTCCCCAAAAAAATTAGATTTATATTATTTATTTAATATAATTAGTATTTTTGTGAATAAATGTCTTTTATTTGTTTTTAAACCTTTTAAAAATAAATATCCATTTTGGAAAAATCAAAACCAAGTAGGTTTTAATTCATCTTGTGATGAAAGCCTCATTTTTCAAACCTAAAACCAAAATCACAAGTTGGTTATTCAAACTTATTTGGAATTTTTATCATTTGTATTAATTTTCTTTGAATAATTATATTAAAAAATGATGAAATTAGGGTTTTATTGATTTTCACCCTAACAAACTTTTTTAAAACACTCATGGGCCTCTAATAGAGTGTAAGACCCAATCCTTTGTAAATACAAACCTATTTTGGGCCTCAAATGTTGTATAAGTCCCGTTGTATTTCAAAAGTTCGGCGCGATCATCGCCCGTTTAAAGCAAACCATCTGGGCCTCTCCTCGAGCTATAAGACCCATTCAAAACCATTTTGGGCCTCTAATAAAGTGTAAGACCCAATCCCTCTTTGAAACCAAAATAGTTTGGGCCTCAGTCGTTGTATAAAACCCACGGTGTTTTCAAAACCTCGGCACGATCATCGCCCTTTTCAAAATAAACCCTGGGCTTCTCCTTGAGCTATAAGACCCATCTTTGTTCACTTTCAATCATTTTTGGGCCTCTTGAGAGATTGTAAGACCCATCCCCTTTGTACAGAAAACCTTTCTTGGGCCTCAGTCACTTGTATAAGTCCCTGTACAAAACGACAATGCGATCACTGATAAAACCATGGGCATCTCCTTAAGCTATAAGCCCCAATTTTCCTTTCAAAAGCACTTTCTCCTTTGATTTTGTAATATACTGTTATTTTCAATTTCTTTGTTGAACAACTAACAATACAGTATGGAAGCTCTACAACCGAGTAAGTGTTTACCCGCTTTCATTTACCGCTTTCATATGTATATAACTGTACTGTGGGGCTGTTCCACTGTAAGTCTTCTTTCATAAACTCATATCGACTGTGCAATACTAGTATAGATATTTAGAGTTTCCCCGGCAACTACGTCTAGAACTAGACAAAACCTCGTCTCTTTACATCCGACGTTCTCCCGGATATTTCAAACATAACCTAAACCATGAGAATTTTCTTTTACAACAATTTTAGATAACTAGATCTAAGAAATCCCCCCCTTGAACATTTCATATACAGAAGGCCAATGTTCCAAGTGAAACCCCTTCTGGAACTGTTCATCAGCCTCCTCTTGGGCTTAGTGCAAGGACCCACAGGCTTCCTAAAAGCATCCCCGCCTCCTCTTGGGCGTTGTACAAGGACCCGTCGGCTTCTTAGAAGTTTTCACAGCCTCCTCTTAGGCTTCGTATAATGATTCTTCCTCCGGGAAGATAGCCTCCTCTTAGGCTTTGTACAAATTGTCCCTTCGGATTCTTAAAAGTTTTTCTCGCCTCCTCTTGGGCTTCGTACAAATTTTCCCGACGACCTCTTAAAGGTATAGGAACAGAAATTAGTCATCTTAATAGAACAGTCTTTCAAAGAGTCTAGATTTTCCTACCGCAAACATACTGTCTCTTGATCTCTCTTAAGCATACTATAAAAGATAAAACTTTAGACTTGGACAGTCTAATCTCCTTGAGTCTCGAAGAAATTCTCAAGTTCCTTTCAAAAATAGGAAAAAAACACCCGTAGACTTGGGCAGTCTCAATACCCTTCGGATTCCCCGTTTCCTTAAAGAACAGGAAATAATCCCGGTCCTCAGATCAAATCCATGATTACAACATTACCCATATAAGAACTGATTTTCTCTTTTAACCAACATACTGGACCTGTCACTCAACTGAAATAGTAACCGTAGCCTCCTCTTGGGCTTTGTACAATGATTCACCCCAGCAGAGTTAACCTTTGTAGCCTCCATCTCGGGCTTCGTATGAGATAAAAAATCACTCCCTTGTTGAGTATAAAGGACTCTCTTGTTGAGTCGATCACCTTTAGCCTCTATCTCAGGCTTCGTACGAGATACAAATCACTCTCTTGATGAGTATAAAAGACTCTCTTGTTGAGTCAAATCCTTTTAGCCTCCGTCTTGGGCTTCGTACAAGACACATATAAAAACGCTCTTTTGTTGAGTAAACCCTTTTAGCCTCTATCTCGGGCTTCGTATGAGACACAAAAGTATCCTCTTGTTGGGTAATAGCCTCCTCTTAGGCTTTGTATAAGGAAACCCCGGTTGAGTCAATCAACCTTTTAGCATCAAAATTTGTGCCTCGTTCACAGTATACAAACATCAACAACTCCTTTTCCCCCCATCTAATTGCTGTAAGCGGCAAGCCTTTGGATTATTTACATCCATGCCACTGTCCCTCTTTTAGCATGAGAAACTCCTAAGGAAAGATGGCATTGCTCTAAACTGAGTTAAAGTCTTCTCATTCAGTTTTATGATCCGGTCTATCACTGCTTCACATTCCCGGATTACCAGCTCGCACAAACGCTGGAGGAGTATTCTCATCTGACTGATCTACCCATTACTGATCAAGCTCCCTTTTCTGGACTGAAAGAAATTCCAAAGGATCAAACCATTGCGAGACCAATCTATTTGGACGAGTCAGAAGTCAGGACTCACCTAACCACCAGGGGAGGAATCCCAGGTTTACCAGCCAAGTTTCTGGTAAAGAAGGCTCTGTACTTTGCTAGTATAGGAAACGTGACTGTTTTCGAGAGCATCTTTATTTTGCTCACCTACGGGTTATTTTTGTTTCCCAACATTGATAACTTCGTCGATATCAACGCCATTAAGGTTTTTCTCATTGGAAACGCCGTACCAACCTTGCTCGCAGATGCGTATCATTCTGTACACTTAAGGAATTTATACAGCGGAGGAATGATCACGTGATGTGTACCCCTGCTATATAAATGGTTTATCTCCCATTTGCCTAAGTCTGACGCTTTTTGGGATCATAAGAGTGCCTTACGTAAGTCACAGAAAATCATGTCTCTTACCAACTCTGACATCGATTGGTATAATCGAATCTATGACGGGATCATGATCATTAACCGTTGTGGAAATTTCCCCAACGTACCCCTCATAGGAACTAAGGGAGGAATCAATTACCATCCAGTTTTAGTTCGTCGTCAATTTGGATACCCGATGAGGCATGTCCCGTGTAATTCTCATCTGGAAGGTCTTTTCTTCAAGGAAGGAGAAAATGACAGGGCACTAAAGATGGAAATAGTGCACGCTTGGAAACATGTTCATAAGAAAGGACGGGAGTCTCTAGGAAAACTGGACTGTGTCTCGGTGGAGCCTGATCTCCATTGGGTACAAACTAGAGCTCTCAAGCTAAAGATGCCTTATCCTCGTCACAGAGTTCTTCCACCAAGGGAATCTGTCATGTACTTCATGATTGAAACGGAAAAACTTCAGGTTATGCTCAACAAAGTTCAATAAGAGAGGAGGTCTTAGAAGAACAAGTACCGCATTCTTAATGTGGAGTGTACCAAAATACAGCAACTGCTGAAAGATAAGGATGCTCTAATTGAGATTTTGGAGCAACATGCTGTAGAAAATCAGGATGACCAAAGGAATTTGCTCGCTCCTTTCACTTGGCAAAGGAATGACAACCCGACAACGGCCCAAGAGCCCCGGTCCAAGAAAAGGAAAGTACCAGAATCAGCACCCGAGTTCTCCTCAGAGAGGACTCGGGACCCATTAGCTTAGGTTTCTGTTTCCGCACCTTGTAATTTACTGTATTTCCATTTCCGCAATCCTTTGAATTCAATAAAACGGGGGTGTCCCCACTGTTTGATATTTGCAATCTAATTGTCGAAGTTTATTTTGATTAAACAAAAAAAAAAATTAATATAATCATTGCATTCATCATTCTCACATCACGTATTCTTCTTACCTACGAATCTCACGTTTATGTCTCGGTTATAGAGTCAAAATGTCTCATTCGTACAATACTCGGGCCAATTGTCAGAAAAAGATGGATGATCTCGAGGAAGAGAACAGAGAGTTGAAAGAAGAGATCGACGCTCTGAGAGAGGATATGAGAAAGCTTCTTAACAAAATGCAAGCCATGGCAGAAGCTCAGCTACAAAGAACTGTGATCTCAGAGATCACCTCAACGCCCATAGTAGACAAATATGATCCTAGGTATCAAATGCCGAAAGATCGTCCCTGGGGCATACTTGTTAACTATATCTCGGAAGGATATGTCCCGCCGATCACTGAAGATCAGGGAATCATAACAGAAGCCGCTGGGCCTGAAGGTTACAAACTTCGGGAAAGCGAGGATGCCAGAGGCATAATAAGGACTCCTGAAGGTTACAAACTTCGGGAAGCGCCAAGATTCACTGCTGTAGTAACGGTATCACCCCTATGGTGCACACTGTCCCAGAAGGACAGATTCCACAGATACCTTCTGGTGGAAAGGAAAGTATGTTCGATAGAATGGATGAATTCCAGGAGCAGTTCCTGGAAATGCAGAAAGAACTGCAGGCTATTCGTGGTCAGGATTTATTTGGAAAGGACGCCGCAGACCTTTGTTTGGTCCCCAATGTGAAAGTCCCGCACAAGTTCCAAGTACCCAATTTTGAAAAGTACAAGGGTAACTCTTGCCTTCAAAGCCATTTGGTGATGTACGCTCGGCGAATGTCAGCTCAGACAGAGAACCAGGATCTACTGATTCACTAATTTCAGGATAGTTTAACCGGTGCTGCATTAAAATGGTACATGGGTTTAAACCGCACTATGATTAACACTTTTAGAGATCTTGGCACTACCTTCGTCCAACAATATAAATACAATTTGGACATGGCACCAGACAGAGATTAATGTCGCAAATGGACAAGGAAACCTTTAAGGAATACGCTCAGAGATGGCATGAAATTTTTGCTCAAATTTGTCCCCCTCTAGAGGAAAAGGAGATGACAAAGATCATCTTAAAAACCTTGAGCTCATTTTACTACGACAGAATGGTCGCCAGTGCGCCCAGTGACTTCACCGAGATGGTGGGCATGGGAGTTCGTCTTGAGGAAGCCGTCCGAGAAGGACGTTTAGTTAAAGACGCTGGATCGTCAAGTAGTACAAAACGATACGGTAGTGCTCTCCCTAAGAAAAAAGAGCAAGATATTGGGAATATCTCTCTCGGAAAGCAAAGGCGACGGTACCAACCAGTAGCAGCTGTAACTCCTGCTATCAGCCCTGCGCCTGTTTCTACGTATCAACCTCAGGTTGCTCAAAGCCAACCGCATTCGCAGCAATATCAGCAAAGGACACAATAGCCTCTTCAGCAGGCTCGTCCTCAATACAACAACAACCGTACAACGCGGCCACCAGGATTTGATCCTATACCCGTAACGTACGCAGAACTATTTCTGTTACTACTGGCCAAGGGGCATGTCCAGACTAAGTCTCCTCTTACAGTACCGAAAAATCTGCCTTTTTGGTTTAAGGTGGATCAAACTTGCCCTTACCATCAAGGAGGACCAGGGTATAACATAGAGAACTGTCTCAGTTTCAAGTCCGATGTACAAAAGCTTGTTAGGAGCGGGGTCTTATCTTTCAAGGATATAAATCCTAATGTTCTCACGAACCCGCTGCCTCAACACGAGAAAGCTGCAGTTAATTTGATAGAGGGAGAGTCGAACAACACCTATCAAATTCACGATGTACTCTTATTGAGGGCCAACTTGGTCAAGATGCATTGTAGACAGAGCGGATATGGCCATGTGCCACCTCATAATTATCACTAGTGTGATATCTGCTCTAAAAACAATCAGGGATGTTCTGTGGTGCAATCAGCTCTACAGGAACAAATGGATCTTGGATGGATCCAAGAGCACCGAGTTCGTGGAGTTAACATGGTTTATACGAATTCCAACATCATACAAAACCACGATATTCGTGCAATGAATATCAACTTGGTGGCAATGCACTCAAGGCAAAGCCAGTATCATAATCTGTCGCGTCACGATTATAATTCCTGTCTGACTTGCTCGGTAAACAAACAGGGATGCTCTTTTGTACAAGAGGCCCTCCAGCGTCAGATGGATCTTGGATGGATCCATGACTACCATAATAGGAATCATTATCAAATTAACATGATTCAAATCTTCGATATTCGCTTGATGAATACCAGCCTGGTGGAGTTACATGCTAAATAGGTTCGGCTCGGGTTCCTGGTATCACATGATTATCAGGGATGTAAAGCGGGTTGCGAAGACGATCATGGATGTGCCCTTATCCAGGAAACACTTCAACACTTGCTGAACCGCTGGTGGCTTCCAATCTATATGGATGAAGACACCCAGCAAATTAGTATCACTAACGGGAATCCCACTAGATATCAAAGTCAGGATGTTCGGTCGATGGAAACAGATCTAGTAAGGTTACACTGTATTCAAAGCGGACGTGGCCAGGTGCCACTACACAATTATGAGTGGTGTGGAGTTTGCTCAGTGGATAATCAAGGATGCTACCTTGTGCGAGCAGCCCTTCAAAGTCAGTTGGACCGCAAAGAGATTCAACCATGGTCAAGTTCTGGATCAGTCAACTACTTCGCTGATCAAATCGAGGACGTTGTCGTAATCTCTGATCATCAGAGAACTAGGGATGTTTGTACCATTATCCCTCTACTTGACGAATAAAGAGTTCCCAACCGGGAATGGATCGAAATTACTTACGATGGTCAGAAAAATCAGAAGGCTCCCATAGTCATCTATCTACCGAGACCACTACCGTATGAATTAACTCAGGCTATCCCTTACAAATATGGTGCAACAACAATTGAGAATGGAAAGGAAATTCCGTTACCCTCCGTCGTGAATATTGCAGACATCAGTCGAGTAACACGGAGCGGTCGAATCTTCAACCGAGGAGTTGGAGAACCTAGCAAAGAAAAGGAACCTCAGACAAAAGTTCCCAATCCACCAGTCGGTCAATCCAGTAATCCCGACCTTTCAAAAAACAATGATGAGATGCTGAAGCTCATCCAAAGGAGTGAATACAACATTGTTGATCAACTGTTATAAACTCCTTCAAAGATCTCGGTATTATCACTGTTACTTAGTTTAGAAGCACACAGGGAGGCTCTACATAAAGTCTTGGAGCAAGCCTTTGTAGAACAGGATGTAACAATCAGACAGTTCGATAGCATTGTCTCTAACATCACTTCCTGTAATAACTTGGGATTTAGTGATGAGGAATTACCTGAAGAAGGTCGCCGTCATAACATGGCGCTCAATATTACAGTCAACTGCCAGGACGATGCTTTAGCCAGCGTACTGGTAGACACAGGGTCAGCCCTGAATGTTATGCCGAAGTCCACTTTGATGCAATTATCATTCAAAGGACCTCTGATGAGAACCAACGAGGTTGTCGTCAAAGCATTTGACGGATCCAGAAAAACGGTTATCGGCGAAGTCGACCTTCCCCTAACTATTGGTCCTCACACTTTCCAAGTCACTTTCCAGGTCATGGACATCCGGGCAACATACAGTTGTTTATTAGGAAGACCTTGGATACATCAGGCTAGGGCGGTCACTTCGACCCTCCACCAAAAGCTAAAGTTCGTCCAGAAGGGCCAACTTGTCACGGTTTGTGGAAAACAGGCCTTGCTCGTAAGCAACTTGTCATCATCTACTTGTGTAGAACCCGAGGAGGTTGTTAGGACTCGGTTCCAAGCGCTTACGGTGAGCAATGAGAATCAATCAAAGAAAGGAACCTCGATTTCCTTATACAAAGATGCTATCAAAGCGGTCGAAAATACCAATACAACAGGATGAGGACAGCTTGTCATTCCTACTGACAATAAGAAAAAGAAAGGTCTTGGCTTTTCCTCAACCTGTACTCAGACAGCTGCTAACGATGAAAGTCTTCATCCCATTCAGAACTTCTTCCACAGTGGAGGTTTCCTTCAACCAGTGACTCAAGACGTGCATACCATCAATAAAGACGATTCCTCCGATACGGAGGAAGAATGGAAGTCCTATCTCAACGAGGACAATTATACGTCTCAGGGCGAGACGCAGACTCCCTTTTCATGAGATAGCACAGAAAATGCAATTAGAGGCCTATTTCAAAACCACTATCGGATTTTGAGGAGGGAGCATGATTTGGAAAAAATACCACCACCATTGGATTCCTTGTGAAATTCTAGGCCAGATGCATATAAATTGTCCCCAACCATGGAGAAATGAGAAAGTTATGGCCTTCACGTTTCTGAGCCAAAACTTGCATTGCCTTGCCTTGGCCAGGCCTAGGACACAAGGCAAGCCTTGTGTATTTGTTGGTTTGTTTCAATCAACGGATGTATCACCACCCCAGTGGTAAGGCGCGCGCCCTATAACCTTGAGGTCGTGGGTTCAAACCCCACCCAGACCATTTTGTGTTTTCTCACATTTTGCTATTTTTTCCACTATTTTCATGTTTTATTAATTAATTGGAAAATTAATAACTCCTTCAATTTTAATTATTTTTTATTGGTTCTTTTTTTAAAAAATCACAAAAATGTTGATATATTTTATTCCCCAAAAAAATTAGATTTATATTATTTATTTAATATAATTAGTATTTTTGTGAATAAATGTCTTTTATTTGTTTTTAAACCTTTTAAAAATAAATATCCATTTTGGAAAATCAAAACCAAGTAGGTTTTAATTCATCTTGTGATGAAAGCCTCA
Source organism: Lathyrus tuberosus (assembly GCA_022829125.1). NCBI lineage: Eukaryota > Viridiplantae > Streptophyta > Magnoliopsida > Fabales > Fabaceae > Lathyrus > Lathyrus tuberosus. Next base: position 2,766,503 of record JALAZF010000626.1, on the reverse strand, counting down.
TTTTTCAAACCTAAAACCAAAATCACAAGTTGTTTATTCAAACTTATTTGGAATTTTTATCATTTGTATTAATTTTCTTTGAATAATTATTATTAAAAAATGACGAAATTAGGGTTTTATTGATTTTCACCCTAACAAACTTTTTTCAAACACTCATGGGCCTCTAATAGAGTGTAAGACCCAATCCTTTGTAAATACAAACCTATTTTGGGCCTCAAATGTTGTATAAGTCCCGTTGTATTTCAAAAGTTCGGTGCGATCATCGCCCGTTTAAAACAAACCATCTGGGTCTCTCCTCGAGCTATAAGACCCATTCAAAACCATTTTGGGCCTCTAATAGAGTGTAAGACCCAATCCCTCTTTGAAACCAAAATAGTTTGGGCCTCAGTCGTTGTATAAGACCCACAGTGTTCTCAAAACCTCGGCACGATCATCGCCCTTTTCAAAATAAACCCTGGGCTTCTCCTTGAGCTATATGACCCATCTTTGTTCACTTTCAATCATTTTTGGGCCTCTTGAGAGAGTGTAAGACCCATCCCCTTTGTACAGAAAACCTTTCTTGGGCCTCAGTCATTTGTACAAGTCCCTGTACAAAACGACAGTGCGATCACTGATAAAACCATGGGCCTCTCCTTGAGCTATAAGTCCCAATTTTCCTTTCAAAAGCACTTTCTCCTTTGATTTTGTAATATACTGTTATTTTCAATTTCTTTGTTGAATAACTAACAATATAGTATGAAAGCTCTACAATCGAGTAAGTGTTTACCCGCTTTCATTTACCGCTTTCATATGTATATAACTGTACTGTGGGGCTGTTCCATTGTAAGTCTTCTTTCATAAGATATTTAGAGTTTCGCCGACAACTACGTCTAGAACTAGACAAAACCTCGTCTCTTTACATCCGACGTTCTCCCGGATATTTCAAACATAACCTAAACCATGAGAATTTTCTTTTACAACAATTTTAGATAACTAGATCTAAGAAATCTCCCCCTTGAACAGTTCATATACAGAAGGCCAATGTTCCAAGTGAAACCCCTTCTGGAACTGTTCATCAGCCTCCTCTTGGGCTTAGTGCAAGGACCCACAGGCTTTCTAAAAGCATCCCCGCCTCCTCTTGGGCATTGTACAAGGACCCGTTGGCTTCTTAGAAGTTTCACAGCCTCCTCTTAGGCTTCGTATAATGATTCTTCCTCTGGGAAGATAGCCTCCTCTTGGGTTTCGTACAAATTGTCCATTCGGCTTCTTAAAAGTTTTTCTCGCCTCCTTTTGTGCTTCGTACAAATTGTCCCGACAACCTCTTAAAGGTATAGGAATAGAAATTAGTCATCTTAATAGATCAGTCTTTCAAAGAGTCTAGATATTCCTACCGCGAACATACTGTCTCTTGATCTCTCTTAAGCATACTACAAAAGATAAAACTTTAGACTTGGACAGTCTAATCACCTTGAGTCTTGAAGACATTCTCAAGTTCCTTTCAAAAATAGGAAAAAAACACCCGTAAACTTGGGCAGTCTCAATACCCTTCGGATTCCCCGTTTTCTTAAAGAACAGGAAATAATCCCGGTCCTCAGATTAAATCCATGATTACAAAATTACCCATATAAGAACTGATTTTCTCTTTTAACCAACATACTGGACCTGTCACTCAACTGAAACAGTAACCGTAGCCTCCTCTTGGGCTTTGTACAATGATTCTCCCCAACAGAGTTAACCTTTGTAGCCTCCATCTCGGGCTTCGTACGAGATACAAAATCACTATCTTGTTGAGTATAAAGGACTCTCTTGTTGAGTCGATCACCTTTAGCCTCTATCTCGGGCTTCGTATGAGATACAAATCACTCTCTTGATGAGTATAAAAGACTCTTTTGTTGAGTCAAACCCTTTTAGCATCTGTCTTGGGCTTCGTACAAGACACATATAAAAATGCTTTCTTGTTGAGTCAACCCTTTTAGCCTCTATCTTGGGCTTCGTACGAGACACAAAAGCATCCTCTTGTTGGGTCAATAGCCTCCTCTTAGGCTTTGTATAAGGAAACCCCGGTTGAGTCAATCAACCTTTTAGCATCAAAATCTGTGCCTCGTTCACAGTATACAAACATCAATAACTCCTTTTCCCCCCATCTGTTTGCTGTAAGCGGCAAGCCTCTGGATTATTTACATCCATGCCACTGTCCCTCTTTTAGCATGAGAAACTCCTAAGGAAAGATGACATTGCTCTAAACTGAGTTAAAGTCTTCTCCTTCAGGTTGAAAATCCCCTATAAAGGAAATTATGGCATTGCTGGATTCGCATATCCCAGTTAAAGTAATTCTCCTTTATAATCAGTCACCCAACAATTGTGATAAACAGGCCCCTTTAGAGATGACAAATTCTCTCTAAAGTCAACACCCTTTTAGCTTCACATCTTGGGCTTCAAACAAGATACAAATAGACCCTTCAGCTTCACATCTTGGGCTTTGAACAAGATATAAACCACCTTTAGCTTCATGTCTTGGGCTTTGAACAGGACGCCAAAACACCATTTCCTCCCATAGAATAGGAGGAACTACAATTGCTCTGATTTCCCTATCCCGGGAATACGTAGGCATAAGATTGAAAAAGAATCTTAGCGAGCACACTAATAAAAAAAAACCCCAAAGTCCCCTACCTCTATCCAATCTGGCGCAATATCCCAACAAATTCCCCATGAGTAGTCCCGATATTTCGTTCTGAACAAAATAAGCAGAGAGAGACCCACGAACTAAAGCCGCATCTGTAAACCAACAGTTTTGACTGTTTAACCTCAGTATGCAAGCAGGGTTAATTGGAGACATCTATTTCCCTTCCTTCATAAGCTTCAATAGGATAAAAAATGAATCGAACTATAGTACCAAAGCGATAGTGATTCGAAACCACAAAAACCGCGCTACACATCACCCCATGGGGCACTTTTTGTTACAAGGTAATGTCGTTCGGGTTGAAAAATGTCGGGCAACCTATCAAAAGGCCATGACTACTCTTTTTCATGACATGATACACAAGGAAATCGAGGTATATGTCGATGACATGATTGCCAAATCTAAAACAGAAGAGGAGCATGTGACCCACCTGTCAAAACTATTTGAGCGGTTGAGGAAGTATAAAATCCGCTTGAATCCCAACAAGTGCACCTTCGGTGTCCGTTCAGGGAAACTCTTATGGTTCATCGTCAGCCAAAAAGGAATTGAGGTTGATCCTGACAAGGTCAAGGCCATTCAAGAAATGCCTTCTCTGAGGACTGAAAAACAAGTCATGGGATTCCTGGGACGTTTGAATTACATTTCCAGATTTATATTCCTTATGACCGCGACATGCGCGCCAATCTTCAAATTACTCAAAAAGAATCAGGACTGCATTTGGACTAAAGACTGCCAAACCACCTTCGACAATATCATATACTGGCGAATACCTGTTGAACCCACCGATTCTATCACCGCCAGTGGAAGGAATACCACTAATCATCTACTTAACAGTCTTGGAAGACTCCATGGGTTGTGTACTTGGCCAACAAGACGAAACGAAAAGGAAAGAGTATGCCATCTACTATGATGAATCTCGGTACACTATGCTCAAGAAAACTTGTTGTGCTCTGGCTTGGGCAGCCAGACGTCTTCGCCAGTATATGATTCGTCACACTACTTGGTTAATCTCAGAGATGGATCCAATCAAGTACGTCTTTGAAAAACCTGCTCTCACGGGAAGGATTGCCCGTTGGAAGATGTTGTTATCAGAATACGACATCGAGTACCATGCTCAGAAAGCCATAAAAGGAAATGTTTTAGCCGATCATTTGGCTCATCAACCGATTGACAATCAGGAATCAGTCAGATTTGACTTCACATATGAAGATGTCATGTATCTGAAAATGGAAGATTGCGATGAACCGCTACCCAGTGAAGGGCCAGAACCAGGTTCCCAATGGGGACTAATCTTTGACGGAGCTGTTAATCATTATGGAAACGGAATTGGGGTAATCATCATAACACCTCAGGGTACCCACATTCCTTTCACCACCAGACTTACGTTCAAATGCACAAACAACGAGGCCGAATATGAAGCTTGTATCATGGGTCTCGAAGAAGCGATTGATTTAAGGATCAAGAACTTGGATGTATATGGCGACTCAGCCCTGGTTGTTAATCAAATCAAAGGAGATTAGAACACATACCAATCAGGACTAATTCCTTACAAAGACTACACGAGAAGGTTGTTACCATTCTTCAACCGAGTCGAGTTTCATCATATCCCTCGTGAAGAGAATCACATGGTTGATGCATTGGCCATTCTCTCTTCCATGATTAGTGTAGGTAAATGGAATGACCTATCTAAGATTGAAATAATGCGCCTAGAAAGGCCCGCTTACGTCTTCATGATTGAAGCAGTCATAGACGACAAAACTTGGTATCACAATATCAAATGCTTCCTTCAGAAACAAGAGTACCCACCTAGGGCATCCAGAAAAGACAGGAAGACTCTCAGAAGGTTGGCTGGAAACTTCTTCCTGAGCGGTGATATCATCTATAAGAGAAACTTTGACATGGTCTTGCTCCGATGTGTAGACAGACCAGAAGCAAACATACTGATAAAAGAAATTCATGAAGGATCCTTGGGCACCCATGCCAACAGACACACAATGGCGAGAAAAATTCTGAGAGCAGGGTACTATTGGTTGACCATGTAATCCGATTGCTACAAGTACATGAGGAAGTTTCACAAGTGTCAGATATACTCAAACAAAATCCACGTACCTCCAACGCATCTCAAATTTATTTCTTCCCCATGGCCTTTTTCCATATGGGGAATCGACATGATTGGCATGATCGAACCCAAGGCTTCAAATGAACATCGGTTCATCCTGGTAGCCATTGATTATTTCACCAAGTGGGTCGAAGCAGCGTCATACACCAATGTAACCAGACAAGTGGTGGACTGATTTATCAAAAACAACCTCATTTGCCGTTATGGTGTTCCAAACCAGATCATTACTGATAATAGATCCAACTTGAATAATAAGATGATGAAAGAGTTATGCGCTGAGTTCAAGATCGAACACCATAACTCATCTCCCTACCGACCTAAGATGAACGGAGCGGTAGAAGCGGCTAACAAGAACATCAAGAAGATCGTTCAAAAGATGGTTGTAACCTACAAAGATTGGCACGAGATGCTACCCTTTTCTCTTCACGGTTATCGCACATCTGTCCGCACTTCAACAGGGGCAACCCATTTCTCTCTAGTATATGGCATGGAAGCAGTGCTCCCCATAGAAGTAGAGATACCATCAATCAGGGTATTGATGGAAGCCAAGCTAATAGAGGCTGAATGGTGTCAAAGTCGACACCACGAACTAAACCTGATCGAAGAAAAGCGAATAACGACACTATGCCACGGTCAGTTGTATCAATAAAGGATGAAGAAGACGTTTGACAAAAAGGTCCGACCTCGCGTCTTCAGGAAAGGAGACCTTGTGCTCAAGAAGATACAATCATTCCTCACTAATTCTAGGGGCAAATGGACCCCGAACTATGACGGCCCCTATGTGGTCAAGAAAGCTTTCTCAGGCGGCGCCCTGAGACTCGCAACCATGGATGGAGAGAAATTTGCCTATCCCACGAATGTTGACACAGTCAAGAAATACTTCGCCTAAATAAAAAAAACGTCTCGGTGGATTGAAAACCCGAAAGGGCGGTCCAGGAAAAAATTAGAGACATAATCAAAAATCATCCCGGTGGATTGGAAATCCCAAAGTACAATCCAGGAAAAAGTTAGGGATTCATGGCAAGTAACTACGTCTGACACAGGTAAATGCTCAGCAGCAGTCATGCCATCCATAAGAAAATTCCAGTCAAGGTCATCTTCGACAGAAGCTCAGGATGTCCAGAATTCAAAGTTGGTAGAAGGATAACGGTCGTTATGTTTCAATGTAGCCCTGTTCCCTTAAATTACCATTTTCTAACTTTGTAAATACTCTATGGAATCACGAGTTTGGCTGATTTCCATCCTATCAATAAGATTAGAGCCCTTGTGCTTTTATTTGCAATTCTTATTTATTTTAGCTTTACAGAACGACGTTTTAAAGTGATTAACGATTCTTGAAATAAAACAAAAAATGAGTTTACTTGTCAAACTTTTTCCTGCTTTTAAAATAAAGATGGCAATTTCTTTTGACTGTTGAACATCGAAAGAACATCGATCGCTTCTCCAGAAGTAATCGAGCTTCAAAATGTAGAATCAAAGTACTCCTTCTAAACCAGCACGCCTGAATGAAGGATCAGTTGTGTCAGAGACCATGTTTCATCTGACACCCACTCGGCAGAGTTCTTATCTCCTAAGCCTGACCAACGGTTTTCCCCACGAGGATCATCCCTCCTAAGCAAGGCAGAATTGCTATCTTGAACCCGTGATACTTTTCATCCCCCGCAGTGGCCGAGTATCCAGTCGTGTTCATCTACTAGTCTGTATGTCGTATCAGTTTTGTCAGCATAGACATACACACATCATGCATTACTGATTCATATACATATTCATATTGCATTACTATCAATCTAGTCGATCTTGTCCTCCTAGTGATAAAGGTCATCTCCGTTGAGTTGTCGGTTCTTTCCTCGTCAGGAAGTAGATCATCTAAACAATCTCTCCTCCAGTTTATTTCTGGATTAGAGATGGTCCTTGACCACTTTGATAACTTGAACCTCTGAAAAACAAGAAAACTCTCAACGAACGTCACTCTTCTCCATTAAAGATGACATCTTTGCTTTCCCGGATTAAGGAAAATCCCGGAGAGATCCTCGCAACTAAAGACTCTCAGCAACACAGTGGTTCTTCTCTCCAAAAAATCAATGTCAATGACGTCATCAGCACCTCCAAATTGGATTGCATCACATGGCGTTTCTCTGAGAAGACCCCAAGAAAAGTATGATGTAATACCCCCAAGCGGGAAACAGTCTCTCAAGAGACTCGTTTTCCCCAGTAGAGTCAACAAATGGCGTCTTCAACATAGAAGCTTGTACACCTCTGCAGCTCAGACGACTAGGTTCTCCAGCAAGTCTGACATCAAAAGTTTTTCTATCAAATGGCATCTCCCCAGGAAAATTCGGCAAGAAGTTTGAGGAAAACCGCTACGAATAACGTCCCTTGTCAAGAAAGTTTATTGACAAAAGAAACTGATACTAGTTCCTTGGTAGGAAACCAGGATCGAGGGGAGTTTATATCAGAAACTGAGACCAATTCCTTGGTAGGAAACCAGGATCGAGGGGAAGTTTACACCAGAAACTTAGACCAGTTCCTTGGTAGGAAACCATGATCGAGGGGAAGTTTACACCAGAAACTTAGACCAGTTCCTTGGTAGGAAACCGGGATCGAGGGGAAGTTTATTTAAGAAACTGAGACCAGTTCCTTGGTAGGAAACCAGGATCGAGGGGAAGTTTACGTCAAAAACTAAGACCAGTTCCTTGGCTGAAGGCCAGGATCGAGGGGATGTTTTTACCTTTTCTAAGTATCAACGCTTAGCAAAAGAAGATGAATGCATAAGCTACCATTCATAACCACTGTCAAAATTTTGGGTGTTTCGATATTTAATCATCTTGCACCTCGAATGCCCGAATACCTTCGCCATTCACACCTTCGGGTCCAAGAAGATTAAATAGGGGCATCTGTCATACCCCAAATTTTGACCACTAAGATTTTCCATTATTGTGCAAATTATCATCACAATATAGATGTACCATCACGCCTCATCAATCTCCTCAAGAATTGTTGAGCATTCCCTACAACTAAGAATTAGGGTTTCAAGCCCTCTCAGAGCTCTTAGACAAAGGATCAATCAAGGAATGACATGATCTTCAACTTGTATAAACCTCTCAAACATCCACAATGGATCAAGAGGACTCCCACACCAAGGATTAAGCACAAGTCTGCAACATTCCAAGTGGATCAAGCCTCAAGATCGCCAGTGTCACCAAATTAGGGTTTTGGTCGACCAGGGCCTCCAGATGGAAATTTTCCTCTGGGCATGAGCCAATACTTCAAAGCATAACGTAAGATACTCCAAGGGACCTCATGGACCCCATCATCAAGTCAATTTAGCCTCAGGGGAGGCATACATCAAAAAATCAGGAATTAGGGTTTCTTGACCTAATTCACCCCTAAGTTGACTTTTGGGACAAAGCATGATCCAAAACCTCAAGACATGATTTGAGGGTCTCAAATACACTACATTGATCCATTTACAAAAATGTTTTGATCCAAGAAGCTTGATCAACAAGTTCCAATTTCATCTGGACCACAGTTAGGGTTTTAAGGAAAAAGTCAATTGTACCTTTGACTTTTGACCAGGACATGCTCCCAAGCCTTGGGACATGATTCAATACACCCTATAACACCTATGAAATTAATCCATCAAGTTTGATTTAGGTCAAGGACTTGATTTCATAGAGGATCGCACAGTTTGGAATTCATCTGATAAAAAGTCAACTGTGCCCAAAAGTCAAAGTTTGACGTTTTGATTTTTTGGTCAATTATGGTTCCCTAACCCTAAAATGATGTTAATGTGTGATTTAAATCAACATTCATCAAGAAAAATCAAAGAAAGTGGGATAACTTGTAAAAGGGGTAACCATAAAAAACTTAGAATTTTTCTAAGTTATGGAACAAAATGGCTAGGGTACCAACTTCCAAGGATCATAACTTGTGACCCAAGCAACCACTTTGGCTGATCCAAAGATGGATTTGTAGATCTCATGGCATACTTCAAAAGTGTCAACTACACCTCATTCCAATTCCTCGTAGATTTCAAGTTATGATTGGACCAAAATCACTAAAAACATGAAAATCCCTCTTTTTCAACACTTAGACAAAATTCTGTCCAAGACAGATTTTGTTGAAAACACCAAAATTTGTGAGGTTTTTTCACATAGTTGGAAGTGGAATCAATTCCAAAGGTAAACATCAATGTTGTTGCAAATGTTGCTAAGAATTCAAAGAGCTTATTAGCATGAATTGATTCAACTTGAGCCAAGAGAAATCCATGCCCAAAGTCATGTTGCTGCAACTGTTTTGGAAAAATCAGTTTGTGTGATTTCTTACCACACACGATTTCTGAATCAAAACCAAGGATCCCTATGCCACAGTCATCTAATCTGATCCTAATCCAACTGATCCAACCTGTAAAGCTAAGTCAAAAAGCCAAGGGATCTTCCAACTTGAGATTAATGCATTTTGGCACATTATGCCTTGAATTCAAAGGCATTTATGTGAAATATGGCACTTTCAAAAAAGCCACTCTACTCAGTCAAGATGCTCACTTAAAAAAACAATTAAAACATCTGAGGAATATGGATTTGGTCAAGACATAGCCCCACTCTTGGGAGAGGCTAGGTAGCCTTGCACGAGAAGAAATGCCACCAAGCCAAAGCCATTGAATGTGATCTGATCCAGCAGCCATTCATTATTCCTCCAAGACAAGAGTTAATCCACTATAAATAGAGGTTCCAACTGATCATTCAAACCACACCAAAGCAACTTACAACATTGCTTCCTCTCATTCTCTCTTAAGTGCCAAATTTCTTTATTTTTGAGCAACCACCATCGGGTTTTGAGTTACAGCCTTAAACAATCCAATCCAATTGCTCAAACACATCACATATGATGTATATGAGGCGTTCAAACACTTAAATCATCTCTGTAATACCTCTAGCTCAAAATCACTCTTCAACCAAGCCATTATGCATCCATTCTGCAATTGGATTCCTCCAACTTGATCCAAAGATTTTCAAAGTGTTTCAAGGCTTGCAATTCACTCAATAACATCTATTAAAGCTGTAGGGATCATCAAATCACTTCTGGAACACCATCTGTGCAGAGTTCCATTTCAGCTTGTATCAAGGTAAGCCTCCAAACTCTCATAACATGATCCATGCATATTTCCTCGCATGATAGTTTTGCCAATTGCTTGTCATCATATGTTGAGTGTTTCTCCTCAATCAATTGTTGTTTACAATTCGTATATAGGATTTCCTTGAGTTCATGCCAATTTTAGGGTTCTTCAGGTTTTAACTTGTTATGTTCTGATTCAATCCATTTCAACAAAATTGAATATTACCATCATATTCCTTGTTCAAAAACGCATGAAATTGGTATTTGAATTATGTCAAATGGTTGATAAATGAATGAGTTAGAGAGATTCACGCATTTGAGCTTGAGGATGAAGATGGCCATGGCGCCATGGTTCAGAAAACCAACCAAATTTGATATATATTTTTCCCTTGCCATATATTAAATGAATTGGCATTGCGCCCCAGTGGTTGATCAGCCGGTTTGTGTGTATTAGCAAGCGAGAGGTATGGGGTTCGAATCCCCCTCGCCCCAGACCTCTTTTTTATCACTTTTTCCTATTTTTATTTTTTTCATATTATTTTATTAATGATTTGAAAAATTAATTTCTCACTCAATTTTTATCATTTTTGATTGGTTCTTTTTCTGAAAAATCACAAAAATAGTAAAATATTTTATTCTACAAAAAAATCAAATTTATATTATTTATTTAATATAGTTGGTATTTTTGTGAATAAATTCATTTTAATTGTTTTTTAAACATTTTAAAATGAATACTCCTTTTGAAAATCAAAGCCAAATAAGTTTTAAATCATCTTGTGATTAAAATCTCTTTTTTCCAAACCTTAAGCAAAAATCACAAATGGTTTATTTAAACTTATTTGGTATTTTTATCATTTTTTATTAATTTCCTTTGGAAAGTTACTTTTAAAAGGTGAAAATTAGGGTTTCTTTGATTTTAATCATACCCAAATATTCCAAAATCTTTGGGCCTCTTGGTAGAGTGTAAGTCTCATCCTTTTGTAAATAAAAATTATTTCTGGGCCTCAGTGTATTGTATAAGTTTCGATACCGTCAAAAAGTTCGGTGCGATCGTCGCCTTTTTAACAAAAACTCTTTGGGCCTCTCCTTGAGCTATAAGACCTATTTCTTTTCTTAAAAACTCTTTGACCTATAATAGAGTGTAAGACCCAACCTTTTTGTAAATAAACATTTTTGGGCCTCGCACATTGTATAAGTCCCTCTGTATGTTTTCAAACAACGGCGCGATCGTCGCCTTTTCAAAATCATTTGGGCTTCTCATTGAGATATAAGACCCATCTTTATTCATTTTCAAACTCTTTGGGCCTCTAATAGAGTGTAAGACCCAACCCCTTTTTTGAAACCAAAGTGATTCGGGCCTCAAATATTGTATAAGACCCACTGTGTTTTCAAAAACGTTGACAATCACCTTTTTCCTCCCATAGAATAGGAGGAACTACGATCGCTCTGATTTCCCTGTTTCGTTAAACAGGAATACGTAGGCATAAGATTGCGAAATCTTAGCGAGCATACTAATAAAAAAAACTCAAAGTCCAGTACCCTCATACATCCATCAAAAGCATCAGACCTAACACCTTACCAAAAGCCTCGCAAATAGTCCAGACACTGTATTCTTAAACGAAATAACCTAAGACAGACCCCCCTTTTTTATAGCATCTGTAAACCAACAGTTTTGACTGTTTAGCCTCAGTATGCAAGCAGGGTTAATTGGAGACATCTATTTCCCTTCCTTAATCAGCTTCACAGGATAAAAAATGAATCGAACTGTAGTACCAAAGCGATAGTGATTCGAAACCACAAAAACCACGCTACACCGCCAAGTTGTTATTGAGTTTTTGGGGAAGAGCTGAGGTTAAAATAGCTTACTTGGTTGGTAGAGAATTTCTTCAGAAGAAGAATAGTGAAAACCAAGGGAGAAACCTGGGAGAAATTATAATGAAGAAAACTCAGTTTGAGGTGGAGTTTCCTACTATGGATGCTAGCAGTAGTGAAGGAACGGTTACAGAGATCTCTGATTATCATTTGACTCATGATAAGGTAAGGAGGGTTATTGTAGCATCTCAAATGGACGGTTATGCTAGCCTTGGATATTATGTTTTTAATGTGGCTGAAGGACTGCAAAATAAAAGAATAAAAACCTTCAGGGAGGCATTTGAAAATAGGTGGAGTCAAGGGCGGTTGAAAAATCATACTTGTAGGCTTGTTAAATTACCTAGGCAGAAAAGGGTAATTGGGAACAAGTGGATGCAAGTGTGAGATCAAGATTCAAGGGTTGCTTGAATTTGATCAAAGTTATTGATTAAAGTTTCAACTTGGTAGAGAGTAGCAATGATGTTGATTGTTAAATGGTATCAAAACGGTTTAACGTCAAGGTGGAGATTGTTGTAAATGTGCCTTAAAACCTTTGTTGATGAAGAGAAAGAAAACATATTTTGGAGATTGCATTTACCGCGAAAATCGAAAGTTTGAGAAAGTCGGACGAAAATTCGAGAAAAAAAATCGGTCGGTGAATAGTGTCGTCCAAACGGATGAATAGTGATGTTCGTACGAATGAATAGTGTAGTCCGTACGGTAAATAGTGTTTTCGAGTTTTCGGGCTTTTTTCGATTCGATCCATGGATCAATGTGATTTTGGGCTTTGTTAGTTGGGTATTTGTTATTATAAATATGTATCTCTTATATGTTTGGTGTGTGACAATCTTAGAGTTTACACCAGCAAGGGAGAGCAAGGGTTTAAAGGAATATCATAGGGTTTCAACTATTCACAAGGAAAACCTTAGAAAAGCAAAGGTTTAGGGAAACCTTTGGAGTTGTTTAAGGTTATTGTGAAACACTGTTACACCTTGGGTTTGAGTGATTCATATATTGAAAGTTGAAGAGGTCGGGAAACACTTGGGTAGAAAATAAGGTTGTTCTTGGGAACCTGAAGGCGAAGGTTATTTTCTTGTAACTCATCTGTAATCTCTTGTAACAACTTTCTAAGTATAGTGAATTAAAGAGTTGCTTTCTCCCCAGAGTATATCGTTTGATCGAACTGGGTAAACAAACCTTCTGTTTTTCCTTGCCTTATTCTGTTATATTATCTGTGTACAAATTATTATTGCTGAAGACCATTTATTTTGGTTGCTATTGTTCTTTGCCTCACAAAATGATATTGAATTTTGTCGTAATTCACAACTAGATTCACAACAAGTGGTGTGGTGAGCGTGGAACAAAGAGATATTGTTAATATGTGAACACCATGGTTAGTATATGGCAGATCAAGAAATTTTCCGGTAACAACGACTTAGGGTTGTGGAAAATTAAGATGCAAGCAATTTTAATTCAAGAAAAGTGTATCGATGCTTTGAAGAGTGAAGCATTAATGCCTACATGGCTTACACAAGTACATAAGACCAAGATGGTGGATAAGGCCAGGAGTGCCATTATTTTGTGCCTCGGGGATAAAGTTCTAAGAGAAGTCGCCAGGGAGCAAACTGCGGTTGCAATGTGGGAAAAACTTGAATCATTGTATATGACAAAGTCATTGGCTCACAGGTTATATCTGAAACAAAAACTCTATTCATTCCGAATGGTGGAGAACAAATCCATAGTTGAGCAGCTCATAGAATTTCACATGATTATTGATGATCTTGAGAATATTGAAGTGAAGATTGAAGATGAGGACAAGGCTTTGCTCCTGTTGAGTTCATTACCCAGATCATTTGAGCACTTTAAGGATGACCTTCTTTATGGTAAGGAATGTACTATTACTTTGGATGAAGTCCAGACGGCGGTGAAATCCAAAGAATTTTCAAAGTCAAAAGATTTGAAGATTGAAGATTATGAATAAGGCTTAAATGTGTCAAGAGGAGGAGGTGAGCGTAAAGGGATCTCCAAATCAAAGAGGTCTGACAAGTCAAAGGTAAAATTTTTTAATTATCAGAAAATCAGTCACTTTAAAAGGGATTATCCTGAAAGAAAGGTCAATGAAGATTCTGTTCAAGCTGTAGTTGCATTGGGTGAGGAAAGTGATGAGGATGTCGAAGCACTAGTAGTATCGAGTTGGAAAGTGAAAATAGTTGGGTCATTGACTCAGGTTGGTCTTATCATATGTGTCTAAGAATAAAATACTTTGAAACTTTGAAGATGGTGCAAGGTGGAGTAGTTCGCCTTGGTAATAATAAGGCATGTAAGGTTCATGGTATTGGTACGGTCAGATTTAAAATGTTTAATGATCGTGAACTTCTTATTCACAATGTGAGGTATGTTCCAGAACACAAGCGAAATTTGTTATCTATAAGTATGTTTGATGATCTAGGCTATTGTACTAGAGTTGAACGTGGAGTGTTGAAGATTTTGCGTGATGAATTGATTATTGTTAAAGGGTCTAAAATATATGGTCTATATATTCTAGAAGGTTCAAATGTTATTATTCATTCATCGTTAACTAGTGGAGGCTTTCATGACAAGGAAGAGCTATGGGATTTGAGTTTATGGCGTTATGAATGGCTTGAGAAAGTTTCAGAGGAGTACAATGAATTTTTCAGAAATCAAGGAATAAAAATGCATGTTACCGCCAAGTTTTTATTGAGTTTTTGCGGAAGAGCTGAGGTTAAAACAACTTACTTGGTTGGTAGAGAATTTCTTCAAAAGAAGAATAGTGAAAACCAAGGGAGAAACTTGGGAGAGACTATAACTGAGAAAACTCAGTTTGAGGCGGAGTTTCCTACCATGGATGCTACCAGTAGTGAGGGAACGGTTACAGAGATCTCTGATTATCATTTGACTCATGATAAGGTAAGGAGGGTTATTGTAGCATCTCAAAGGGAAGGTTATGCTAGCCTTGGATATTATGTTTTTAATGTGGCTGAAGGACTGCAAAATAAAATAATAAAAACCTTCAGGGAGGCATTTGAAAACAGGTGGAGTCAAGGGTGGTTGAAAATTCATACTTGTAGGCTTATTAAATTATCTAGGCAGAACAGGGTAATTGGAAACGAGTGGATGCAAGTTGCGAGATCAAGATTCAAGGGTTGCTTGAATTTGATCAAAGTTATTGATTAAAGTTTCAACTTGGTAGAGAGCAGCAATGTTGTTGATTGTTAAATTTGTATCAACACGGTTTAACATCAAGGTGGAGATTGTTGTAAATGTGCCTTAAAACCTTTGTTGATGAAGAGAAAGAAAACATATTTTGGAGATTGCATTTACCGCGAAAATCGGAAGTTTTAGAAAGTCGGACGAAAAGTCGAGAAAAAAAATCGGCGGTGAATAGTGCCATCCGTACGGATGAATAGTGTCGTCCGTGCGGTGAATAGTGTTTTCGAGTTTTCGGGCTTTTTCTATTCGGTCCATGGATCAATGTGATTTTGGGCTTTGTTAGTTGGGTATTTGCTATTATAAATATGTATCTCTTATATGTTTGGTGTGTGACAATCTTAGAGTTTACACCAGCAAGGGAGAGCAAGGGTTTAAAGGCATAGCATAGGGTTTCGGCTATTCACAAGGAAAACCTTAGAAAATCAAAGGTTTAGGGAAACCTTTGGAGTTGTTTAAGGTTATTGTGAAACACTGTTACACCTTGGGTTTGAGTTATTCATATATTGAAAGTTGAAGAGGTTGGGAAACGCTTGGGTAGAAAATAAGGTTGTTCTCGGGAACCTGAAGGCGAAGGTTATTTTCTTGTAACTCATCTGTAATCTCTTGTAACAACTTTCTAAGTATAGTGAATTAGAGAGCTACTCTCTCCCCCAGAGTATATCGTTTGATCGAACTGGGTAAACAAACCTTCTGTTTTTCCTTGCCTTATTCTGTTATATTATCTGTGTACAGATTATTTTGGTTGAAGACCATTTATTTTGGTTGCTATTGTTCTTTGCCTCACAAATTGATATTGAATTTTGTCGTAATTCACAACAAGATTCACAACAAGGGGTGCGGTGAGCGTGAAGCAAAGCGATATTGTTGACAAGTGAGCACCATGGTTAGTAGATGGCAGATCGAGAAATTTTTCGGTAACAATGACTTAGGGTTGTGGAAAATTAAGATGCAAGCAATTTTAATTCAAGAGAAGTGTATCGATGCTTTGAAGAGTGTAGCATTGATGTCTGCAGGGCTTACGCAGGTACAGAAGACCGAGATGGTGGATAAGGCCCAGAGTGTCATTATCTTGTGCCTCGGGGATAAAGTTCTAAGAGAAGTCGCCAGGGAGCAAACTGCGGTTGTTATGTGGGCAAAACTTGAATCATTGTATATAACAAAGTCTTTGGCTCACAGGTCGTATCTGAAACAACAACTTTATTCATTCCGAATGGTGGAGAATAAATCCATAGTTGAGCAGTTCATAGTGTAACACCCCGTTTTGTCTTATTTATTTAATCGAGTCGATTTAATTATTTTTGTTTTATATTATTTTATTATTGACTTTTATTTGACAATATATTATTTTTCATCGTTGTTTATGTTTTATCGCGTTTTGAGAGCGTTTGCGAGATATTTGAGTTGAGGGGTAAAATAGTCTTTTTAGGGGTTTAGATATTTTATATAAATAGAGATTTGAGAGGAAATAGAGAGAAAAGAAAATAGAGAGAAAGAAAAGAGAAGATAGAAAGGAAGAGGGAAGAAAAAGGGAGAAAGAGGAAAATCGACATAACTCCGTTTCGAGCGCGATTGATCGGGTATGGGTGAGAAGTTTCAATTATATCTTGCTTGTGTATGTATATGTGTTGTTTGTTGTAATTGTTTTGGTTGTTTCGCGAATTTTCTTATCGATTGAAATTAGGAGCGATTGATAGAAATCGATGTTTTCACGGATGAAATTCGATATAAACTGCGTAGAATACTTGTCGTTAGGTTTGGATTATGTTTTGGTTGTTATAGTATGTTTTGGAAGTGTCTGGGTGGAAGAAATGAGGGATTTTGACCCCAAATGACCTATGTTAGCGCTGCTGGGTTTTTCTGGTTTCGCAGGTTCGCACTGCGAATGGCCAGTGAAGGGGAAAGCGAACGTTTGCGTGAGGTTCGCACTGCGAACGTTGTGTTGTTTTTCTTTCTGCCACGGTTCGTTGGGGGATTCACACTGCGAAGGGGACAGCGAAGGTTCGCTGGGAGTTCGCACTGCGAAACTGTAGGCTATTTTCTTTCTGCCATGGTTCGCTGGGGCATTCGCACTGCGAATGAGGAAAGCGAAGGACTCGCTAGGAGCTTCGCATTGCGAACATGACAGCTTTTCTAAATTGTTTTCTTTATAACTATTGGGCCGTAAGTCGGTTTGAGGCGCAGGTTGATGCGTTGGAGAGCTAATGAAATGTTCTTTCTTATTAGAATGGTTTTGAGATTGTGGGCCGATTTAATTATGTCGGGAATTGGAATAGTGTCGTTTTGCCAACTTTTACCGTCGCAACTATGTGTAATTGATGTGTTATCATGCAATATGCTTTTGATATACATCGTATGACTTGTGTGCTGATATGTGATATGAATGCATGTGATTGAATGATGTGATGATGGTTTGTGGCCTTATGGCAAGTAAATGCATTGTTTTTGGTTAAACTTCGATGCATGATTAATGATGTTGTTGTGTGGTAAAATACATTGTTGGATTGAATATCAATGTATGTTGTTATGATGTGTTGTGGGTAGCCTTTGTGGTGTGAATCCCTTGTGGAAGTAATTGGGATTGCATGATTGTTGTGGTTTGTGATGAAATACATTGTTTGAAGTGTTCTCAATGCATGAATAATGATGATGAGATAATTCATATTGTTGAATTGTGGTGATGCATTTGATTGTCATGAGTTCTTGTATGTCAAGCATCATGATATGCATCTTGTTATGTCGTGTGCCCTAGTGGGTGTGAGCGACAAAACGATTCCAGAGGGAATCCGCTATAACATCGTGAGCCTTATACTGAGAGAACCTAAAGCGTTGATTATAGACGATCGTGAGCCTTATACAAAGAGGACCTAAAGCGATCGAATTGTGAGCCTTTTACAAAGAGGACCTAAAGCAATCCATAAACGCCGTGAGCCTTATACCAAGAGGACCTAAAGCGACGGGGAACATCGTTTGCCCGACGGGGAGTTACATTAAGTAACAAAGGATGATTCCAATAGTTCCTGAGTGAACTGGTGATGAGAAATGATGGATGGATGGTACCGCATATGCATTGCATGGAGTCGTTGTGTCGGTCTCTGTGCATTTGCATAAATCATGAATGATTGATTATGTGTGGAAATTGTGAATTGATTAAGTATGTATTGAGATTTATAATTGGATTGGTGAATTGATGTGCATATGTGATAAATGCATTGGTTATGGATGATATGTGTTATGTATAGACATGTGTTATGCGATGTGGTGGTGTGTTTACATATGTTATGACTTTGGTGTGCCTTATGTGTGAATATGTAATTATGTTGGTGTAATTGATATATGCTATATGTATTAGTATGTGGTGTTTGTGGTGAGAATAACTATGCATGTGAATTGTTATGTGTTTGCATATTATTATGCAATCTTGATTTAGTTGTTATTTCTCACCCTTCTGCTGTGGTTTGTTGCTCTTGTTAGTAGAGTAATAGTGGGGGTTGTTTTTAATCGTATCCACAGGGATTGTTCGATATTTGATGCGTGCCTTTCAATAGTTGTGATATTCTAAGTTCAATGGTTTCGAAAATTTCTCAATTGTTGTTAACATTCACTTGTAGCAAAGATTAATTGGTGACAAAGATTTTGTAAAAGTTTTGATAAAAGCATGTTAAGGTTAGGTTTCGCCAATCCTTTTCGCGTATAAATGATTAATCAAGCATATGAACTGGGTTTCCGACCAATATAACCGCGCATCCTCCCGACTAAGTTTATGTCTAAAGCGAAGTCGTGAGTATCGTTGTTTAGACCGGTAGATGATGTCCCACGCTAACAATCTAAACAATGATCATTAAGATCAACACAATGCGAATAGCAAATCCCAAATCTATGTCTAGAGTTTGGTTTTTAAGAGATAAAATTGTTAGGTCATGATTTGTAGAATCTATGTCTAGAGTAAAACAAATCACACATGGATCATTAAGAGAAAACAACATCATCTATATTGATCAAAGACTTTGTTAATATACAGTAGATCAACAGCAATACATAAAATCAGAATAAACTACCTCTAACCTCAACATTGAGTGTTTAGCTACCACTTCTCATGGTAGATTGGATAACAAGTAAAGAGAGGAGATGAATGAGCATCCACGACGAATAATCGAGAATGGATGCGACTTCAGCTTCTCCAAGTGAAAATCCACTCTTTGATGATCAAAATACTGTAAACTATGTTTTCTAGTGAAAAATGAACAAGAGCTCCCAAACAAATAAAGTGAAAATCTATTTATACACTTCTGAAATCTGCAGGATTCGCACTGCGAATGAGAGAAAATTGCACCTTAAGTGCCTCTGAGACTTAAACTGCCCCAAGCAGAAATCGCGTGTTCGCAGTGCGAACCATTCCTTCACACAGCGAATCACTCGCTAGCTCATTCGCACTGCGAATAAACTAGCAAGCCAGGACAATCAAATTCCAGAACTTACTGCCTCCCTTCGCTAGCATCTTCGCACTGCGAAACAACCAGCGAGCCTTCGCTGGACCCTCGCCAGGAGTTCGCAGTGCGAACTCTTTGTCATTTCAAAACTGGAACTCTCTGCCATCATTCGCTGGCCCCTTCGCTGACGTTCGCAGTGCGAACCTTCGCTGGGCCTTTGCCAGATCCTTCGCACTGCGAATGCTCTGTTGCAGCAATAATTTCCATGGCAACTTGCATTCCCGCATTGTGTCTCCAATCTTGATCCTTTGGTGCGTACTCCTGCACATTAACACACAAATTACAAGCTCCACACATGTATTCCAATGTACGCACTACAACATAATTAATCACTTAAATCACCCAATTCCGCATGGAAAGTTAATGAAAAATGCCAATTATTGTATACTAATATATAACATGTTTGACATCTAACAAACTCTCCCCAACTAACTCTTTGTTTGTCCTCAAGCAAAGTATGCCTCTCACGAGGATTTGCTCGAGCATTCAATTCAACCAAGACGCGAAAAACGGCTCAACTAAACAACGATCACAACACCGCACAATTACACAATTCAAGAACCTATAATGTAAAAGAACTTGCCTCTTAAACAATTTCAAACAATGTTTCAAGAGACAACTAACCCATCATACACATGTCATTCTACACTCCTCTTCGAAAAAGGATTGAAGGCAAATGTGCATACAAGCACGGGACAATTACACTCAAATGACCAATGATGCAAATACTAAGCAATTCATACCATATCTTAATGAACACAAAAGAAATCATGGAAGTAAAAGATCACTAAGGACTTAAAGGTTGTAGCTTGGTCGGGTAAACAAAAAAGGGACATTTCTAATGGCCATTGAAACGAAATTGCCGAAGCAAAAGAACATTCACTATACACATATTCACACATCTCAACTTCATTTCACCAATTTTTCATTACACCTTCACAAACTACCGTGCACAATTATTGACTCTACATTTTTTTTCATTCAAGCAAGCATTTTCTCATTTATACAACATATTCACATTCTTTTCTTTACATGCTTACTTGAATTTTTTTTTCAAAATTTGGAGTAATGCACCCATCTTCTTTTTATTCTCCCCAACTCATTTTCGACTCAACCTAAAGTGATTGTTCCTTGCTTTTTAAGGCAAGGAAGTAAAAGTATACAATTTCAAAGGTTCAAGAAGAAAATGTTAGAAACTCACCAAATTCAGTGATGAACCAAATGCGAAAATTATGTACATAAAACAAGTTCATCAGTAAACTGAGTTCTAAACTGTTTAGGCTCAAAGGGGCTATCAAATGCTCACACCTCACGGGTGAATTAATATATGGACATGGTTGTGCTCACTTTTAACAAGTGCCTTGATCACTTCTCCCACTTCCACAAAATCACATGGTCACAAGATAAGGCATGAATTAAAAGTAAAAACAACATTCATCAACAATCCTTAGCATATAATAACACTTTGGAGGCTTCTCACTTTAATGGTTTTTGATCTTAAAATGACACATGCATTCAAAGGAAGTTGTAACATGAAACAACATTACAATCGCACAAGACACAAAGTTCTAAAACATACAAAATCCTTGAACCAGGTAACAATGTACCTTGTCGCAACACAATGCTTAAGATACTATCATAGCCCTCACATCATGGAGGAATCTTTCTTTAAAATCAAGAGTCTCCAACCTACTTCCAAAATTCCATCATAAAAGAAGGAACATTAACATGAAAACATATTAACAATTTAAATAGAAGTGCAACAAAAATAATTTACTCAAAATGCTTAACACTACTAATAATAATAAATAAAGTGATTGGTGTAAGAACACCTACAATATCCAAAATGGTACCACTAGGGTACAAGTACACCAATATCAAAATATTCCACTATGTGGATACAATAGACTAGTAAAAGCTGAAAAATACAAAATATAAGAAAACTTCACTTTGGAGACCAAAGGAAGTACACACATCTGAAAATACAAAATTAGTCCTCTTCGGACTCAGTCTCCAAAACCTCGGTAACCATCTCATCCTCATCTCCCTCATCAGAAGTATTACCAGAAACCTCCACATCGGTGCCATCACCCTCTATCTCATCACCATCTCCATCCTCATCAGCATCATCACCTGCAGGACCACCAGCTGAATCCTCTCCCCCTCCGAAAACTGGCCTGGCCTCAGGCCATCCAGCATGTGCGAGGAACTGCTCCCTCGACATCATCATGTGCTCAGTAGAAGGGTCACGGATCTGTAATTGGAGAACCTGCAAAGAATCATGAATATCAGTCATGGCACGCTGCTGGGCAGCCATCCAATCCCAATTATACTGGCAGATCTCCTGTTGATAAGGATAGAAATTCGGCGACTCAAAAGTGTCACCCCCACTCGTACCAGCCCCTGCAGCAGCAGCAGCCCCAGCCCCTGAAGACTCAGTCCTACCACCCTTAGGTTTACAAAATTTGTCGACATATCGATCATCGATAGCCGACGTGATAGTGACCTGACGACGCGATGGCAAATTAACACCTGCTTTAGCACATAAGGACATGATTAGGCACAGAAAAGCAAGAGGGGAATTTTTCCTCAAAGCATTCCCTTCTAATCCACTCTCGACAATGAACCTTATTCATCTGCTATTATCCTCGCGACATCAATTTCAACATTTGTAAGGATGTTGTGCACTAGGTGAGCCAAGGGAATCGGAACGGTAGAGGAATGTGACTTTGGCTTAATGTTGGTGATAACCAAAAGTAAAACAAGCTGAGCCAAAGGTAACATGTCCTCTCGATGATACCTCACAGCAACTCCCGAATGGTTGAACTTCACATTTTTACCCGGGCGCAACAAATCAGAGGTCATTTGTGTAATATCCCTGTTGCGGTTAAGGTTCCTGTGGTAATCATCTTCCTCACTGGCACGCAATGGAAGAGGGTCTCCAAGCACACGACTAATGGTCCTTCTGTCAAACCTCACAGTTGTCCCTCCAACAACAGTAGTCTAATTAAACAGATCCCCCTCACCAGGAAGGGCGTTGGCATAGAATTCTCGAGCCATCTCCACATTGTATGAATCAAGGGGCGTTATCAGCTGATCCCACTTTTTTCTATGCAAGAGGGCAGCTACCGAACGATAAGTCCCTTGATCATTCAGAATAAATCTCTTCTCAGCAAGGATGGTCCTTGTCTCCAATACCTCATATCTCTGAGCCTGCCTAATACCCTTGAACCGAGTGTCGTCGAAACGGATCGGTACCTGTCTGGATGTTGATGTTTTCCTTTTCTTGATCATGGTTTTAGGACCCATCTGGTTGGAATTGGCAATTGAGCAAAAGAAATTGGAGAGATGGACAGAAAATACACGTGAGAGGGAAAGAAGACTTGAGGTTTTTCTTCTTTTTCCTTTTGGTTGAAAATAAGAGGCAAGTGACTAAGGTTTGGTCCCCTCAAGTCATCAGCACTTCAACATGGGTCTTGGGCCTACGTGCAGGCCCACCCATACAAAACCCTCTTTTTTAAAGATGTGGCAGCAAAACCACCAAGTCTGGTTCGCTGATGTTCGCAGTGCGAATGGCCAGCGAATGCTCACCCCATATTCGCAATGCGAACAAGCCAGCGAACAAGACAGATTTTCAAAATTTTCAGGTCTGTCTTGCTGCCACACTGCATAAGGTTCCATACTATAAAAACACTACTAGTCTCACAAAAATGACTCCAAACAGCAAATAAAAGCAAAATACTTACAATGTTGGGGTGCCTCCCAACGAGCGCTTGTTTAACGTCGACTAAGCTCGACGGACCACCGCAATCTCACGGACCGCGGAAGGGAACAATGGTGAGATTCCGCTCGAAATCACCTCCAAGGTACACTTTCAATCTTTGGCCGTTCACAGTCCAATTCTCTTTGGTTGTTGTGTCTTCAATTATAACTGCTCTATAAGGCTTGATTTCTCGGATCCGAAACGGACCCGACCATTTAGACCTTAACTTTCCCGGGAACAATTTTAACCGAGAATTGAATAGCAGGACCAGCTGTCCCACCTCAAATTGTTTGATGATTATTTTTTTTGTCATGGTAAGACTTTACACGCTCTTTGTACAGTTTATTGGAATCGTACGCCTGAAGGTGTAATTCATCAAATTCCTGTAATTGCACTTTTCTTTTTTCGCCTCTAAGAGTTGGATCAAAATTCAAAAATTTTAAGGCCTAAAACGCCTTGTGCTCTAACTCCACGGGCAGGTGGCAATTCTTACCATACACAATTTTAAACGGTGTGAGACCGATCGGAGCCTTAAAAGCGGTCTGATACGCCCACAAAGCATCATCTAATTTGTTGGCCCAATCTTTTCTCGAGGCCGAAATAGTTTTCTCCAAAATACGTTTTATCTCACGATTGGATACCTCCGCTTGACCATTGGCTTGAGGATGATATGGTGTGGTAACCTTGTGCTTCACACCATACTGCTCCAAAGCTTTGTCAAGCTGAGTGTTACAGAAGTGAGACCCGCCATCACTTATTAACACTCTAGGAGTACCAAAACGCGCAAAAATGTGTCTTTTCAAAAATTTCACAACAGTTTTTCCGTCGGCTTTAGCACAAGCTATAGCCTCCACTCACTTAGACACATAATCAACGGCGACCAAAATATATTCATTGGAAAAGGAAGATGGGAATGGACCGACAAAGTCAATCCCCCAACAGTCAAAAACTTCGATTTCCAACATATTCTGTAAAGGCATCTCGTGCCGCCGTGAAATTCCTCCACTTCTCTGGCACCTGTCACAACTAAGGGCATGCGCATGCGCATCTTTGAATAAGGACGGCCAATAAAAGCCCGAATGAAGGACTTTAGTGGCCGTTCTCAACCCATTAAAGTGTCCTCCATACGGAGAGTTATGACAGTGCCACAGAATATTCGTGGATTCCTCCAATGAGACACACCTTCTTAAGAGGTTGTCGACACCAAGTTTAAATAAATAAGGTTCGTCCCATACGAAAGACTTGGCGTCAGACAAAAATTTTCTTTTTTGGTGGTGCGTTAGACCGTTCGGTATCAATCCGGTGGCTTTGTGGTTAGCCATGTCGGCGAACCACGGTCTAACCTGCACTCTAAACAATTTTTCATCAGGGAACTCCTCTTTGACCTCACATTCATTCTTGGTCACGTCAACGTTTACCAGGCGGGATAAGTGATCTGCCACCAAATTCTCGGATCCTTTTTTGTCACAAATTTCAAGATCAAATTCCTGTAACAAAAGGATCCAACGAATAAGCCTCTTCTTAGAATCAGGTTTGGTGAGCAGATACCTTATAGCCGAGTGGTCCGTGTAAACGATGACTCGTGAACCAATCAAATAGGAACGAAATTTCTCCAACGCATACACTATAGCAAGCAACTCTTTCTCAGTTGTTGCATAGTTAATTTGAGCCTCGTTTAAAACTTTGCTCGCATGATGTATAGCGTTTTCCTCTGACCCAAAACAGCCCCAACCGCATAATCGCTTGCATCACACATTAATTCAAAATCCAATTTCCAGTTAGGTGCAACGATTATCGGTGAGGTAGTTAAACTCTTTTTCAAAAAATTAAATGCAAAAAGACAAGACTCGTCAAAGTAAAAAATCTTACCTTGGACGAGCAAGTTGCTCAATGGCTTTGCGACCTTTGCGAAGTCCTTGATGAATCTACGGTAAAACCCGACGTATCCAAGAAAACTCCTTATACCTTTGACATTCATCGGTGGTGGTAATTTCTCAATAACGTCCACCTTGGCTTTATCAACTTCAAGGCCCTTAGAAGAAACTTTGTGACCGAGCACAATTCCCTCGTTTACCATAAAGTTGCATTTTTCCCAGTTAAGCACCAAATTGGTTTCCACACACCGTTCCAACACCGTATCCAAATTTTTCAAGCACAAATCAAACGATTGTCCAAAAATGGAGAAATCATCCATAAAGACCTCAATTGTCTTTTCGATCAAATCCGAGAATATAGCTTGCATACACCGTTGAAAAGTCGTCGGTGCATTACATAATCCAAACGACATCCTCCTATAAGCGAAGATTCCAAAAGGACATGTAAAAGCGGTTTTTTCATGATCCTCTGGGTTCACGATAATTTGGTTGTAACCCGAATAACCATCCAAAAAACAGTAGAATTATTGACCGGAAAGCCTTTCGAGCATTTGATCCATAAAAGGTAGAGGGAAATGATATTTTCTCGTAGCTTTGTTCAACCTACGGTAGTCGATACACATTCTCCACCCGGTAACGGTTTTTGTTGGAATGAGCTCATTTTTCTCGTTTCGGACCACCGTTAATCCGCCTTTTTTCGGTACCACATGCACCGGACTAACCCACGGGCTGTCAGAAATGGGGTAAATCATTCCGGCATCTAACATTTTCACCACTTCTTTTCTAACCACTTCTTTCATGATTGGATTTAACCGGCGTTGAGGTTGAGCAACCAGTTTAAAATCTTCCCCCATGAATATACGGTGCATGCAATATGAAGGGCTTATGCCTTTGAGATCGGACAAAGTCCATCCCATTGCATCTTGATTCTTTCTCAACACTTGAATTAAGCGGCTCTCCTCGTTTTCAGACAAAATACTACTTATGATCACCAGTTTATTACCACCGTCATCGAGAAAAGCATACTTCAAGGTTGACGGTAACACTTTCAGCTCAAGTTTGGATGGTTCATCATTAACCACTTTTTTTAGAATTTCCTCTTTCTACTCCCAAGGTTGCAATTCTTCCAACGCTTCAAGCTCTAACAAACACTCCTCAAGAGCTTGCTCTTCTTCAACCGAGAATACGTCCAAGGAATCATCCAAAGCTCTTTGCAAAGGATCAATGACATGAATTTTCTTTGTAACTTCAAAACTCGCTTCCTCTGTTGCATCGATTCGGAAACAATCACCTTTATCTTTCTTGTGCTTCATGGCATCATAAAGATTGAAACACACCTCTTCATCTTGGACTCTCACTTTCATGAGACCATCGTCCATGTCAATTGCCATTCGGGCAGTTTTCATGAAAGGCCTTCCAAGAATTAAAGGTGCATCCTCATCCTCCTCCATTTCAATGACAACAAAGTCTATCGGAAACAAAAATTTGTCCACTTTGACCAACACATCCTCCACTACACCGTGAGGACGGGTAGTGGATTTATCGGCGAGTTGCAACGTCATTTGAGTGGACCTTAATTCCATGTGTCCTAACCGTTTCACAATCGACAAAGGTATCAAGTTGATACTAGAGCCCAAATCAATCAATCCGTTGCCAACATAGATGTTTCCTATCGTAACCGGCAATGTAACTCGTCCCGGATCACATTTTTTCCTTAGGAGGGTACGTTGAATGATGGCACTACAACTTGCATCTACCATAATCGTCTCTTGATCCATATACCTCTTCTTTTTCGTGAGGATATCCTTCATAAATTTCGCATAGTTAGGCATTTGCTCCAAAGCCTCGGAAAATGGAATATTTATTTGTAATTGCTTGAAAATATCCATAAACCGAGAATAGTGCCGAGCACTATCTTTCTTTGTAGGAGCATGAGGATATGGTAGATGTTGAATCGGAATATTGTTCATCGGCTCTTTTCCCTTCCTAGTTCTCTTTACTCTTTCTTCACTTTCTCATTCTCACTTTTTTCCTTCTCATTTTCAACTAAAACACCCTCAACATTTTTTTCTACTTCGATCTCCTCACTATCTTTTTCTTTTTCATTTTCAACTACAACCTCCTCCTCCACAACTCTTTTACCTACACCCATGTCAATCTCTCTTCCACTTCTTGTGAGAATTGCTTTGCAATCTTTAGGATTCGGAAGCGTATTTGCCGTAAAGTGCCCTTTTTGTTGGTCGGCCAATTGTTTTGATAATTGCCCGACTTGTGTTTCAAGACTCCTTATGGCCGCATCAGTGTTCTTTTGGTTGGAAATTGCCATTTACATAAATTGTGTGAGAGTGTCCTCCATCTTCGTATTTCCAACGGGGGCTTGCGGAGGTTGAGTGTAATTTTGGTATAGTTGACGGTTTGATGGTCCGGCTTCTTGCGGTCTCCATTGTTGTTGATAACCTTGGTTACCCCTTTGTTGGTAACCTTCGTTGCCTTGTTGATACGAAGGTCGGGGTTGGTATCCTTGATTTCCCGCGTAGTTTGCTTCCTCCACAACGGGAGGACAATAACCGGTCGGATGGTCACCTCTACATAATTCACAAACTAACACTTGCACATTTTTACTTGAAGATTCCTGCATCTCTTTGAATTATTGTTGTAATTTAGGCATTTGCTTAGTTAACAACTCAACCTGTTGTGATAATAATTTGTTCTGCGCAAGGATAGCATCGTTTGTTCCTAATTCCAACACTCCCGGAGTTCGTTGAGAAGGTCCACGGTTGTGACTACCTTGATGATCGTTCAAGGCCATTTTATCAGTGATAGCTGTGGCTTCGGCTGCGGTTTTTCTTAACAAGGATCCACTAGCGGTGGCATCCAACAAGGTTTTATGTACAAGTTGCATCCCATTTCTAAATATATGAATTTGTGACAATTCATCAAAACCATGGCCCTTGCACTTTCTTAACATTGATTTGAACCTCTCCCAAGCTTCGTTGAGAGATTCATTTGCTCCTTGTGTGAATACCGCGATGGCGGTCTTTGCTTCCATAAACCGAGTGTGAGGGAAAAATCTCTCCAAAAATTTCTCTTCCAATTAGTTCCAATCCGTCATTATGGCCGTTGACTGATCAAGATACCATTCCTTAGCCTTCCCAATGAGAGAATGCGGGAATAGTCTCTTGAACAGAGACTCCTCTTCTGCTTCAGGTGCACCAGTCGCTCCCGCAATTTCATAGAATTTTGTAAGATGGGTAAAAGGATCTTCATGATCCATACCCGTAAATGGACTTTGATATAACAGCTGGAGAATACCGGTCTTCATTTCAGCATGACGACCGTTGTGTGCATGGCGAGCGAACTGAGCATTGTGCTCAGACTATTTGTACATGGCCTAGAAGCAGGTGGTGGTGGTGGTGGTGGATCTGCCTCCATAACTGGAAGTGTTTGTGGAACTGGTGGTGGTGTAGAAGTACTTTCCTCTTGTTCTCGCTTCTATCTCGCTAGCTGCCTCCTTCGTCTAGTTCTGTTGTTGATTCTACGAGCGGTTCTCTCAATCTCAGGATCGAAAAGAAGTTGGTCTGCCGGTAGCTTCCCTCGCATAAACTAAGTCTGCACACTTAAACAAAATAGATTAACAAGTTCAAGATAAAAGGTAACAAGCTTAAAATAGCTCAACTATCGCAATGCTTGCAATATCACTTAACAATCCCCGACAACGGCGCCATTTTGTTAGTAGAGTAATAGTGGGGGTTGTTTTTAATCGTATCCATAGGGATTGTTCGATATTTGATGCGTGCCTTTCAATAGTTGTGATATTCTAAGTTCATGGTTTCGAAAATTTCTCAATTGTTGTTAACATTCACTTGTAGCAAAGATTAATTGGTGACAAAGATTTTGTAAAAGTTTTGATAAAAGCATGTTAAGGTTAGGTTTCGCCAATCCTTTTCACGTATAAACGATTAATCAAGCATATGAACTCGGTTTCCGACCAATATAACCGCGTATCCTCCCGACTAAGTTTATGTCTAAAGCGAAGTCGTGAGTATCGTTGTTTAGACTGGTAGATGATGTCTCACGCTAACAATCTAAACAACGATCATTAAGATCAACACAATGCGAATAGCAAATCCCAAATCTATGTCTAGAGTTTGGTTTTTAAGAGATAAAATTGTTAGGTCATGATTTGTAGAATCTATGTCTAGAGTAAAACAAATCACACATAGATCATTAAGAGAAAACAACATCATCTATATTGATCAAAGACTTTGTTCATATATAATAGATCAACAGCAATACATAAAATCAGAATCAACTACCTCTAACCTCAACATTGAGTGTTTAGCTACCACTTCTCATGGTATATTGGATAACAAGTAAAGAGAGGAGATGAATGAGCATCCACGATGAATAATCGAGAATGGATGCGACTTCAGCTTCTCCAAGTGAAAATCCACTCTTTGATGATCAAAATACTGTAAACTATGTTTTCTAGTGAAAAATGAACAAGAGCTCCCAAACAAATAAAGTGAAAATCTAATTATACACTTCTAAAATCTGCAGGATTCGCACTGCGAACACATCATTCGCACTGCGAATGAGAGAAAATGGCACCTTAAGTGCCTCTGAGACTTAAACCACCCCAAGCAGAAATCGTGTGTTCGCAGTGCAAACTATTCCTTCGCACAACGAATCACTCGCTAGCTCATTCGCACTGCGAATAAACTAGCGAGCCAGGACAATCAAATTCCAGCACTTACTGCCTCCCTTCGCTAGCATCTTCGCACTGCGAAATAACCAGCGAGCCTTCGCTGGACCCTCGCCAGGAGTTCGCAGTGCGAACTCTTTGTCATTTCAAAACTGGAACTCTCTGCCATCATTCGTTGGCGCCTTCACTGACGTTCGCAGTGCGAACCTTCGCTGGGCCTTCGCCAGATCCTTCGCACTGCGAATGCTCTGTTGCAGCAATAATTTCCACGACAACTTGCATTCCCTCATTGTGTCTCCAATCTTGATCCTTTGGTGCCTACTCCTGCACATTAACACACAAATTACAAGCTCCACACATGTATTCCAATGTACGCACTACAACACAGTTAATCACTTAAATCACCCGATTCCGCATGGAAAGTTAATGAAAAATGCCAATTATTGTATACTAATATATAACATGTTTGACATCTAACAGCTCTATGAGGCAATTGCAGATTGGTAGTCTTGGAGGCTTTTGTGAAGATTAGTTCTCCATTCTTTTGTCGGTCTTGGTGTCTGCTCTGATACGTAGCACGGGAGTCGGGGAACGATTATGTTATATATGTATACCTTTGTTAGAATTATTTTGTATTACCTTTGTATGTATATTTTGATGTTATAAAACAATTTATTTTGTAAAACAAGTAAGTTATGGATCTTTCCGCTTTATTCCATAATTGAACTTTCCTTTTATATGGAAAAAGTTTCTCTTTGATGTTATCCCAGTTTGTGTTATGAATCAAATAATTGAGCAGGAGATGTGTTTTCTTTCTGTAAATGTGGCATCCTTGATTCTGTCGGAAAAATAAATTTTTAGTTACTCTGATTTATTTATGTATTATTTATTCGCGATGGGAATTGGGGTGTTACATTAGTGGTATCAGAGCAGGTCGGTCCGTCCGGCCAAGTTGTTGAGTCAGTTGGTGTGACAGTTGAATACTGTCGATGTTGTTTGTTCCTTAGTACGTGATATGTGTGTGAAACACTGTCAGTACTTTCTGGTTTCTCTGATCCTTTGTCTTCAGGTGTGAGAATGAGATAAGTAGGGGAGAAGCTTGTGCTTCTCTAAGTTGCTTCAGTTGTGTGCCGTTGGTTGCAATATTGTAAGTGTTGTTTGGACAGTGTTGTTCCTGGTTCCGGAGGGAATGCGGAGGTACGGTTTATGTCGACTAAGGATTTGTGACTTAGGTAGTTTTGTGAACAAGATGCAAGAAATGCTATTATAGTTTGGTAAAGACGGTTTATGCCCCATCATGATTGTCGGTTGTCTATTGACAAATTGAGTAACTGATCACCCTTAATCTCTTGTTGATAGCAGACAGGAATTATGTTGGATGGAATAGATGTGTCTTTTCGGCTTTGATAGTGTGTGCAATGAATTGTTGGAATTAAGAAAATGGTTACGAATTATTTTGTTAAGTCGATGAAGATTCTATTATCAGAAGATGAGGCGGATTAGAGGTTTTGGTATGTTGGTCCAGTTGGGAAGTCATTGAGAGAGAACGATTGGGTATCGTTAATGGTTGTTCTTAGAGAGTAGAGTGTGAACTCAAATTGGACGAAGGTGAGGATTTGAGGTTTGGATCTGCTAAGTAAGTAGAAGAACTTTTAGGAAGTGAAACTCAGATGTTTGTCATGTTTGTGATGATAGTGTTCTAGAAATTGGCAGAAAGGCCACAGTGTTGGGCTGTCAGTGGTGCGTGATTTTCAGATGTATTTCTGGATGGAATATTGGATGTTAGCATTAGAAGTACCCGGACTGATAGAGCGGTTGGAAGATTTACTGGAAAAGGGATTTGTGAGACCAAGTGTGCCGTCTTAGAGAGCTCCAGTATTGTTAGTAACAAAAAGGATGGATGATTGAATAAAATAACAAGCATGATGTGTATAATGGTATGGAGACTATGGGAAGCAAGACTTAGAGTTTTGGTGAGGTTTGAAGTCTTTGGAGTTTTAAGGCATTAATGGAAATTGTGACGAAACCCTTGTGGGTGGATGTAACATTGCGTTTGAGAGTTCTTTTTGGTTAGTTGTTGTTACAGATTGGAATTTGTGGAATTGGACGGTCAAGAGAAGAAATTGTGTATGGATTACTGACAGTTGAATAAGGTAACGATTGCGAATAAGTGTCCAATTTTGGGAATAGATGATTGGAATGGTTTGGTTGAGTTTGATTGAAATTACAATTGTTGGGAATGTTTGATAAGAATGGTGAATTGTGTGAGTTGAGGCTTTGATCGATTTAATGTGACTGGTTAGGTTTGTTATCCTCGGAATAGGTTGTTATTTACTCGGCTAAGCTTGTATGTGAGTAACCAGTTACCCAGTGGAAAGTTTTGCAAAAGCTTTAAGAATTTATATCTTTTGGAATTTGGTTGGGCATTACAATGCACAGTGATGTTGTTCGGTGTTAGTAAGGTGTCTGGAATGTTTGTGGAGTGGATGAATTGTATCTTCCATATTTAATTGGATAAGTTCGTAGTGGTTTTGATTGAGGATATTCGGATTTGTTATAAACTCAGAGGGAGAACAAGGGGAGTGTTTGAGAATTGAATTGCAAGTGTGGAAAAGAAAGGAATTTTTATGCTAAGTTATTCGAGTGAGAATTTTGATTGAAAGAGGTTAGTTTTCTTGGATATGTTATTTCTGATGATGGTATTGTTATGGATCCATCGGCAGTAGATGCAGTTCTACAATGAGAGGCTCCGAAGTTGGTTGAGGAGATTAGAATCTTTTTGGACTTTAGTTGGTTATTACCAGAGGTTATGGAAGGCTTTTCCAAGTTAGTTTTTTCGTTACTTCGATTGACTTGCAAAAGGTAAGTCGTTTGCTTTGGATGTTCATTGTGAGGAAAGTTTGAGAGGGTCAAAGTAGAAGTTGTCTACGGCTCCAGTTTTGATACTGCGTGATCCTGATAAACCGTTTGTGAGGTATTGGGATGTGTCTTTGATGAGTTTAGTCGTGTGTTAATGCAAGAGGGTAAAGTCATGGATTATGTTTTACGACAATTGAGGATTCATAAGAGGATCTATACTATTCAAGATTTGGAATTGGTTGCGGTTGTATTGTGTTGGAAAATTTGGAGGTATTATTTTTATGGTTCTAGGTTCGAAGTGTTTAGTAATCACAAGAGTTTAGAGTACTTGTTTGGTCTGAAGGAATAGAGTATGAGACAACGAGGATGGTTAGAATTCGTGACGAGTTATGAATTTGGCTTGGATTATCCTTCGGGAAAAGCTAAGGTGGTGCCTGAAGAGTTAAGTCGAAAGTTTTTATACATGTCTGTTTTGATGGTCAGAGAATTAGAGTTGGTTGAGCAGTTCAGAGACTTGTGTCTGGTGTGTGAGATAACACAGTATAGTGTGAGGTTGGGTATATTAAAAGTGATCAGTGATTTTTGGTGAATATGAGAAAGATTTAGACTTTGGACGTGAGATTGGTAGTTAAGATGGTTACGAGTAATCAGAGTGCGCAGCAAAAGTGTGATGTGGCACGGTTCGTATATGCGTGTGTGACTGGTAAGAGTTCAAAGGTGGAACATTGGAAACATGTGGGAATGATGAGACTATTGGACGTTTCAGAATGGAAGTGTTAGGTGAAAGGTTTAACTATTATTCATGGGCTACTATGTAGATGGAGGTTTTGGTTGTATGTTCGATTAGTGAATCGTAGCATTGTTGTAATATTGTTGTGTGACAAGGAGGTTGGTATTGTGGTTATGTAGAGGTTGTTGAAGCGATGTTGGGCTATGGAACCTTGTGTTCTTGTTGTGTTTCGGTTCAAGAATGAACCTGTGTGTGTTCGTAACTTGGGTATTCCTTGAGTCGTGAGTTGGTCGTTAAGTGCATTGTATGGGCTTTGCATCTTGTCGTTGTAGTTGTCGTCATGTCGTGTCGTTGTAGTAGTTGCTGTTAGCGAGGTGGTTTGTCAGTTTATGTTATTCGTGGTGTGCTTTTGTTGGCATGTTAGTTTGTTGGTCGGATGCGAGAGTCGTGTCCGGAGTTGTTCGTCTCAGTATATTTTCGAGGACGAAAATGTCTAAGTGGGGGAGAATTGTAACGCCCCGTTTTGTCTTATTTATTTAATCGAGTCGATTTAATTATTTTTGTTTTATATTATTTTATTCTTGACTTTTATTTAACAATATATTATTTTTCATCGTTGTTTATGTTTTATCGCGTTTTGAGAGCGTTTGCGAGATATTTGAGTTGAGGGGTAAAATAGTCTTTTTAGGGGTTTAGATATTTTATATAAATAGAGATTTGAGAGGAAATAGAGAGAAAAGAAAATAGAGAGAAAGAAAAGAGAAGATAGAAAGGAAGAGGAAAGAAAAAGGGAGAAAGAGGAAAATCGACATAACTCCGTTTCGAGCGCGATTAATCGGGTAAGAGTGAGAAGTTTCAATTATATCTTGCTTGTGTATGTATATGTGTTGTTTGTTGTAATTGTTTTGGTTGTTTCGTGACTTTTCTTATCGATTGAAATTAGGAGCGATTGATAGAAATCGATGTTTTCACGGATGAAATTCGATATAAACTGCGTAAAATACTTGTCGTTAGGTTTGGATTATGTTTTGGTTGTTATAGTATGTTTTGGAAGTGTTTTGGAGGAAGAAATGAGGGATTTTGACCCCAAATGACCTATGTATTATTTATTCGCGATGGGAATTGGGGTGTTACACATAGAATTTCACAAGATTATCGATGATCTTAAGAATATTGAAGTAAAGATTGATGATGAGGACAAGGCTTTGCTCCTGTTGAGTTCATTACCCAGATCCTTTGAGCACATTAAGGATGCTCTTCTTTATGGTAAGGAAGGTACTATTATTTTGGATGAAGTCCTGACGGCGGTGAAATCCAAAGATTTTTCAAAGTCGAAAGATTTGAAGATTGAAGATAGTGGTGAAGGCTTAAATGTGTCAAGAGGAGGAGGTGGGCGTAAAGGGATGTCTAAATCAAAGAGGTCTAAAAAGTCAAAGGTAAAATTGTCAGAAAATCGGTCACTTTAAAAGGGATTGTCATGAAAGAAATGTCAATGAAGATTCTGTTCAAGCTGTAGTTGCATTGGGTGAGGAAAGTTACGAGGATGTCGAAGCACTAGTAGTATCGAGTTTGGAAAGTGAAAATAGTTAGGTCATTGACTCAGGTTGCTCTTATCATATGTGTCTAAGAATAAAATACTTTGAAACTTTGAAGATGGTGCAAGGTGGAGTAGTTCGCCTTGGTAATAATAAGGCATGCAAGTTTCATGGTATTGGTACGGTCAGATTTAAAATGTTTAATGATCGTGAACTTCTTATTCACAATGTGAGGTATGTTCCAGAACACAAGCCAAATTTGTTATCTATAAGTATGTTTGATGATCTAGGCTATTGTACTAGAGTTGAACGTGGAGTGTTGAAGATTTTGCGTGATGAATTGATTATTGTTTAAGGGTCTAAAATATATGGTCTATATATTCTAGAAGGTTCAAATGTTATTATTCATTCATCGTTAACTAATGGAAGCTTTCATGACAAGGAAGGGCTATGGGATTTGAGTTTAAGGCGTTATGAATGTCTTGAGAAAGTTTCAGAGGAGTACAATGAATTTTTCAGAAATCAAGGAATAAAAATGCATGTTATCGCCAAGTTGTTATTGAGTTTTTGCGGAAGAGCTGAGGTTAAAACAGCTTACTTGGTTGGTAGAGAATTTCTTCAGAAGAAGAATAGTGAAAACCAAGGGAGAAACTTTGGAGAAACTATAATGGAGAAAACTCAGTTTGAGGTGGAGTTTCCTACCATGGATGCTAGCAGTAGTGAGAGAACGGTTACAGAGATATCTGATTATCATTTGACTCATGATAAGGTAAGGAGGGTTATTGTAGCATCTCAAAGGGACGGTTATGCTAGCCTTGGATATTATGTTTTTAATGTGGTTGAAGGACTGCAAAATAAAAGAATAAAAGCCTTCAGGGAGGCATTTAAAAACAGGTGGAGTCAAGGGTTGTTGAAAATTCATACTTGTAGGCTTGTTAAATTACCTAGGCAGAACAGGGTAATTGGGAACAAGTGGATGCAAGTTGCGAGATCAAGATTCAAGGGTTGCTTGAATTTGATCAAAGTTATTGATTAAAGTTTCAACTTGGTAGAGAGCAGCAATGTTGTTGATTGTTAAATTGGTATCAACACGGTTTAACATCAAGGTGGAGATTATTGTAAATGTGCCTTAAAACCTTTGTTGATGAAGAGAAAGAAAACATATTTTGGAGATTGCATTTACCGTGAAAATCGGAAGTTTTAGAAAGTCGGACGAAAAGTCGAAAAAAAATCGGTCGGTGAATAGTGTTGTCCGTACGAATGAATAGTGTCGTCCGTGCGGTGAATAGTGTTTTTGAGTTTTCGGGCTTTTTTCAATTCGGTCCATGGATCAATGTGATTTTGGGCTTTGTTAGTTGGGTATTTACTATTATAAATATGTATCTCTTATATGTTTGGTGTGTGACAATCATAGAGTTTACACCAGCAAGGGAGAGCAAGGGTTTAAAGGCATAGCATAAGGTTTCAGCAATTCACATGGAAAACCTTAGAAAAGCAAAGGTTTAGGGAAACCGTTGGAGTTGTTTAAGGTTATTGTGAAACACTGTTACACCTTGGGTTTGAGTTATTCATATATTGAAAGTTGAAGAGGTTGAGAAACGCTTGGGTAGAAAATAAGGTTGTTCTTGGGAACCTGGAGGCGAAGGCTATTTTCTTGTAACTCATCTGTAATCTCTTGTAACAACTTTCTAAGTATAGTGAATTAGAGAGCTGCTCTCTCCCCCAAAGTATATCGTTTGATCGAACTAGGTAAACAAACCTTCTGTTTTTCCTTGCCTTATTCTATTATATTATCAGAGTACAGATTATTATGGTTGAAGACCATTTATTTTTGTTGTTATTGTTCTTTGCCTCACAAATTGATATTGAATTTTGTCGTAATTCACAACAAGATTCAGAAGAAGTGGTACGGTGAGCGTGGAGCAAAGACATATTGTTGACAAGTGAGCACCATGGTTAGTAGATGGAAGATCGAGAAAATTTCCGGTAACAACGACTTCAGGTTGTGGAAAATTAAGATGCAAGCAATTTTAATTCAAGAGAAGTGTATCGATGCTTTGAAGAGTGAAGCATTGATGCCTGCAGGGCTTACACAGGTACAGAAGACCGAGATGGTGGATAAGGCCAGAAGTGCCATTATCTTGTGCCTCGGGGATAAAGTTCTAAGAGAAGTTGCCAGGGAGCAAACTGCGGTTGCTGTGTGGGCAAAACTTGAATTATTGTATATGACAAAGTCTTTGGCTCACAGGTTGTATCTGAAACAACAACTCTATTCATTTCAAATGGTGGAGAACAAATCCATAGTTAAGCATCTCATAGAATTTCACAAGATTATCGATGATCTTGAGAATATTGAAATAAAGATTGTTGATGAGGACAATGCTTTACTCCTGTTGAGTTCATTACCCAGATCCTTTGAGCACTTTAAGAATGCCCTTCTTTATGGTAAGGAAGGTACTATTATTTTGGATGAAATCCAGACGGCGGTGAAATCCAAAGAATTTTCAAAGTTGAAAGATTTGAAGATTGAAGATAGTGGTGAAGGCTTAAATGTGTCAAGAGGAGGAGGTGAGCGTAAAGGGATGTCTAAATCAAAGAGGTCTGACAAGTCAAAGGTAAAATGTTTTAATTGTCAAAAAATCGGTCACTTTAAAAGGGATTGTCCTAAAAGAAAGGTCAATGAAGATTCTGTTAAAGCTGTAGTTGCATTGGGTGAGGAAAGTTACGAGGATGTCGAAGCACTAGTAGTATCGAGTTTGGAAAGTGAAAATAGTTGGGTCATTGACTCAGGTTGCTCTTATCACATATGTCTAAGAATAAAATACTTTGAAACTTTGAAGATGGTGCAAGGTGGAGTAGTTCGCCTTGGTAATAATAAGACATGCAAGGTTCATGGTATTGGTATGGTCAGATTTAAAATGTTTAATGATTGTGAACTTCTTATTCACAATGTGAGGTATGTTCCAGAACTCAAGTGAAATTTGTTATCTATAAGTATGTTTGATGATCTAGGATATTATACTAGAGTTGAACGTGGAGTGTTGAAGATTCTGTGTGATGAATTGATTATTGTTAAAGGGTCTAAAATATATGGTCTATATATTCTAGAAGCTTCAAATGTTATTATTCATTCATTGTTAACTAGTGGAGGCTTTCATGACAAGGAAGAGCTATGGGATTTGAGTTTAAGGCGTTATGAATGCCTTGAGAAAGTTTTAGAGGAGTACAATGAATTTTTCAGAAATCAAGGGATAAAAATGCATGTTACCGCCAAGTTATTATTGAGTTTTTGGGGAAAAGCTTTGGTTAAAACAACTTACTTGGTTGGTAGAGAATTTCTTCAGAAGAAGAATAGTGAAAACCAAGGTAGAAACCTGGGAGAAACTATAACGGAGAAAACTCAGTTTGAGGTGGAGTTTCCTACTATGGATGCTAGCAGTAGTGAGGGAACGGTTATAGAGATCTCTGATTATCATTTTACTCATAATAAGGTAAGGAGGGTTATTGTAGCATCTCAAAGGGATGGTTATGCTAGCCTTGGATATTATGTTTTTAATGTGGCTGAAGGACTGCAAAATAAAAGAAGAAAAACTTTTAGTGAGGCATTTGAAAACAGTTGGAGTCAAGGGTGGTTAAAAATTCATACTTGTAGGTTTGTTAAATTACCTAGGCAGAAAAGGGTAATTGGGAACAAGTGGATCCAAGTTGCGAGATCAAGATTCAAGAGTTGCTTGAATTTGATCAAAGTTATTAAATTTCAACTTGGTAGAGAGCATCAATGTTGTTGATTGTTAAATTGGTATCAACACGGTTTAACGTCAAGGTAGAGATTGTTATAAATGTGCCTTCAAACCTTTGTTGATGAAGAGAAATAAAACATATTTTGGAGATTGCATTTACCGCGAAAATGGGACGAAAAGTCGAGAAAAATCAAAGTGATCGGTGAATAGTATCGTTCATACGGATGAATAGTGGCGTCCGTACGGTGAATAGTGTTTTTGAGTTTTTGGGCTTTTTTCGATTCGGTCCATGGATCCATGTGATTTTGGGCTTTGTTTGTTGGGTATTTGCTATTATAAATATGTATCTCTTATATGTTTGGTGTGTGACAATATTAGAGTTTACACCAGCAAGGGAGAGCAAGGGTTTAAAGGCATAGCATAGGGTTTCAACTATTCACAAGGAAACCTTAGAAAACAAAAGTTTAGGGAAACCTTTGGAGTTGTTTAAGGTTATTGTGAAACACTGTTACACCTTGGGTTTGAGTGATTCATATATTGAGAGTTTGAGAGGTTGGGAAACACTTGGGTAGAAAATAAGGTTGTTCTTGGGAACCTGAAGGCGAAAGTTATTTTCTTGTAATTCTTCTGTAATCTCTTGTAACAACTTTCTGAGTATAGTGAATTAGAGAGCTGCTCTCTCCCCCAGAGTATATCGTTTGATCGAACTGGGTAAACAAACCTTCTGTTTTTCCTTGCCTTATTCTGTTATATTATCTGCGTATGGATTATTATTGCTGAAGACCATTTATTTTGGTTGCTATTGTTCTTTGCCTCACAAATTGATATTGAATTTTGTCGTAATTCACAACAAGATTCACAACACACCATCCACTAGCGGCGAGCCCGTTTAAAGCCAAAGCAAAGCTCCGTATGGACTGACCCACAAAAGGATTGATTGCACCTAGTAGGATTGGAACTTGAGACCTTTGAGAGAACTACTCTAACTAAATTAATTATTAGCTTTATTGTGTATTACCATATGTATGCAAAGATTTCCAAGATCACTTGTGATGCAATAGAGAAATTTAACACGGGTTTTTGTGGGGAGATATAAATTACGGGAGGAAACCCCACTTGGTGAATTAGTATATGTGTGTTATCTTAAAACAAATGGTAGATTAATGTTTGTATTTGCAAAATACAATAAAGATGATTCGACTTACGATGATGATCGCAAGAGGATTTAAGTGTGTTGAATTTATAAAAAGTGAATGATCATAACTAGAGTTATGCAGTGTTTTGATTCACATCAATAAGATATTTGATTCGAACCACAAACAATGATTCAAATTAATATTACAATGCCAAATTCCATGATTCAATGCAATCGTTAAAAACTCACAGTTTTAAGTTTTCTAACTTATGATTCGTGGCACACGTATTTTTGACTTTGACCAACTTGTTCAAGGTAAAAAAAAATTGCAATGGATTCAATCTAGACGAGTATAAGGGATAACTCAAGGTACATTTCTACGAAAAACAATGAAATCGAATTATATAATCAAATTACGATACAATCGATCAAATTAAATTACAAATAAACGATAATTCAGAACTATAAAAAAATGCAGTAAAACATCAAAATACATGCGTCGTACCCCAAATTTTGACCATAATTTCTTTCCCTTTTTTATTAATTTAGAATCTAGAACACTAACATGTCCTGAGTTCCTTTACCGGTCATCTGGTCAACCCCAATAACCTAAAAAAGTCAAATGGATACCATTTTTACTTTTTAGTCCCTCTTAGGGATTTGATTTTAATTTAGGGGTATTAGGTATATTATTTGAAATAATATAATTTGTATAATTATGCTAGAGGGGTGTTAATTTTTAGGATTAGAAATTAGAACAACTTGTTTTATTAAAACATATTATTTTAAAAATTAATAGGCTTAAATGCAGTTTTAGTCCCCCAACTTACGTTTTTCTAAACTTTTAATCCTCCCTTAAAAAAACAGCTTTTAAGTCACTCACTTTGAATTATCTTGGGATTGTCTTGGTCCCTTCTTCAGTTTGGGCTATGTGGCATGGTCAGGGCTGATGTGGCACAGTAGATGTTGACCTAGGCTGGAAATAACATTGCCATGTCATTAAAAACTTATTATATTTAATTTTTATAAACATTTAAAACAAAAAACATTTTTCATTAACTTAAACAAAAAGTTTCAATCTTCCCCATTTATAAAAGAAGAAAACACGTATATCTGTGAACCCTAGAAATCGTCTTCAAGAATTTGCTTGTGTTCTTCCCCAATTGATTCACTCAAAGCCTTAGCGAAGAGGAGGAGAAAAGCAATGGACAAAATTCATTCAGCGACAGCGAAAAGCAACGAAGAGGAGAAGTTTTGTCTCAGGTATGTTGTATTTTTTCCCCCATGATAGAAACTTGTCGTTTTCGTTTTAGGGTTTGTGTTTTTTTGCACGTGGTGGTCTCAGTCGTATTAGGGTTTGTGTTCCTTTGTCATTTAAGGCTTGTGGTCCCATTTGGGTTATGTTGATTTGTGTGTGTTCCTTTGTCTGACTTGTATTTAACATGTATTCCAAGCCATCACAAACTCAAAAAATTAGGTTTAGAGTTCATCATAGAGGTTATTTTATGGACACCCCTGTGAAACTGTATGTTGCTGGGTTAATTTCATAAATGAATTGGAAATGGGATGTTGACTACCTGTCCTATTTTGAGTTGTTGGAATTGATTAAAAAAGAGGGGTATAGAGACATTATGTGTATTTGGTATTGGAACCCTAGGTTTAGTTTTACTCGTGGGCTTAGAAAGATTAACGATGATGGTGATGTGTTGCAACTAATTAGGGATGTTGATGGATGTGAGGTAATAGATTTGTATGTTGAGCATAGTATAAGTGAACTTGACATTGTAGATGATGCAGAAGTAGGACATGACATAACTTCTGATGATGATGAGGTTCAATGTACTGGTGAGAAAATTGTTGATGATGAGGTGGAAGTAGACAATAATGCTGAAGTAGTTGATGATGCTGAGGTGGGTGATGATGCTGAAGTAGGCGATGGTGCTGAAGCGGATAATGATACTGAAGTAGGTGATGGTATTGAAGTGGATAATGATGTTGAAGTAGGTGATGGTATTGAAGTGGATAATGATGCTGAAGTAGGTGATGGTGTTGATGTGGATAATGATGCTGAAGTAGGCGACGGTGTTGTTGACAATGAACCTGATTTGGATAGTGAACTTGAGCTGGAGAGTGAACCTGAATTGGATTGGGCAACTGTAATTCCAACTGAAACAATTAGACCACATGTTAATGACAATGACTTTCACCATGATAATGGTGTAGATTCTGACCAACACCACCTGAGAGTGAAGATGATGAAGAGTATGAAAGGTTTCCTACCTATAAGGTTGGTGAGGGAACCAAATTTTAATTAGGCATGATATTTAACAACAAGGATTTGGTAAGGGGAGCCATAAAGGAGTATGCTATGATGTAAAAAAAAAGAATGTGTATCCAAAGAAGAATGATG
The DNA here is from genome assembly GCA_022829125.1 of Lathyrus tuberosus. Lineage (NCBI taxonomy): Eukaryota > Viridiplantae > Streptophyta > Magnoliopsida > Fabales > Fabaceae > Lathyrus > Lathyrus tuberosus. The sequence continues at coordinate 2,724,290 of JALAZF010000626.1, read as the reverse complement.
CGAAGAGGATGGTTGTTAGGTGTATTGATGAATGCAAGTTGTGACGCCCCCAATCTAATACCCCCAATTAGCATGCATTTAAAGCAGTTAAAAGAAAAATTCAAAAATTGATCAGAGTACATTTGAAATCACGGCATAGAAAGGAGACATCCCATCAACGTAACCAAAATATACACATAACATGCAACACCTGCCCATAATGATATGCAACTGTGGGGTAGCAATCATACAGAGGAAACTTCGTTCCTTACACCCACTTTTCAGAAATTAGAAATAAAACGGAAAATCTAAAATCTGATTAACATATACACATATAAACAGTTTGTCATACATCAAGTAGCATATGTACAACCAAAATATAATATATCATCAGATATACAAAACAATAGCACGCGGCCACCCTAACTACCCGGAGTCACATATCAGAGCCGACCGACCAAAATAATGAAGATGCAAAGCTTCACAAAAAGAATACCTCCAGCAAACCTAATCTGCAACGCCTCATAGAGCGTTATAAAACAGCAGAAGGGTGAGAAAAACAACCATAATATAATTGCATAAAATTATATATATTAACACAAAAATACACAAGCAACACATTCTCACCACAAATGCTCAACAGTCGCATATAATATCACACGGTACAATTCTCACTTATCGTATACCACATCACATCAATCATTCACAATACAATCAAACACGTTCCAAGCACAATTACTCATGATTTATGCAATGCACATAGACCGACACAACGACTTTATGCACATGCCATGCGGTACCGACTTCAAATCTTGTAATTCATTAGTCCCCCAGGAACTCTTGGAATCATCGCTCGTTACATAGAGTAACTCCCCGTCGGGCCTACGATGTTCCCCGTCGCTATAAACCAATATTTCAGGGCGAACGACGTTTATGGATTGCTTTCTACCAGTATTTCAGGGCGCACAATCCGATTGCTTTCTACCAGTATTTCAGGGCGCACAATCAATTGGGATTAATCGCTTCTACCAATATTTCATGGCGTAAGACTATAAAACTGATTCATCTATGAATCTTCCCATGCAAGAATACATATCATGATACTTGACACATTAATGACTCATGCCAACATCAAATACTCATGCATCAACAATATTCATGTATTTCAAGTGCACACAAAGTAATGCACACAATTGCCCAAAATGGCCACAAACACCAATATACCACACTTAGCATTTTCTTGCCTCTCGGCCACAAATCGTCATCACAACAGCACATAAGGCATACACATCCAAAGCACAAACATATAACACAATACAAGTCAAATACGCACTATTAAAAACGACAAAAGTCGAGATTCGACACTATTCACATTTTCCGACCAAATTTAATCGGCTAACGATTCTCAAAACCTCATATTCACAAAGTACAGTTCGATACCTTTCCAACGACACCAAGAATGCAAAAATCGGATAAACGGAACAAAAGTTACGAACAAAACCGAAAACACATTTTGAAAAATCACATTTTTGACATTCTCCTGTCCATACGCGTATCACTCATGTCCATACGCGTACGGACAGAACCCATTTCCTTCACAAATTCCTCGTTCCAAAACCCATACGCGTATTGGCCCATGGCTCGCCCATGTTACGCGTAATGCCAAGATTCATACGCGTATTGGCCCAAAAACAAGCCAATGATACGCGTATCGCCTTGGCTCATACGCGTATGGACATGCCCCTTACGCGTATGGCCAGAGCATACCCAGAAAAATTCTGCAGAACAATTTCTGCGTTTTCCTACCCAACATCAACCAATTTCTTCACCTAAAACTCAGAAAAACAGCAATTTGAAGTGTAATAGCATACCACAAACATGTATGAACAATCAACAATGCATTCAACAAGATTTTTACCACAATCAAATTCATTTCTAATCAATTCTTACACAATCTAAGTTTTACTAATATTCTCCAAATCAATCCAAAAACAACAACAAAACACATACATAATCATATACAATCATAGAATAATCGAGTTTCGCACCCTTACCCGATTAATCGATTCTTAAAACTTGTTCTTGTTGAATTTTTCCCACTTTCTTCTTCTTTCTCTCTTTTCTTCTCTTTCTCTCTTTTCTTCTTCTTTTCTCTTTTCTCTTACTATTTTTCTTTCTATTTTCTAACTTATCAAAAATAAGATGTGAAATGCCCAAAATACCCCTACACTCAATTATCTCGCAAATGTTCCCAAAACGCGATAAAATATATTCACGACTAAAAATAACACAATTTCGCACAAAAGCCGAAAACATAATAAAATAATAACAAAATAATCAAAAAGGACTCAACAAACAAAACTGGCAAAACTGGGGCGTTACAATTCTCCCCCACTTAGAAATTTTCGTCCTCGAAAATCTTACCTGATTCAAATAACTCTGGATACGATTCTCGCATCCTACTCTCCAACTCCCACGTCAGATTACCATCAGCAGCGCCTCCCCACGCCACTTTCACAAGTGCAATCTCTTTACCCCTCAACCGCTTCACCTCGCGATCCACAATACTAACTGGTAATGCCTCGACCGTAAGGTTATCTCTTACCTCAACCTCGTCCATAGGAATCACATGTGAAGGGTCTGAAACATACTTCCGCAACTGCGAAACATGAAACACATCATGCAAATTCGACAGATTCGGCGGTAACGCCACCCGATACGCTACAGCACCAACTCTCGCAGATATCTGGTAAGGACCAATAAATCGAGGAGTAAGTTTCTTAGATTTCAAAGCACGACCAACACCCGTAACCGGCGTAACCCTCAGAAATACGTGATCACCCTCTTGAAACTCAAGATCCTTCCGTCTCTTATCATGATAACTCTTCTGCCTACTCTGAGAAGCCTTCATTTTCTCACGAATAAACTTTACCTTTTCCGTCGTCTGTTGCACCAATTCCGGTCCAACCACAGAACTCTCACCTGTTTCGTGCCAACACAACGGCGTTCGACATCTTCACCCATATAAAGCCTCAAAAGGTGCCATTCCAATACTAGAATGGAAACTGTTATTGTACGTGAACTCAACCAAAGCAAGATAACTGTCCCACGTACCACCTTGTTCCAAAACACACGATCTCAACAAATCCTCCAAAGACTGAATAGTTCTTTCGGTCTGACCATCCGTCTGCGGATGATAAGCCGAACTCAACTTCAATCTAGAACCCAAAGCCTTCTATAGACTCTCCCAAAATCTCGATGTAAACCTCGGATCTCTATCAGAAACAATGCTCAACGGGACACCATGCAATTTCACAACCACACCGACATAAATCTCAGCTAACCTCTCCAAAGAAAAACTGATGTCAATCGGAATGAAATGCGCCGATTTAGTCAGCCTATCCACAATCACCCAAATAGCATTATGCCCTCGCTGAGTATTCGGTAACCCCGTTACAAAATCCATCGAAATGCTATCCCATTTCCACTCAGGAATGTCTAATGGTTGCAACAAACCACTAGGCCTCAAATGTTCCACTTTCGATTTCTGACAAGTTAAACAAGCATAAACAAATTGAGCCACATCTCTTTTCAAACCAGACCACCAGAAAATCTTCCTCAAATCTTGGTACATTTTATTCGCTCCGGGATGAATACTTAAAATACTCCGGTGTCCTTCCTCCAAAATCATTCTTTTCAACTCCGCATCATCAGGAATACAAATACGATCACGAAATCTCAAAACGCCAAACTTATCAACCTTGAAATCCTCATTCTCGTTCATCATCAAATCGACAAATTTCAAATCCAGCTTTTGTTTCTCACAAATCGACAACAAAAACTCATTCGTAACTTTCAACATACCAAGTCTCACACTCACCGATGTCACTTCGCAAACTAAACTCAAGTCTCTAAATGATTCCAAAAGTTCCCACTCTTTCGCCATCAATGCGGACATATGCAAAGACTTACGGCTCAATGCATCGGCTACCACATTAGCTTTACCAGGATGGTAATTCAAGCCAAAGTCGTAGTCTTTCAAGAATTCCAACCATCTCCGTTGCCTCATGTTCAACTCTTTCTGATCAAATAGATATTTCAAGCTTTTATGATCACTAAAGACTTCGAACCTCGCACCATAGAGATAGTGTCTCCAAATCTTTAACACAAAAACCACAGCAGCTAATTCAAGATCATGAGTAGGATAGTTTTTCTCATGAACTCTTAATTGCCTTGAAGCATAAGCTACAACTTTACCTTCCTGCATCAAAACACCACCCAAACCAATTAAAGAAGCATCATAATACACAACGAATGGTTCATTAGGATTAGGTAAAATAAGAATCGGAGCTGTCGTCAATCTTCTCTTCAGCTCACAAAAACTCTCTTCACACTGAATATCCCAAATGAACGCTTTGCCCTTACAAGTCAACTGCGTCAAAGGTAATGCTAGCTTGGAAAAACCTTCAATGAACCTCCGATAATAACCAGCCAAACCCAAAAAGCTTCGAATTTCAGTAACGGATCTAGGAGCCTCCCATTGTAGAACTGCTTCTACTTTAGATGGATCCACAGCAATACCATTACCTGAAATCACGTGCCCGAGAAAACTCACCTCCGACAACCAAAATTCACACTTAGACAATTTGGCAAAAAGCTTCCTTTCTCTCAAAACCTGCAAAACAATACGTAAATGCTCTGCATGTTCCTCACGAGACTTAGAATAGATTAAAATATCATCAATAAACACCACCACAAAACGATCCAAATGCTCGTGGAAAATCCGATTCATGTATTCCATGAACACACCAGGCGCATTAGAAACCCCGAACGGCATCACAGCAAACTCGTAATGCCCGTAGCGTGTCCTAAAGGCCGTCTTCTGAATATCTTCTTCTTTCACCCTTATCTGATGGTACCCCCGATCTCAAGTCAATCTTACTAAATACACAAGCACCAACCAACTGATCCATCAGATCATCAATCCTTGGAAGCGGATATTTGTTCTTAATCGTCACTTTATTCAACTGGCGATAATCAATACATAATCGCATACTCCCATCTTTCTTTTTCACCAACAAAACTGGAGCACCCCAAGGAGAAACACTTGGTCTTACGAACCTCTTTTCCAGTAAGTCATTCAACTGCTTTTTCAACTCCACCAATTCAGATGCCGACATTCGATAAGGTGCCATAGAAACAGGTCTAGTACCAGGGACTAGATCTATCGAGAATTCCACCTCTCTCTCCGGCGGTACATCTGAAATATCTTCAGGAAATACCTCAGGAAAATCACACACAACAGGAAACACCTCAAGAGAAACTTTACTCTCCACCGACAACGATGCAAACACACCGAACAACTGAGCCTCATCCGCCAAAAGTCTCTTCAACTCTTTGGTAGATAAGAAACTCGAGTCTTCGTCTTCCTCCAGAGAAGGAAACCTTACTAGCTTATGATAACAATCAATGTGAACCCGATTAAATTGTAACCAGTTCATTCCCAACACCACATCTAACCCTTCCAATGGTAAACACACCAAATCCATCACAAAATCTTTACCATAAATGGCTAAAGGACAATTTAGACAAACCATAGAAGTAGTTACTGATCCCATCGCTGGAGTATCAATAACCATCTCAACACCCATCACAGACAACACAAGATTCAAACTCTTCGCGCACTCAGACGAAATAAACGAATGAGTCGCTCCAGTATCAATAATAGCAATTAAAGGCGTATTATTAATAAAGCAAGTACCTCTAATCAAACGATCTGCATTCGAGGTCTGAGTTCCTGCTAGTGCAAACACTTTTCCTCCAGGTTGAGCCTGTCTTGGTTTCGTACACCTTGTACTAACATGACCAACTTCCCCACAATTATAACATGTAACTCCATTCTTCCTCCTACAATCAGCAGCCACATGACCTTTCAAACCACAACTAGCACACATATCCACATTATTCATTTTCCTCTTACATTCCGATATACGATGTCCTAAACCACCACAATTGTAACATTTCACAGCAGAATTCATTCCTCCACCACTAGGCTTCCTATCAAAAGCAAACTTCTGTTTCCCTTTGTCAACAGGGGTAACATAAGGCCTACCTCTGAACTGCCCCTTTCCTTTCTTATCATTCAGATTCTTGTAATGAGTAGCACGTGCTTTGCTATCCTCATCAAAGATCCGACTCTTGTTCACCAACACTGAAAACTGTCTTATCTCCTGATAACCGATACCCTGCTTGATTTCTGGCCTCAAGCCATTCACAAACTTCAAACACTTCGACCTCTCTGAACTCGCTGTATTATAATTAGGACAGAACTTCACAAGTTCCTCAAACTTAGCAGCATAATCCGCAACAGAGGAATTATCCTGTTTCAGTTCAAGAAATTCAATTTCCTTCTTACCTCTCTCATCTTCCGGAAAATACTTTTCGAGAAAAGCATCTTTGAACACAGCCCACGTAACCACTATTTCATCCTCCTCAAACCTCTGAGAAGCATTTATCCACCAATCTTCAGCTTCCTTTTCCAGCACATGAGTACCAAACTGCACTTTCTGATCCTCGGAACACTTAATGAAACGGAAGATCTTCTCAATCTTCTTCAGCCAAATCTGTGCTCCCTCAAGATCATGAGTACCATTGAAGCTCGGTGGGTTATTCTTCTGAAACTTATCCATACTACGCGACTCCTCGTCCGCCGCAGCATTCGGTAAATTCTGCATCGCCTGCGCCATAGCTTGCATGGCCGCAGTCATAGCAGCATCACGTCTTCCAGCCATAATCTGAACGTTTCCAATGATAACAAATTATGGTTAAACAACAACTCGTCCAACGTAACTCGCCCAATATGCCAGACACAACAACCACAACTGACACAAACTGACACAAACAGCTCTGATACCACTTAATGTGACGCCCCCAATCTAATACCCCCAATTAGCATGCATTTAAAGCAGTTAAAAGAAAAATTCAAAAATTGATCAGAGTACATTTGAAATCACGGCATAGAAAGGAGACATCCCATCAACGTAACCAAAATATACACATAACATGCAACACCTGCCCATAATGATATGCAACTGTGGGGTAGCAATCATACAGAGGAAACTTCATTCCTTACACCCACTTTTCAGAAATTAGAAATAAAACGGAAAATCTAAAATCTGATTAACATATACACATATAAACAGTTTGTCATACATCAAGTAGCATATGTACAACCAAAATATAATATATCATCAGATATACAAAACAATAGCACGCGGCCACCCTAACTACCCGGAGTCACATATCAGAGCCGACCGACCAAAATAATGAAGATGCAAAGCTTCACAAAAAGAATACCTCCAGCAAACCTAATCTGCAACGCCTCATAGAGCGTTATAAAACAGCAGAAGGGTGAGAAAAACAACCATAATATAATTGCATAAAATTATATATATTAACACAAAAATACACAAGCAACACATTCTCACCACAAATGCTCAACAGTCGCATATAATATCACACGGTACAATTCTCACTTATCGTATACCACATCACATCAATCATTCACAATACAATCAAACACGTTCCAAGCACAATTACTCATGATTTATGCAATGCACATAGACCGACACAACGACTCTATGCACATGCCATGCGGTACCGACTTCAAATCTTGTAATTCATTAGTCCCCCAGGAACTCTTGGAATCATCGCTCGTTACATAGAGTAACTCCCCGTCGGGCCTACGATGTTCCCCGTCGCTATAAACCAATATTTCAGGGCGAACGACGTTTATGGATTGCTTTCTACCAGTATTTCAGGGCGCACAATCCGATTGCTTTCTACCAGTATTTCAGGGCGCACAATCAATTGGGATTAATCGCTTCTACCAATATTTCATGGCGTAAGACTATAAAACTGATTCATCTATGAATCTTCCCATGCAAGAATACATATCATGATACTTGACACATTAATGACTCATGCCAACATCAAATACTCATGCATCAACAATATTCATGTATTTCAAGTGCACACAAAGTAATGCACACAATTGCCCAAAATGGCCACAAACACCAATATACCACACTTAGCATTTTCTTGCCTCTCGGCCACAAATCGTCATCACAACAGCACATAAGGCATACACATCCAAAGCACAAACATATAACACAATACAAGTCAAATACGCACTATTAAAAACGACAAAAGTCGAGATTCGACACTAGTCACATTTTCCGACCAAATTTAATCGGCTAACGATTCTCAAAACCTCATATTCACAAAGTACAGTTCGATACCTTTCCAACGACACCAAGAATGCAAAAATCGGATAAACGGAACAAAAGTTACGAACAAAACCGAAAACACATTTTGAAAAATCACATTTTTGACATTCTCCTGTCCATACGCGTATCACTCATGTCCATACGCGTACGGACATAACCCATTTCCTTCACAAATTCCTCGTTCCAAAACCCATACGCGTATTGGCCCATGGCTCGCCCATGTTACGCGTAATGCCAAGATTCATACGCGTATTGGCCCAAAAACAAGCCAATGATACGCGTATCGCCTTGGCTCATACGCGTATGGACATGCCCCTTACGCGTATGGCCAGAGCATACCCAGAAAAATTCTGCAGAACAATTTCTGCGTTTTCCTACCCAACATCAACCAATTTCTTCACCTAAAACTCAGAAAAACAGCAATTTGAAGTGTAATAGCATACCACAAACATGTATGAACAATCAACAATGCATTCAACAAGATTTTTACCACAATCAAATTCATTTCTAATCAATTCTTACACAATCTAAGTTTTACTAATATTCTCCAAATCAATCCAAAAACAACAACAAAACACATACATAATCATATACAATCATAGAATAATCGAGTTTCGCACCCTTACCCGATTAATCGATTCTTAAAACTTGTTCTTGTTGAATTTTTCCCACTTTCTTCTTCTTTCTCTCTTTTCTTCTCTTTCTCTCTTTTCTTCTTCTTTTCTCTTTTCTCTTACTATTTTTCTTTCTATTTTCTAACTTATCAAAAATAAGATGTGAAATGCCCAAAATACCCCTACACTCAATTATCTCGCAAATGTTCCCAAAACGCGATAAAATATATTCACGACTAAAAATAACACAATTTCGCACAAAAGCCGAAAACATAATAAAATAATAACAAAATAATCAAAAAGGACTCAACAAACAAAACTGGCAAAACTGGGGCGTTACACAAGTTCTACATAAGAATTGGTAAAAGGGTTGGTAACCAATATTGGCAAGTGGCAAGTTTATATGATGAGCATAATTGTCATAGAACATCCCAGAATAGACAAGCAAAAACTGGATGGTCGGGCAAGCAGTTTATCCATATACTAAGGCATAATCCTGATTTGAAACCAGTTGGACTAGTTGCTTTGGCATTTGATAAGTGGGGTGTCAAACTATCATCTGACCAGGCTTATAGAGCGCAATGAATATTATTCAAGGTGCAGGAAGGGACCAGTTTACACATCTAAGAACTTATGCAAATGAGCTACGTAAGGCCAACCCTCATAGTAACATTGTGTTGAAATGCTCAGATTCTAGTGATGGCCCTGTTTTTGAGAGAATATACATTTGTCTAGAGGCATGCAAGGCTGGTTTTGCTTGTTATTGCAGACCACTTATTGGACTAGATGCTTGTTTTTTAAAAGGAGACTATGGTGGGAAGTTGATGGCAGCTGTAGGAGATTATAGGTCTGTTATTTTTGAACAACTTTACAAGTCTGTTATTTTGAACAACTTTACAGGTTTGTTATCATATTATAAGCCAACTTTATAGGTTTGTTATTTTTTAACAATGTTACAGGTTTGTTATCACATTATAACATTATAAGCCAATGTAAATTCAACATTACAGGCCTGTTGCATGTCTGTTATCACATAACAGTATAACATAACACATACAGGAACAACATTACAATGTCAATTCAACTTAACAATGTCATAACAGTGTCAATTAACATTACTTCTTTGGCATAATAGTACATTACAACCAAACACTTTAACAAACCTAACACTTAACAACCTAACACATTACAACACTTAACAACACTTAACAACCAAACACTTAACAAACCTAACACATTACAACCAAACACAAACAATACAAACTAATTTATTACATTTGATACAACCAACCCAATTAACAACACTAATGTCATTCCTATGGTAAAATTGTTCATCATCTTCAAATACTTGATCTTCAACTTCAATTGATCTTCTCAAACAATGGCTTCATTCAACTTAACCTTTTCTTGGTTTAATTTTTGATGCATTGAAGATATTACTTCCTTGGCTAGTTGAGACATTTCTTCATCATACCAGACAAAGTGACTACATCTCTTGTATCCCTGATTCTAGACATATACATGAAGAAATTAGGGATTTTTTGGAGAAGACAACAAATTGGGAATTTTCAAGAAATATACATGAAACTAACCTTGTACATCCTGCATCCAAAAAAATGATGATATGGGTTTTAATCCATCCACGTCGTCATCAATGGAGAAGGAATACAACACTTCCATTCGACATGATTAGAGTGGGACACACTGCGATTGCTTGATGTTGAATATTTAGACATGGTCGCTAAGGCTTTGGGTGAAGATTGAAACGAATTCCGGAGAAGCAATTGGGGAAGAACACAAACGAATTCTGGAGAATGATTTCTAGGGTTCACAGATTTCAAATGGGGAAGAAGACATACGTGTTTTATAAACTTTTTTAATCAAATTGTTTAATTAAAAATGTTTTTTATTTTAAATGTTTAAAAAAATTAAATATAATATGTTTTAAATGACGTGGCAAAATATTTCTAGCCTGGGTCAACATTTTACTGTGCCACATCAGCGTTGACCATGCCACATAGCGCAAACTGAAGAGGGAACCAAGAAAATCTCATGATAATTCAAAGTGAGGGACTTAAAAGCTTATTTTTTTAAAGGGGATTAAAAGTTTAGAAAAATGTAAGTTGTGGGACTAAAATTGCATTTAAGCCAAAATAATAATAAAGGGTTTTATTAGAATTATAGATTGATGAAGCTTTTAATATTATAAAATATATTATAGGTTAATGTTAATGGATTACAATAATTTATTATATTATTATTAATTAAATAAAAATAGATTATTATTAATTAATGAGGAATAAATTAAGTTATAATATTAAGATTAATTGGAGTTAAATTAATATTTCATTATTAATCAGATTTTATGTTATTAGTATTGTTATTATTGATTATGGCAGATTAGCCATTATCATTAGTTTGTTTTTATGGTATTATTATTAGTTAAGGTAAATATTACTTTTATCAATGTTGGTCGTGCCATTTTTTTTTGTTTAAAAGTATGTTTTTATTAATAATTAAATAAGTTGTTAAGAAAATCTGGCCCAAGTGATGGCCAGATTAGACCAACCCAAGCCCACAATCTAACTGGGTCAGACGAGACCCAAAGTCCATCTCTGAACTGGGTCAAACACATAACCCTGGTTCATCCCCAACTCCCACAAACCCTGAACTGCGCAACAGTAAAGACATAAAAGGATAAAAAAACGTTATAAATAGAACTCAATCAAATCTTTATAATTATTCTGGATACATCAAGATAATGATTTATACAAACAATCAAAAATCTAATCAAATCCCTAAATCTATTTTTTAATCAAATCGAAACCTAAAAAAATATTACAATCAATCCCTAATTACAAAACAAATCTGCAATCAAATTGAAAATTTCTAAATACAAATCATCTAATTAAATTACAAACCTAATAAATAATCTATAAAAGGCTAAACTAAAATAAAAAAGAGGGCAACAAAAAACCCTAAGAAAAAGACTTCTTGTTGCGATCTACCATAAACCTCCACCAGAGCTCTTATTCCATTGAGGTTGAGGTTTCACATTGAAATCCTAACTCTCTAGAGCTAAGCCTCATTTGTACCTCGCACTATACAAAGAAGAAGAAGTTAGAGAAGGAGAAGAGAGCAGGAAAGATAAAGAAGAAGAATGGAAACAGAAGACAAAACTTTTACCTTTTCACAAAGAACTTTTCCTCTCTGCAGGTTGGTAGCCTCAGATCTTCGCTTATTTTGTTGTAGCATAGTTATGGTGCATGTTGTTGGTCTGGGTTTGTTTGGATATGGGATATAGGGTTTGGGATTTTGGGATTATGGGTTGATTTTGATGTTCTAATGCTTGATGGTTGATGACTATGTTAAGATCTGTGGTTTATTGTTGTTTTGAGATTGTTTGGGTACGTTTTAAGGGATTTCTGGAAGAAATAAGGTTAGGGTTCATATGATGAACTCCAGGGTTCATCCCAGAGAGGGTTAGGGTTCATGGTTAAGGTTATGGTTCATGTGTTTAGGGGTTAGGGTTCTTCATTTGGTGGGTTTCTGGGTTGAATGAGGGGTTATGGTTCATCATATGAACCCTAGAGTTCATCCCGATAACCCAGGTTATGAAGGTGAGGGTGGGGTTTCTGGGAAAAGTTTGAAGGTTTGAATATTCCGGTTGAAGTTCAACCGGAGTTAGGGGCTAGGTGCAGTGGATTATGGGTAAGAGGGTGGTCGGAGAGGGATTTTGGGTGGTCATATGGAGAGAGAGAGAGTGTGTGTGTGTGTGTGTGAGAGAGAGAGAGAGAGAGCGGGAAAGTAGAGAGAGAAAGGATAAATGAAAAATGAAACAAAAAATGAGAAAAAGAGTTTTTATATTCCCTGGGACGCTGCCACATCATACTCATGTGGCACTCTCTTCATCCACAATTCAGATGACTCAGCCCAGACACAATGCACATGCGTATACCATAAGTCTCCATTAACTTTTTATCACGGCCGTCCATCCTACCTACCTTGATCGGCCTTCCAAACAGAGGGCTGAGATTGCACACAACAAAGCCCCATGATCATGATCACATGGTCCAGAGAGAGTCAACCATTGACTCTCTCTCTCTCTCTCTCTCTCTCTCTCTCTCTCTCTCTCTCTCTCTCTTTGTGGACCGCCTATTCACACGTGGGTCAGAGAGGCTAGTGGGTCTCTCTGTTACTTTTCACACCCCCACTCTAGCAACCCAATTGCTAACTCATTGTGAGTTACAACCCCAACCCTTTTATTTTATTAAACTATATTATTTAATTAATTTAATTAGTAATTAGAATTAGAATTTTATTATTTAATTAACTTAGTCTAAGAAGGATAATTAGGGTTAATTAACATTTTATAATAATTAAGGTTATAATTTAAATTAGGTAGGATAATTGACATATTTAGGGCTTAATTAACCTAATTAGAGGATCCATAAAAATAATTAAATAAATATTTAGGTAATTATAATTAACATGAGAAACTTATAATTAGGGGTTTAAATTGAGGTTAAGGTTAATTTTATAATTAAAAATAATTAGATTAGTACTTAGTTTTAATGAATAATATTTTCCTTTTTTAAATAATAAAAAGAACAAAATAAAAACAAAATTAATTAGAGAATATAATTAATCAAGGGATTAGGATTAACCTTTGGGATGGTTTTGGGACAATAAATAAGGATAAATTTCTAGGGTTTTAGGGATAAAAAAATCAGGGATAAGAGATATGATATTTGGTTTTATAATTAACCTTTTAATATTTTTGTTAAAATAAATATATATAATATCATTATTGATTTATTTTCTTAAATAAATTAATCATTATAATTTTTCAATTAACTAAGGGATTAAAATCAACTTCATGCACTCAAACTCTAAAGTCCTCTGTCCTTGTGCATTGAGGCATTTTTTCAAAATTAAATACTTCTCTACCCCCGATGTGTTGAGAACTTTTCAATGGATAAAAACGAAGAACACACAAATATTTTTTTACAAGAACTATGATGCTCTGATCCTTAATCCAACATGAGGGTACATAGGCATAGAGTCGTAGCACTCTAGCGAGTATAATAATCAAAAAACTTTTTTGGGTCCTCCTTTTTTAATTAACCAATTTTATCTTCAACAATAAAAATAATTTTTTGTGAATAAATAAATAATTAACCAATAATAGATATAAGCAAACATTCCCTTAGGCAAGCAATAACCATGGGATTAGAGAAGAATCCCATTGAGTATGGAGGCAAGGGGTGCCTAGTACATTCCCCTTGCTTAATCGACTCCCAAACCTAGTATCTCATCCTTAGTTATTATGTTTTATCATTATTTCTCTGTCGAGACTTTGTGATTTTCCAGCCGCGACAGCTGGTGAATTTGCTGGGGAGTTCATACTTCCCTAAAAGAGTTCATCTTAACTTCTAACTCTAGGGTTTTGCTTATTTTCTTTGTTTGCCGGCTTTCCTTTATTTTTGCTTTTTTTTTTGGAATAAGGATAATTATATTACCAAAAAACGATTACAAATCAAGCCGATCCTAAGATCCAGTCTTCCAACTGACAAATCTAAACACAAGACTTTGCTTTTATTTATTTATTTGCTTTTTACTTTATTATTTCTATTATTATCATTTCATATATCATTTTTGTTGGGATATATATATATATATATATATATATATATATGTGTGTGTGTGTGTGTGTGTGTGTGTGTGTGTGTGTGTGTGTGTATGTGTGTGTGTGTGTATGTGTGTATGTGTGTGTGTGTGTGAAGCTAAAACCCAGGCTTGAGAAAAACAATAAGTTAAGTAAGGGGTCATCCTGTTTTGGCCATTATGGATTCTTATCCCATGGGGTCTTTAATGACGATTCCGCCTATAGTAGATCAATTCAAAGGGTTTGACATGAGTTGGCTATCACTTCTTCATGATGAAATCTTGAATTTGTCCATGACTCTAGGGACCTCTTTTAGAACCTATTCCACTCATGGTGACCTTATGTTAACAACCTGCAAGGGTCATTACTAAGGTTCCGCTTAAATGAGACTTATCTTGAAGGATTAACGTAGAAAGGCTTGCTCCTTCTCATGGTAAAACAAGGGTATAATCCATGACTCTATGGCTTTTATCCAAAAAAATTAGATCCTACAAGGGAGGGGATTATGTAGTCTATACCTAGATCTAGCCTACCATAACAAGCCTACCCTAACTAGGTCATACTTGCATGTTACCCTTATCTCAACCTTAAAAAAAAACAGTCATATCATCATACCATTTGCATTAAGACAAGCCTTTTTGCATATATTTATCATCTCATGGGGAATTTCAAAATTTTTTGCAGGTACATTGTGAAGATGAACTCAGACAAAAGGACAACCCTTTGCATTAAGAAACAAATGTCGGATGTACAAAACCCGAAGGTTCTCCAATACCTAATGCCACAATCTGTTCAAAAGAAATTCATACTCAAATATGGAAATATTATTAATCTCTTGGAAGTACCTATGAAGGTGAAGGTCATTACTGCCTTGGCCCAATTTTATGACCCATCTCTACGATGTTTCCTTTTTTGAGATTTTCAACTAGCTCCCACGCTAGAGGAATTTGGGTTGTATTTGGACCTTCCAAAAGATAGAAGGGGACCCTATATAGGTATGGGGAAAAAGATGAAACCTAAAGAACTGGCTATGACCTTGGGAATATCTACTGAAGACCTATTGATGCACTACAAAGAAGATAGGGATATTTAAGGTCTTAAAAGAAGTTACTTAGAAGGGGTAACACAGAAATTGGCTAGTACGGAAAGGTTGGGGGGGGGGTCTTTTGTTGATGTTTTGGATCTAATAGTTTTTGGGATAGTCCTCTTCCTGTACATGGTTGACTTTATTAATATTTTTTCTATTAGCATCTTCTGGGCTGTGAAGAATCAAGAGGTTGATCTCGTACCCGCTCTGTTAGCTGATGTGTACTACACTTTGACCGTTTTCCATAACAAGAAGAAAGGGTCGTTACATTGTTGCATTCCTTTGTTGTACTAATGGTTTGCCTCACATCTCTACAACGACATTTATAGGATAGAAACTAAGGGTAGTCATGCTTGGGCTCAAAAGCGTATGTCTCTCATTGAGAAGTCAATATTGTGGCACCCAAAGAAGATAAAAGCTAAGGATATAATTGTCAATTGTGGGAGTTTTCCTAATGTACCCCTCATTGGTTCTAAAGGGTGATCAACTATAATCGCATATTATCTATGAGACAATTAGGTTATCTAATATGGAAAAAGTCTAAGGATGAAGACCTAGAAGAATTCATCTTGCATACTGGGGGTACCATACACAAGGAATTGCTCAGAAGGATTACTCGTGTATAGGAAAAAGTGCATGTAAGGGAGAATAAGCTGAAAAGTAATGACATTTCAAATAAATAATCCTATACCCAATCAGTTAAGGACAGAGTTCAACTGGTCAAGTCCTTGGTTCCAACTCAAGTATCTTTAGCAACTCTAAAAATAATATTTACCAAATTCATAGATCATGAACTTGATAAACACGATCTCAACTCACTTTATCTTCAAATTGACTTCAAGATACGAGATGGAACTAAATTTCTAAGTACCAAGTCAACATGACAGACATCAACCAACAACTCTCTCCATTCCCTTGCTCCCGACTTTGGAACGAATAGATGTTGATATCTTCAAGACTAGAAGCCAACAATCGAGATCTTCCACCATCTTTCTCCTATCACAACTCAAGAATCCCATAAATACCAAAGTTCTTCCATCAGAAACATATGCAACGGAACCATCAAGGAACATCTTCAACATGCCTTAATAGGATGTCATAACATCTTATAAGACACCATACAGGAGAACTAGCCACTCCTCCTGCAGTTGCTGTAGAGACTCCTTAGAACACCCATTAATACCCTTGAGTATGTCTGAGTGAATGATCTGATCTCCCAAACTCCTCCTTGCTTAAAGCGCCAGAAAGTATCTCCCAAGATCTCATCCAAAAATAGACAGAATGCCTGCTCTGATACCAATAGAAATTCTGGCATAACAAATAGCAGATGTCCTAACACATGTCAAGACATTGTTCTCTGCATAACTTTAAAAACAAGGACAACATAAACAAGCTGATACCCAGAATATCAGCAACAACAACAAGACAGATGTTTTGACATCTGTTACAACATGTTAATCAAAACTGAATTGTAAATTGTAGAATGATAAACAACACAGAATATGATAACCCAATTTTGTGCAAATCACCTACATCTAGGGGCATACCAAGCCAGGAAGAAGAATGCACTATTAGTAGTATAGTTTTATGTAAACAACCTCCGGTTTACAGTAAACAACCTCTAGTTTACCTATCACTACCCAATGGAGACTTTATCATTGGAAGTCACATCTAATTGGTAAGCGAAACTCATCTCACTCCCTAAATCACAACTGTGATTACCTAACAGTTACAATCGACAGCAACTGTATCATCCTACTTGAAAGACATCTCTTTCAATGCAAAGTTCAGCTAAGCATTCTTGACTAACAAGTTAACTCATATTTTCTTAAAAGTTTCATCCAAGAACAATACACGATTCATTACCTACAGGTTTCTGAATCTGTACAAGCACCTATGTCTTCCACAATGTATCAAACCGATACAGAGGGAGACTTACAACACAAGAAAGCCTACGAATCTCAAAACCCTAAACCCTATTTTCTACTTTACAAAAGTATTACATAAGGATGTTGAATGCAGAATAGGGCAAGAAGCAAAAATATTTATTTTCGGAAAGAATTCCCTCTGGGATTTATGTCGTGTCCACAGAGATCGGTTCGAGGGAAAGAATGTCGTTCGACAATCTCTCGCGTTAATGAGTTTGGATTAAAATGGTTTAAAACAAGAAAACAGAAAAGTAAATATTAAAACAAAAAACAAATTCATTCTTCAGCAAGACAAACTTATCCGGCATGCACATAACCGACTCCTCACAAACTTAAACTTACCGACTAGTTATACTCCACCTATAATACTCCACAATATCACCCATCATCGCTCACAACAAAGGTTATGTCTAACGCAAAGTTGAGAAAACAACCGTGTTACCATTGCCGATACTTTTGCACGCTAGCTCAAGGCACGGATGCATTAAGCTTCGAAGCCTATTGAAGATTGTTAGCTCTAAATCTATCTTTAGAGTCCAGAAACTAACAGATAATCATCCCTAATCGAAGTTTGCGAGGATTATCTCTAACGCAACTCAAACCCCGCGCATAAAGCAAAAATCAGAGACAATCACCAATAAAGATTTGTAAAGCAAGTTTTATACAACGCCATGGACGATAAATATACATGAGATCATAGTCAATACATATAACAAACCCAACAAAGAAGAAAAACACAAAGAAGAAGATAAATGAACCAAACATCTCGCGGTTTGTCAGAACCGATCGACGATCAATCCACCCCGGTTCACCCGTATGCAAGCTTCCAAGTTGTTTTCTAAGCTAATCTACTGAAAAATGAGGTTTGATGGAATTGGAGCAAGAATCCCCAAAACCATAACCTAAAAAATGCTGAAAAATGACTAAAATAGGCAAAATTGGGTTCCAGGGTTCGCCTAGCGAACCCTCGTTCGCCTAGCGAACATAAACCGCCTTAGTGTAAAGAGCGATTTTGGACGTGGTTCTTAAGCACTGTCGCTCTTTGGGGTTACTACAGGTCGATTCATTTTTTATCCTATTAAGTTGACGAAGGAAGGGAAATAGATGTCTCCAACTAACCCTGCTTGCATACTAAGTTTAAACAGCGGTCTGTTAGGTTACGGATGCTATATGGCAATGGGGCCTCTTTCTTCTTAGAGTGAAAAATACTGGGACTGTTCATGGGGAATTTTGTTAGGACTGATGCTTTTCGATTGAGGGGTGAAGGTACGGGATTTGGGTTTTGGATTAGTGTGCTCGCTAAGATTTTTCTTGCAATCTTATGCCTACGTATTCCAGTTTACCGAAACAGGGAAGCTAAAAGTGATTTGTATCTTGTTCAAAGCCCAAAATGTGAATCTAAGAGTGATTTGTATCTTGTTCAAAGCCCAAGACGTGAAGCTAAAGGGTCAATTTGTATATTGTTCGAAGCCCAAGATGTGAAGCTAAAGGGTTTTGACTTTAGAGAGAATTTGTCATCTCTAAAGTGGTTTGTTTGTCAGGGGTGACTGATTATAAAGGAGAATTACTTTAACCGGGATATGTGAATCCGGAAATGCCATAGTTTCCTTTATAGGGGCTTTTCAACCTAGAGGAGAAGACTTTAACTCAGTGTAGAGCAATGCTATCTTTCCTTAGGAATTTCTCATGCTAAAAGAGGGACAGTGGCGTGGATGTAAATAATCCATAGGCTTGCCGCTTACAGTGATTAGACGAAGGAAAAAGAGTTGTTGATGTTTGTATACTGTGAACGAGGCACAGATTTTGATGCTAAAAGGTTGATTGTCTCAACCGGGGTTTTCTTATACAAAGCCTAAGAGGAGGCTATTGGCCCAACAAGAGGGTGTTTTTATGTGTCTCGTACGAAGCCCGAGAGAGAGGCGAAAAGGGTTGACTCAACAAGAGACTGATTTTTTATGTGTCTTGTACGAAGCCCAAGACGGAGGCTAAAGGTTGACTCAACAAGAGAGTCTTTTATACTCAACAAGAGAGTGCTTTGTATCTCGTACGAAGCCCGAGATGGAGGCTAAAAAGGAGAATGACTCAACAAGAGAGTCTTTTATACTCAACAAGAGAGTGATTTTGTATCTCATACGAAGCCCGAGATAGAGTCAAAAGGAAGTTTTGACTCAACAAGAGAGTCTCTTTGTATCTCGTACGAAGCCCGAGATAGAGGCAAAAGGAAGTTTTGACTCAACAAGAGAGTCTCTTTGTATCTCGTACGAAGCCCGAGATAGAGGCTAAAGGAGTGATGTTTCAGTTGAGTGACAGGTCCAGTAGGTTGGTTAAAAGAGAAAATCAGTTCTTATAAAGAGACTGATTAAAAGTAAGGCTATACTTTGAGATTTGATCAGAGGATCAGGGTTATTTCCTGTTCTTTAAGGGAATGAGAAATTCTAAGGGTATTGTCTGAGTCTACTGGTATTTTCCCTATTTTTTAAAGGGGCTTGAGAATGCTTTCAAGACTCAAGGAAATTAGACTGTCCACGTCTAGAGTTTTATCTTTTGTACTATGCTTAGAGAAACAGTAGTAGGATCTAGACTCTTTGAAAGTCTGTTCTATTAAGATGACTAATTTCTGTTCCTATACCTCTAGGAGGTCGTCGGGACAATTTGTACGAAGCCCAATAGGAGGCTGGAAACTTTTAAGAAGCCGAGGGACAATTTGTACGAAGCCCAAGAGGAGGCTCTCTTCCCGAAGGAAGAATCCTTATACGAAGCCTAAGAGGAGGCTGTGAATACTTCTAAGAAGCCGACGAGTCCTTGTACAACGCCCAAGAGGAGCCGGGGATGCTTTTAGGAAGCCTGTGGGTCTCCATACCCCGAGAAGTTCAAGACATGCCATTCACCGAGAATGGATCAAGCCAGGAAAGTTCGAGAATTTGGAAGAAACTCAAAAGATGCCATTCACGGAGAAAAGATCATCTCTAGGGAGTAGAGTTTCTTTGACAACTTCAAAAGGTGACAGTCTGAGAAAGGGTTAAAAAAGAATCTGCCTTTCACATCTCCATATTGTTTAACCCCAAGAGAAGGAAGACTATATCTGGTAATCCTATGGGGATCTAGTTTAGTCTATTTAAGAGTGACCAACAGGGCTTAGTGCTAGACGTAGTTGTCGGGGAAACTCAAAATATCAATACTATTATTACACAGTTGATATGAGTTTATGAAAGGAGACTTACAGTGAAACAGCCCCACAATACAGTTATATGTATATGAAAGTGGTAAATGAAAGCATATAAACACTTACTCGGTTGTAGAGCTTCCATGCTGTTTGGTTAGTTGTTCAACAAAGAAAGATTGAAAAACAACAGTATATTTCAAAATCAAAGGAGAAAGTATTTTGAAAAGAGGTTGGGGCTTACAGCTCAAGGAGAGGCCCAAGGTTTTATCAGTTATTGCACTGTGGTTTTGAATTTATACAGGGACTTATACAAGTGACGGAGGCCCAAGAAAGGTTTTCTGTACAAAGGGATGGGTCTTACACTCTCTCAAGAGGCCCAAGTGTTTAAAGAAAAGAAACGGGGCTTATAACACGAGGGTAGGCCCAGGGTTGATTTTTTAACTGGCGATCGTGCCGAGGTTTTCTTTTAACGCAGGGTGACTTATACAATGTCTGAGGCCTAAAATTGTTTTGGTTAAAAGGGGATTGGCTCTTACACTCTATTAGAGGCCCAAAAAGTTTGTGAATAGGTCTTATAGCTCGAGGAGAGACCCAGATGATTGTTTTAAACGGGCGGTGATCGCGTCGAATTTTTGAAATACAGCGGGACTTATACAATAAGTGAGGCCCAAAAATTGTTTGTATTTACAAAGGGTTGGGTCTTACACTCTAATCGAGGCCATGAGTGTTTGAAAATGATTTGTGAGGGTTGAATTAATCAAAAACCCTAATTTGTTTTCAAAATGTATTTTAATTGAATAAAAAATTCAATTAAAATGACCAAAATTGTTTAACATGTGGAAAACAAATTTTGATCTTGGATTAATGTTTCAAAAATCATGTTTTGACCTACAAAATGATTAGAAATAATTAAAATTTGCAAAATCAAGAAGGAAAAAATATTTCAAATGTCAAAAATAATTAAAATATTAATTCTTTGCAAAAATATCAATTATATGAAATAAATAATATTTTTGGGATTTTTTGGTAAAATAAAATATTTTAACATTTTTGTGAATTATTAAAAAGAATCAACTCAAAATCATTAAAAACCAGAGAGAAATTAATTTTTGAATAAATTAAATAAAATCACAAAAATTCAAATATTTGAAAATTCAAAAAAGGGCGCCAAGAACACCAAGTTCTTGCCCGCGCCCTCTGTTTCTTCATATTTGTGTTTTCCCCTCAATCTCACTGAATACTTGATGAAATCACACAATCCACATATCAATCTACTCGTTTTCACCTCACGATCATGTCTATGGTCTTTAATTTCATTTATTTTAAGCATGGAATAAGAAATCAAGACAAAACCTCAAGAACCCTAAATTCTGCATGAAGGCTGGGAATTTTGATACACGATTCATACAAAGCAATTAATTAAGGGGAAATCCTCCATACATGATTATGAACATATGGCAAAATTATTGTGCGAGGAAATATGCATGAATCATGAAATGACCAAGTTTAGGCTTACTTGAAGGTCGTGGCAGCAAGAGTAATTTGATTTTTGAGTTGGAGGTATTACAGATGAGTTGTGATGATCTGAACAGCTTCCCTACACCATATGGAATGTGTTTGAATGCTTGGAGTGATTGGAAATGGACTGGAACAGGTTATGGCACCTCAACTGCATTTTGGTTGAAAACTTGAGCAATTGGCTGGTGATTTTGTGAAATTGGTGTTCCAAATGTTGTTTAAGTGTTTGGATCACTTCTATATGATGTTTATGAGGTGTGTGTGTGTGATTGGTTTGATTGAAAAAGCTCTCAAACTCAAAACCCGATAGTGACTTGCCTTAGAAGGCAAAATTGGAGTGAAATAAGAGATTTAGAAGGCAAAATTGGAGTGAAAGAAGAGATTTTGATGGCTTTGGTGTACTCAAACTGAGCACAAATGAGCTCTATTTATAGTAGAGCAAGTTTTTTTTGGGATCAATAGTGAATGGCAACTGCATCAGAGGTTTGGCCAATGTTGTCCAATGGAATCTCAAGTCTCCTCTAGCCATTGACTAGAGGTTAGAGCACGGGCCTTTGGTTCCCTAGTTGTTGAATCATCCTTGACTGAATTCAGTTGAAGGAAGCTCAGTCCGTACCACCTTGGTGCATCCATTAAATGCTCCAATCCAAAATTGGAGTCTTGTCCCTCTTTTAGGGATTTTTAGGTTTAGCATGCTACTTTTGGTTCCAAGGACTTTGGAGGCTTGGCTCAGTGTTTGTCCCCTTTAGATTTGATCCTCAGATGTGTCCAAGATGATGACAAGGCTTGGAATGAGCTGATCTTGCCAAATCGAGCAAAAGTGCAAAATTCTGCCTAGCCTTGGCAGTTTTCAGCAAGGCATATTGCCCTTGTCATATCTCATGGCTCAAGTGGAATTTGGTGATGTTCTTGGTCACTTTGGAAAGTCCTCATATGATACAACAACTGTTTGATCATATTTGGTTTTGATACCTTTTGGATCCAAGTGAAAAATCTCCCTACATTTGGGAAAAAGTGAAGGCAGATTCTGACTTAGTGAAAATTTCACTAAGTGTTGGAAAAAAGTGACATTTTCACTTTTCGTAAATCCATGGGGAATTTGGAGGGAGGTCAGTTTTAAGATTTTGTAGAGGGTAATGAGATCTACAAATCAAGCTTTGGATGGGTAAAAATGGCCTTGTGGTTTAGGAGTTATGATCCTCCAAAGTTGGTACCCTAGCCACTTTATTTCATAACTTATAAAATTTTCTAAGTTTTTATGGTTACCCCTTTTACAAGTTATCCCACTTTTCTTGATTTTTCTTGATGAATGATGATTCCAATCATACATTAACATCATTTTAGGGTTAAAAAACCATTTTTATGAAAAATCACAAAAAGTCAAAGTTGACTTTTGTGCACAATTGACTTTTTATCAGATGAATTCCAAACTGTGCAATCCTTTAGGAAATCATGTCCTTGACCTAAATCAAACTTGATGGACATGTTCCATGGGTGTTATAAGGTATATTGATCAATGTCCTGGGGTTTGGGAGCATGTCCTGGTCAAAAGTCAAAATTTGGGGTATGGCAGATGCCCCTATTTAATCTTCTTGGACCCGAAGGTGTGAATGACGAAAGTATTCGGGCATTCGGGGTGCAAGAGGATTAAATATCGGAATACCCGAAATTTTGATGGTGGTTAAGAATGGTAGTTCACGCATCCTTCTTCTTTTGCTAAGCAATGATGCTTAGAAAAGGTAAACTTCCCCTCGATCCTGGTTTCCTGTCAAGGAACTGGTCTAAGTTACTGAAATAAACTTCCCCTCGATCCTGGTTTCCTACCAAGGAACTGGTCTCAGTTTCTGAAATAAACTTCCCCTCGCTCTTGGTTTCCTACCAAGGAACTGGTCTAAGTTGCTGAAATAAACTTCCCCTCGATCCTGGTTTCCTACCAAGGAACTGGTCTCAGTTTCTGAAATAAACTTCCCCTCGCTCTTGGTTTCCTACCAAGGAACTGGTCTAAGTTTCTGAAATAAACTTCCCCTCGATCCTAGTTTCCTACCAAGGAACTGGTCTAAGTTTCTTTTGTCAATAAACTTTATTGACAAGGCACGTTACGCGTAGCGGTTTTCATCAAACTTCTCGCCGAATTTTCCTGGGGAGATGCCATTTGATAGAAACATTTTGATGTCAGACTTGATGGGGAACCCATTTGTCTGAGTTGTAGAGGTGCACAAACTTCTCTGTTGGAGACTCCATTTGCCGCATCTACTGGGGAGAGCGAGTCTCTTGAGAGACTGCTGTCTGCTTAGGGATCATTACACCATACTTTTCTCGAGATATTCTCAGAGAAATTCCATATGATGTACCCCAATTTTGAGGTGCCAATGACTTTGTTGACATTGACTCTCTGGAGACAAAAGATTAATGCGTTGCTAAAACTCTTTAATCGTGAGGCTTTCTCTGGGGATTTTCCTTAATCCGGGAAAGCGAAGATACCATCTTTAATGGCGAAGAGTGACATTTGTCTGAGGGTTATCTGGTTTTTCAGAGGTTCAAGTTATCAAAGTGGTCAAGGGCCAACTCTGATCCAGAAATAAACTGGAGGAGAGAGATAATTCTGACGCGACATTTCCTGACCAGGAAAAAAAACTTGACAACTCGATTGAAAAGACTGTTACCACTATGGGACAAGACCGACTGGAGTGATAGTGATGCAATATGAATGTGAATGAAAATCAATAATGCATGATGTATGTATGTATATACTGACAAAACTGACGCGACATACAGACTAACGGATGAACACGACTGGATACTCGGCCACAGTGGGGCATATAGAGACATCACTGGTTCAAGATAGCAATTCTGCCTTGCTTAGGAGAGGTAGTCCTCGTGGGGAGCTACGTTGGTCGAGCTTAGGAGATAAGAACTCGGCCGAGGCGTGTCAGATGAAACAAGGTCTCTGACACAGTTGATCCTTCGTTCAGACGTACTGGTTTAGAAGGAGCACTTTGATTCTGCACTTTGAAGCTTGCTTACTTCTGGAGAAGTGATTGATGTTCTTTCCATGTTCAACAGTCAAAAGAAATTGCCAACTTTTTATTTTAAAAGCAGAAAAAGTTTTACAAGTAAATTCATTTTTGTTTTATTTCAAGAATCGTTAATCATATCAAGATGTCATTCTGTAAAGCTAAAACAAATGAGAATTGCAAACAAAAGCACAAGGGCTCAAATTTTATTAATAGGATGGAAATCAGCCAAACACGTGATTCCATAGAGTATTTACAAAGTTAGAAAATGGTAATTTACAGGGAAAAGGGCTACGTTGAAACATAACGACCACTATCCTTCTACCAACTTTGAATTCGGGGCATCCTGAGCTTCTGTCTAAGATGACCGTGACTGGAGTTTCCTTTCGATGGATGGCATTACTGCTGAGGAGTTGAACTGATCAGACGTAGTTACTTGCCATTATCCCTAATTTTTGCGTGGATTGTACTTTGAGATTTCTAATCCACCGGGATGATTTTTGCTCATGTCTCGAAGTTTTGCCTGGACCGCCCTTTCGGGTTTTCAATCCACCGAGACGTTTTTTTTAGTTTAGACAAAGTATTTCTTGACTACATCAACATTCGTGGGGTAGGCAAATTCCTATCCGTCCATG
The DNA here is from genome assembly GCA_022829125.1 of Lathyrus tuberosus. Taxonomy (NCBI): domain Eukaryota; kingdom Viridiplantae; phylum Streptophyta; class Magnoliopsida; order Fabales; family Fabaceae; genus Lathyrus; species Lathyrus tuberosus. The sequence goes on along the minus strand of JALAZF010000626.1, from coordinate 2,698,396 downwards.
GTTGCAAGTCTCAAGGCACCGCCTGAGAAAGCTTTCTTGACCACATAAGGGCCGTCATAGTTTGGGGTCCATTTGCCCCGGGAATCAGTGAGAAATGATTGTATCTTCTTGAGCACGAGATCTCCTTTCCTGAAGACACGAGGTCGGACCTTTTTGTCGAACGCCTTCTTCATTCTCCTCTGATACAACTGACCGTGGCATAGTGTCGTGATTCGCTTTTCTTTGATCAGGTTTAATTCGTCGTGTCGACTTTGACACCATTAAGCTTATGTGAGCTTAGCCTCCATCAATACCTGAATTGATGGGATCTCTACCTCTATGGGGAGAACTACTTCCATGCCATATACTAGAGAGAAAGGGGTTGCCCCTGTTGAAGTGCGGACAGATGTTTGATAACCGTGAAGAGCAAAGGGTAGCATCTCGTGCCAGTCTTTGTAGGTTAGAACCATCTTCTGAACAATCCTCTTGATGTTCTTGTTAGCCGCTTCTACTGCTCCGTTCATCTTGGGTCGGTAGGGAGATGAGTTATCGTGTTCGATCTTGAACTCTGCACACAACTCTTTCATCATCTTATTGTTCAAGTTAGATCCATTATCCGTAATTATCTGGCTTGGAACACCATAATGGCAAATGAGATTGTTTTTGATAAATCGGACCACCACTTGTCGATTTACATTAGCGTATGACGCTGCTTCGACCCACTTGATGAAGTAATCAATGGCTACCAGGATGAACCGATGTCCGTTCGAAGCCTTGGGCTCAACCACGCCGATCATGTCGATTCCCTATATGGAAAAAGGCCACGGGGAAGAAAGAACTTTGAGATGCGTTGGCGGTACATGGATTTTGTCGGAGTATATCTGACACTTGTGACACTTCCTCATGTACTTGTAGCAGTCGAATTCCATGGTTAACAAGTAGTACCCTGCTCTCAGAATTTTTCTCGCCATTGTGTGTCTGTTGGCATGAGTGCTAAAGGATCCTTCATGAATTTCTTTTATCAGCATGTCTGCTTCTGGTCTGTCTACGCATCGGAGCAAGACCATGTCAAAGTTTCGCTTATAGAGTGTATCACCGCTCAGGAAGAAGCTACCTGCTAGCCTTCTGAGGGTTTTCCTGTCCTTGCTAAGTGCCCCAGGTGGGTACTTTTGTTTCTGAAGGAAGCATTTGATATCGTGATACCAAGGTTTATCGTCTATGACTGCTTCAATCGTGAAGATGTAAGCGGGCATTTCAAGGCGCATCATGTCGATCTTAGGTAGGTCAGTCCATTGACCTACGCTAATCATGGAAGAGAGAGTGGCTAATGCATCAGCCATGTGATTCTCTTCACGAGGGATGTGATGAAACTCAATTCTGTTGAAGAAGGGTAGCAACCTTCTTGCATAATCTTTGTAAGGAATCAATCCTGATTGGTAAGTGTTCCAATCTCCTTTAATCTGATTGATGACCAGGGTTGAGTCGCCATATACGTCCAAGTTTTTGATCCTTAAGTCGATCGCTTCTTCGAGACCCATAATACAAGCTTCGCATTCAGTTTCGTTGTTTGTGCACTTGAATGTAAGTCTGGTAGTGAAAGGAATGTGGGTACCCTGAGGGGTAATAATGATTGCCCTAATTTCGTTTCCGTAATGATTGACAGCTCCGTCAAAGATAAGTCCCCATGGGAACCTGGTTCTGGCCCTTCACTGGGTAGCAGTTCATCGCAGTCTTTCATTTTCAAATACATGACATCTTCGTCTGGGAAGTCAAACCCGATTGATTCCTGATCGTCAATCGGTTGATGAGTCAAATGATCGGCTAAAATACTTCCCTTAACGGCTTTCTGAGCGTGGTACTCGATGTCATATTCTGATAACAACATCTGACAACGGGCAATCCTTCCCGTGAGAGCAGGTTTTTCAAAGACGTACTTGATTGGATCCATTTCAGAGATCAACCAAGTAGTGTGATGAATCATGTATTGGCAAAGACGTTTGGCTGCCTAAGCCAAAGCGCAACAAGTTTTCTCAAGCATAGTGTACCGAGTCTCACAGTCGGTGAACTTCTTGCTCAGATAGTAGATGGCAGACTCTTTCCTTTTGGTTTCGTCTTGTTGGCCAAGTACATAGCCCATGGAGTCTTCCAAGACTGTTAAGTAGATGATTAGTGGTCTTCCTTCCACTGGAGGTGATAGAATCGGCAGATTCAACAGGTATTCCTTGATACTGTCGAAGGTGGTTTGGCAATCTTCTGTCCAAATGCAGTCCTGATTCTTTTTTAGTAGTTTGAAAATTGGCGCACATGTCGCGGCCATGAGGAATATGAATCTGGAAATGTAGTTCAAACGTCCCAGGAATACCCTGACTTAGTTTTCAGTCTTTGGAGAAGGCATTTCTTGAATGGCCTTGACCTTGTCAATCTCAACCTCAATTCCTTTCTGGCTGACAATGCACCCTAAGAGTTTCCCTGAACGGACACCGAAGGTGCACTTGTTGGGATTCAAGCGGAGTTTGTACTTTCTCAAACGCTTGAATAGTTTTGACAGGTGGGTCACATGCTCCTCTTCTGTCTTAGATTTTGCAATCATATCATCGACATATACCTCGATTTCCTTGTGTATCATGTCATGAAACATAGTAGTCATGGCCCTTTGATAGGTCACCCCGGCGTTCTTCAAATCGAACGACATCACCTTGTAATAAAAGGTACCCCAGGGGGTAATGAACGAAGTTTTCTCCATGTCTTTTGGCGCCATTTTGATCTGGTTATAGCCCGAGAATCCATCCATGAATGAGAAAACTTTGAACTTTACTGTACTGTCAACCAGCATGTCAATGTGTGGTAAAGGAAAGTCGTCCTTTGGACTAGCCTTGTTTAGATCTCTATAATCGACACACATTCTGACCTTTCCGTCCTTTTTGGGAACAGGTACGATGTTGGCTAACCATTGAGGATATCCTGATGTGGCGAGGAAACCCGCGTCAATCTGTTTTTGTACTTCCTCCTTGATTTTGATAGCTATGTCCGGGTGAGTCCGTCTCAACCTCTGTTTTACTGGCGGACATTCTGATCTTAATGGTAAATGATGTTCCACGATGCTGGTATCCAACCCTGGCATGTCCTGATAGGACCAAGCGAATACATCGGGGAATTCTTTGAGAAACTTTATCAAACCCTCTCTGGCAGTTGGACTGAGCAGTGCCTCAATCTTGATTTCTTTTCTCTCTCTTTCTGAACCTAAGTTTACCGTTTCCAACAGCTTTTTATGAGGTTCAATGGACCTTTCCTCCTGTCTGAGTAATCAGGAGATCTCTTCTAGAATTTCGTCGTTAACTTCTTCTTTAGCCCCAAATACCGGGAACTCAAAGTTGGGAGAAGGAATCAGATCGTATGTTTCAACGGGGTTTAAAAAAAGCGATCTGCATGACGTGATGATTCGTTTTAGAAGAGATAGAGAGAAAAATGCAAAAGTGTGTGCAGTGTATTTCTTTTACTGCTTGTTTTTATTATTGAGTTGTTTTTTAGGATTACCATTTTCTAAGAAAAGCAAAAGGAGAAAACAGCAATTAATGCGGAAATTACAGAACGACGTTATTTTATTAATGAACAAGTCAATTCTTGAAACTACAACCTGTTAATTCTTGTAGTTGGCTAGAATTTTGGTAAAACAATGTTGATGTCATGGTTGATGTTTCAACATAAGTTTTTAACAGCCTTGTTATGTTTAGTTAACATTCTGGTTATGTTAAGTTTTTAAGGGTTGCAGTTTTGTGCTAATGTCAAACCCGATGTCATAACATCAGATGACAGAACATCAGTTTGGTAAGTTTTAGGGCTGCGCATGTGCAAGTATGTTAAGGATAAGATCTGATTGAGAGATTGCAGGAGAATATCATGGAATAGATATATTCTGTTACAATCAAATGTGGAGCAGATCTTGTTGCTATTTTCATGCAAATAGACATGGAGAATTGTTCCTATTTGTGTGGAGAAGATCTCGCCTATTTGTGTGGAGAAGATCTTGCCTATTTGTGTGGAGAAGATCTTGCAGCTAAATTAAAAGTGAAGATTTAAAAGATACATAATATCCTGGAAATATTATGTGGAGATGTTTTTAAGGCTAAAAGATATGAAGAATAATTAAGAGTTAATTATGAAGAGCTGATTGAAGATTTAATTGAAGATCTATTTTATAGCAGAATCTTTTGGAGATTTGTAGCAGAAGATTTACTGGGATTTGAAGGCCCATATCCAGTAGGAAAAAGGTTATAAATAGAATGCTTGTAATCTAGGTTTGGCACGGGTCCAAGATGTAGATGTTTAGGGCTTTGTCAAAGTGAACCACTCGGGTTGTGAGATGGTCACTGTGGTTAACTCAGAAACCTGTAGGTAATGAGTTTGGGTTTGTTCTTGGAGGAAGCTTTGAAGCAACTCCAATGAAAGTCATGGAAGTGTGTCTTCTGGTTTTCTGTGTTAGAACAGTCGTTGGTAAACAAGTTGTTGATGCAGTGATGATGTAGTTGACTGCTAGACATCATTGTGATGATAGAAAGTGAGATGGAGTCTCTTACCTAGGGAGGACTTAGGTAGAAGGGTCATTGGGTAGTGATTAAATTAGGTAGATTGTCAACTGGTCTGTTGAGTCTGTAATTTAATACTACTAATAGTGGACTTCCTTCCTGGCTTGGTATGCCCCCAGATGTAGGTTGTTGAACCGAAATGGGTGAACAATTCAATGTGTTATTTACTGTTTCTATTATTGCCTTGTCCAGCAGATTGCGATGTTGTGACATTGCACAAAGACATCACACATCTGTACCAGAATTTCATTTGGTATCAGAGCAGGCATCATGTCTGTTTCTGGATGAGATCTTGGGAAGATACTTTCTGGTTCATGAGCAAGGAAGATAGTTTTGCTGAGTTATGGACTTGGTCAGTTCATATAGTTGTTTGTATGATCCCTTGAAGTGAAGGATGGACTATTCATGACAGGGTATGTCTGTTGTTATCAAGAGAACTGCTGTCGTGAGTTTGATTTGTTGGCACTTGGTTTATGGTGTGCAAGGATTATTGAGTAGTGCCTGAAGGTTGTTGAGGAGTTGTTGTGTGTTCCGCTGCCTGGTATCTGATGTAACCCTGGTTGGTTCTTGTATCTCTGGTGGTGAGATTCTAGGAAGGTATGCTCTTGGAAAGACATTAGGGTTTGGTCTCCTCAGCAGGATATTCTATGATGTTGCAGTTTGCATGAGGATTATCTCTTATCTGTGTTTTGGGAAAGAAGTGATCAAAAGGTGAATGTATCTTAGTAAAGATTGTATGACATAGAAGTTTCAGTTTTTTTGAAGAAGAATATATTTTAAATCAGGTATTCAAGACCAATCTGTCCAGAACATTGATTCCTTCTTTAACAATGAAAGAAGAGGGTGGAGACAAAGCAAAAGAGTATCACTGTCAAATCTTTCATGCGGGAGTGAAGATCTTGATAAGTTATCTCTTAAGCTTAGTTGTGATGACCGAATGAGGAGGAAGTTTCATCAAGAAAGAAGTTGAGCTTAATATGTCAATTCTAATGTCTCGACATCGCGCTACACATGAGCAGTTTATTGTAAATGCTAAGTCAAGGACCTATTAGATTGTAGCTATTTTGAAGAATCACTGAAGCTGTGAAGTTGAACATTTTTTTATGCTAGTTGAAGAGAAAGGAGAAGGCATCCAAGAGTTTGTGCAGTAGCAGGGCAATTCAGCCGGTGGTCAATTGGTGGTTGTTTGAGCTCTTTCAGTATTGTGCTTTGAAGGATTCAAAGTAGCAGGTAGTCGTTGGTATGGCAGTTATTACTCCTTGGTTAGAAGGTCTGAACCTTGTACTTATTAGAAGAAGCATCTGGAAGAGTGTGTTATGCAAGTTACTGCAGTTTTGTAGGTCTATTTTTGGAAGATACTGATATGCTCTCGTATGTTCCCTGCAAAGAGATATGTGTGAATGAATACGATTAGGAGATATGTCAGAACTGATGTTGAAACATCATTTCAGTTCTTTGCTCAGAGTAGAGTAAAAGATCAAGACACTGACCTTATCTGGAAGAGTTTTGTGGTAGTCATGATGAGAAGATTCAGCAGATGGTAGTTACCTTGACTGGAGTTGAGTATTTATCTGCTTTTGAGGATGTGCTTGCAACTAATGACAAAATACATAGACGGGAGACTATGTACATGTCTGTTGCAGGACTGTTGAAGTGTTGAGAATATACTTTTCTCTGTGTGGCTCTTTATTGGTGCTGTTGAAGACTTCATAATCTTGAGGGTTTCAGCTTGGATCAGTTTATCTAAGTGGTTGGGAGCATGGTGTTTGCTCTGGTTGTGAAGGTCGAGGATAAGTGGCAGTTATCTCTGGCTTTCTATTGACGGATCTACTAAGGAAAGTGGCAGTCTTTGGTATTGCTATAAGATAGTCTTGGATTACCTATTTTCTGAAGATTCAGATGTGGTAGGATTGAAGTCTTTGGAGTTTCTGAGCAGGATGGAGGTTGTTTACTCAAACTTGATTGGTGAATTAAGTCTATGAGAGCATGGAAATCTGGTTTTACAAAGGGAGGAGGTTCTTCTAAGTGGCAGAAGGACGAGCTGAATTCAACAGCTGGATATCATAATGTTCTAACATCTAGCTTAACATCAGGAGTCTCAGCTGGTAATGTGGCACATCAGCTAATGATAGGGTGATCTACAAGAATGATAGGATGTTTCAAAAAGATCGTTCTCATTCAGTTTGCTGGAGCTGTAGGAAGGAGAAGATGTTACATGACCATGGCTTAGGGAGTCTAAGTGTGTTTGCTTTTGAGCAAGTGGAACATGTGACTTGAAGATCAAGTTTCCTTTGTGGATCAAGATATCTTTGTGAGAGTTCTGACAAACGTGAGGATTCATGAATGAGGTGATCAAACTGTGGCATTTGGTTGATCTCAGAAGTGGATAATCAGAGTGTGGCAGCTGGTTATTATTGAGGATGGTCTTGGAACAAGTTACTCTTGGGCAGAAGGGTGATGAGTTAAAGACTCAAGGAGATTATTCTTCTTGAAGGTGGATAAGAGTTTAATTCTCTAGCTCTTTGGATTACTATGCATAGTAAGTCCAGTTGGTGGAGCATATCAAGAATCATGGTGATGATATCTTGGTGTGTGGCAAATGTTCTAACTTGTGTTGGGACATTATCTGGTTGAATATCCTTGGTGAAGGATGATTTTGTTCTGGTTCTGGAAGTTGGTGCATACATTATGCCTAAGGAGCGTCTACATAGTCATACAGGAGAATGATGAAGTAGAAGGTCTGCCTTGGATGGGGAATGTAGAGAAGACTGACGTAGATCAGGTATTGATTGCTTGGAAATCTGAAGATGAAGAGTATGATAGGGAATGACTGCTTTTGGAGAGTTGGGGGATCTATGTAACTTTGATCCTTATCTAATAGTTTGTTTGAAGGAGGGTGGTGATTCTTATGTTCCTCACGAATAGCCTAATGGTAACTTCATGTGGAGATGAATGCTCAAGCATTATTGTCAGAAGAGGTGTTTCTGACTATGTGGATTAGAATGTGGAGATTATGAGCTTGGTTGTAGTAGTATGTTCTGGCAAAGCATGACTACTAATTTTTGAATGTAATGGCAGAGGAATTGTGTCATATGATGTGATCTGATCATAAAGTTTTGTGCTACAAGTGTCTCTTGAAGAAATTAGATCTCAGTAAAGCTAATAATTTATGGAGTCTGTGAGCAGTGTCATACCAGTCAGGATAATTGAATGTGTTCTCCAAGAGTGAAAGTACAATATGTGAAAGTGCTCAGCAAGTGTGCTCAAATGTTCATCTCCATCTAGAGCTTTAGTTAACCATTTAAGAGGGAATTACGTGATTAAGCACTAAGTGAATGCGTTCAGCAGGTGAGTTGAATAGAGAGTGCGCTCTTGAAGACATGAAGATGAGTCTTATGTTTTCCATTCATTTAAGGTGTTCTTTTTGCAAAGGTGCACTAGTTATCTTAGATATGGGGAGTTGATCTTTTCTCTGCTGGTCTAAAGGAATCTAGAAGGGGTTGTGAGTTGTGCTGATCATTGAAAGTAGTAGCTACTGAGTCTGGGTTTTGTTCTGAGTATATTGGTTGGATGATTCAGAGTTTGCCTTTGGAATTTTTTGTGTGCTTGCTGCTATGTTCAGAGTTTGTCCAATTATGGAGAAAAAGGGGGAGAGTTAGCCTACTGGTTGCCAAGGTGTGGTTGTGAAGCCTTTTCTGATATGGTGCAGCAGTTGAGGGGGAGAGTGTTTGAACATCTGTGAGCTGGTTCTTGGTTTGAGGGGGAGTTTTCCCTATGCTGATGTGAAAGTGTTCGTTTCTACTGCAAGTTGTTCTGATGTAGGCTAAAATTGTTTTAGCCAAAATTAGCCAAAGGGGGAGATTGTTAATTCTTGTAGTTGGCTAGAATTTTGGTAAAACAATGTTGATGTCATGGTTGATGTTTCAACATAAGTTTTTAACAGCCTTGTTATGTTTAGTTAACATTCTGGTTATGTTAAGTTTTTAAGGGTTGCAGTTTTGTGCTGATGTCAAACCCGATGTCATAACATCAGATGACAGAACATCAGTTTGGTAAGTTTTAGGGCTGCGCATGTGCAAGTATGTTAAGGATAAGATCTGATTGAGAGATTGCAGGAGAATATCATGGAATAGATATATTATGTTACAATCAAATGTGGAGCAGATCTTGTTGCTATTTTCATGCAAATAGACATGGAGAATTGTTCCTATTTGTGTGGAGAAGATCTCGCCTATTTGTGTGGAGAAGATCTTGCCTATTTGTGTGGAGAAGATCTTGCAGCTAAATTAAAAGTGAAGATTTAAAAGATACATAATATCCTGGAAATATTATGTGGAGATGTTTTTAAGGCTAAAAGATATGAAGAATAATTAAGAGTTAATTATGAAGAGCTGATTGAAGATTTAATTGAAGATCTATTTTATAGCAGAATCTTTTGGAGATTTGTAGCAGAAGATTTACTGGGATTTGAAGGCCCATATCCAGTAGGAAAAAGGTTATAAATAGAATGCTTGTAATCTAGGTTTGGCACGGGTCCAAGATGTAGATGTTTAGGGCTTTGTCAAAGTGAACCACTCGGGTTGTGAGATGGTCACTGTGGTTAACTCAGAAACCTGTAGGTAATGAGTTTGGGTTTGTTCTTGGAGGAAGCTTTGAACCAACTCCAATGAAAGTCATGGAAGTGTGTCTTCTGGTTTTCTGTGTTAGAACAGTCGTTGGTAAACAAGTTGTTGATGCAGTGATGATGTAGTTGACTGCTAGACATCATTGTGATGATAGAAAGTGAGATGGAGTCTCTTACCTAGGGAGGACTTAGGTAGAAGGGTCATTGGGTAGTGATTAAATTAGGTAGATTGTCAACTGGTCTGTTGAGTCTGTAATTTGATACTACTAATAGTGGACTTCCTTCCTGGCTTGGTATGCCCCCAGATGTAGGTTGTTGAACCGAACTGGGTGAACAATTCAGTGTGTTATTTACTATTTCTATTATTGCCTTGTCCAGCAGATTGCGATGTTGTGACATTGCACAAAGACATCACACATCTGTACCAGAATTTCACAACCCTATAAAACAAAACTCTGTCGCTTTGGGCAAAGCGAAGAGGGAAAAGCCCTATAAAACATCCGTTTCACCTGGGTAGGGTGAAAGGTTAAAGATGGCAATTACTTTGACTTATGAACAATCTTCGAAACATCGACTGTAACCCATTGGCAGCGAACTCTTCAGTGTATCACAAAGTCTGGCACCTTCCTTGATTTGTCTTCAAAAATAACACTGATTTCTGGCGGAGCAGGATCGTTGGAATCTGTCTCCTAGGCATAGTTGTCGTAGGAGGATTCCTCAGTTGTATTTTGCATAGCATTTGTACTCTCAGCTGTATCTCCCCATCCAGTTGGCTGGATATCTTCGAGCCTGATACGAGAGCTTTCGGGAGCGGTGTACTTGACCATGTAGTCGTATTTTCCACTCGGTTGTCCCAGGGTGTCCCACACTTCTTTGGAACTGGAGGAGTCATCCCTCTCGATGACGTTGACCTCGGGAAAAGCGTAGTTAATGAATTCTAGTCCTGCAAACATTACGAATTCATCGTCGTACTAGATATGCTCTGAATGACCTGAATGTTGGTCCCATGACATGGTGGGGACGCAGGTATTCTGTTCAATGATGCTCAACTAACTTTCATCGTTTGGCTGATTTTCTTGCCCCAAGTCTCCTGGGTAAGGCTGCCACATTGGCAGGCCATCCATCAGGCCATGATAGTTGTGGTCGAAGTTGTCCTTCATCAGAGTGTCCTCCTCTAATGAGTTTGGTGGAGCACGACATCCTTCCGCATCACAATCTCTGTATATCATTTCGACATCTGACCTGGGTATAAATCTCGGACTCTGTGCGGGATAGCAAAATGGCGTAGGCACCTCTTCCTGAGACGTATAACTGTCCTCGTTAAGATAGGACTTCCATTCTTCCTCTGTATCAGATGAATCATCTTTATTGATGGTATGGACTTCTTGAGGCACTGGCTGAAGGAAGCCTCCGTTGTGGAAGAAGTTCTGAATGAGATGAAAGCTTTCACCATTAGCGGCAGTCTGGGTACAGGTTGAAGAAAACCCGAGACCCTTCTTTGTTTTATTGTCAATAAGAATGACAAGCTGTCCCTATCCCGTTGTATTGGCACTCTCGACTGCTTTGATAGCATCTTTGTACGAGGAAACCAAAGTTCCCCCCTAGGATTGATTCTCCCTATGTAGCGAAAGCGCTTGGAACTGAGTTCCGATTACCCCTTCCGGCTCTACATAAGTGGATGATGATAAATTGCTTATGAACAGGGCCTGTTCTCCACAGACTGTGATGAGTTGGTCGTTTTGGACTAACTTTAGCTTTTGGTGGAGGGTCGAGGTGACCGCCCTAGCCTGGTGTATCCAAGGTCTTCCTAATAAACAACTGTATGTTGCCCGGATGTCCATGACCTGGAAAGTGACTTGGAAAGTGTGAGGACCAATAGTTATGGGAAGGTCAACTTCGCCGATAACTGCTTTTCTGGATCCGTCAAATGCTTTGACGACGACCTCGCTGGTTCTCATCGGAGGTCCTTTGAAGGATAATTGCATCAAAGTGGACTTCGGCATGACATTCAGGGCTGACCCTGTGTCTACCAGTACGCTGGCTAAAGCATCGTGCTGGCAGTGGACTGTGATATTGAGCGCCATGTTATGACGGTGACCCTCTTCAGGTAATTCCTCATCACTAAATCCCAAGTTATTGCAGGAAGTGATGTTAGAGACAATGTTATCGAACTATCTGATTGTTACATCCTGTTCCACAAAGGCTTGCTCCAAGACTTTCTGTAGAGCCTCCCAGTGCGCTTCTGAACTAAGTAATAGTGATAATACCGAGATCTTTGAAGGAGTTTGCAACAGCTGATCAACAATGTTGTATTCACTCCTCTGGATGAGCTTCAGCATCTCATCATCGTTTTTCAAAAGGTCGGGATTACTGGATTGACCGACTGGTGGATTGGGAACTTCTGTTTGAGGTTCCTTCTCTTTGCTGGGTTCCCCAACTCCTCTGTTGAAGATTCTACCACTCCATGTTACTCGACTGATGTCTGCAATATTTACGACGGAGGGTAACGAAATGTCCTTCCCATTCTCGACTGTTGTTGCACCATACTTGTAAGGGATATCCTTAGTCGATTCATATGGTAGCGGTCCCGGCAGATAGATGACTATGGGAACCTTCCGATTTTTCTGACCATCGTAAGCAATTTCGATCCGTTCTCGGTTGGGAAATTTCGATTCGTCAAGTAGGGTGATGATGGCACAAACATCCCTAGTCCTCTGATGATCGGTGATTATGACAACATCCTCGATTTGATCAGCGAGATAATTGACTGATCCAGAACTTGAGCATGGTTGAACCTCTTTGCAGTCCAACTGACTTTGAAGGGCTGCTCGAACGAGGTAGCATCCTTGGTTATTTACTTAACAAACTCCACACCGCTCATAGTTGTGTAGTGGTACCTGACCACGCCCGCTTTAAATACAGTGTAACCTGACGAGGTCCGTTTCCATCGACCGAACATCCTGACTTTGATATCTAGTAGGATTTTTGTTAGTGACACTAATTTGCTGGGTGTCTTCATCCATATAGATTGGAAGCTACCAGTGGTTCAACAGGTGCTGAAGTGTTTCCAGACAAGGGCACAACCTTGATCGTTTTCGCAACCCGCTTTGCAGTTCTGATAATCATGTAAAGTGAGAAAACCGAGTTGGACCTGCGTAGCGTGTAACTCTACCAGACTGACATTCATCAAGCTAATATCAAAGATTTGAATCATGTTGATTTGATAATGATTCCTATCATGGTAGTCCTGGATCCATCCAAGATCCATATGACGCTGGAGGGCCTCTTGTACAAAAGAGCATCCCTGTTTGTTTACCGAGGAGATCAGATAGGAATTGTAATCGTGACGCGTCAGATTATGATACTAGCTTTGCCTTGAGTGCATCGCCACCAAGTTGACATTCATCGCACGGATGTCGTGGTTCTGAATGACGTTGGAATTCATGTAAACCATGTTAATTCCACAAACTCGGTGCTCTTGGATCCATCTGAGATCTATCTGTTCCTGTAGAGCTGATTGCACCACAGAACATCCTTGATTGTTTTTAGAGCAAATATCACACTGATGATAATTATGAGGTGGCACATGGCCATATCCACCCTGTCTACAATGCATCTTAACCAAGTTGGTTTTCAATAAGAGTGCATCATGAATTTGATAGAGGTTGTTAGACTCTCCCTCTATCAAATTGACTGCAGCCTTCTCGTGTTGAGGCAGTGGGTTCGTGAGAACATTCGGATTCGTATCTTTGAAAGATAAGACCCCGCTCCTAACAAGATTTTGCACGTCAGATTTAAAACTGAGATAGTTCTCTATGTTATGCCTTGATCCTCCTTGATGGTAAGGGCAAGTCTGGTCTACCTTAAACCAGAAAGGCGGATTTTCCGGTACTGTAAGAGGAGACTTAGTCCAGACATGCCCCTTGGCCAGTAACAACAGAAATAGTTCTGCGTATGATACGGGTATAGGATCAAATCCTGGTGGCCACGTTGTACAGTTGTTGTATGGAGGACGAGCCTGCTGAAGAGGCTGTTGTGTCCTTTGCTAAAATTGTTGTTGATTAGGTTGGCTCTGTGTAACCTGAGGTTGATACGTAGGCGCGGGGTTAACAGCAGGAGTTAGAGCTGCTACCGGTTGGTACCGACACCTTTGCTTTCCGAGAGAGATATTCCCAATATCTTGCTCTTTTTTCTTAGGGAGAGTACTACCGTATTTCTTAGTACCGCTTGTCGATCCAGTGTCTTTGACTAGACGTCCTTCTCGGACGACTTCCTAGAGATGTACTCCCATACCGACCATTTCGGTGAAGTCTCTGGGCGCACTGGCAACCATTCTGTCGTAGTAAAATGAGCTCAAGGTCTTTAAGAAAATCTTTGTCATCTCTTTCTCCTCAAGAGGTGGAAAAATTTGAGCGGCAATTTCACGCCATCTCTGAGCATACTCCTTAAAGGTTTCCTTGTCTTTTTGTGACATTGACCTGAGTTGATCTCTGTCTGGTGCCATGTCCATATTGTACTTATATTGTTGGAAGAAGGCAGTGGCAAGATCTCTGAAAGTGCTGATCATAGCGCGGTTTAAACTCATGTACCATTTTAAGGCGGCACCAGTTAAACTATCCTGAAAGTAGTGAATCAGTAAATCCTGATTCTCTGTCTGAGCCGGCATTCGCCGAGCGTACATCACAAAATGGCTTTGAGGGCAAGAGTTACCCTTGTACTTTTCAAAATCAGGTACTTGGAACTTGTGCGGAACTTTCACGTTGGGGACCAAGCAAAGGTCTGCGGCGTCCTTTCCAAATAAATCCTGACCGCGAATGGCTTGCAGTTCCTTCTGCATTTCCAAGAACTGTTCCTGGAATTCATCCATTCTATCGAACATAGTTTCCTTTCTACCAGGAGGTATCTGCGGAGTCTGTCCTTCCGGGACAGTGTGCACCACAGGGGGTGGTACCGTTACTACGGCAGTGAACCTTGGCGCTTCCCGAAGTTTGTAACCTTCAGGAGTTATTGGTATGCCCCTGGCATCTTCACTTTCCCGAAGTTTGTAACCTTCAGGCCCAGCGGCTTCTGCTATGATTTCCTGATCCTCAGTGATCGACGAAACATATCCTTTCGAGATATAGTTAACAGGCATGCCCCAGGGATGATCTTTCAGCATTTGATACCTAGGATCATACTTCTCCACAATGGGCATTGAGGTGATCTCCGAGATCACAGTCCTTTGTAGCTGAGCTTTTGCCATGGCTTGCATGTCGTTATGAAGCTTTCTCATATCCTCTCTCAGAGCGTCGATCTCTTCTTTCAACTCTCTGTTCTCTTCTTCGAGATCATCCATTCTTTTTTGACGATTGTCCAGAGTATTGTATGAATGAGACAGTTTGACTCTAGAATCGAGACACAAATGTGAGATTTGTAGGTAAGAAGAACACGTGACGTAAGAATGATGAATGCAATGATTATATTAATTGTTTTTTTTGTTTAATCAAAATAAACTTTGACAATTAGATTGCGAATATCAAACAGTGGGGAAACCCCGTTTTATTGAATTCAAAGGATTGCGGAAATGGAAAAATAGTAAATTACAAGATGCAGGAATAGAAACCTAAGCTAATGGGTCCCGAGTCCTCTCTGAGGAGAACTCGGGTGCTGATTCTGGTACTTTCCTTTTCTTGGACCGGGGTTCTTGGGCCGTTGTCGGGTTGTCATTCCTTTGCCAAGTGAAAGGAGTGAGCAAATTCCTTTGGTCATCCTGATTATCCACAACATGTTGCTCCAAAATCTCGATCAGAGCATCCTTATCTTTCAGCAGTTGCTGTATTTTGATACACTCCACATTGAGAATGCGGTACTTGTTCTTCCAAGACCTCCTCTCCTGTTGAGCTTTGTTGAGAGTAACATGAAGTTTTTCCGTTTCGGTCATGAAGTACATGGCAGATTCCCTTGGCGGAAGAACTCCGTGACGAGGATAAGGCATCTTTAGCTTGAGAGCTCTAGTTTGTACCCAATGGAGATAAGGCTCCACCGAGACACAGTCCGGTTTTCCTAGAGACTCTCGTCCTTTCTTATGAACATGCTTCCAAGCGTGCACTATTTCCATCTTTAGTGCTCTGTCATTTTCTCCTTCTTTGAAGAAAAGACCTTCCAGATGAGCATTACGTGGGACATGCCTCATCGGGTATCCGAATTGACGACGAACAAGAATTGGATTATAATTGATTCCTCCCTTAGTTCCTATAAGGGGTACGTTGGGGAAGTTTCCACAACGGTCAATGAACTTGATCCCGTCATAAATCCTATTACACCAATCTATGTCAGAGTTGGTAAGGGACATGATTTTCTGCGACCAACGTAAAGCATTCTTATGATCCCAAAAAGCAACAGACTTAGGCAAATGGGAGATAAACCATTTGTATAGCAGGGGTACACAGCATGTGATCATTCCTCCGCTGTACAAATTTCCTAAGTGTACAGAATGATACGCATCTGCGAGCAGAGTTGGCACAGGGTTTCCAATGAGAAAAACCTTGATGGCGTTGATATCTACAAAGTTATCGATGTTGGGAAACAAAAATAACCCGTAGGTGAGAAAAAAAAAGATGCTCTCAAAAGCGGTCACGTTCCCTATACTGGGAAAGTATAGGGCCTTCTTTATCAAGAATTGGGTTGGCAAACCTTGGATGCCACCCTTAGTGGTAACGTGAGTCTTGACTTCTGACTCGTCCAAATAAATTGCTCTCGCAATGGTCTGATCCTTTGGAATTTCTTCCAGTCCAGAAAATGGAGCTCGATCAGTGATATGTAAATCAGTTAGATGAGAATACTCCTCCAGCATTGGTGCGAGCTGGTAATCCAGGAATGTGTAACAGTGATAAACCGGATCGTAAAACTGAATGAGTGCATCCATGATTCTTTCAATTACTTGGACCCTTAACAGAGGTAGCAGACCTCCGTACTTGGCTCTAAAAGCGTTAGGGTTAGTGATCATCCTTGCCAAACCTCTCAAATCCTCTAACTTTGGAACCTTGAAGGTATACTTGTGAGTTCTCCTTCTACAGAAATCCATTAGCGCTATCCTCTTCTTTGACATTTGCAATCATTGTCTTAGTTTAATTTGAAAAAGAGAGACTAAAAGAGAAGGTTTTTATTTGTTTAATGTTTCTTAAAATGAATGCATGAATGCAGCACACAAAAACATAGAAAAAACATGGGTCAAAGGGTCGTTGTCATGAAGTCAAGGCTCTACCCATCCCAAAGGTTTACTAGTGATTTTTGTACCTGTCTCTCAAAATCATCAATTCTTGTCGAGAAAACACCAACGGGCCGAGAACCGTGCTAGGTGATGTTTTTTCGAAGAATCATCAGAAGAGGGTGGTATCGCGTGACAACCATTTCTGATAGTTTCCGCACCACTAAAAGAGGTTTTTCCTAGGTGTATACTCAATCTTTCCACATGCGGCATCACACGCATTCCCATTAGCAGAAGAATAAACACAGATATCAATTAGGAAAAGTAGTATATATATTTGTCCTAAAGTCCTAGACTTTAAAGAGCTATGAATCCTATGTTCCTGACAGAAAATGGCTCCCCGGCGGAGTCACCATTCTGTGGTACCTTCCCAATTTAAAAGGTTTTTGACCTAAGATCCTAGTGGAGTCAACAAAAAGTCATATCCCAGTGAAATCCCAAAGAAAGAAAGCAGAGCTCCACGGTGGGCGCCACTTTTCTGTAGCGAGCGATTTTGGACGTGGTTCTTAAGCATTGTCGCTCTTTGGGGTTACTACAGGTCTATTCATTTTTTATCTTATTAAGCTGACGAAGGAAGGGAAATAGATGTCTCCAACTAACCCTGCTTGCATACTGAGTTTAAACAGCAGTCTGTTAGGTTACGGATGTTATATGGTAATGGGGCCTCTTTCTTCTTAGAGTGAAAAATACTGGGACTGTTCATGGGGAATTTTGTTAGGACTGATGATTTTCGATTGAGGGGTGAAGGTACGAGATTTGGGTTTTGGATTAGTGTGCTCGCTAAGATTTTTCTTGCAATCTTATGCCTACGTATTCCCGTTTACCGAAACAGGGAAATCAGAGCGATCGTAGTTCCTCCTATTCTATGTGAGGAAATGGTGTTTTGGTGTCTTGTTCAAAGCCCAAGACGTGAAGCTAAAAGTGATTTGTATCTTGTTCAAAGCCCAAGATGTGAAGTTGAAGGGTCTATTTGTATCTTGTTCGAAGCCCAAGATGTGAAGCTAAAGGGTTTTAACTTTAGAGAGAATTTGTCATCTCTAAAGTGGTCTGTTTGTCAGGGGTGACTGATTATAAAGGAGAATTACTTTAACCGGGATATGTGAATCCGGCAATGCCATAGTTTCCTTTATATGGGCATTTCAACCTAGAGGAGAAGACTTTAACTCAGTGTAGAGCAATGCTATATTTCCTTAGGAATTTCTCATGCTAAAAGAGGGACAGTGGCGTGGATGTAAATAATCCAGAGGCTTGCCGCTTACAACGATTAGATGAAGGAAAAAGAGTTGTTGATGTTTGTATACTGTGAACGAGGCACAGATTTTGATGCTAAAAGGTTGATTGTCTCAACGCGGGTTTTCTTATACAAAGCCTAAGAGGAGGCTATTGGCGCAACAAGAGGGTGTTTTTATGTGTCTCGTACGAAGCCCGAGAGAGAGGCGAAAAGAGTTGACTCAACAAGAGACTGATTTTTTATATGTCTTGTACGAAGCCCAAGATAGAGGCTAAAAGGGTTTGACTCAACAAGAGAGTCTTTTAGATGTGTCTTGTACGAAGCCCAAGACGGAGGCTAAAGGTTGACTCAACAAGAGAGTCTTTTATACTCAACAAGAGAGTGTTTTGTATCTCGTACGAAGCCCGAGATGGAGGCTAAAAGGGAGAATGACTCAACAAGAGAGTCTTTTATACTCAACAAGAGAGTGATTTTGTATCTCGTACGAAGCCCGAGATAGAGGCAAAAGGAAGTTTTGACTCAACAAGAGAGTCTCTTTGTATCTCGTACGAAGCCCAAGATAGAGGCAAAAAGAAGCTTTGACTCAACAAGAGAGTCTGTTTGTATCTCGTACGAAGCCCGAGATAAAGGCTAAAGGAGTGATGTTTCAGTTGAGTGACAGGTCCAGTAGGTTGGTTAAAAGAGAAAATCAGTTCTTATAAAGAGACTGATTAAAAGTAAGGCTATACTTTGAGATTTGATCAGAGGATCAGGGTTATTTCCTGTTCTTTAAGGGAATGAGAAATTCTGAGGGTATTGTCCGAGTCTACTGGTGTTTTCCCTATTTTTGAAAGGGGCTTGAGAATGCCTTCAAGACTCAAGGAAATTAGACTGTCCACGTCTAGAGTTTTATCTTTTGTACTATGCTTAGAGAAACAGTAGTAGGATCTAGACTATTTGAAAGATTGTTCTATTAAGATGACTAATTTCTGTTCCTATACCTCTAGGAGGTCGTCGGGATAATTTGTACGAAGCCCAAGAGGAGGCTGAAAACTTTTAAGAAGCCGAGGGACAATTTGTACGAAGCCCAAGAGGAGGCTCTCTTCCCGAAGGAAGAATCCTTATACGAAGCCTAAGAGAAGGCTGTGAATACTTCTAAGAAGCCGACGGGTCCTTGTACAACGCCCAAGAGGAGGCGGGGATGCTTTTAGGAAGCTTGTGGGTCTCCAAACCCCGAGAAGTTCAAGACATGCCATTCACCGAGAATGGATCAAGCCAGGAAAGTTCGAGAATTTGGAAGAATCTCAAGAGATGCCATTCACGGAGAAAAGATCATCTCTGGGGAGTAGAGTTTCTTTGACAACTTCTAAAGGTGACAGTCTGAGAAAGGGTTAAAAAAGAATCAGCCTTTCACATCTCCATATTGTTTAACCCCAAGAGGAGGGAAGACTGTATCTGGTAATCCTATGGGGATCTAGTTTAGTCTATTTAAGAGTGACCAACAGGGCTTAGTGCTAGACGTAGTTGTCAGGGAAACTCTAAATATCTATACTATTATTACACAGTTGATATGAGTTTATGAAAGGAGACTTACAGTGAAACAGTCCCACAATACAGTTATATGTATATGAAAGCGGTAAATGAAAGCATATAAACACTTACTCGGTTGTAGAGCTTCTATGTTGTTTGGTTAGTTGTTCAACAAAGAAAGATTGAAAAACAACAGTATATTTCAAAATCAAAGGAGAAATTATTTTGAAAAGAGGTTGGGGCTTACAGCTCAAGGAGAGGCCCAAGGTTTTATCAGTGATTGCACTGTGGTTTTGAATTTGTACAGGGACTTATACAAGTGACTGAGGCTCAAGAAAGGTTTTCTATACAAAGGGATGGGTCTTACACTCTCTCAAGAGGCCCAAGTGTTTAAAGAAAAGAAATGGGGCTTATAACACGAGGGTAGGCCCAGGGTTGATTTTTTAACTGGCGATCGTGCCGAGGTTTTCTTTTAACGCAGAGGGACTTATACAATGTCTGAGGCCCAAAATTGTTTTGGTTAAAAGGGGATTGGGTCTTACACTCTATTAGAGGCCTAAAAAGTTTTTGAATGGGTCTTATAGCTCGAGGAGATGACCAGATGATTGTTTTAAACGGGCGGTGATCGCGCCGAATTTTTGAAATACAACGGGACTTATACAATAAGTGAGGCCCAAAAATTGTTTGTATTTACAAAGGGTTGGGTCTTACACTCTAATAGAGGCCCATGAGTGTTTGAAAATGATTTGTGAGGGTTGAATTAATCAAAAACCCTAATTTGTTTTCAAAATGTATTTTAATTGAATAAAAAATTCAATTAAAATGACCAAAATTGTTTAACATGTGGAAAACAAATTGTGATCTTGGATTAATGTTTCAAAAATCATGTTTTGACCTACAAAATGATTAGAAATCATTAAAATTTGCAAAATCAAGAAGGAAAAAATATTTCAAATGTCAAAAACAATTAAAATATTAATTCTTTGCGAAAATATCAATTATATGAAATAAATAATATTTTTGGGATTTTTTGGTAAAATAAAATATTTTAACATTTTTGTGAATTATTAAAAAAAGAATTAACTCAAAATCATTAAAAACCAGAGAGAAATTAATTTTTGAATCAATTAAATAAAATCACAAAAATTCAAATATTTGAAAATTCAAAAAAGGGCGCCAAGAACACCAAGTTCTTGCCCGCGCCCCCTGTTTCTTCATATTTGCGTTTTCCCCTTAATCTCACTGAATACTTGATGAAATCACACAATCCACATACCAATCTACTCGTTTTCACCTCACGATCATGTCTATGGTCTTTAATTTCATTTATTTTAAGCATGGAATAAGAAATTAAGACAAAACCTCAAGAACCCTAAATTCTACATGAAGGTTGGGAATTTTGATACACGATTCATACAAAGCAATTAATTGAGGGGAAATCCTCCATACATGATTATGAACACATGGCAAAATTATTGTGCGAGGAAATATGCATGAATCATGAAATGACCAAGTTTAGGCTTAATTGAAGGTCGTGGCAGCAAGAGCAATTTGATTTTTGAGTTGGAGGTGTTACAGATGAGTTGTGATGATCTGAACAGCTTCCCTACACCATATGGAATGTGTTTGAATGCTTGGAGTGATTGGAAATGGACTGGAACAGGTTATGGCACCTCAATTGCATTTTGGTTGAAAACTTGAGCAATTGGTTGGTGATTTTGTGAAATTGGTGTTCCAAATGTTGTTTAAGTGTTTGGATCACTTCTATATGATGTTTATGAGGCGTGTGTATGATTGGTTTGATTGGAAAAGCTCTCAAACTCAAAACCCGATAGTGACTTGCCTTAGAAGGCAAAATTGGAGTGAAAGAAGAGATTTTGAGGAAAGCATCTGTTTGATGGCTTTGGTGTACTCAAACTGAGCACAAATGAGCTCTATTTATAGTAGAGCAAGTTTGTTTTGGGATCAATAGTGAATGGCAACTGCAGCAGAGGTTTGCCCAATGTTGTCCAATGGAATCTCAAGTTTCCTCTAGCCATTGACTAGAGGTTAGAGCACAGGCCTTTGGTTCCCTAGTTGTTGGATCATTCTTGACTGAATTCAGTTGAAGAAAGCTCAGTCCATGCCACCTTGGTGCATCCATTAAATGCTCCAATCCAAAATTGGAGTCTTGTCCCTCTTTTAGGGATTTTTAGGTTTAGCATACTACTTTTGGTTCCAAGGACTTTGGAGGCTTGGCTCAGTGTTTGTCCCCTTTAGATTTGATCCTTAGATGTGTCCAAGATGATGACAAGACTTGGAATGAGCTGATCTTGCCAAATCAAGCAAAAGTGCAAAATTCTGCCTAGCCTTGGCAGTTTTCAGCAAGGCATATTGTCCTTGTCATATCTCATGGCTCAAGTGGAATTTGGTGATGTTCTTGGTCACTTTGGAAAGCCCTCATATGATACAACAACTATTTGATCATATTTGGTTTTGATACCTTTTGGATCCAAGTGAAAAATCCCCCTACATTTGGGAAAAAGTGAAGGCAAATTCTGACTTAGTGAAAATTTCACTAAGTGTTGGAAAAAAGTGACATTTTCACTTTTTGTGATTTTGATCATTCCATAACTCAAAATCCATGGGGAATTTGGAGGGAGGTCAGTTTTAAGTTTTTGTAGAGGGTAATGAGATCTACAAATCAAGATTTGGATGGAAAAAAATGGCCTTGTGGTTTAGGAGTTATGATCCTCCAAAGTTGGTACCCTAGCCACTTTATTTCATAACTTAGAAAATTTTCTAAGTTTTTTATGGTTACCCCCTTTTACAAGTTATCCCACTTTTCTTGATTTTTCTTGATGAATGATGATTCCAATCATACATTAACATCATTTTAGGGTTAAAAAAACCATTTTTATGAAAAATCTCAAAAAGTCAAAGTTGACTTTTGTGCACAGTTGACTTTTTATCAGATGAATTCCAAACTGTGCAATCCTTTAGGAAATCATGTCCTTGACCTAAATCAAACTTAATGGACATGTTACATGGGTGTTATAGGGTATATTGATCAATGTCCTAGGGTTTGGGAGCATGTCCTGGTCAAAAGTCAAAGCTACAGTTGACTTTTCTCGCGAAACCCTAATTGTGGCTCTGATGAAATTGAGACTTGTTGATCAAGCTTCTTGGATCAATCCATTGTTGAAAATGGATCAATGTAGTGTGTTAGAGACCCTCAAATCTTCTCTTAAGGTCTTGGCTCATGAATTGTCCCAAAAGTCAACTTAGGGGTGAATTAGGTCAAGAAACCCTAATTCCTGGTTTTTAATGAATGCATCCCCTGAGGCTAATTGACTTGATGATTGGGTTTATGATGTCCCTTGGAGCATCATAGGTTATGCTTGGAAGCATTGGCTCATGCCCAAAGTAAAATTTCCATCTGGAGGCCCTGGTCGACCAAAACCCTAATTTGGTGACACTGGCGATCTTGAGGCTTAATCCACTTGGAATGTTGCAACTTTGTGCTTAATCCTTGAAGTGGGAGTCCTCTTGATCCTTTGTGGATGTTTTAGAGGTTAGACAAGTTGAAGATCATGTCATTTCTTGATTGATCCTTTGTCTAAGGCTCTGAGAGGGCTTGAAACCCTAAGTCTGATTGTAGTGGATGCTCACCCATCTTTGGGGAGACTGATGAGGCAAGATAGTACATCCATATTGTGATGATGATTTCCACAATGATGGGAATCTTAGTGGTCAAAATTTGGGGTATGACACTTAGCTACTGCCAAAATTGTGTTTTTCACACTTCCGGCACTTTTCATTCGCCCCAGAGTTTGTTTAGCGAACTCCCCAGCGAATGCGCTCGCCTCTAGTTCGCCTAGCGAACATGACAGCAAACCAGAACTTGTTTTCTTCATAACTTTTGAACCGTAACTCCGATTGACGCATGGTCGGAAGCGTTGTAAAGCTTATTCAATGATCTTTATGAATATGGAAAAAATATCTTTGCTTGAATACCTAAAAAAATGAGATAAAATCAATTAAACTCAATGATATTTACAAGAAAACTCAATATACACACGAAAACGTAAAGTAAACGTATTTACACATAAAGTGGGGTTTATTCAACCAATTTTAACACAAAGTAACGATAAGTCCAACAAAACTTATATACAAAAATAGGTACATTTTGCACTTATCAAAGGATTAGTTATTCAGTCCTAGGTCTAAGTCTTCTTTTATATTCTTCTGCTTCCTTGTGCTTCAAATCTTCTTTCCTTGATCCACTGCTAATCGCGCCTTGAATCTTGGAACAGATTTAAAAACAAAATCTGCTGTGATAGTCATGATGTTGAATCTTCATGCTGGGGACATTTCATTCGACATCTTTGGTCTGGGACAGAAATCTTCATGTTGGAACATCTTTCACAACATTATGTTTTACCAAAATTTAGTCAAATTTTTGGAGCTTTCAATTGTTGATAATAATGTGTGAATTGTTGAAACTTGATTGATGATTTGTTGAAATTGGATTGTGCCTAAGTTCCACCAAATTTAGAACTTTAATGTGAAATTCTAGATGTTAATGAATATGAACTTTGGTGATGGTGAGGAAGTGAAGAAAAGAGAGAGAACTTGAGAAAAAATGGTGGAAAAAAGATGGTTCAAGGGGTTAATATTAGTTATGTTAGTTAAGCCCAAAATTGTGAAAAATGACATGGTTATATAGGTTTTGTAAATGAATGAGCACTCTTGGGTTGTGATCCAAGTAAGAGGCGTATCAATGGTTGGAATTAAATTTAAGCCTTAGTTGCGGATCACTAATCTCAACCCTTAGATTTATTGTTATGAATGGTTAGAATTGAATATACATTTGATTGAAAATTGAAATTGGAATTTGTGTTAATTTGGTAGTTATGGTAGTTAAAGGTTATTTGTGTAATTGAATGATTGTGGATGTATAAGTAATTTTTTATACGAATGGTGTTTGGTTTTGCAAAAGTACAAAGTTAGGATGTAAGGCAAAAGGTCATTAGTTATAAACTTGAATTTAAATGGTTTGGCTTTTGATTTTTCTACCACCTTTGCCTTGAATTTTTGGTGAATTATCCCATGACTTTAAGTGCTTTTGAGAAGTGATTTTGTGTTGAAAATAAACACTTTTTAATTGTGTAAACTCATGGATCAAATTCTGAATTTTTTTGGCATGAATCAATGTTGGAAAGTGTTGAAAAAACAAGTAGTGAATTTAAGGAATAATGCATTATTTTCCTTTTGTTTCTTTAGTTTTTCATGACTTTTCCATGACTCTTTGATGATTTAACTTCATGATATGAATGTCTAACTTGATGTACATTCTTCCTTGTGGAAAAGTTAGCATTGTAATGGAAGAATGAACTTGAAGCAACATTGAAAAGTGAAGAACAATCCATGGAAGTGAAGTTTAATGGAAGGTAGAATTTGTTGGAAATTACTCCCTCCGTTCCTTTTTAAGTGTCACTTTTTGAATAATTTTTTTGTTTCTTTTTAATTGTCACTTACAAAGTTCAAGTAGTATTAAATGTACTTTTGTCAAAATTACCCCTAGATAATCATTACAAAGAGAAAAAAAGTAAAATGAATGTAATAAATAATTAGAGTTGTTATAGGTAAAAGGAAAATTATTGTATGAAAAATAACAATATTGATTAGCTTTCTTGATATGTGTAAAAAATAAAAAAGTGACACTTAAAAAGGAACTGAGGGAGTAGCATTTAACATAATCATGACATAAGTCATTTTTGCTAAATAATGTTGAATCCTTTGATCAAATTCTTGTAGAATAGGTCTAGGAAAATTCAGGAGTTAAAATTGAGTCAATTGTCAGCAGTTAACCAAAAGTAAACATATTGATCAAAAAATCAACTGTTTGACCAAAAAGTCAACTATACCCAAAAGATGTAATTTTTTTACCCTCTTTCCTTGTAATCTATTCTTTTGGTTTGTATCTCGAGCAATATGCATTGTACCTTAAATTTCCAATAAATGAATGAAATCTTCTTTTTATTCCAACTTTGACATTTTTTTTTTAATTCTAGCAAACTTCCGAATTAAGTAATCATCATTCTAATTCCCCTGCTAACCATAAATCTCGAATAAAGAGATAATGTAATGCCCTGTATAATATATACCTAGAATAATACAATACAAGCATTGTATTTGGTACTGACACCATCATAAGTGCCTAATGGCGTAATTCACATACTTGACCATTATAAAACATGACACAACTATGGTACAAGCTATGAAAATTAGCCAAAAATAAAATAAAACTAAGATCAATATACAATATTCCTCATTGTACAAGAACAATAAAATACACAGCGGAATAAGCTTAACTAAGCTTCTCTTGAAACATCCCAGCATCGCTCCACTTGTAAATCAAACCTGCAAACCGTACCTGAAATATAGCAACTATAGTGGGGTGAGATACATCAAATCTCAGTGAGTTCCCTATCCTATAGATCCTCTCGGCTGTACAAGGTTCTATCAATCCTAACTCAAGTCAAGGGGAAGGGAAATGACTTTGAGTTCACAATCTCACACTATATGGAAACATGTCATGAGTTCATCAACTCAAAATATCACTAATCGATAACCATACCAAGGCATCCCCTGTTCCCGTCCGCTTCTACGTCTAGAAGTCGACCCGAGTCATGGATCCTTGTAATCTACTTGACATACGAATGGATTCGGGTTCTACGGGCCTTTTACCGTTATGAACCGTCACTTCACACGGGCCTTTTACCGTCACAAGCATACGCTCCATGGGCGCCATTCGTACAGCACGGGGAATCAAACCTGCCAAGTAGTTGTGCATCCATTTCAGAGGAGCTCGAGACTCATGAAACTGCACTCAAGATAACCGATTACGATTACGTGATCACACACAAACAAACATGATTGAATTCGACAATCATAAGGCACATTCGCCTTTTCTCTTAATCACAAAAGTTCACACATGTTCCATACTAGTGTTTACTCTCTCCTAGACCAATCTCGTCACGGATGCATCTTCCTACATCAGGTGCCCGAGCCTTGCCATCTAGGTTATCTACTCCAGACCAGAACTCGTCAATGAATGCACGAGCATCGCCCTCCAGAGTTTCTATCATAATTCTAATCACAACCTAGAATTATACCATTTGTTTTGGGGTAAGTTTCCTCACTCTTCCTAATTCATATTTTAAGCATGCATATAACTTTCATTCACAATTCACAACTAGATAGACATGGTAACATCACAATTATTACAAGTAACACATATAATAACACAACACATAAAACACCCCTTTCGGGTTCCCTCCGATTCATTAATCGGGTATCATATCAATAGTTCACACTCTTATCCCGTAGGATATTTCCACCGCTTTCTAACGGATATCCCTACGCCGAAATCGGACTTACGATCCAAAAGATATCAATCCCGACGTTTCGCAAAAACATTACTTTCCTTCATTTCCCTCTAATGACACCAAGAACGTCCCGATCCGAGTTACGGATCAAAAGTTATGAAGGAAAGAAAACTGCACAAACAGACATGTTCGCTAGGCGAACCTCCAGCGAGCATTCGCTTCCGCCTTCGCTAGGCGAGCAAACTGGCGAGTAAACAAACAGAATGCTCCCAGACCCAAAACACCATAAGTTCGCTAGGCGAAAGTCTGGCTAACCCTCGCCTTCGACTTCGCTAGGCGAACGTTCCAGCGAACACCTTGGCCGAAAGTTCCCAGACTCAAAACACACTAAGTTTGCTAGGCGAATGCCCGCAGCGAACATTCGCTAGGCGAACGTTCGGGTTTGCTAGGCGAACCCTCGACTGCTGTTCGCTGGGCTTCGCCCCAGGTTCGCTAGGCGAACCCTGCGAACCAGAACTTCTCAGCAGCGCTGTAACTCATCCAAAATCATCATTTCCTCACCCAAATCACTTCCAAGTTCCACCAAAACAATTAAAACATACTCCAATCATAATAACAATTATTCTTCACAGTTTATATCTCATTTCATCCGTTAGATTTCATTGATTCCACAAATTATCATTTTCTCTCAAATCTAACCTAAGTTCCAAACATCTAATTCTAGAACCTAGAGTGTCTAACTAGAACCCACCTGAAATCCGAAGAGGAGTTTGACGAAGATGATGAATCGATGATCCAAGCTTTTCCTTCTTTTCCATTTTCCTCTTCTCCTTCTCTTCCTTCCTTCTTCTTACTATTTTCTTCTTTTCTTTCTAATATATATATATATATATATATATATATATATATATATATATATATATATATATATATATATATAATATTATATTATATAATATAATCTAACAGGGTAAAATATCTCCAACCGATATTTTGTCGTCTCAACCAATTGATCAATTATTAGAGTTACCTTAAAATTCTCTTTCGGACTAATAATTATTATTCCGTCTCCTTAATAAAATAATTGATCTCTTCTGACATCCAATTGAGCAATTAAATAATGTGGGGTATTACAGATAATCCCCAGCACAAGTAATATGAGAAATAAACCTGAATAATCATCAAATAATATTCGTCTCGAAAATCCACTTAAACTGATTAAATACATTATAACCGAACCTTTGGCTCACTGACGAATTATGCGAAATGCGATGGATGAAACGCTAAAACGAATGATTTAATTGGATAACTCGATAACCATACATGGAAATGATTTAAGCATGAGGCATATGAAAAGTTGAAAAAGAGTAAGGGAAAATTGGGATATGACACCTATTAACCTTGTAAGTAGCTTGAATAACTTTGTAATGAACATCACCAAAAACATTTTTATTCATTTTTTGAGGAAAAGTTTGAGAGCTCTCAAGGTTAGGAATGAAAGAGTCGGTGGTTTTTGTAATTTGAACGATATTGTATGGAATGTTAAATTATTAGTTTGGGGATGGTCTTACATAGGTGAAATTCCCTACTCCAACTATAATTTTCTTGACTTTAACATAGCTTCATTATGTTGCTTAGGCTAAATTGGTGTTGATTAGAAATTTCTTCTTTTATCTTTTGATTTGTAATGAACCAATTTAGCTGCTAAAACTTACATAGGTCATCCCACCGTCCCATTATATTCTAATACTCAGCAATCAACTGTGTGCAACTATCATTTAGAGTCCAAATCCAAAGAAATTTGAAGGGTCTGACCAAAGCTAAATTTTCTTATCACAATTGAGAAGAATAAGGTGATGATCATAATGAGTTTTAGTTTGGGTGCTTCAATTGATTATGTTCCAAGCTTTAATCTAACACTGATTGCAAATGGTTCTGTCAAACTTGACTGCAGAATAAGCCCCTCATTTCCTACCATTTTTTCATGCACAAGGGTTTGCAATGACATTTTGAAGATTATTAACAGATAACTTCTTAAGAATCACATGATATGTACTTGCATACAGAGCTACAATGAATAATTATTTTATCCACTTCAATAGAGAAAGTTATATGTTGTTCAAATAGGCATTAGACTTCACATCTATTGCACAAAAAACCATAAATTTAATTCATGTGTAAAATTATTTATTTATTATATTTTATAGAAATAAATGAATAATTATTTTTTTATTCTATCATATTGATTTGTATTCCACCTCAAATCTAATATAAAAATGTAAACCTAAAAGGACATGATAAAACAAATAAGTGTCAAAGTTATTTCTATATCTTGTTTTGTTTTCAAACACTAGCTTAAAACATGATATGATAGAATTATTTTAAATTATCTTATAATCTCTGTTATCATGCATATCCTTATTGTTTTACTAACTTTTATATATAATATATCCTTATCATACATATTACAGAACCAATACATTCCAAATTTATTTTGTTTGTAGACATTAATGGGACCATTTCAATTATGGACTCCAAGGAGACAAGTATGTATGTTGTGTGGTCATGCCTTTTGCCAGATTTACAATTACTATAGCAAATTTGAAGCAAAAATACAAAATTGACAACGAGAGCATATGCAGTTTGTCGTTTAATGTAAATTTTATTATAATAATAAAAATTATTTAAATATTAGTTTGGAATTCGTTGAATTAGATTAATAAATCAAATGAGTTGAATATAAATAAAAAAATTAAATTTATTAATAAATAAAATAAATTTGAACAGGGCCGGCACAACGAATTTAGAGGCCTAAGCCAAAATTTAGCATAAAAATTTTTAAAAATAAAAATATATAATAATAAAATTTGTATTAATTTTATTTTAAGCAAACAAAATCATCAATAAATCCCTTAAGTTATTATTCTTTAATTAAATCTCAAAATAATATAAATTAAATATATTAATTTTATTAATTTAATCCTTAATTAATGTCAAAATTTTCATATTACTTTTTATCATTTTAATAGTGTTAATTAAATTTATTAATTTTACATATTTCTTGAGCTACATAATAGAAATAATTATTGAAAATAGATAAGATGTTAAAATCAAAATTATTGAAAATAGATAAGATGTTAAAATCAAAATTACATTTAATTTTCTTAAATAAAAAACAATTTTTTTATGACCAAATGATAAATATATTGTTAGATTAATGGCCAATGTCATTAAATGAATGAGAATGAAACCTTAATAATTTTTATTAATCCTTATAAAAATTGATTAAGAAAAGAAAAATGCACCCTGGAATGAATGAGAATATTTAAGAAAAGGAAAAAATAAGATTCAAAAACTTACATTAGTAGGTATCCAACCGATGTCATCAAAGATGTATGATAATTACTTCACAGCTACCTAGTTTATTTTTCCTTTATTTTCCTCTTTTTTCTTTTTTTTTCTCTTTTTTTTTTTTTTTTTTTCTTTTCCTTTTTCTAGTTTTTTAACCGTTCCAGCTTGGCTTGTATAAATAGGCCATTTGTACTTTAGTTATTCATTG
Organism: Lathyrus tuberosus; assembly: GCA_022829125.1. Taxonomy (NCBI): domain Eukaryota; kingdom Viridiplantae; phylum Streptophyta; class Magnoliopsida; order Fabales; family Fabaceae; genus Lathyrus; species Lathyrus tuberosus. Next base: position 2,668,292 of record JALAZF010000626.1, on the reverse strand, counting down.
AATCAGATTTAATTGATTCCATTTTTGCATTCTATGAGCATTTAATAATAATAATGCCTTTCATCATTTTTCAAGATGCTTCCATTACTGTCGCCATCTGTCAACATGGTATCAAGAGCATGAGATTCCTCTGATTTTTTTCTCACCCTATCTTTTCCGTGGCCCTACATGTGTTCTCATCTTATCGTCTTTTTCCTTCGTCTTCCCCATCTGATTCTTGGTTTCGTTTTTTTTCCATTCTCTCCTCTACGAAATGGCTTTTTTTTTCTCTCAAAATCGTCGTTCTTTTTCTTCTCATGAGTCGCTCTATTCGTCTTCTTGATTTCCTTACCTTCTTCGTTCAACAATGGTTGATATATCTAATCCACCACCACCGTCTCCCCCAAAAACGACGTCTGAACCACACAAATCCACAACCACCCGCTCCTACCAACAAGACATGCTCGACCCTTTCTTTATGCACCCTAGCGACAATCCTGGCCTCGCCATTGTTTCGCCGCCGTTGAATAACACGAACTACCATTCTTGGTCTAGGTCTCTGAAGCTACCCCTAATTTCCAAGAACAAGTTAGGTTTTATTGACTGTACTCTCCCTCGACCGGCTACTACTCACTCTACATACGTTCTTTGGTGTCGCTGCAACAACATGGTCATGGCGTGGATTACGAACTCTATTGATAAAGAAATTTCTGAAAGCGTTATGTGGATGGATTCAGCCAAAGACATATGGGATGAACTCTATGAACGATATCACCAAGGCGATATCTTCCGTATCTCTGATCTTCAAGAAGAGATCTATGCCCAGAAACAGGGAGATCAATCGATTACTCATTACTTCACCACATTGAAGAAGCTTTGGCAAGAATTTGATAATTTCTGACCTCTTCCATCATGTACTTGCGTTCCTATTTGCACCTGTACCCTCCTACCTACAATCAAAACCTACAGGGACAATGATTATGTAATTCGGTTTCTGAAAGGCCTTAATGACCAATATGCTGCTGTTCGTGCTCAGATAATGTTCATGTCCCCTCTTCCTACCATCAACAGAGTTTTCTCTCTACTTATTCAACAGGAAAGGCAACTGTCATCACCTGTAGCAGAGGAAAAACTCATTGCTCAAGTCAACAAACCCTACAACCGGAGTCATTCCAATGAACAAGCCAACAAACCCTCTACATCTCTTCGATCCAAAGGGATCAAAATTTGTTCCTATTGCAACAAACCAGGTCACACCATTGAGGTGTGTTTCAAGAAACACGGATTGCCACCCTATCTCAAGAAGACAAATTTGGCCCACACATCACAGAAAGACACTTTAACTGATCCTCCTCCAACTGAAGCTGTTGCTGACAACATATCTCTCACAAATGAACAACAACGCGCCCTGCTAGCTCTCCTCCAGCAAACTGTTGTATCTTCAGAACCCAACATTCAGCACCTGCACACTACTCAAACTCATGATTCAGGTTCTTCTTACATTCATACATGGTAGTAATTTAGAATGGTTGCTAGACACAGGGGCAACAGATCATGTTTGCCATGACAAAACATTGTTCACTAACCTAAATCCTATTAAACCTATCATAGTTAAGCTTCCTAATTGAGCTTCTATTACAACCAATTTTTCAGGATCTGTGCATTTTAATGATTCCTTTTATCTTAATGATGTCTTATATATTCCTCCGTTTAACACTAATCTTATCTCTGTTTCTAAACTTGCTAGCTCCCTAAATTGTGCCTTTATTTTTACTGCCTCTCACTATCTCATACAAGGGCTCCATACCCTGATAAAGATTGGTGCATCTAGGCTACATCAAGGTCTCTCATTTTGATTTCCCCTTCTATTTCCTTTCATACTCCCCCTCCCCCAATATTCACAATTGTAATCGTTGGCACAACAGACTTGGCCACCCTTCACATGACACTCTTACACAAATTAATAAAGTTTTTCCTTTAGACAATTTACATGCTACTGATATTCCCTGCGATACTTGCTTTAAAGCTAAACAAAAATGTTTACCGTTTCATAATAGCACTACTACACTTCAAAAATCTTTGATCTCATTCACATGGACATTTGGGGCCCTATTTCGTGCCCCTCTATACATGGACATAAGTACTTTCTAACTGTGGTCGATGATTATAGTCGATATTGCTGGATTTTTCTAATGAAATCTAAATCTGAAACATCCTCGTTAGTTAAATCTTTTGTCCAACTTATTGCTACACAATTTAACATTACCATTAAAACGATTAGATCTGACAATGGTCCTGAGTTCCTCTTAAGATAATTATATTCCACTAATGGCATTCTTCACGAAACCTCTTGTGTGTATACCCTTCAACAGAATGGCCTGGTGGAACGCAAACATCAGCATCTGCTGAATGTCACTCGTGCCCTTCTGTTTCACTCTCACCTTCCTAACATTTTCTGGTCATATGCTTTATCTTATGATGTTCACCTCATTAATCGTTTACCTACTAGACTTCTCTCAAATAAGTGTCCTTTCACTATGCTATATGCTTCTATTCCTGATTACACAACACTCAAAACCTTTGGATGTTTAGTTTATGCTTGCAGTAATAGTGTTCAACGCACTAAACTTGACACTAGAGCAAACAAATGTATTTTCTTGGGCTTCAAGAATGGAGTCAAAGGCTCTATCCTTTACAATATTCATAACAAGAACATTTTTATCTCTTGTGACACTATTTTTTATGAGGAGATCTTTCCCTACCCATCTCCTATCAACACCTCCGTTCCTTCATCCCAACCTATTCATCATCCCAACCAAGATGACTCATTAGATTAACCTCCCCCCATCATAGATAACTCTGACCAGTCTGACCAAAATATTACTTCTCCAACCATCACACCGCCTATTACAAGAACCAATACCCCTTCTGCCATTATTTCACAAACAGAACCCCCTACTACTGTTAGAAGATCCACCAGGTCTATTAAACAACCAACGTACTTGGAGGATTATCATTGTTATCTCATTACAGGTAATTCTCTTCCTGCCTCATCCAATGTTCCAGGTATGCAACCTTATTCCCTTTCTAATTATATTACTTATGATAATTTGTCAAATTCTCATCGTACCTTTAATTTAAAATTTTCATCTATCAAAGAACCTTCTTCCTATGCCTCTGCTATTACCAATCCTAATTGGAAGCAGACCATAGACTGTGAATTGCAATCTCTCAATAGCACCAAAACATGGGAAATAACACATTTACCTCCACACAAACGTGCCATTGGATGCAAGTGGACTTTCAAACTTAAATACTTTCCAAATGGTACTATTGAGCGATATAAGGCATGTCTCGTTGCTAAAGGCTTTAATCAAACTGAAGGCCTTGATTATTTAGAGACTTTTAGCCCTGTAATAAAAATGACTACAATTCATTTGTTATTATCTATTGTTGTTTCTGAAAATTGGCACATGCACCAACTTGATATAAACACTGCCTTTTTACATGGTGACCTTGAGGAGGAAGTTTATATGAAACCCCCCTGGTCTACAGGTTCCTAAAAATATGGTTTGTAAACTCAGAAAGTCTATTTATGGCCTTAAACAGGCCAGTCGCCAATGGAATCATAAACTTGCTTCCACACTCACTAGTCTTGGATTCTCTCAATCCAAATCTGACTATTCACTATTTACCAAACATGCTGATAATTATTTTACTGCCATACTCGTATATGTTGACGACTTGATTCTTGCAGGTACATCACTTATAGAAATCAACAACATAAAACAACTGCTGGACAAAAAGTTCAGTATCAAGAATCTTGGTTGCCTGCGTTACTTCCTTGTCTTTGAGCTTGCGCAATCCTCTGCAGGCCTTACACTTTGCCAACGCAAGTACTGTCTGGATCTCTTGCAAGAAACTGGCCTCTTAGGAGCCAAACCTGCCTCTACACCAATGGACCCAAAGCAGAAACTTGACAATTCAGATGATCCACTCTTGACAGATCCTGCACAATTCAGAAAACTCATAGGCAAACTGCTATATTTAACTCACTCGCGACCTGATATTGTTTTTGCTGTGTGCAGATTGAGCCAATACCTTGCCAAGCCTACTGAAATTCATCTCCATATCGTTCAACGCATTGTTCGTTACCTCAAAAATGCTCTAGCATTGGGTCTTTTCTTCAAGTGCCATTCCTCATTCAAACTAACAGGCTTTGCAGACTCAGACTGGGGTTCTTGTCCCACGACTCGCAGATCAACCACAGGATTTTGTTTTTTCTTAGGAGATAACCTTGTTAAGAAATGTGGTTGGCCCAACCACATTTCTTAACATGGTATCAAAGCCTGGTTTAAGATCCGGTGGGCCACCTTCTATGGTTTTCGGTATCGGGCCACCCACCATTTATTTCCACGCTCCAGTTGTCTAGTCCTGAGCGTGAGGGGTGTGTTAAGAGTTCCACATCGGACAATATATGGCCTGAACATGTGTTTATAAGTGGGGGCAATACTTACTCTACCAACCGGTTTTGTAGGATTGAGTGAGGCTCAACCATATTTCTTAACAAACCTAATAAGCTGGAAAACAAAGAAGCAAGTTGTTGTATCTCGCTCTTCTTCTGAGGCAGAATACCGTGCCCTCGCCAACACCACGTGCGAAGCTCAATGGCTCCTTTATCTCCTTCACGATTTCAACACCAATCATTCTACTCCTGTCACTATTTATTGCGACAACCAAAGTGCGATCTACATTGCTACAAATCCAATATTTCACGAACGCACAAAGCATATAGAGATGGACTGCCACATTGTTCGTGATAAAATCCTATCCAAGACCATTCATCTAATGCCTATCAACACAGACAATCAAATTGCAGACCTGTTCACTAAAGCTCTGCACCTTGGTCCCTTTGCCGCATGTGTTTCCAAACTTGGATTGTTGAATATACACTCCAGTTTGAGGGGGGATGTCAAAATACCTACCTAGTTTATTTTTCCTTTATTTTCCTCTGTTTCCTTTTTTTTTCTCTTTTTTCTGTTTTTCCCTTTTTTCTAGTTTTTTGATCGTTACAGCTTGGCTTGTATAAATAGGCCATCTGTACTTTAGTTATTCATTGAATCAGATTTAATTGATTCCATTTTTGTATTCTATGAGCATTTAATAATAATAATGCCTTTCAACATTTTTCAAGATGCTTCCATTACTGTCGCCATCTGTCAACAGTTACAACAAAGATTTAATCAAAACATCTCAGACTATATATAATTGTTGATTAATTCAATTGGAGGCCTCATTTATGGCCTAAAAAAGTGAAGCCCAAGGCAATGGCTTGCTTGTCTTGCCCTTGGGCCGGGTCTGAATGTGAAGTATATATAATTTAACTTATTAGATTTATGCGTCAAAGATTATACTATCTTTAAAAATATGTTTAAAGACGTACTTCAAATGTTAACCTTATATTTTATTTTAATTTAAAGATTTTAATTCATAATTTATATTTTCAAGTGAATAAAATATTTTTAAAAATAATTATACAGATAAAATAAATATCATATAAATTATGTTTTGTAAAAAAATAGTTTAAAAATTCACATATATTTTCTTATTTAAAAAATATCTTTTAAATATCTTTTTATTTAAAAAAATAATATTTTCAAATAAAAATCTACATAATATAAAATATTAAATATATATGAAAAAATTAAGCTTTAATTAAATATTTTAAATTCGTAAAACAACTGAACAAATCTAATGAAATAAACCTAACAAATCGAATCGAGTTGTTCGTAAATTATAACAAATTGAATTTGAGTTTTAGAAAAATTTGTGTCAAACTCAAACGAATATTTAAGATGAACTAATTGTTAATAAATCGAATCGAGTTGAGGCAAGTTCAATTCGACTCTAAAACTTATTATAATATATCAATGAAATTTGTTGTTTTTTCAAACCTTAGAACAAGGATGTGTTCTTCGTAATTTAATTTAAATTTTATTATTATAAAAATAATAGACAACTAGAACACAACTTTAAGTTATTGTGTTAGGGAGGGTCATTAGGCTATAACATAAATAAACCTTTCTTAAAATAAATAAACACAGTTGCAGGAATGATAAATAAATCATGTTAAAAATGGAAAATAAATAAATAAAATAAAGAATAATAGCAAGGAGACGTTCCTTTTAAAAAAAAAAAAACAAGACAAGAACACGAGTTATAGATATTGACGTGAAAACGACACAGAAAGATAGCATGTTTGCCCAAAGATTTTTTTTTTTTTTCTCTTTCAAAGCCATCGTATTTTTTCAATCATACAGAATTTTTTTTAAGCAACTGATAAATTAAAAAGAGAATACAAAAGATATTTCAATCTTTATAAAGCAGTCTACAATTAAAATTACTCTTCAGACAAAGAAAAAATTCGATAAACCAATCGTGCTAAATCGTACCAACTACAAGTCTTAGAAATTTTTTTTTTTTTTAATACACTACATGACTTTCTTAGGTATCGTGCGAAATTTCTTTTTTATCCTCTGATTTTAAATATATTTATGGAAAAAAGGTGATGCACTGACAGGGTAAATTTTTTTTACACTGTCAACCAATAACGACCATACATCCTGCCAAGTTAGACTGAAAATTTAAAACTAATTAAATGACATGGCAAAATGATATATTCCTATTCGATGACAGTGTAAAATTTTTTTACACTGTCAATGCATCACCATTAAACTTTATATTTATTATTACTCTCTCCGTTTCTTTTTAACTGTTACTTTTTAATTATTTTTACGTATACCAATAAAACTAATCTGTTAATATTTATTCAATAAATATCATTTAATCTATAATATTCTTAATTAATTTTTAAATGAATTGATTTTTTTATAATAAAAAAAAAATAGATACTCTTACTTCTTACCGAATATTCAGGTAACTTCTCTCTTACAAATTCCCAAAATCCCAACGCATTCACCTCATTTTCCGCCACCAAAACCGCTCTCTCACACAAAATCAAAACCGTCTTTATAACTCTCATTTTCTCTCGCTATCAATTTTCATAGCGTTTCGCGCGGCTATCGTGGGTGTCGTATCTGTGTATGGCCGTGAGATTATCCGTATCCGGGCATGAAGTATCCGATCTGTGTCTTGGCAAACCTTCACTCCGGTCCATTTGTATCACCGACACCATAGCCGACGCTGTTAACGCCATCAAAAAATTCGGCCATTCTTATTTAAGCGTTTGGAATTGTCACCATTCTATCACCGATAAAAAACCGAAAACCCTAATTGATAATCAAGGGGAAGGGAATTTGCATTTGCATTGTAAATGTATTGGAAGGGTTTGTATGGTTGATGTTATTTGTTTTCTGTGTAAACCAGAGAATCTATCTTCACCTTCCACCGCTCTTCAGTCTCCTGTTTCTGTTTTCTTTGACGGAGATAATTCTTCACTGGTTCGCCATATTCAACCCAATGCCAGGTTTCGTTGGATATTTTGTAGGATTATTTTGGATATTTTAATCACCAATTTTGAAGTTTAGGTTTTAATTTTTTAATACAAAATTTGTGTGCACTTAAGTTCTATAGAATTAATTAAGTAGTAAAAAAGGTATATGATTAGTTCTATGCAACTACCTCATTTGGTATAGAATTAATTAAGTAGTTAAAAAGGTATATGATTAGTTCTATGCAACTAGCTTATTTGGTAGTTCTATAGAATTAATTAAGTAGTCAAGGACAAGAATGAAGTTGTATATTATTATTCTATTAGAAAAGATTAAGGATCAAGTGGTATATTATTTATTGAATTAATAACGTTATTTTGCTATGTCGCATGCAGATTATTGGAGGCAATAGATGCAATGTACGAAGGGGTGCAGAATGTGGTGATACCAATATCGGATGAAAAGAGATGGAAGAAAAAAGAGAATGAAACTTTAGACTCTGATATTTTGCACAATGACAATCGTGCTTACTGTTGGCTTACTCAAGAGGATGTAATGCGCTACCTCCTTAACTCAATTAGGGTATTTTCCCCTTCACCAGCAACCGATAGCATCGTTACGCTCGGTATTATAGACACAAAAAATCTGTTTGTTCTTTGCTATGATGACCCTGCATCCTCTGCTTTGGAGCTCCTCACGTCTGCCATTATACACCAATCGTCCGTGGCTGTTGTTGACCCGCAGGGTAAGCTCATTGGAGAGATCTCACCTTTTTTGTTGAACTCTTGTGATGAAGCTGTTGCCCCTGCACTGGTAACTCTATCAGCAGGTGATATATTGGCTTACATCGACTGTGGTGGTCCCCCAGAGGATTTAGTTCAGCTGGTAAAAGAGAGACTGTATGAGCAGAATCTTGGTGCAACCGCGGAGTTTCTTGGGGAAGAAACAAGGCTTCCTTCATGGTCATCGTTTTCCTCGACATCATCGGAGGAAGATGTTTGCTCGTCAGGGAAGAATTGGAAACTCGGAGGATATTCTTCGAGGGTTGTGAGAAGGTCAGAGGCTATTTTTTGTTACCCTTGGAGCTCTTTGGTTGCGGTTATGATTCAAGCACTAGCACACCGCGTGAGTTATGTGTGGGTTGTACAGGAAGATGGAACTTTGACAGGGATTGTTACTTTTCAAGGCATGTTGAAAATTTTCAGAGAACACTTGTAACCTAACACACATATGGGTGAATGGGAGAATGAGTATGAGATTGTAACACTCACAATGTCATCATCATCAACTAAATAACAATTTCTGTTTGGCCATCCATTCTTCCTTTTTATGTTCGATTACGTGCAGCATTAGTTGTGAACAATGTCATTGTCTAGGAATGTGACTTTTTATCATTCTAGGGAGAGGGAAAATGTTATGGTTATTTATTGTTATTAATTAGAATGTGAACAAATTTGAACAATATTGCTTTTATAAGTACGACCCAATTAGAAAATATTTTGTTAAATTATTTAGTAGCCGGACTCATGCATCTAAATTGTGAAGAAATTGGGAATTTTGTATTCTAATGTCTTTGTAGACTTGTAGGTACCAACTGAATTATACTCACCGAATGTGACACAACTGAATTATACTCAACGAATACGGTTAATTACTTGCAGACACAGGTAACTACTTGTACGGAAACTAAGTATCTAAAATATAAAGTTCTAGATTTGAAGTGAACCTCTGCAAGTGGGGTCTATTCAATGAAGTTACTTTTTTTCGTTTTCTATATAAAGTTATGCAGGACTTTAAAATCATAAATCTATCAATTGATGCAAAAATTTCAGATTTATCCATCAAGTTTATTTGTTGTAAGTGAAAAATACATTCTAGAAATAGTGAATGAAATGAAGAAATACATTCTAGAAAAATTTGTGAAATTTCCTTTTAACTAATTATAACATAATACTCCAAGAAGTTTATATAAGGATTATAGGTGTTAATGGTTACAAAAACAAAACACAGCTCATAGTTTAGTTAAAATCATTTATATATAAAAATAGTTGTCTCTTAATTAAATTTTTGACAACAAAATAAATGATAAATATGTAATTTTATATATTTATTTATTTATTTATCATCATCCATCTCACTAGATAGCATTTTTTAATTATTAAAACATTATCTTATATATTTATTTTATTTTATTAATTATTAATATATATATATATATATATATATATATATATATATATATATATATATATATATATATATATATATATATATATATATATATAAAACTTTTTTTACTAACTTATATTCGTTTAATTTTTAATTAAGGGTTTAAAAGAATATATTATTTTATCATGTCATATAATTAGTTTAAAATTTTCAATCTGATCATAATTGGTTGATAGTATAAAAAAATTTATTATGTCAGTGCATCACCCATTTTTCCTTTAATTATATAGTAAATACTCCCTCCGTCCCAAAATATAAGAGAAAAAAAATCAAAAACACACTTATTAAGAAAAGTAAAAACGTAATAGTTTGACTAAGATTTTGTTGAAAAATATTGCTTTGAAAGATGTAAAAACAATTCTAATTGATTGTTAGTTATAGAAAAGATGAGAGAGAAAGTAAATTAAATGCAACTTGCATTTAATTTTATCTTAAAAAAGAAGAAAGTTAATTTTTTCTCTTATATTTTGGGACAAAAAAAAATACTTTTTTCTCTTATATTTTAGGACGGAGGGAGTACTAATTTTCTCATGTTAACTTTTGAAAGATAACTAACTTTCTTCTACTAACCTCTATATTTATTTAATTTTTATTTTTATTTATTAGGTAAAAATTAACTTAGTAGAAAATAACTTTTACAGTCTCTAAATTTTTCAATTACTGATTTATAATCCTACAATTTGCTTCCTAAAACTTATATTTTTTAAATAAAAAATTTAAGAACTTTATTTTCGTATTTAGAAATTTTAAAAAATCAATTTAAGAAAACAATATAAACAAAGTTTTTTTATTTTCAAATTAAAAAAATGTTTAAAACTTTTGTGTTAAGACATTCAAAAATAAAAAATTTGTATTAAAAAAAATAATAAGAGAATTAATTACAAACTTTTGATAAAGATATACACAAGTTAAAAAAAAACATTTTTACATTTAATTGTTAACTTCTGTCTTTAGGGGCACAAGTTAACATTACTCTTTAAAAAAAATTATGTTTTTTTTTTATCTGGATTCTTGTTGTTCGCATTCAAATTTTCGATTTGGCAAAAAATGTAAATTCAGTCAAAGTGTAAAATCCAACGATTTTAGAAGATTTCACCGATTTCAGAGCATTTAAATCGTTTAAAATCGTTCCAAAATATAATTTAACATAAAAACATTTTTACCTGAGATTTAACACAAAATGCTTACCTAGAAATGTGAAATCTATAGAATTTAGGTTTTAAATCGAGATTTTAACAACCTTGATCTCGTGTCAACAAAAACCACAAAGTGTAAGTAAATTTAAATCGTACCGACATGGATTCTCGTTAATTTGACAAGATTGGGGAGATTGTACTTCTTATTAAAAGTTTAATGAAACGTAATCGTAACAGGGATTGTGTGGAGTGCAATTGATTGAGTTGTGTTAAAAATATGATAATAGAATTTAATTGGTATACACTGATAGTGTAAAATTTTTTTACACTGTCAACCAATGACGACCATGCATCCCGCCAAGTCATATTGAAAATTTTAAGTTACTTGTATGACATGGCAGAATAATATATTTCTATTGGATGACAGTGTAAAATTATTTTACACTGTCAGTGCATATCAATTAAACTCTACGATAATAATGAAGCTACACTAATAATTGAATTAATATATGAGGGAAATAATTAAGACTCCCATTCAAATATTTCGCCTTTTTTATGTGGTGTATCCCTTCCTGAACTTGCAGTGATTCCTATTTAATCACAAATGTTTTAAAATAGTTACCCACGAGTTAATTGCCCGGTAACCCTCTCCATTTTGTCCTTACCCAAATGACCCTGACATAACCACAAAAATGTTTATCGCACGTAAAACATCTCATGTCATAATTGAATATGCATTATCTTTAACAATCATAAATAATTTTATAATCCTACTTACCCCAATATACAAATCTATGACTAGTTCTCAATGCAAGATTGTTTCTACCAATTCCGTAAGCATAAGAAAAATATTAAGTACAAAAAAATTGAATAATTATAAGATAATATTCATTTATAGATAACAAAACATCGCAAATCACATGATTCACACTATTGAGATAAAATTTATCTAGAGAAAACCTAATCTTGGGGAATTAGCCACTAATTCTTAAGGAATTTATGGCTATTACAAATAAAATCAAGAAAATAAACTTACAACAATTATTCCTTAATGACGGATCTTGTTCATTCTACTCCCTAAATTCAGAATATGTTTTTGTTTCATGAAAATATAGAAACCTAATGACTAAACATTGTTTAACATTATATATAAAACATCGTGAAACCATAAAACCGCACCACTACCAACCCCAGTCGTGCCATGATTTAGTGATTTGCTGACTTAGTAGAGTTTGGCATCACATAAATTGTGTCGCTCCATATATGGGAAACACCGCTAATTTGCTTGGCACCATACTAGAATAACATCACTCTGAATTGGCTGCACCATTATCTTCTGTTGAGTCTAATATCACCACTATGGATTTGGAGCTGCCACTATTTGTTGTTTCTATACAATCATCCTCTTTTTCTTTTGTTTCTCGTAAGCTAGTCTCCTCCTAGTTTTATCATAGTACCTTCTACAATTAAATACCATGAAATTTGTCTAGTTAGGGTGATTTTGACTTGGATTAATCTTTCCCAAGATTTTTTCAGAATCTTTACTAAGACCTACAAAAACAATTTAAAAGTACTTTAAACAATAAAATTTACTATTAAAAATATGTTATGACGAACTCTTATAAGAAAGCAAGTACAACAAAAACTTTGAGAAACTTGTAATTAAGAGGCTTATGAAAGAGAGGTGTATAGGATACAATTATTGATATAGAAATAAGGCAATCTATTTATGTGATAAACATTAGTGAGAAAAGCATAGTCCTAGTATTTGAGAGGTAGGTTGGCTTGATTAAGAAGGGTGAAACCAAGATCTTTTCTCATATGATGCATAATGTGAATAAAACATTTTTCTATATCTTGAATATTTTTTTAAGATTTTATTTTAAAAATATCATACTCATTGGTCAATTTGTTCATCATATATCAATTTACATGATTGTACCTTCATGGGTAAGTTGAAAGGTGTCCCACATTTCTTTAGCATATTCATAGAGAGAAACACAAAAAATGCTCATTGTCATACTCTAAATTTTGACCAGACGTTTTTATTTTTTCTCATTTCATCTGTCTATATTTTCATAAGGTGTCGTCTGCATATAATATCATATATTTTCTTCATGAATATTTTTTGAATTATCAGCTGGAATTAATGTGTTAAATTTTCAGGTATTTTTGGTCAAACTGAAAAGTCGACTGTGCAAAAAAGTCGGTATCCGGGAAATTTTTAAAATCAAACTTTCAGACATAATTTTTAATTTATTTTTCGCGTATTTTAACCCGGTGTGCTTATTTTAATTTTTTGACTTTCCGGTCATCATGTTTCTGACCCGTTTGAGTCTTTTTAGCGGGTAAAATCAATTTCAAAATTTAACAAAACGCTGTATTTTTTCAATACGTATATTTTTTGCTGATCGTTTTGGTGTGTTAATTTTATTTTTTCGGACACTTCGATACGAACAGTCTTTATCGTTTTTTTACCGATTTCGGTTCCAATTTTAATTAATTTTTATTAATTAATCAAGATTTTAATAACTTAGTTTTTATTAAAAAAAACTATTATATTTAATTTGTTTATTATATTAGTATATGATCGGAGGTGATCAGACTGGATCGTCGTGGCCTTCGCGTAGGGCAGATTATGATGCTTGTAGGAGAGGAGGGGGTGTACCTGCAAGGCACTCCGACGCTCAAGTATGAAATGGTCAGAGAAAAAGGGGAAAGTAAAAAGTATGTTCTTAGGATGAATATTGGATATCTGACCCTCTCGAATGAGAGGGTTTTTCTAATGCCCCTAGCGCGTGGCCAACGGTCCCTATTTTCGGGGCGAAATAACTGTTTCCCAAAGAATAGGTAATTGCCTAAAACTAGTCGTTATGTCGGACAGGGTGCCCAAAACTAGCCGTTATGTCGGGCAAAGGCGTAGTTTCGGGCACCTACCCATGGCTGTCCGGGGATTGACGAAGTCGTGCGTGACGGGCGGACGTTTCGGGGAGGAGCGAATATCCCTGTGGCACATTCGACCAAGATTTCCCGGTTGGAGGGAAGAAAGGTAAATTTTGCCCTTCACAGATTGGGCTTAGGCAATTGGGTCGTTCTGGGAGCAGAAGGGGATTGGGTCATGCCTAGCCATTGGTTCAGTCCAGAACAGGAGCCCCCCAAGTCGTTGCTCCCGAGCATGGGAGTGATGACTTAAGGATATCCCGTTGTTCTGGGGATATGTAACGGAGTCGTCGTTTGGTGATGGAGGGAGTTGTCTCGTGGTGCCCGAGGGCCCTGGTGTTCGTAAGGCTCGTAACCGCGTTTGGTTTGTCCGTCGTACGGGGAGACCAACGGTTAGGAAGGATTGAAACGTTGGGGCGCCACGTGTGCCTCGAGCCCTGTGCTGCAGCAACTAGGTAATGATGGCTAGTCTGTAGCCATTATGACCTACCCGGGCGTGCCTCTGCACGTGCTCCCCAGCAGTATAAAAGGAGAGAGAGTCTGGCCATTTTACACTTTCGTTTCTCTCTCTTCTTCTTCGTCTTCTTCAGAGAACTTAGCTCGCCGCCGTCATCGTCCGCCGCCGCAGCCACCTTAAAAGCTTTTAGCACTTTCCTTCAACTTCTCCGACCACGTAAGTCATCCAACTCCTTGTTTTCTTCCAGCTTTTTCATTTTTGTTTTAGAATGCATGCGGTTAGGTTAGATTTAGGAGACATAATGGCGTTTTCCTAGCGGTTGTTGGTGGCGGACAGTGGCTGGGCCATCCTCCGCTGCTGACGTGACCGCCGGAGCCCTTTAGAAACCTAAGAGTAGGGCAGTTTCTGGCGTCGTTGCGATGATGACGCATAAGTAACCGTCGGTGCTCTGATGAAGTTTCTGGTGGACGTTTGAAGTTTCCAGTGAAGCTTCAAACGGAAACTGGGAAGTGACTCGAGGAAGCTCCTCGTTGTGTGAGGGATTTGCCCCGAGCGCCTCCCCGTGGGAGACTCTTGTATTTTTGTTTAATTTAGGGCTTAGGCCGGGGACGCCGTCCTCAGCCCTTTGCGCGCCCTTTCACTTGACTAGCGGTGGAAGGGTGGATTTGATTTTGCGTCGAATTCACTTTTGTCCTCTGCTTTTCAGGTGATGGCGACAGGGCCCGACGGAGAAATTTTAATAGATTCGTCCTCGGAGAGCTCCTCGGAGAGCAGTAGCACGGAAGCTTCAACCGTCCCCAGCGAAGTCGGGGAAGAGCTCGAGGAGAATACCGCGGAGGACTGGTCGGTGGCAGAGCCTGCCGAGCATGAATCTATCTTCACGACTTTCACCGGGGATGTTTTCACGGATGTTGGATCAGAGGGGGAATGAAAGGTTCATTTCCCCTCCCAAGATGATCGGATCTGTACAGATTTCGGGGAGAGATTCGCTATGTATGAGTGTCCCTTTAAGGAGCTAAGGTTGAGGCAGCCTTTCACTGATTTCCATCAGTCTATTTACGTACACCTGGACCTGGCCCCGTCACAATTGCACCCCAACTCGTTGGCGTTCATTCGCGCCTTCAAGCTCACCTGTGAGTTTTTGAAGGTAGGAGTCACGCTGCCTTTGTTCTTCACCATTTTCCATCTTCAGAGGCGGGTCACGGGGAGGAGATATGGCTGGGTGTCGTTGAAGCAACCCCGAAAGCTGTTCAAACCCTTCTCGGAGTCAATCAAGACATTTAAGGAGAGGTTCTACATTATAAAGCCTGTGTCGGAGAAGGCCCAAGACATCACGTATGTCTGGGCGGTGTCGATTGACGAGAATGGTAATGACATGCGCGACGAGAATGGGAAGCTGATCGGGGACAGAGTGTTCAAGTTTCTCTTTCACTTGAGTGTTAGCCATTTTTCTAAGGAGCCCAACGGTTACATTGCTCAGCCGAATATGCTGGAAGGGCAGGATCTGGTCGGCTACGATAAGTTGGTGAACTATGTTAATTCTTTCCAGCTTGCTAAATGCTGGACGAAGAAGGGGTCCCCAATTTTTGAGGAGGATGGTAGCCAACGGGTGGAGTACCGTTACATCAACACAAAGGCGATTTTGGAGTGCGAGACTCCTGCAGATGCCTATAAGCTGCTCGGTATTCTTATTTATTTTAACTTGCCCGAATTATATTTTCTTCGTCGACTAATATATTTGTTGTGTTTTCGCCGGTGAGATGCCCTCTGCCCACGAAAGAATGGTGAAAAATGTAGTTGCGAGGAACAAGCCTGGTGTGGCCGTTCCAAAGTCTCGATTTCCTCAGCGGGTACCCCCTCCTCCACCACAGACGGGGAGCTCTTCGCCCGTTCCTGCCTCCGCTCAGGGGTCCCCAGCGCCTTTGGCTTCAAGGTATAAGCGGACCAGGGCCAATGAGCTGGTGGACCTTAGTCGGGGGGCCGAAAAACACAAGTTCGAGCTTCCTCCTTGCCTCCATGACAGGACATACTTCGAGGGGACGTCGCTGGTGGTTCCCCGTAGAATCTCTCAAGTTGGAAGGCATAGATCGTCCGAGTAAACGGGCATTGTTGGTGCAAGATGCCTCCGCGGTGGTCCGTGTTTTGGAGATGGCGACGGTGTATGCGGAGGGTGACATCTCCTCCGAACTTGAGCTAAAGAGGGCCCAGAAGACGATAACTGCTCTGGAGGATAAATTCAAAAAGGCCAAGGAGGAGGCCAATGCTGCTTCCGCTGCGAGGAAGAAATTAGACGAGGGCGTTGTCTGTTTAAGGGGGGAGAACGAGACTTTGGCTGCTGAGAAGAAAGTTGTCAAGGATCTGATCGAGCAGCTAAGATCCGTAGGTGCTCCAGCCAAGAATGAGCCTGAGGACGTAAAGGCGTTGAAGACCAGGGCAGAGATAGTTGTTCGTAAGCTTCGGGAGGAAGAGGACGTGTTTTCCATTGGAGAGGAATCGTTCGAGAATGCTATGGCCCAGCTCAAGCTGGTGAACTCGACGTCCAAATCTCCACCGAGGGTACCAACTTTCTCGGCTGTGTGGAGAATGGCAAGATTGTAGTCCCTGAGTTTCTCAACCTTGGGGCTGAGCACGCCCGTCCCGAGGATACCCAGTCGCCGCAGCCTATCCCCGAGCAGTCAGAGTTTGTCCAGGATCAGACGGAGTGGATGGAGGAATGATTTCATTTTATCTTGTTGTAATTTATCCGGCCTGCGTGCCGTGTTTTTTTGATGTATCTTATTTTCTTTGGGGGCACGACCCCCTTGTTTTGTAACATGCACAGCTTGTGGCCCTTATGGTCACTTTAACTTATTTATGTATGTGTCCGATCTGTACGGCCGATTTTGTTTGTATGGATTTCATTGTTTATTTTTCTAAGTGTTTTACTATTGCTCGATAAGATTTTGTGCCCGCAACAGGGATCACTGATTTGTTTTACGATTTAGAGAATTGCTCGGCGTAGATGTGTTCGACAGTGAGGGGGACTGGTCGAACGGCCAGAAAAGTGGTTTCTCCCGTGATGACACTAGGATCTCGGTTGAGGTACTAATCTCATAGGCTTGGACGATTCCCATCGCGAGCTGGGTGTCCTGCCTAATTGGTGTGGTAACGGCAGAGCTCGATTGAGGTATCCCTGTTGTGTGCAGAGTCTGCTCATCTCATAAGCAGAAACTGGCCGGCATTGTAAAATGGATCGTGCTTACACTGGGGCACAATCCTGTGGCCGAGATGTCTCCCTGTTTAGGGGAGATCTCGTCGGCAGTTAGTCCGACCTCGTAGGTGGTTCTAACTGTAGTATTGTTTGAGCTTTTCAGCGTTCCATGGTCGATCAAATAGTTCTCCGTCCAGAGTTTCTAAATAGTAGGCTCCGGTGCCCGTTTTGGACTTGACCCTGTAGGGTACTTCCCAGTTCGCGGCCAGCTTTCCTTTGCGCGAATCCTTCTGGTTTCTGCGTAGGACTAAGCTGCCAACGGGGAAGTTGCGCTTTATGACTCTAGCGTCGTGGCGCAAGGTTATTTGTTGTTTCAGCGAAGCTTCACGGAGAGCTGCCCCGACCGTATCTCTTCAACCAGATCGAGCTCTTCTCTCAAGGCTTCGTCGTCCATCTCCTCGTTGAGGGGAGCCTCCGTTCGTCTGAAAGGTTCCCTGATATCCACCGGTATCACCGCCTCAGTTCCGTAAGCTAGTCGGAAAGGGGTTTCCCAGGTGGTGGAGTGTGGTGTTGTTCTGTAGGCCCAGAGCACGCTGTGTAACTCCTCGATCCATCTCTTTTTGGCTTCGCCCAACCTTCACTTTAGGCCACGAAGGATTACCCTGTTCGCGGCCTCCGCTTGCCCGTTAGTCTAGGGATGCTCGACGGAGGTGAAGTGCTGCTTCGTGCCTAATTTGGCAAAGAAATCTTGGAACTTTCTGTCCGTGAACTGGGTTCCATTGTCGGTCACCAGGGCCTGGGGCACCCCAAATCGCGCGAGGACGTTCCTTTTGTAGAAGCGGAGTATGTTGAAGTCTGCGATCTTAGCGAGGGCTTCGGCTTCGATCCACTTAGTAAAGTAGTCGACTGCCACAATCAGAAATTTATTTTGATAAGACCCCATTGTAAAGGGGTCGAGTATGTCCATCCCCCACCAGGAGAAGGTCCAAGACGCGGATAGAGTCTTTAACTCGTTGGGGGTGCCAGGTGCATGTCCCCGTGGCGCTGGAATCGGTCACATTTTTGGACGTGCTCTTTGGCGTCGTGCTGCATGGTCGGCAAATAGTATCTTGCTCGCAGGGCTTTTCGTGCCAATGATCTCCCTCCCAAATGTTACGCGTTGATGCCCTCGTGGATCTCTTGGAGGATTTCGGGGACTTTGCTCTCCTCGACACATTTCAGGAGGGGGATGGAAAATCCTCGTCGGTAGAGTTTGTCCTCAATCAGGATGTATGAACAAGCTCGTCATTTAGTCACGCTGGCCTCATTGCTGTCCTCGGGCAGCTCCTCTTTGGTGAGGTAATCGTACACGGGGGTCATCCAACAGTGACTGTCCCCGATGGCGTTGACGTCAGGAAGCTGTGACGGTTTCTTGATGCTGGGTCGGGCGAGTATTTCTTGCACAACATTCTCGAACGATTCCTCCCCAATGGAAAACTCGTCCTCTTTTGCCTGAAGCATACGAGCAACTATCTTCACCCTGGTCTTCAACGCCTTTACGTCCTTAGCCTCATCCTCGGCTGGAGCACCTACGGATCTTAGCTGCTCGATCAGATCCTCGACAGCTTTCTTCTCAGCAGCCAAAGTCTCATTCTCCCCCCTTAAACAGAAAGCTTCCTCGTCTGATTTCTTCCTCGCAACGTAAGCAGCATTGGCCTCCTCCTTGACCTTTTTGAATTTCTCCTCCAGAGCAGTTATCATCGCCTGGGCCCTCTTTTGCTCAAGTTCGGAGGAGATGTCACCCTCTGCATACAACGCCGCCATCTCCAAAACACGGACCACCGCGGAGGCATCTTGCGCATGCCCGCTTACCCGAACGATCCATGCCTTCCAACTTGAGAGATTTTTCCCGGGAAACCACCAGTAACGTCCCCTCGAAGTATGTCCTGTCTTGGAGGCAAGGAGGAAGCTCGAACTTACGTTTTTCGCCCGCCCGGATAAGGTCCACCAGCTCGTTGGCCCTGGTCTGCTTGTACCTTGAAGCCAAAGGCGCCGGGGACCCCTGAACGGAGGCAGGAACGGGCGAAGAGGTCCCCGTCTGTGGCGGAGGAAGAGGTACCCGCTGAGGAAATCTAGACTTTGGAGCGGCCGCACCAGGCTTGTTCCTCGCAACAACATTTTTCACCATTCTTTCGTGGGCGGAGGGCATCTCACCTACGAAAACACAACAAATATATTAGACGACGAAGAAAATATAATTCGGGCAAGTTAAAATAACTAAGAATACCGAGCAGCTTATAGGCATCCGCAGGAGTCTCGCACTCCAAAATCGCCTTTGTGTTGATGTAACGGTACTCCACCAGTTGGCTACCATCCTCCTCAAAATTTGGGGACCCCTTCTTCGTCCAGCATTCAGCAAGCCGGAAAGAATTAACATAGTTCACCAGCTTATCGTAGCCGACCAGATCCTGCCCGTCCAGCATGTTCGGCTGAGCAACATAACCGTTTGGCTCCTTAGAAAAATGGCTAGCACTCTAGTGAAAGGGGTACTTGAACTCTCTGTCCCCGGTCAGCTTCCCGTTCTCGTCGCGCATGTCATTACCATTCTCGTCAATCGACACTGCCCAGACATACGTGATGTCCTGGGCCTCTCCGACATAGGCTCTATAATGTAGAACCTCTCCTTAAATGTCCGGATTGACTCTGAGAAGGGTTTGAACAGCTTTCGGGGTTGCTTCAACGACATCCAGCCATATCTCCTCCCCGTGACCTGCCTCTGAAGATGGAAAATGGTGATGAACAAAGGCAATGCGGCTCCTACCTGCAAAAACTCACAGATCATCTCGAAGGCGAGAATGAACGCCAAC
The DNA here is from genome assembly GCA_022829125.1 of Lathyrus tuberosus. Lineage (NCBI taxonomy): Eukaryota > Viridiplantae > Streptophyta > Magnoliopsida > Fabales > Fabaceae > Lathyrus > Lathyrus tuberosus. The sequence continues at coordinate 2,648,064 of JALAZF010000626.1, read as the reverse complement.
GAGTTAGGGTACAATTGTGACGGGGCCAGGTCCAGGTGTACGAAAATAGACTGCTGGAAATCAGTGAAGGGCAGCCTCAACCCTAGCTCCTTAAAGGCATACTCATACATAGCGAATATCTCCCCAAAATCCGTACAGATCTGATCATCTTGGGAGGGGAAATGCACCTTTCATTCCCCCTTCGGTCCAACATCCATGAAAACGTCCCTAGTGAAAGTCGCGAAGATAGATTAATGCTCGGCAGGCACTGTCACCGACCAGTCCTCCGCGGTATTCTCCTCGAGCTTCTCCCCAACTTTGCTGGGGACGGTTGAAGCTTCCGTGCTACTGCTCTCCGAGGAGCTCTCCTCGGACGAATCTATTAAAATTTCTTCGTCGGGCCCTATCGCCATCACCTGAAAAGCAGAGGACAAAAGTGAATTCGACGCAAAATCAAATCCACCCTTCCACCACTAGTCAAGTGAAAGGGCGCACAAAGGGCTGAGGACGGCGTCCCCGGCCTAAGCCCTAAATTAAACAAAAATACAAGAGTCTCCCACGGGGAGGCGCTCGGGGCAAATCCCTCACACTACGAGAAGCTTCCTCGAGTCACTTCCTAGTTTTCGTTTGAAGCTTCATCGGAAACTTCAAACGTCCACTGGAAACTTCATCAGAGCACCGACGGTTACTTATGCGTTGTCATCGCAACGACGCCAGAAACCGCCCTACTCTTAGTTTTCTAAAGGGCTCCGGCGGCCACGTCAGCAGCGGAGGATGGCCCAGCCACCGTCCGCCACTAACAACCGCCAAGAAAACGCCACTATGTCTCCTAAATCTAACCTAACCGCGTGCATTCTAAAAGGAAAATGAAAAAGCTGGAAGTAAACAAGGAGTTGGATGACTTACGTGGTCGGAGAAGTTAAAGGAAAGTGCTCGAAGCTTTTATGGTGGCTGCGACGGCGGACGATGATGGCGGCGAGCTAAGTTCTCTGAAGAAGACGAAGAAGAAGAGAGAGAAACCAAAGTGTAAAATGACCAGACTCTCTCTCCTTTTATACTGCTGGGGAGCACGTGCAGAGGCACGCCCGGGTAGGTCATAATGGCTACATACTAGCCATCATTACTTAGTTACTACAGCACAGGGCTCGAGGCACACATGGCGCCCCAACGTTTCAATCCCTCCTAACCGTAGGTCTCCCCGTACGACGAACAAACCAGACGCAGTTACGAGCCTTATGAACACCAGGGCCCTCGGGCACCACGATACAACTCCCTCCGTCACCAAACGAAGACTCTGTTACAGTTCCCCAAAACAACGAGATATCCTTAAGTCATCACTCCCATGCTCGGGAGCAACGACTTGGGGGGCTCCTGTTCTGGACTAGACCAATGGCTAGGCATGGCTCAATCCCCTTCTACTCCCAGAACGGTCCAATTGCCTAAGCCCAATTCGCGAAGGGCAGAATTTACCTTTCTGCCCTCCAACTGGGCAATCTTGGTCGAATGTGCCCCAGGGATATTCGCTCCTCCCCGGAACATCTTCCCGTCACGCACAACGTCGTCAATCCCCGGACAGCCATGGGCAGGTGCCCGAAACTACGCATTTGCCCGACATAACGACTAGTTTTGGGAACCCTGTCCGACATAACGGCTAGTTTTTAGCAGTTACATATTCTTTGGGAAACAGTTATTTTGCCCCGAAAATAGGGACCGTTGGCCACACGCTGGGGGCATTATAAAAACTCCCTCATTCGAGAGGGTCAGGTATCCAATATTCATCCTAAAAACATACTTTGTACTTGACCCTTTTTCTCTGACCCTTTCTTACTTGAGCGTCGGAGTGCCTTGCAGGTACACCCCTCCTCTCCTACAAGCATCATCATTTGCCCTACATGAAGGCCACGACGATCCAGTCTGATCACCTCCGATCAGAAATCAAGGAACATGGTGCATTTAATTTAAAGTGAAATGTTGGAATAAATGTAAGTGAAGTGTCTTGAATAGTCTTGAAATGTCTAGAGATGTCTAGAATGTTTCACACACTGCTAGAATTAAATAGTATCCCAAAATAAAGAGAATACAGAGTTGATGTCCCAAAAATGCAGTAGAATCAGCAAATTTGCACTGAGTAACCGGTTACCCTATATTGAGTAACCGGTTACTCTAGGCAAAATTTGCCCAGTTTGCTCAGGAACAAGTGTTGAAGTCCCAGTTTCGATTTCCACCTCTTGTTTTGATGAATAAGCATGGAAACCAATATTTTGTGCTTGTTTTGATGATGTGATGACCTTGTGAGGATGTGATTAATCGGGCTTGAAACCTGAATATTCCTGCAACAAAATCAAAGAGAAAAAAGTGCGAGTGCGTATGCCGGCGATGCGAGTGCACATGCTTATGCAAAAGAAAAAAAAGGAGGTCAAATTTCGGGTTACGACACATACAAAGATAAACCTTTTCATACCAGTAGACTTGGACAGTCTCACCTCCTTTTGGATCTCCAGAAATCCTCAAGTTTCCTAAAAACACAGAATAAACCCTGACCATTTCATTAATCACCAACAAAGTTAAAACCTCTATAGGTTTTAAAACTCAATCTTTAAACTCTCATTCTAAATTTCCCCAGCTAGGGTCAAGTTACTCCCAGTAAAACCCTCAAAAAACTCAGAACCTCATGGTCTCTGATATTTCAACTCTTCTGTAACACTCAGCAAGAGTTGATTCCCCAATTTGGATCTGTCTCTGGATCTCAAAAATCCTCAGCAGAAGCTAGCCTCCTCTTAGGCTTAATATAAGAAATTCCCCAATCAGCCTCCTCTTAGGTTTTGTATAATGATTTTCTCTAAGCAGTTTAGCTTCAATCTTGGGCTTTGAATAAGACACAAATACAAATCTAGCTTCAATCTTGGGCTTTAAACAAGACACCAAACATCTTTTTCCTCCCATAGAATAGGAGGAACTACAATTGCTCTGATTTCCCTGTTATCATTATGGGAATACGTAGGCATAAGATTGCGAAATCTTAGCGAGCACACTAATAAAAATTTTAGGTCCAGTACCTTACCAAAAACATCGAAAAACCCAAAAACAACAAAAATACTCTCTCAACACTCCCAAAGGAGAAACTTTCCCAACCCATGACAGATAAACACCAGTAAGTAGATAACAGTAGAATTTTCTAAACGATCTATGGATAACCATATATAGGATGGGTAATTGACAACTCCCCATTGTATAACCTGACCCCGGACCTCCCAATCTCTTAGCATTTGTTAAAGAAAACATGTACGTGCAGGGTTAGTTTTAGATAGCTTCCCTTTCCTTTCCAGCTTCATAGGATAAATAAGAAATCAGAAAGTAGCACCCAAATCTAACCAATGCGGTAAGGTGGTCGCGCCACAGACAAAAATCGCACGCTACACTCATCAATACCGAGAGTGGTAGTAATAATAATTTTTGCTTTCAGACTATGCTTCATCTTTTCCTTATCCTCTTTGGTCCAAATTTATCTTACTTTATTTTCCACAACACCGCCAACAAGATGTGTGAAAACAAATGAACCATTTAATATAGAAGTTTAAATATCATAATACATCCTCTCTATAAATATTCTCATATGATCTTTCCAATATGTATACTGCTATCCATTGATGGAGTTTGTTTAGTGGATCATTTTAAGTCATTTGTACCTCCTGAGACAATTAGTCTTCTAACAACAGTTATGCTCTAATCCAACTTGTTGAACAAGTGATTCTAAAAACAAAAAGGGGGAGGGTGAATTGTGATATTTAGTTTTCAAAACCTTTTTAGAGAAACAATTAATATTAGGTTGGTTGCTTTTAAAAAGAGGATATAAACAAAGATTTAACCATGAAATAGGTAAAAGACATAAAAGAAAGAGATAGAGTTTAGAGAGATCACACCACCAAAGTATCCTGATTGAGACTTAAACCACACGACCTAGTCTAGTCTCTAAGAGTTTACTCTTGAGATTTTTAGTATCACAAACTTGAGCTTTTACACAGATTCAGTCCAACAACGTTAAACCAAGCTTTTTTTACAGGTTTAGCTTGCAATCTTCAAGTATATTACAACAACATAAGATAACTAAGCTCTTGCATACCCAAATTCAACACATTAAGGTGAAAGCACAATGCTCAGATAAAGATTTTCACTCTATCAGCACTAAGGCAATTTCTAGTGAATAAAATTGATGACAAAATGAGAATGAGTGAGACAAAAAGAGTAAATTGTTCAAAAAATTTGTGATTTGTGTGAGGAAAGTACTCCTTTATATAGGAAAATATTGAGCTAAAAAAGATAACAATTCACGGGCTTGGACAGTATCTAATCGATTAGACAAGCCATACAAGGAAACCCTAATCTACTGCGTATCTTAATTGATTAAAAGAGCTTCCTAATTGATTAAGAGCCAAATTTGCTCCTTAATCGATTAGATGAAGACTCTAATTGATTAGACAATGAGTTTAGCTTTTCTAATTTATCAACATTGCATCTTAATTGATTAAGCAGTTGTCATGATTGGTTTTTAGAAAAATTTAGATACAATATGAGGAGTTTAAAATTGTCTTGGTGAGTGTGTGCATCACCTTAGCACTGTAAGACTTACTTTTGCTTAAATTACACACAACTAATCAAATTCAACATAAAACACTAAGCACAAGATCAAATGAGTTTCCATATTTTCATTTCCTTTTGTTTAATTGATTTGATTATTGTTAGCTCCTCATAGAGGAACTTGAATACTTTGCTTTGAGCTTGCTTCTTATTTGATGATACTTGGTGTAAGTTTTTCTTATTCACTTGTCATCATCGAAATCTTTAGAAGACTTTAACCTGCACAACACATAGAACCATAATAAGTACATCAAAGAATAATTTTACTCTCTAGTGTGTTTTTCTTATCTAAAAACTTGTTTTAAATAGTGAAAAGAATCAAATATTTTGATGGAATCATTTTGTCTACCGAATAAAATTAATTTGTTTTAAAAAAAAATCTCTAAAGAAGATTATTTGACCATCCAATTAACACTACAAAGTCAACTCATTTAACTATTTGATTGAAGACTTTAAGTTAATATTTTGTGTATGTCATTCCTCTGAAGACCAAATTTATACTGTTCTGGACTGGACCAATGGCTAGAATTGGCCCAATCCGCCTCTGCTCCAGAGCGATGTTAGATGTCAATCTTGATATATTTGAGTATGAATTATTTGGCATTTTTCATGACTTTTCATGTGGAATAGGTTGATTGTAGTGTGAATTGATGTTGTTGTGCATTATTTGAAATATACTTGTGGTGCTTGTAATTTGTGTGCTAAATGTGCAGAAATAGGAGTGAAAAGATCAAAGTTTGAAGACCCAAAGAAATAGTGCAAGCTGCCAAAGAATTGAAATCAACAACAGTATTCGCTAGGCGAGTGTTGGCGAAGGTGCCAGCGAAGGTTCGCCTAGCGAACGTCAGCGAGGATGCCAGCGAGATGGTGGCAGAAAGTGTGCAAAACTTACAGTAGGAAAACTGGGTAAATTCGCTGGGCGAGTAGGCCAGCGAATGCTCGCTGATATGCTCACGGGGCGAATGTGCCAGCGAAGGGTGGCAGAAACTTTCCATTTTGAAAACACCCAAGCTTCGCTGGGGCGAAGGTTGCAGCGAATGCTCGCGAAGCGAATGTTTTGGTTCGCCTAGCGAACCCACGATAATTCTGAGGGGCGGTTTAAGTCTGAGGCACTTAAATGTGCCATATTTTTGGGCATTCGCTAGGCGAATGGTGCTGTTAGGAAAAGTGTATAAATAGAATTGTTACTTTTTGGAATGGATCTCTTTCTCATTTTACATTAGAATTAAGTTTTTACAGTATTTTGTTCAGAAAAGCTTGTATTTTCATTGGAGAAGCTGATTTTGCATCCATTCTCGATTATTCGTCGTGGATGCTCATTCATCTCCTCTCTTTACTTGTCATCCAAGCTACCATGAGAAGTGGTAGCTAATCACTCAATGTTGAGGTTAGAGGTAGTTGATTCTGTTTTTATGTATTGATGTTGATCTCTTGTATATGAACAAAGTCTTTGATCAATATAGATGATGTTGTTTTCTCTTAATGATCCATTTGTGAGTTGTTTTGCTCTAGACATAGACTTTACAACTCTTGACCTAACAATTTCATCTCTTAAAAACCAAACTCTAGACATAGATTTGGGATTTGCTATTCGCATTGTATTGATCTTAATGATCGTTGCTTAGATTGTTAGCTTGAGACATCATCTAACGGTCTAAACAACGGTACTCACGATTCCGCTTTAGACATAAACGTAGTCGGGAGGATACGCGGTTATATTGGTCGGAAACCGGGTTCATATGCTTGATTAATTGTTTATACATGAATAGGATTGATGAAACCTAACCTTAACATGCTTTTACAAAAATCTTTGTGACCTAATTAATCTTTGCTACACGTGAATGATAACAACAAGTGAAACTTTTGAAAACCTTAACTTAGAATATCACAACTATTGAACGGCAAGCATCAAATATCCGACAATCCCTGTGGAGACGATAACAAAAACCCACACTGATACTATTCCAACAAATTGGCACCGTTGCCGGGGATTGTTAGTTGATATTGCAAGCATTGCGATAGTTGAGTTATTGTAAGCTGTTACCGCTTTATCTTGAACTTGTTAATCTGTTTGTTAGTGTGCAGACTTAGTTTATGCGAGGGAAACTACCGGCGGACCAACTTCTTTTCGATCCTGAGATTGAAAGAACCGCTCGTAGAATCAATAGCCGAACTAGAAGAAGGAGGCAGCTAGCGAAATAGAGGCGAGAACAAAAGGAAAGTACATCTGCACCACCACCATTTCCACACATACTTCCAATTATGGAGGGAGATCCACCACCACCACCACCACCTGCTTCTAGGCCTTGTACAAACAGTCCGAGGCATAATGCTCAGTTCGCCCGTCATGCAAACAACGGTCGTCATGCTGAGATGAAGACCGGAATCCTCCAAATGTTATACCAAAGTCCCTTTACGGGTATGGATCATGAAGATCCTTTCACCCATTTGACAAAATTTTATGAAATCGCTGGAGCGACGGGTGCACCGGAAGCAGAAGAGGAGTCTCTGTTCAAGAGACTATTCCCGCATTCCCTCATTGGGAAGGCCAAGGAATGGTACCTTGATCAGTCAACTGCCATCATGACTGATTGGAATGCTTTGGAAGAAAATTTTTTGGAAAGATTCTTTCCACACACTCGGTTCATGGAAGCGAAGACCGCTATAGCGGTATTCACACAAGGAGCTAACGAATCTCTCAACGAAGCTTGGGAGAGGTTCAAATCAATGTTACGAAAGTGCAAAGTCCATGGTTTCGATGAATTGTCACAGATTCATATATTCAGAAATGGGCTGCAGCTAGTACACAAAACCTTGTTGGATGCCACCGCGGGTGGGTCTTTGTTAAGCAAAACTGCTGCGGAAGCCACAACTATCATTGATAAAATGGCCTTGAACGATCATCAAGGCAGTCACAATCGTGGACCTGCTCAACGAACGCCGGGTGTGTTGGAATTAGGAACAAGTGACGCTATCCTTGCACAAAACAAATTGTTATCACAACAGGTTGAGCTGTTAACAAAGCAAATGTCTAAGCTGCCTCAACAATTCAAGGAGATGCATGAATCTTCAAGTAAAAAGGTGCAAGTGTTAGTGTGTGAGTTATGCAGAGGTGACCATTTGACCGGTTATTGTCCTCCGGTTGTGGAGGAAGCAAACTATGCGGGAAATCAAGGTTACCAACCCCGTCCTCCGTATCAACAAGGCAACCAAGGTTACCAACAACGGGGTAACCAAGGTTATCAACAACCATGGAGACCACAAGAAGCCGGGCCATCAAACCGTCAACCTTACCAAAATTACACCCAACCTCCGCAAGCTCCCGTTGGAAATACAAAGATGGAAGATACTCTAACACAATTTATGCAAATATCCATGTCTAATCAAAAGAATACAAATGCTGCGATAAGGAACCTCGAAACACAAGTCGGGCAATTATCTAAACAATTGGCCGATCAACAAAAAGGTCCCTTTACGGCAACTACTCTTCCAAATCCGAAAGATTGTAAAGCGATTATTACAAGAAGTGGACGTGAGATTGACATGAATGTGGGTAAAAGAGTAATGGAGGAGGAGGTTGTGGTTGAAAAAGAACAAGTGAGTGAGGAATTAGAAGTAGAAAAGAATGTCGAGGGTGTTGTAGTTGAAAAAGAGATAGAAAAAAATGAGAGAGAAAAAAAAGAGAATGAGAGAAAAATTGATAATGAGGAAAGAGTGAAAAGAACGAAAAAAGGAAAAGAGCCGGTGAGTAATATTCCGATACAACACTTACCTTATCCGCATGCTCCTACAAGGAAAGATAGTGCAAGGCATTATACTCGGTTTATGGATATTTTTAAACAGTTACAAATAAATATCCCATTTTCCGAGGCCTTGGAACAAATGCCCAAATACGCTAAATTCATGAAGGACATCCTTACGAAGAAGAAAAGATACACAGATCAAGAAACTATTATGGTGGATGCGAGTTGAGCGCAATCATTCAACGGACTCTCCCTCGGAAAGAATGTGATCCGGGAAGAGTTACATTACCGGTTACGATTGGAAACATGTATGTGGGCAATGGGTTGATTGATTTGGGTTCTAGCATCAACTTGATACCATTATCGATTGTGAGACGCTTAGGCCATATGGAATTAAGGTCCACTCAAATGACTTTGCAACTCGCCGATAAATCCACTACCCGTCCTCACGGTGTAGCGGAAGACGTGTTGGTCAAGGTGGACAAATTTTTGTTTCCAATTGATTTTGTTGTCATTGAAATGGATGAGGATGAGGATGCACCTTTGATTCTTGGAAGGCCTTTCATGAAAACTGCCCGTATGGCAATTGACATGGACGATGGTCTCATGAAAGTGAGAGTCCAAGATGAAGAGGTTTATTTTAATCTTTATGATGCAATGAAGCACAAGAAGGATAAAGGTGATTGTTTTCGAATTGATGTAGCGGAAGAGGCAAGTTCGGGGTGACAAATCAAATTCATGTCATTGAACCGTTACAAAGAGCTTTAGATGAGTCCTTGGAAATATTCTCGGTTGAAGAAGAACAAGCTTTAGAAGAGTGTTTATTAGAACTTGAAGCTTTGGATGAAATGCAACCATGGGAATATGAAGAGGAGATTCTAAAAAAATTAGTTAATGATGATGAACCACCCAAAATTGAATTGAAAATGTTACCTTCCAACTTGAAGTATGCTTTCCTTGATGACGGAGGGAATAAACCGGTGATCATAAGTAATATTTTGTCTGAAAATGAGGAAAACCGATTAATTCAAGTGCTGAAAAAGAATCAAGATGCAATGGGATGGACATTGTCCGATCTCAAAGGCATTAGTCCGTCATATTGCATGCACCGTATTTTTATGGAGGAGGATTTTAAACCGGTTGCTCAACCTCAACGCCGCCTTAATCCAATCATGAAAGAAGTGGTTAGAAAAGAAGTGGTGAAAATGTTGGACGCCAGAATGATTTACCCTATTTCTGACAGCCCGTGGGTTAGTCCGGTGCATGTGGTGCCAAAAAAAAGTGGAATGACGGTGGTTCGAAATGACAAAAATGAGCTTATTCCAACAAAGACCGTTACCGGGTGGAGGATGTGTATCGACTACCGTAGGTTGAACAAAGCTACGAGAAAAGATCATTTTCCTTTACCTTTTATGGATCAAATGCTCGAACGTCTCTCCGGTCAAGAATTTTATTGTTTTTTGGATGGTTATTCGGGTTATAACCAAATCATTGTTAACCCGGATGATCACGAAAAAACTGCTTTTACATGTCCGTTCGGAATCTTTGCTTATAGGAGGATGCCGTTTGGATTATGTAATGCACCGGCTACTTTTCAGCGGTGTATGCAAGCTATCTTCGCAGACTTGATCGAAAAGACAATCGAGGTCTTTATGGATGATTTCTCAGTTTTTGGGCAATCGTTTGATTTGTGCTTGAAAAATCTGGATACGGTGTTGGAGCGGTGCGTGGAAACTAATCTGGTTCTTAACTGGGAAAAATGCAACTTCATGGTTAAAGAGGGAATTGTGCTTGGGCACAAAGTGTCTTCAAAAGGCCTGGAAGTTGATAAAGCTAAAGTGGACTTAATCGAGAAATTACCACCGCCGATGAATGTCAAAGGAATACGGAGCTTTCTTGGACATGCCGGGTTCTACCGGAGATTCATCAAGGACTTCGCAAAGGTCGCGAAGCCGTTGAGCAACTTGCTTGTCCAAGGTAAGGTTTTTGACTTTGACGAGTCATGTCTTTTTGCTTTTAATTTTTTGAAAAACAGTTTAACAACTTCACCGATAATCGTTGCACCAAACTGGAAAATGGATTTTGAATTAATGTGCGATGCTAGCGATTATGCGGTGGGGGCTGTTTTGGGACAAAGAAAAATGAAGGTTTTCCACGCTATACATTATGCGAGCAAGGTGCTAAATGAGGCTCAAATTAACTATGCGACAACTGAAAAAGAGTTGCTCGCCATAGTGTATGCGTTGGAGAAGTTTCGTTCTTATTTGATTGGTGTGAAAGTCATCGTTTACACTGACCATGCCGCTATAAGGTATCTGCTTACCAAACCTGATTCTAAGCAGAGGCTTATTAGGTGGATCCTTTTGTTACAGGAATTTGATCTTGAAATTCGTGACAAAAAGGGATCCGAAAATTTGGCAGCAGATCACTTATCTCGTTTGGTAAACGTTGAGGTGACCAAGAATGAATTTGAGGTAAAAGAGGAGTTCCCTGATGAAAAACTTTTTAGAGTGCAAGTTAGACCGTGGTTCGCCGACATGGCTAACCACAAAGCCACCGGATTGATACCGGTCGGTCTAACGCACCACCAAAAATGGAAATTTTTGTCTGATGCCAAGTCATTTGTATGGGATGAACCCCATTTATTTAAACTTGGTGTCGACAACCTCCTCAGAAGGTGTGTGTCAGTGGAGGAAGCCACGAGTATTCTGTGGCACTGTCATAACTCTCCTTACGGAGGACACTTTAATGGGTTGAGAACGGCCACTAAAGTCCTACAATCGGGCTTTTATTGGCCGTCCTTATTCAAAGATGCGCATGCGCATGCCCTTAGTTGTGACAGGTGCCAGAGAAGCGGCGGTATTTCACAGCGGCAAGAAATGCCATTACAAAATATGTTAGAAATCGAAGTTTTTGACTGTTGGGGGATCGACTTTGTCGGTCCATTCCCATCTTCATTTTCTAATGAATATATTTTGGTCGCTGTGGATTACGTTTCCAAGTGGGTAGAGGCGATAGCTTGCGCTAAAGCCGATGGAAAAACAGTGGTAAAATTTTTGAAGAAAAATATTTTTGCACGTTTTGGTACTCCTCGAGTGTTAATAAGTGATGGAGGATCTCACTTTTGTAACACTCAGCTTGACAAAGCTTTGGAGCAGTATGGTGTGAAGCACAAGGTTGCTACACCATATCATCCACAAGCTAACGGTCAAGCAGAGGTATCTAATCGTGAAATTAAACGGATTTTAGAGAAAACGGTCTCGGCCTCGAGAAAAGATTGGGCCAACAGATTAGATGATGCTTTGTGGGCGTATCGGACCGCTTTTAAGGCTCCGACCGGTCTCACACCGTTTAAAATGGTCTATGGTAAGAATTGTCACTTGCCGGTAGAGTTGGAGCACAAGGCGTTTTGGGCCTTAAAATTTTTGAATTTTGATCCAACTCTAGGCGGGGAAAGAAGAAAAGTGCAATTACACGAGTTGGATGAATTGCGCCTTCAGGCGTACGATTCCAATAAATTGTATAAGGATCGTGTCAAGTCTTACCATGACAAAAGAATTGTCATCAAACATTTTGAGGTCGGACAGCTGGTCTTATTGTTCAATTCTCGATTAAAATTGTTTCCCGGAAAATTACGATCTAAATGGTCCGGACCTTTTCGGATTGTAGAAATCAAGCCCTATGGAGCAATCGTAATTGAGGACACAAAGTCAAAGGAAAGTTGGACTGTTAATGGACAGAGGCTGAAAGTTTATCTTGGAGGAGATTTCGAGCGGAATCCCGCCATTGTTCCCTTCCGCGATCCGTGAGATTGCGGTGGACCGTCGAGCTTAGCCGACGTTAAACAAGCGCTGGTTGGGAGGCACCCCAACATTGTAAGTATTTCTGTTATTTCTGTTTTGAGAATGTTTAGATATCACTATGATGCTTAAAAAATTGTGGCACAGTTTGGAAAAATTTTGAAAATTCTGGTCTTGTTCGCTGGTGTTCGCCCAGCGAGCTGGGGCGAGCATTCGCTGGACTTCGCTCCGCGAACCCAGCGAGGCAGACCAACCCAAGTTCCTGCCACATCAGAAAAAAAAATGGATTGTGGGTGGGCCACCAAATTGGGCCCAAGACCCACTTTGAACTCAGAATAGAGGGGGGAAAAACCCTAGCCTCTTGACATCTTCATCATTTCCCTCCGTGTCATTCTTTTCCTTTTATTTCCTCTTGTACACTTCAACACTCATCTCCTTCTACTTTCCAATTGCCCTAATCCACCATTAACAGTGCGAAATTCAGGTTTGTTTACTCTTTACAATTTATTTCTGTAAGCATTGTTTATGTTCTTAATTGATCAATATGGGTTTTGTGAAAAATTGGTATACTCTGTCATGTTACTTTTGTCTTGCATGTTAGAAACTACATAAGCAATATGACTAGAGTAGTATTTGAAATTAGAAGATGGGAGAGGGACTGTTTGTAACTGTGTTTTTTTGAAGAATCGCGCCTTCGCTGGTTCGTTCGCCTCGCGAGTCTGCGCGAGCATTCGCCAGACTTCGCCTAGCGAGTCTGGCGCGAACAGAGGTAGATTTTTATTTTTTTTACTTGTCAATACAGAGCTCTGGCTGGTTGTTTTTAGTTGCTAATGCGTTTGTTGCCCTTGTTTGGTTTCATTGTTTGTTATGTGCAGATGGCACCAAAAATGGCGATTCACGCGGCTAAGAAGCGAAAGGCTCAAACCTCCAGACAGGTGCCCGTGCGATTTGACGAAGAACGATTCAGGGGAGCTAAGCAGGCTTCCAGGTACGAGACCCTTGAAAGAAAGACAATCCTGCCGGAGAAAAGATTCCTTCTTAGTGATCGAGGAAGTTACCGAACAATTGATGCACTTTTTGTGGCAAAGAAGTGGGATCGTCTAATGATGCCGCTGGATGGGTACAACATTGAAATTGTTCGGGAATTTTTTGCGAATACATTACCGGATGATGGTGAAAGATTCAGTTGGGCCTCTTGGGTTAGAGGTACTGTTGTGAGGTTTGATCGTAGGACGATCAACACTGTTTTGGGAGATCCTTTACCGTTGGTTGGGACTGAGATCGATGCCTATCATCGAGACTTGCATCTTCATCGTGAGATTGAGAAGATGACTCGGGATTTACTTCTTGAAGGTAAGGAAGTTGAGCGAAATTCCTCCGGGGTGCCGGTTAAGTTCAGAAGGGTGGACATGCTGCCCTTGGTTCAGGTTATTTTGTTGTTTGTGCTCACTAACATTTGTCCCAGGTCGCATCATAGTACAGTTCCTATTGCTCTGGCTCATCTTATCCACAGCATTCAGCAGAATGTCCAGATTGACGTGGCCCGCATCATTGCGGATGAAATCAGGACAGTTGTGTTAAGTGGTTCGGGAGGTATGGCGGCGCGCAAGAATGCCCCGCTTATTTTTCCATGTCTGATCATGTCCTTGTGTGCTCACGCTGGTGTTGATATGCCAGCCCGCAGGCAGGTCACTATTCCATCTGCTATTGATGATCGGTATGTGGATAAGTTCTGTAAGGCTAGAGGGATGGTTGGAGCCTCTTCTAGTGCTGGTGCAAATGATGCTGCTGAAGCTGAGGAGGGTTCTGAGCCGGCAACGCCGGCCTATTATCCATATCAGCAGGAGATCTGCAATTATAAATGGGATTGGATGGCTGCCCAGCAGCGTGCTATGACGGATATTCATGATTCCATGCAGGCTCTTCAGTTGCAGATCCGTGACCCTTCTTCTGAGCATCTTATGATGACTAGGGAGCAGTTCCTAGTGCATGCTGGTTGGCCTGAGGCCAGGCCAATATTTGGAGGGGGTGAGGACGATGCTGATGATGATGAGGCTACTTCTGTTGGAGATGAGGAGGAGGACATGGACGATGATGATGAGGAGGATTGATTTTTTTTTATGATCTTAGACTTGTGTACTTCCTTTGGTCTCCAAAGTGAAGTTTTCTTATATTATGTATTTTTCAGCTTTTACTAGTCACGTATTAATGTACTCGTACCCGTGTGGTACTTTTTGAATTATGTAGGTGTTTTATACACCAGGCACTTTATGATATAACTAGTAATAATTATGGTGTGGTAAAAAATTTTTGTTTCGCTTTACTAATAATTGTTGGTTTTTAATTATAGTAGTAAGTGTGTTTTTGTATGTGTTATTTTGATTTTTCTTCTTTAATGGTGGAACTTTGTGGAAGTAGGTTGGACTCTTGGGATTAAAGAGAAATTCCTCCAAGATGTGAGGGCTATGATAGTACCGTAAGCATTGTGTTGCGACAAGGTATATCGTTACCTTGATTCAAGAATTTTTTATGCTTTAGAATTTTGTGTCTTGGGCAAGTGTAAATGTGTTTCATGTTACAACTTCTTTTGAATACATATGTCATTTTAGGATCTGAAACTAGTAAAGTGAGAAGCCTCAAAATTGTATTATATGTCAAGGAGTGTTGATGAATGTTGTCTTTATTTTTAATTCATGCCTTATCTTGTGATCGTGTGATTTTGTGGAAGTAGGAGAAGTGATCAAGGCAATTTTTGTTAGTGAGCACAACTATGCCCAAATATTAATTTACCTGTGAGTAGTGAGCATTCGGTAGCCCCTTTTAGCCTAAACAGTTTAGAACTCAATTGAATGATGAACTTGTTTTATGTACATAATTTGCTAGTTTGGTTCATCATTGAATTTGGTGAGTTTCTAACATTTTCTTCTTGAACCTTTGTAAATTGTTTATTTTGACTTCCTTGCCCTAAAAAGCAAGGAACATTCACTTTAGGTGGAGTTGAAAATGAGTTGGGGAGAGAATAAAAAGGAAGATAGGTGCATTACTCCTAATTATGAAAAGAAAAAAAATTTCAAGCAAGCATGTCAAAAGAAGAGTGTGAATATATTGTACAAAAGAGAAAATGCTTGCTTGAACGAGAAAAAATAATAGAATCAATAAGTGTGCACGGTAGTTTGTGAAGGTGGAATGACAATTTGGTGAAATGAAGTGTGTTGTGTAAATATGTACATAGTGAATGTTCTTTTGTGTCGGCAATTTCGTTTCAAAGACCTTTAGAAATGTCCCTTTTTTGTTCACCCGACCAAGCTACAACCCTTGAAGTCCTTAGTGATCTTTTACTTCCATAATTTCTGTTATGATCATTGAGATATGATATGAATGGCTTAGTATTGCATCATTTGTCAAGTGAGTTTAATTGTCCCGTGCTTGTACGCACGTTTGCCTTCAATCCTATTTCGAAGAGGAGTGTAGAATGACATGTGTATGATAAGTTAGTTGTCTCTTGAAGCATTATTGAAATTGTTTAAGAGTCAAGTTCTTTTTCATGATTGGTTCTTGAATTGTGTAATTGATGCATTGTTGTGATCACTGTTTAGCTGAGCCATTTTCGTATCTTGGTTGGATTTAATCCTCGAGCAAATCCTCGTGAGAGGCATACTTTGCTTGAGGACAAGTAATGAGTTAGTTGGGGAGAGTTTGTTAGATGTCAATCTTGATATATTTGAGTATGAATTATTTGGCATTTTTCATGACTTTTCATGTGGAATAGGTTGATTGTAGTGTGAATTGATGTTGTTGTGCATTATTTGAAATATACTTGTGGTGCTTGTAATTTGTGTGCTAAATGTGCAGAAATAGGAGTGAAAAGATCAAAGTTTGAAGACCCAAAGAAATAGTGCAAGCTGCCAAAGAATTGAAATCAACAACAGTATTCGCTAGGCGAGTGTTGGCGAAGGTGCCAGCGAAGGTTCGCCTAGCGAACGTCAGCGAAGATGCCAGCGAGATGGTGGCAGAAAGTGTGCAAAACTTACAGTAGGAAAACTGGGTAAATTCGCTGGGCGAGTAGGCCAGCGAATGCTCGCGGGGCGAATGTGCCAGCGAAGGGTGGCAGAAACTTTCCATTTTGAAAACACCCAAGCTTCGCTGGGGCGAAGGTTGCAGCGAATGCTCGTGAAGCGAATGTTTTAGTTCGCCTAGCGAACCCACGATAATTCTGAGGGGCGGTTTAAGTCTGAGGCACTTAAATGTGCCATATTTTTGGGCATTCGCTAGGCGAATGAATGCCTTCGCTGGGCGAATGGTGCTGTTAGGAAAAGTGTATAAATAGAATTATTACTTTTTGGAATGGATCTCTTGCTCATTTTACATTAGAATTAAGTTTTTACAGTATTTTGTTCAGAAAAGCTTGTATTTTCATTGGAGAAGCTGATTTTACATCCATTCTCGATTATTCGTCGTGGATGCTCATTCATCTCCTCTCTTTACTTGTCATCCAAGCTACCATGAGAAGTGGTAGCTAATCACTCAATGTTGAGGTTAGAGGTAGTTGATTCTGTTTTTATGTATTGATGTTGATCTCTTGTATATGAACAAAGTCTTTGATCAATATAGATGATGTTGTTTTCTCTTAATGATCCATTTGTGAATTGTTTTGCTCTAGACATAGACTTTACAACTCTTGACCTAACAATTTCATCTCTTAAAAACCAAACTCTAGACATAGATTTGGGATTTGCTATTCGCATTGTATTGATCTTAATGATCGTTGCTTAGATTGTTAGCGTGAGACATCATCTAACGGTCTAAACAACGGTACTCACGATTCCGCTTTAGACATAAACGTAGTCGGGAGGATACGCGGTTATATTGGTCGGAAACCGGGTTCATATGCTTGATTAATTGTTTATACATGAATAGGATTGATGAAACCTAACCTTAACATGCTTTTACAAAAATCTTTGTGACCTAATTAATCTTTGCTACAAGTGAATGATAACAACAAGTGAAACTTTTGAAAACCTTAACTTAGAATATCACAACTATTGAACGGCAAGCATCAAATATCCGACAATCCCTGTGGAGACGATAACAAAAACCCACACTGATACTATTCCAACAAGCGACCCAAATTTCCTAAGTCCAATCCACAAAGGGGAAAAAGTGACCTTTCTGCCCCTCCAACCGGGCAAGGAATGCAACGTTCCTCCCCGGCGTTGATGCCCGTTACGTACGGCTTCCTCGCTGCCCGAACAGCAAAGGACAGGTGCCCGGAACTGCATTTATGCCCGACATAACGGCTAGTTTCGGGCACCCTGCCCGGCATAACGGCTAGTTTGAGCAGTTACCTATTCTTTGGGGAAAACGGTTATTTCGCCCCGAAAATAGGACCGTTGGCCACGCGCTGGGGGCTCTATATAAACCCTCTCGCTTGAGAGGGTCAGGTATCCAATATTCACCCTAAAAATTCATACTTTGTACTTGCCCCTTTTCTCTGACCCTTTCTTACTTAAGCGTCGGAGTGCCTTGCAGGTACACCCCCTCCTCTTCATACGACCAGCATCCCTGACGCACTTGGCGGCCTGATTCTACAGGATCTGATCCAGCCTTCACGATCAGTGGCGCCGTCTTTGGGAATCTCTGTTCTCCCATTCTTTCTTTAACCAAAGATCAAAACAACTTTCGAACATCATCACGATCATAGCCTCCCAAGATCGCACCCAGGATGCTCTTCATTCCACCATCCTCCCCGCCAACAAATCTGACGTTGACGGCCAATCATCTCTCCTCCGAGATGCCCGTTTCCTTAGGGATGGAGCCACTGCTTCTCCTTCCCCTACCCTTGCTGATCGTAACAACGATCAACCGTCTCTCGACCTCCAGCCCGTTCCCGTTCCGCCCAACGCCGACCCGGCCGTGGCAACCCTCCTGGAGGCCCTCAATAAAACCAACACCCTGATCCTGCAGCAGAACGAGAGGATCGGGGCACTGGAAGAGTCTCGTCGTCCAAGATCCCCTCCTACGTGGAGGAACCAGCGATGATCTAGAAGCCCGCAGCCACAGAGAGATATCGACCGAAGACTGCGCCAAGAGCACGATCCTCGCATAGCCCGAAAGCGCGACCAGATCTCCCCGCGTGACCAGCACGCTCATGACCACAAAAGGACTCGAAGGAACGAGGAATCTCTGATCAAGTCCAAAGGACGGGCATGCTCACCTTCTCCTCGAAGGAACCGCTCACCTTCTCCTCGAAGGAACCACTCACCTTCTCCTCGAAAGAACCGCTCAACTTCTCCGCAAAGGAACCGCCGACGCGAGCAACCCGTCCGGTCACCATCATACACCAGTTCTAGTGACGACGACGAGCCTCGCGGCCCGTTGTCCCAAGAGATCCTGGCTACCCGTCTCCCAAAAGGCTTGGAGAAGCCCCCGTCACTTGGCACGTACGACGGGACCACTGACCCAGACGAGCACATCGAAAATATCGATGCGCTCTTAGACTACCACGGCGTACGGGGCGTCATCAAGTACAGACTGTTCCCGACCATGCTCCGAAAGGGAGCAATGACATGGTATAAACAACTGCCCGAGGAGTCCATCACCTCGTGGAAACAGCTCGACAGGATGTTCTCGCGGCACTTCACAGCATCTCGCCACCACCCCAAAATTGAGGCCTCCCTCGGATCCATAATCCAGGGGAAAGACGAACCTCTCCGAGCATATATCGAGAGGTTCAACAAGGAAGCTGTCCAGGTCCCGACGACAGATAAGATGAAGAAGTTCCTGCTCGAACAAGGGGTCCGCCCGGACTCCGAGTTCGCTAAAGCCATTAGCCTCGCGCCACCGAGGAACTTAGATGCCCTCCTCCTCAAAGCCCAATCTCATATTCAGTACGAGGAGAAGATTGCGGCCAGTAACGTCCGAGCGTCTCGCCGCCAGGAGAACGCCCGGGCTTCCAAAGGAGAAGAAGCCTCGACGTCATGTCGGGGTGAACGAAGGCACGAGGACTGTCCCGCGACTCCCGTGACAGCAAAGGGCCCTCTGGGCATTTCCATGATTACACTCCCCTGATTGTTTCCAGGGAAAAGATTCTGTCTGAATGTGCCAATTCAGAGTTCAAACAAGCCGGGGTCCGTTTCCCTAAACAGCTGCCGAACAGACCAAACGTGGACAAGTCGAAATACTGTCGCTTCCACAAAAGTCACGGCCATACTACGGAGGACTGCATCCATATGAAGGATGCCATAGAGATACTGATCAGGGACGGGCACCAGAAATAGTTCGCGAAGAAGAAGGACACTCCTCGGCAGGATGCCCAGGAGTCCAAGAAGGTCGAGGAAGAGGTACCCTCCTCGGACGACGCCAACGTACAGGTCGCAATGTCCATCTCGTGGCTAGAGGACTTCTACGTCCCAGACGGGCTCAACGCCCCTGCTTATTTCGCGACCCACAGCCCGTGGGAGACTTTTCCTTCT
The DNA here is from genome assembly GCA_022829125.1 of Lathyrus tuberosus. Taxonomy (NCBI): domain Eukaryota; kingdom Viridiplantae; phylum Streptophyta; class Magnoliopsida; order Fabales; family Fabaceae; genus Lathyrus; species Lathyrus tuberosus. Next base: position 2,628,435 of record JALAZF010000626.1, on the reverse strand, counting down.
GCCATGGTCATTTCTGGCGGGGGATTCAACAAAGTCACTGTGGGTTCCGTGAAACGGAAGTTCGACCACCTGATCAACACCAGTTCCAACAAAGTGACCACGCTTGATCAGGCCCAGAAGGGCTCCGTCCCCATCTCCTTTTACAAAGAGGAACTCCTCGGCGGCTCCCCGAACTCCAGCATACCTCTGCTCGTCAGAGCCCGGATGGCGAACTTCGACGTTCGCAGAATACTTGTCGACCAAGGCAGCTCGGTCGACATCATGTACTCCCAACTGTTCTCAACACTGCAGCTGGATGAATCTCACCTTACCCCCTACGTAGGGTCCGATTTACAGGGATTCAACGGGTCTGTGACCAAGCCGTGGGGTTACGTCGAGTTGATCGTGACCTTCGGAGCAGCTGAAACGGCCAGATCCATCAAGGTGCAATTTCTGGTAATCGACTGCCCGTCACTTTACCAATGCATTTTTCGGAAGGCCAACTCTAGCCGAGTTGGTAGCAGTGTCATCGACCGTCCACCTGAAGATGAAGTATTACACTTCGAAAGGAATGGTCGCCACCCTCCACGGTGATATAGAAGCTGCCCGACGGTGTTTTGAAGCAGCTACAAAGGGGCTCAACGCCATTGCGCCCAAGCCTAAAGCGTCGAGCAAGCCAGCACTGTCGAGCAGCTCCGAGGAGGCCAAGCATCTGCCCCAGGTCGACTCTATCGACCTCGACAGTCGCTTCCCTGAGGACCAACAGGAGGAACGAGCAGCTTCAGCCGACCCATCCGCGTCATCCAGCAGCAGCTCCCATCCGATGCGCCCAATCCCGGATGGCAACTTCGAGCTAGTCCTGTTCGGCGAAGACCTCCAACAGGGAGTAAAGATCGGAGCAGACCTTCCTGACATCGCGAGGAAGCAGCTCAAAGTGTGCCTCCGAGAGAATGCCAACCTTTTCGCGTGGAGCGCCGCGGAAATGCCCGGCTTGGATCCATCCGTCGCATGTCACCAGCTGACCATTGACCCGGCCATCAAGGTCGTAGCACAATGTAGGAGGAAGCAGTCTCCGGAGAAAACGGAGGCTGCCGAAAAAGCTGTAAAGGACCTCCTCGAGGCCAAATTTATTTCGGAGGCCAAGTACACCACTTAGCTGTCCAACGTTGTATTGGTTAAAAAATCTAATGGAAAATGGCGCATGTGCATTGATTATACCGATCTCAATAAGGCATGCCCGAAGGATGCCTACCCCCTCCCCAATATTGATAAACTTGTTGATAATTCTGTTGGTTTTAAACTTTTATCGTTCATGGACGCCTACTCGGGCTACAATCAAATCCCAATGGCAATGTCCGACAAAAAATATACGGCCTTCATGACCGAATCGGGAAACTATTACTACAACGTAATGCCCTTCGGCCTAAAGAACGCCGGAGCAACGTACCAACGAATGATGAACAAAGTATTTCGGGGAGAAATAGGCGACATGCTCGAAGTATACATGGACGACATGATCGTTAAGTCCCACGAGGAAGCCGATCATACTGCCCACTTACGAAAGGTCTTCGAACAGCCCAGGAAATACAAAATGTGTTTTAACCCGGAGAAATGCATGTTCGGTGTTCGGGCAGGCAAATTCCTCGGCTTCTACTTAATGGAACGAGGAATCGAAGCCATTCCCGACAAATGTCGGGCATTCTCCGAGTTTCCTACGCCCAAGTCCAAAAAATCCATCCAGTCCCTCAACGGGATGCTCGCGTCACTATCTCGTTTCGTGGCCAAGTCCGCCCAGCACGCCCTGCCATTCTTCAAATTCCTCCGTAAAGAGGCAGCATTTGAATGGACCGAGGAGTGCGACAAGGCCTTTCTCCATATGAAATGGGCACTCTCAGAGCCGCCGGTCCTCTCTCGACCGGACAACGGTGAAACGCTATACTTATATCTGGCCATTGCGACCGAAGCAGTGAGTGCCGCTCTCATCCGCGAGACGCCTAACAGGCAGAAACCCATTTACTTCACAAGTAAAGCGTTGCAAGGACCAGAGTTAAGATACCAGTAGATAGAGAAAGTGGTATTGGTCCTCATCAACGCAGCCAGAAGATTAAGACACTACTTCCTGGCTCACACGATCGTGGTTCGAACAGATCAGCCCATAAAGCAGCTGCTCGGACGACCAGATATGGTCGGACGAATGCTCAAATGGTCGCTGGAGCTGTCCGAATTTGACATCCAATACGAAGGCCGAAAATCCCTCCAGGCCCAAGCTCTGGCCGACTTCGTCGCGGAGATGACATTCGCAGACTCCCCCGCGAGCGAAGCGTGCAAGTGGACCATCTTCGTCGACGGTGCCTCAAGCTCGGCAGGAAGTGGTGCGGGGATCATACTAGAAAGCGACGAAGGAATTATCGTCGAGGTATCACTCACACTGTCTTTTCCAACCTCCAATAACCAGGCAGAATACAAAGCCTTCCTCGCTGGGCTATGCCTTGCCGAGGACCTGGGCGCACAAGAAGTCGTCATTTGCACAGACTCACAACTCGTGGCCCTCCAGGTCCGGGGTGAATACCAAGCCAAAAACGACAACCTGGCCGAATACTTGGCCCTGGTAACGAAGAAAATGGCGAAATTCACAAAAGTGAAAGTGAAACACATTCCCCGCAAACATAACGTACGAGCAGACATGTTGTTTAAACTGGCCAGCACAAAGAAGAAAGGCGAAAACAAATCCTTCATACAGGAAGTGCTTCCTCGACCCAGCATCGAGAAGGCCTCCCTGACACTCGACGTGCAGGTGATCGGCGGCAACAACTGCTGGATGACCCCAGTCTACAACTATCTCGCCAAAGACGAACTCCCATCCGACGCAAAGGAGGCCAGCACGATCAGGCGAAGAGCCTGCTCGTATGTCCTGGTCGAAGGTAAACTATACAAGCGGGGATTCTCTATTCCACAACTTAAATGCGTCGAGGAGGAAATGGTCCCACACATCCTGCGTGAAATCCATGAGGGAATCAACGCACAACATCCCGGGGGAAGGTCCCTTGCTCGCAAGGCTCTCCGAGCAGGCTACTACTGGCCGACCATGCAAAACAACGCGAAAGAACACGTGAAGAAATGCGAAAAATACCAACGGCACGGGGACATGCACCTGGCCCCGCCTAACGAGCTCAAGGCTATGTCCTCCCCGTGGCCATTCGCCTGGTGGGGCCTAGACATCCTAGGACCTTTCGTGGTAGGATCAAGTCAGAACAAGTACCTCATAGTGGGCGTAGATTATTTCACAAAGTGGATAGAAGCAGAAGCTCTAGCCAAAATAACCGCGCTCAACATCCTCCGTTTCTACAAACGAAACATCCTTGCACGTTTCGATATTCCCCAAGCGATAGTAACGGAGAACGAGACGCAGTTCACGGACAGGAAGTTTCAGGACTTCGTCGCCCAACTAGGCACGAAACAACACTTCACATTCGTCGAACACCCTCAAACAAATGGGCAGGCTGAGGCAGCTAACCGAGTCATCCTTTGAGGCCTCAAACGAAGGCTAGACGAAACAAAGAAGGCATGGGTCGAGGAGCTACACAGCGTGCTCTGGGCATACCGTACAACTCCCCATTCAACGACCGGGGAGACACCTTTCCGTTTAGCATACGGAACCGAGGCTGTAATTCCCATCGAAGTTCACGTGCCTTCTAGGCGGACAGAGTCGCCCCTAGACGAGGAGATGAACAACGAATCTTTAAGAGAAGAGCTTGACCTCGTCGAGGAAATCAGAACCGGGGTAGCTCTCCGCGAAGCCTCACTGAAACAAAAGATCACCATCAGGCACAACGCCAAAGTGATACGACGAGAGTTCGATGTGGGAAGCCTTGTCCTAAGAAGAAACCACAAAGACTCTCGCGAAGGTAAACTAGCAGCCAATTGGGAGGGACCCTATCGCGTCCGGGCAAAAATGGAAAATGGGGCCTACTACCTAGAATATCTCTCTGGGGAAGAACTCGCTCGGCCATGGAACACTGAAAAGCTAAAACAATACTACAGCTAAATCCTCGGTCCGACTCGTCGCAACGATGAATGTCAGCCAGCGACCACTATGCACGTCTAGGTACAAGCGTCGCATACTATTAAAGCTTAGCCCCGCTCAGTAACGAGCCGGGTAATTGCTCGACAGCGGTCCTCGATCGAGCATCGCCGTCGTCAAAGTACCACGATTGGCAGAACCCCAGCTCGCGATGGGACGTTCACGCCGCGAACTCAGGCCTCAAACGCGACCTGAGCTCCGCTCCCCGCCAGGATATTCCCCAGCAGTTCGACCAGTTCCCCACACTGCCGGACACATCTATTACGAGCAATCCCCCCAGAAATAGGCACTCAAGTCAAGTACCCCCTATTACGGGCGGACAAACATTCACAGCGAGCATGCATACAACACTTAGCAAAAATAAAAGCAAGTAAAGTCATGCAAACAACAGAATAAATATGCGATAATTTAACAAGTGGCCGCAAGGACCACTTGTACATTGTTACATAAAGCGGGGGCACCAAAAATAAATTACAACGGCACACAGGCCAGACAAATTACAACAAAATAACAAATTCCTCAGACATCAGCATGCTCGGTTGACTCTGACTCGGGTCCCTGCTCCTCTGCGGGCTGATCCTCGGGGGTAACGGTAAGGAGACCTTCGGGCAAGACAACGCGACCATCATCAACACGCGCAAGGTAGTGAGTGCCCTCGGCAGAGATTTCAAGCCCAGGGTTCACCACGCGCAACTGAGCCACGACATTTCTGAAGGATTCCTCCGCAACGGCGATGCCATCGTCTTCGGCCAGTAATAGACGAGCGACCAGCTCGGATCTAGTCTTCAAATTTCTCACATCATCCGGCTCGTCAGCACCCGGGGCATTGGCCGCCCTCAGCTCCCCGATCAGCTCCTCGGCAACTTTTTTCTCCGTCGACAACCTAGAGTTCTCCCCTTTTAACCTGGCCGCTTCTTCTTCCGCCTTCTTCTGAGCCTCACCGGCACCCTTGACTTCTTCCTTGAGGGATGCCACGGAAGCACGAGCAGCGTTGAGTTCGGACTCAGTTGCAGAGTCCCCTTCAGCATAAACTGCCGCCATCTCCAGCATCCGGACCAAGGCTGAAGCGTCTTGGGCCACCAGTGCCCTCTTGCTCGGGCGGTCCATGCCTTCCAAGCGAAGAGATTCCGCCCGTGGAACAACTAAAGAGTTGCCTTCGAAGAACCTCCTATCCAGGATGCAGGGAGGAAGCTCGAACTTCCCTTTCTCCGCTACCCGAGTAAGGTCCACGACATCAGCAATCCTTGGCCTCTTTGGTCGCCTGGCCAAAGGCAGAGGAGATCCCCGGGGAGCAGGAGTCGGAGAAGTGGAGGTCCCCGCAGCAGCTTGAACGGAAGGAGGAGCACGGGTACCAGCGAACCGAGATTTCGGAGGAGCCGTTCCAGCTTTGTTCCTCGCCAGAGCATTCCTCACAACCCGATCATGAGCCTGAGGCATCTCACCTGCACAAACAAAATACGAGCATGTTAGTTACGAGGAAAGAAAATAACTCACAAAACTAAACAACTAAAGACTACCGAGCAATTTCTCAGCATCCGCAGGAGTCTTGCACTCCAACAGTGCCTTAACGTTAATAAACCGGCGCTCGACCCTCTGACTCCCATCTTCCTCGAAGATCGGGCTGCCCTTGCTAGTCCAACACTCAGCGAGATTGAAGGTGTTGACCCACTTCACCAACGCCTCGTAAGCCACGGCGTCCTGCCCGCGCAGTTTGCCTGGTTGAAAAACGTAATCACTGGGCTCTTTGCTGAAGTGATCGGGTGACCAATGAATATGGAACCTGTAAAGCCTCTGCCCGATGTACTTCCCCTCCTTGTTAAGCAACTCATTTCCGTCGTCATCAACCTCTATCTCCCAGACATATGTGATGTCCTGGGCAACCTCGAACACGGGTTCAACAACGAAGTACTGCTGCTTGAATGTCCAGACTGACTCCAAAAACGGTTTAAACAGCTTGCGAGGCTGATTCAGAGAAACCCAGCCACTCTTCTTCCCCGTCAGCTGCCTTTGTAGATGGAAAACAGCGAAGAATAGAGGGAGAGTGGCCCCCAAAGAAAGATGCTCGCACACCAATTCAAAACCTCGGATAAAGGTCAGCGAATTAGGGTGCAGTTGGGTAGGGGCTAATTTCAGATGCTCGAACACCGACCGCTGAAGATCTGTAAAAGGCAGCCTCAGTCCCAGCTCTTTGAAGGCATACTCGTACATTGTAAAGTGGTCCCCGAAGTCCGTGCAGACCCGCTCGTTCATAGTTGGGAAATGCACCTTCCATTCCCCTTCCGGTCCTACCTCCGTAAAGACGTCCGCCAAATACTTTGCGAACGTAGAAATGTGCTCGGAAGGCTCGGCCACCTCCCACTCCTCCTCGGAGAACCCTTCGGCGTCTTCCTCCATAACGTTCAACTCTTCTTCCTCCCCGGCATTGCTGGAGGAACTTGAGGTCGCCGAGCTCGAAGCCGTCGAGCTACTATTTTCCTCGGAGCCAGTTTCCTCCTCGGACGTATCTAGAATAACTTCTCTGTCTGGCCCCGTCGCCATTACGATCACCTGAAAAGCAGAGAAGACAATGAATTCAACAGCAAATCAAATCCACCATTCTACTTCTAAGTCAATTGAAAGGGCACGCAAAGGGCTGAGGACAACGTCCCCGGCCTAAGCCCTAACATCGAAAGAAAAGCTAAAGCCTCCCCGCGAGGAGATGCTCGAAACATATCATTCTCCTGCGGGGAGCCTCCCCGCACTCATGCCCAGATTCCGTTTGAAGCTCCACCAGAAACCGTAAAGCTTCACTGGAATCTGGAAACGTTCTACCGGAAAACTCATCGCTCTATCAGAAGATGAACAAGCACGGTGGTCACGCATGCACAACTACCGCAACCACGCCGTGGACCACCCTCCTCGCTGGACATACTACATACTCCGGCGAAGTGCTGGAGGCAGCAAAATGGCACAACCACCATCCACCACCAACACTCGCCAGAAATCCACCTATTTTGTCATCCAAAGCTAACCCTAACCGCATACAATCTGCCACTAACAACAAAAGGGAGTAAAACAAGTTACAGATCAAAAAACTTACTTGATTTTAGAAGAAGGTAGAAGCTGCTCGAAGCTGGTGACGGTGGTCGGAAAGCCTGAAGACGGTGACAGGCAAGAACTGAAAGAGACGAAGAGAAATCAGAAAGGAAAAGTTTCAAATGAAACGGTTTCCCCCCTTTTTATACAAAGGGGCACGTGCAACCACGCGCCCGTAGGCCATTATGACTATCCGCTAGCCATCATTGCCTATTAACTGCTACACGGAGCTCTAGGTACACGTGGCTCCCCAACGTTTCAAATTTTGTCTGACCATTAGTCTCCCCGTACACCGAGCAACAAGGTCACGACCACGAATCTCACGAACTCCTGGGGTCACGAACACTTTGAGACAACCTTCCTCGTCTACAAACAACGAATCTATGCTAGCTCCCCGGAGCAACGAGCAGTCCTTAAGTCATCACTCCCATGCTCGGGAGCAACGACTTGGGGGGCTCCTGTTCTGGACTGGACCAATGGCTAGAATTGGCCCAATCCACCTCTGCTCCAGAGCGGCCCAAATTGCCTAAGTCCAATCCACAGAGGGGCAAAAGTGACCTTTCTACCCCTCCAACCGGGCAAGGAATGCAACGTTCCTCCCCGACGTTGATGCCCGTTACGCACGGCTTCCTCGTTGCCCGAACAACAAAGGACAGGTGCCCGGAACTGCGTTTATGCCCGACATAACGGCTAGTTTCGGGCACCCTGCCCGGCATAACGACTAGTTTGGGCAGTTACCTATTCTTTGGAGGAAACAGTTATTTCGCCCTGAAAATAGGACCGTTGGCCACGCGCTGGGGGCTCTATATAAACCCTCTCGCTTGAGAGGGTCAGGTATTCAATATTCACCCTAAAAATTCATACTTTGTACTTGCCCCTTTTCTCTGACCCTTTCTTACTTGAGCGTCGGAGTGCCTTGCAGGTACACCCCCTCCTCTCCATACGACCAGCATCCCTGACGCACTTGGCGGCCTGATTCTACAGGATCTGATCCAGCCTTCACGATCATATATGTTCTGATATTTTTCCTCTCAAAGATTTTTTTTTAAATTAATAATTAGGCATGGTAACAAGACGGGTTAAAGACTTTAAGTTAATATTTTGTGTATGTCATTCCTCTGAAGACCAGATTTATATGTTATGATATTTTTCCTCTCAAAGATTTTTTTTAAATTAATAATTAGGCATGGTAACAAGACGGGTTGGAGACGGTTTTTACCTTTCATAAACCCAAACCTCCACCCCAATCCCCATCAGAGATGAAGAAATAAAACTCAAATTCGTCCTAAATGGGTTCGAATATCCCTCTGCCACCATCTATTTAATAAAATCAAATTACATTACAAATAATAAAAATAAAAAATCTCAAAAAATTGCATACGTACATTTCAAATATTTTAAATAATAAATACAAATTAAAATATCAAAACACTTACCACATATTTAGTATTATAAATTAACAAAACTAAAATAATAATGTATATAATAAAATAAACGGGCGGGTTCGAAGATGAGTTTGAGGTGAGTACTAGTGTCCCTATTACTCGACTCGTTACCATATTTTATAAATCGGAGAAAAACCAAACTCGAACTCAAACTCAAACAAAACAAATTTTCCCTCATTAAATTCGAGGAGAGTTCAGGTGAATCTATATATGAGTTATGTTCCCGTACATATTAACAATATTCAATTGTTTACATTATATGTGAACGACTAAAATCTCAAAAACTACACCTTACAACGATATAATATAAGTTCCACAACAACTCAAATATACAAAAATATAACATACAATGATATAATTCAGACTCTATATATTTTGCTCAAGATGTGTAAATGATTTTTCTAGTTTCGTAAGTGATTTTTATAATATTGAAGAAAAAAAAAAAAGAAAAATTGGATGGTGAAAATACTTTAAAATGACTCAAACTATGAAAGATATTTGTCGTACCTCAAAAAATGAGAACGACCTCGCGAAGCGCAATCGCACGCCCGCGGGATGGACTTAACAGAGTCGCCACCGATCTTTATTTATGCCCAAATAGGGAAAGGGAAAATATCGAATAAAACCCCTAAAAAGAAAGGATAAGAATATGGTCATCGCAACCATTGTCTGAGTTCGGGAGTCGGTTACGCAAGGGGAAGGTATTAACACCCCTCACGTCCGTTGTACTCAACGGAAACCATTTAGTTAAGGTTAAATGTATGTTAGCTTAAGGTTTGTATCTAATCTTCTACTTAATGGGAAAAGAAGGTAAATGATTATTGTTAAAGGAGAAAGAACCTAAAGAGGTTTTATTACTAGGGTGCTCGCCAAGACTTCGGAGTCTCGTGCCTACGTATCCTTATGAGGATGGAATCAGAGCAATCGTAGTTCACCTAACTAAGGTGAGGAACCATTGACTATGGTCAAAGTTCCAAGGGGAATGAGTATTCATGATCATGATACTCACATAGAGTTAAAGAACTCTCTAATTCTAAGTTGTGATGGGGTTGAATGGCTATGGTCTAAAGGGAAAATTGGGTATCTTATGAATTTGAGGTCAAGGGTTGAAGATGTTTTGGTCTCTTGATGAAAATCAAGATTCGTCCATAAAAATGGAGTTTTGAGTATGATTGGATGTATTTTAAGAATGATGATCATCAAATGATCAAAGAGTTTATGCTAGAGTGTTAAACTCTAACACTTTCTATCATTCAAGATTAGTTTGAGAAAATTGTTTGTTGGACAACGAACATTGATAAAGATCAATGGTTCAAAGAGTCGTGCTAGAGTGCTATACTCTAACATCTCTTAATCCAAATTGTTATTAAGTGTTTTAAGGATGAAAGAGAGAAATGATTGGCTACCTCAATGTGCAAGACTTGAGACCAATCTTTCAAAGGGTTATGCTAGAATGCTAGATTCTAACAATCCTTTTCTTTCAAGGTTATTTCGAAAAAAAGATTTGATGTACTTTGAAGTATTGATACCCTTAAAGAAAGATGGATTATTGAAATGACGATTGACAAAGGTAAGAGGTGGCAAAAGGTGGAAGGTAAAACAGAAAGAGGTGAAAGGTGGCTCGCCAAGAATTAGGATTCTTGTGCCTACGTATTCTCATTAATGAACGAGAAATCAGAGCGTCTGTAGTTCTGAGTACTACGGGTTGTTGGTTGAGATATTTAAGTGAATGGTGAACATTTGATCAAATGCTCAAAGAGTTATGTTAGAGTGCTAGACTCTAACGGCTCTTATGCGTTCAAGTTATTGATGAAAAATATTTAATGGACAATGAACACTTGATGAAAAATCAATTATTCGAAGAGTTGTGTCAAGATGCTAGATCTCAACGGCCCTTATTTGTCCAATTTGATAATGAAAATTATTTAACGGACTATGAACGCTTGATGAAAACCAATTGTTCAAAGAGTTGTGCCAAGATGCTAGATCTTGACGGCTCTTATTCGTCCGAATTAAAATTAAATGTTTTTGAGGAGCGAAAGAATGAATAATGGCTACCCTAAAGTGCGAGACTTGAGACCATCATTAGAGGGTTATGCTAGAATGCTAGATTCCAACAGTCCTCTTCTTTCGTGTTTTGTTTAGCAAAAGTTTGAAAATGAATTGATTTTGAAAATGGTTTTGATTAAGTACGAAAATTGATTTCATATTGATAAAGTGTTTGGCTTTGGGCCTATTTCAACTTATCTGGTAAGTAAGTTGTGTTGGAAATTAAAGATCACCCAATATCATAATCTAAGTGTCTTAGAATCTCACACAATTAACTCACAATCAAATAATTAAAATATCTTTATTTTTTTATTTTTTATTTATTTGAAAAAAGTAACCATTTTTGTTTGTGCTAAAAGACAGAAAACTCATTATTTAAGTAGGATCATAGAAACAAAAGTTAGGCATATGAATCAAAACAAAATTAATGGGCAAATCACTACATGATAATCTTAGATTCCATGCATCAAATGATAACTAACGTGAACCTAAAGATCCATCATGATTTAATAATCAATGTAATGTAATGCAGCATACTAAAATAAATGATGAGTTAATGTTGGTTTAACTTACCCAAATTCTATAATAATATGTCCCTATAGTTTCGAACAAAAGGAAAAAATGTAGCAACCTAAATTGACTCTTTCGCTCTCCATGATTTATGAAAAACTCATCTCTCTTACTGAAACACACTTCCATTTTCTCTTGAAAAAAACAAAATATATAAGACCTTGAAATTTATCTCAATAACAGCTAATCACAATCTTTAACGAGTAGCTTATACCAAGTAACTATCATTGAACAAGTAATAATTATTCTTCCTAATCAAAAATCAATCCAAGTAACATACAAAGGATATTAGAGCAAGAACATCACCATATGAACAACAATATCATGAATCCAAGGTTAATATTACAAATGGCAGCAACAACAGTATTATCTCGAAAACAAAGTTACGACTCAAACAGAGAAATTAACACAGGATGTTGAATACACAAAAGGAAGATTCGAAGTTATAATGTTATCAACAGCAACATCCACAAAATTTCATTACTCAGAATCATGATCAAAGTGCAAGTAGCAACAAAACGCAATGTAACAGAAATCTTTCGAAATGACTACACAGAGCCAACATAACAGAACAACAAGGATTCGAAACCATGGTTACGCAACACAATTGAAATCAACTCGAATTACCTACATAATGCGAACATAAATTAAAACAAGCAACTAATTCTATATAACATCTACATGATTGAACTATGGAAAATCAGCACACCAGAAAATGACAACAATTAGATTCATTTGAAAGAGACTCGAAATCATTACCGATAAGTGCGTCTCCACTGCTTTCGAGTTAATGCTGCGTTTGCTATAAGAGTTCAAAGATGCAGCACGACGTTACCGAAACCTACGCACAAGTTTATCTACTTTTACAACCGAACCTTCGAACCGAAATGATACCACCATCTTGAGCCATGTCGGTATTATTGAATGGTGGGAGCTGCTGCCGAGCTTGTTGATGTTGTGTTCGGGACGTCACCGAGTTGTTGTAGCTATCGCGGAGCTTGAAGATGGAGATGAAAGTTCAGAGTGGTTGCATTTTTGTGTGATGTTGTGGTTACAAAAAACGTGATATCTTTGTTGTGAATCTTGCACATTCGAAATTATGTTTTTTTTGTTGTCGGTTATGGTGAGAAGCTGAAGATGTGAAAATGGAAGAGAGGGATTTGAGCTGTGGTTTTTGAAAGGGGTCCAAGAGGATTAGGTCCAGCGGGACCGAAAACAGAATGGGAGCACCGGTTCTTTGAAGAAGAATTGATGATGATGATGGTTCACTGAAACTTGAAGATAAAATATGATGATGAATAGTAAAAAACCACCACCTCCTTTTTGAACTTTCTTTTCTTGTTATATGGGGTTCGTTCGCAGCAGGGTGTGAGTTGAAAGGAGGGTTCTTTTTATTTAATTTTTAAATCTTTCTATTTTTTTATTGGTTAATATGAAAAGTTGAGGATTGAGATCCATGTGCTTATTGTGAATTAATTGTGAGTTGTTGATTAAATTGATCCAATGGCTCCAATCAAAACAAACAAACACAACTTGCTCTTGAATAAAAAAAATGAAGTTTTAATTCAATAAAATGAGAATAAATTCAAATATTTTAAAATCGAGCAAATAAAAACCAACCGAAAATTTAAATAATTCTATTTATTTATTTTGAAAATTTTTGACAAAAAAAAAGGAAAATAAACAGAATAAAATTCGAGTGTAAAAGTGCTTGAAAAACTAAAATGAATACACCAAAATGATAAGTGCGAAATAAACGATTCGAAAAAATACAACGTTTTAGTCAAATTTCGAAATAAACCGGGATCGACTTTTAGTTTGACTGATTCATCTGTAAATCCAAAAGTTCATTCCAGCTGATAAATTGAGATATTATGCAATATGGTTGACCTAGCATAATATGCAAGAGATCAATGAATCTAAGGGTAAAATTTGGGGTATGACAATATTAAATACTCTTATTGTTAAAAAAGAATAGATATAATGAAATAATAACTAGTTACTCGAGTTTAATTAGTGGTCCAGACTATTAGATAACTCTCCTTAGAATTAGATTACTTGGTCAACCTTTAATCCTTTGATTCTAGGAAGTTAGTTTAGCTATAGCCTCTTTAATATTTTATATAAATACACTTTCAGTTGTACCTATTTTTACAATTCATTATCAATAATAATGTGGTTTATTTCACGTGAGATTTGGTTCCTAATATGGTATCAGGCTGATATTAATTTTCCTTCTTCCTCAAGCATGATTTTCCTTTCTCTTTCTTTCTGACACGTCCTTCTTGCTCAACATTTGTCTGCGTCTCCTCCCTCCACACTGCCAGATTTCCTTTCAATGTGGCTCTCTTTCATTGGTTTCCTCAGATTCCTCATCATTTCTTCCTTCTTACAAATAACAAATTTCTTTCTTTCTTTCTTCATTTTTCATTTTCCTTCTCTCTCCCCACATTCTCACACTATCATCTTCCCCGAACCCAATTCCCATCATCAAAAGCCATTTCCATTCATACCCAGAAACCAATTCCCTTTAACATCCTTCATCTTTTTTTCCCATTAATATATCACCAAAGAAACCCTATTTTTCTCTCTCCGAAATTTCTTCCACAAAATCATCATTCTCCAAGAACACCAACATCATAGTTTGTGGTATTTAGATCCAACTCTAGTGTCGACAAGGGTAAATTCATGGTTCGACAAGATTTGTGCATGCTGTAGTCGAAGTCTATTCATGCATGTTGTCGAAATATGTTAGCTTTGTGTTTAATTTAGCATGTCGAATTTGACCTTGCTTGTAAGCCCAATTGTTAAGTTAGCTTGTAGCCTAAGTTAGCTTAGTAGTGTATAAATATACTAGTTCTCTCAGGTTATTGAGAGAGGTTAATTGATGTTATTCACTTGTAATATTTGAACTCTTATTGAAAAAATGAATAGTAAAACAATTTTACCCAATTCTTCTTTGTCTTCTTCCTTATTCTTTCTCCTTTGTAAAACCTAATAGGGTTTCTTATGTTTGTTCAAGAAACTCTATCTTTATCTCATAACTTTATTTTCTGTGGAGGAGAAGATACCATCAACAAAGTATGAGATTGAAAAATTCATCGGTGTGAATGATTTCGGTTTGTGGCGCTTGAAGATTGAAGCCCTATTGGTTCGACAAGGTTTGTTAGAAGCGTTGAAATGATCGGAGAAGATGGATGTTGACCTAACAGAGAAGGAGAAGACAACGATTTTGGAAAAATTCCACAGTGTCATTGTATTGAGCCTTGGTGATAAGGTTCTTCGGAAGGTTTCAAAGGAGAAAACTGCAGCTGGTGTGTGGATGAAACTTGAAGGTTTATACATGAAGAAATCGTGGGTTAATTGTCTCTACCTAAAACAAGCTTTGTATTTATTCAGGATGAGTGAAGATAAGGCCTTGACTGAGCAGTTTGATATGTTCAACAAGCTGATTCTTGATTTTGAGAATATTGATGTTAAGATTGATGGTGAAGATCAGACATTGTTGTTGTTGTGCTCTTTACCTAAGTCTCATGCTCACTTCAAAGAAACTCTCTTGTATGGAAGAGAGTCGTTGACCTTTGAAGATGTTTATTTTGCCTTGTACTATAAGGGTTTAAACGAACGAAAGGAGCAAAAGCAATCAACAGTTGGTGAAGGTATCCTAATGGTAATAAAGGGGTTGAAGAAAGTCTTGAGAGGTGTGAAGAAACAAGGCTTGTATACCCTTGAGGCTGAGGTTGTAAGTGGTTCAGCAGATGTGTCATCCACAAAATCTGTGTCGAAGAATAAAATATGTCGAAATAAAATCTATTGTATGGTGACAAGGTCGAAAAATTGGAGTTTTATGAACCTTGTGTATTTGGTAGATCATGTAGAATAAAGTTTAACAAAGGTAAACAAAGAATACATGGATCTCTTGATTATAGTCATGCTGATCTTTGGGGACCTGCAAGGATTCCTTCCCACTCGGGTGCAAAGTATTTTCTATCCATAGTTGATGATTTCTCCAGAAAGTTATGGGTATTCATCCAGAAGACTAAGGATGAAACTTTTGAAAAATTCAAAAGTTGAAAGACACTGGTCAAAAACCAAACTGGCAGGAAGGTCAAGAGGTTGAGAACCGACAATGGTTTTGAATTTTGCAATGAGGCTTTCAATAACTATTGTGTTGTGTCTGGTATTGCAAGGCACATAACTACTACAGGAACTCCCCAAAAAAATGGTTTAGCTGAAAGGTTAAATCGAACCATTTTGGAATGAGTAAGGTGCATGTTAGTTAGTGTAGGATTGAAGAAGGTGTTTTGGGCTGAGGCAGTCATGACTGCACCCTACCTAATAAATAGGAGTCCCTCGACAGCTTTGGGGATGAAGACACCTAAAAATTCTGATCGAAACATTCACCAAATCTCGATAGACTTAGAGTATTTGTATGCTTACCCTATGCTCACATTATGCATGATAAGGTCGAACCTAGAGCTCTGAAATGTATGTTCCTTGGATACCCTGGAAGAGTTAAAGCTTATAGGTTGTGGTGCCTAGAGCCAGGTCAAAGAAGGTGTATCATAACTCGAGATGTAGTTTTCAATGAAGTTGAGATGGCTTTCAAAAAAACTGATGACATTGGTCAAAGTTTGAAGCACTCTGAAGAAGAGTTGGAACATGAATATATTCCTGTTGAGGTGGAGCATAGTTATGTTGAATTGCATAACCTAGATTAAGTCGAAGAATAAGCAAAAGTTGATGTCAAAGATGAAGAGTGTGATAATGGCTACCTGCTGGAAAGATACAGGTCGAGAAGAGTCATCAAGCTAGCTCAGAGACTTGGTCATGCAGATCTCATAGAATTCTCCTTAGTCTTTACAAGTGAGGTTCTGGACGAAGAACCTAGAGACTATAAGGGAGTTATGAGGAGTCAAAATAAGACTGAATGAATGAAAGCCATAGATGATGAGATGGAATCTCTTCATGATAATAACACTTGGGAGATGATCGAGAAACCTGCAGGGTCCCGGTTAGTTAAATGTAAGTGGAATTTTAAGGTTATGGAAGGAAATGAAGGAGTGATGTCGAAGTGTTTTAAGGCAAGGTTGGTTGCGAGTGGGTTTACTAAAAAAAGAAGAGAAGGTGTCAACTTCAATGATGTTTTCTTACCTCTTGTAAATCATAGATCCATTAGAAGTTGTTAGCCATGGTGGAAAAGTTCGACCTAGAACTTGAACAAATGGATGTGAAGACAACCTTCTTGTATGGTGATCTATATGAAACAATCCTGATGAGGATACCTGAAAGGTATGCAGAAAAAGGAAATGAAGATTATGTGTGCAAGCTGAATAGGTATTTGTATGGCCTGAAATAATCTCCTCGACAATGGAATAGGAGATTCAATAAGTTCATGGCACACATAGGTTTCACTAGGAGCAAATTTGACCACTGTGTTTACTTTAGATTTAGATTTGAAAATTCACTTGTTATTTTGTTTCTTTATGTGGATGACATCCTCATAGCAAGCAACAATGTCGAAGATATTATGAAGGTGAAGGTTAAGCACGATAAGGAGTTTGACATGAAGGATTTGGGATCTACCTCTAGAATTCTTGGGATTGACATCTGTAGAGATAAAAAGCAATCTAGATTGTGCTTATCTCAAAAGACATACCTGAAGAAGATTATCTACAAGTTTGGTATGTTGAATTCAAATCCTGTTCTAACACCGACTAATTCTCAGTACAAGCTGAGTACGACTCAAAGTCCTAGTACTGAAGTTGAAAGAGCCTATATGAATAACATTTCATATGCTAGCATAATAGGTTCTTTGATGTATGTTATGGTCTGTACGAGGCTAAACATAGCGTACGGAGTGAGTCTTGTAAGCAGTTATATGGCCAACCCAGGGAAGACGCACTGGCAATCATTAAAGTGGATTCTTAGGTACATCAATGGGTTTCTGAGCACAGTCCTGGTTTTTGTGGAGCCTATGGTGATGATAAAAAAGTTGAAATTGAAGGATTTGTCGACTCTGATTATGCAAATTGCATTGATTCCAGAATCTATTTCTAGATATCAGTTCATTATGTTTGACACGATAATCAGTTGGAAAACAACTTTTCAAAAGGTTGTTGCCTTATCAACCACTTAAGAGGAGTATATTGCCCTCACTGAAGCTGTGAAAGAAGAATTGTGGCATGAAGGTTTTTCTAAGGAGCTAAAACTTCAAGGTCGAGTTATCACTATTAAATGTAATAGTCAAAGTGCAATACACCGATCGAAGAATTCAATCTATCATGAGCGAACTAAGCACATTGATGTGAGGATGCACTTCTTCAGAGAGATAGTCAAGCATGGGCAGGTCCAAGTGCTGAAGGTTTCGACTGATGACAATGTTGTTGATATGATCACCAAGACATTCCCAAGTTGCAAGTTTTTCCCCTGTATGCAATTGATAAAGCCGCATGATGAAAGCTAGTTTGTTCCCTTGTTAGTATAGAGTTTATTGCAAGGTGGAGATTTTCGGTATTTGGATCAAACTTTAGTGTTGACAAGGGTGGCTTCATGGTTCTACAGGATTTGTGCATGTTGTAGTCGAAGTTTGTTCAAGCATGTTGTCAAAATATGTTAGCTTTGTGTTTAAGTTAGCATGTTGAATTGGGCATTGCTTGTAAGCCCAATTGTTAAGTTAGCTTGTAGCCTAAGTTATCTTAGTAGTTTATAAATAGACTAGTTCTCTTAGGTTGTTGAGAGAGGTTAATTATTGTTATTCACTTGTAATCTTTGAACCCTTATTGAGAAAGTGAAAAGTAAAACAATTTTGCCCATTTCTTCTTTTTCTTCTTCTTCATATTTTTCTTCTTCTTTCCCCTTCTTTCTCATTTGTAAAACCTAATAGGGTTTATTGTGTTTGTTCAATAAACTCTATCTTTATCTCATAACTTTGTTTTGTTATTAACAAAATTGTTTTACAACACAGTCGACATCAATCTCCTATTCTTCATCATTATTTTTGACAACCCTATTTCTTACTTCAATGGTCGATCACAACTTCTCCGATTTCGCGACAAATGCCTCAAATACCTACTATCTTCACCCAAACGAGAATTTATCCCTCACACTTTTCACTCATATCCTTGACCATGCCAATTACAACTCATGGTCAAGAGCCATGAAAGTAGCGTTGATCTCTAAAAACAAGCTCTGATTTATAGATGGAACCTTCACACAACCCGACGCCGACAATATTTTATATGATCCTTGTTTCAGATGTAACAACATGGTTCTCGCATGGCTTCAAAAATCCATTTTTGAAAACATTGCTCGGTCTGTCTTGTGGATCGATAATGCCTCTGTTGTGTTGAAGAGTTTAGAGATTAGGTTTTCTCAGGGTGATATCTTTAAAATCTCTAATCTCCAAGATGATCCCACTACTTTACTTCAAGGAACTCTCGATGTATCAACTTACTTCACCAAACTCACCTTTCTCTGGGAACAAATAGATTTTTTCCGACCTACTAAAGATTGCGCTTGTGCAATTCCCTGCTTTTGCGGTGGTGCCCCTGACTTTCGTCGTTACAAGGATTAAGATCGGGTAATCAAGTTTCTCAAGGGCCTTAATGATCCATTCTCCACTCCTTTTAATTAAACCTCTTCCCTACCTTGACAAGACGTTTTCCATGGTCCTAGGTCAGGAAAGGTGTTCTCTCATTCCCCTTGCTGAGTCTCCTGAAATTCCAGCTATGGCGATGCCTTTTCAATCCTCCAATAATTTTGGGGGAGCTTGCGGTAATGGCTCTTTTGCCTCCCGTGGTCATGGTCATTTTTTCTTTGGCCGTGGCTCTTCCTCCCAGCGTGCATGCACGCACCGATCGTACTAATCACACCATCGACACTTGCTTCATAAAACATGGTTACCTACTGGGTTACAACTACAAGAGTGAGAAGCTTTCAAACAACAATGCTGCAACTTCTCCTCCACTCAATACTCCAGATGACACTGCTCAAAATTCTCAGTACTCCATTGCCACTATTCAGAATCAGTATTTCTAGATCCTTCAAATGCTTCACTAATAACAATCATCTGCTTCCGCTTAAGCTTCCTCTGATGACACTTCTTTTCCAAATATCAACTCATTTTCTCCTTCTATGGATGGTAAACCACTTGTATATTGGTTAATAGATACAGGTGTTAATAATCACATAAATTCCAATTTACATAATTTTCATTTGCATTGATTTGTTCCATCTATTAACATGAAACTTCTTGATGGCACAATAGTCCAAACTAATATTGTTGGAACTGTGCATCTTTCTTACTCCTTAATTTTATCCAATGTTTGTTATATCCCCACTTTTCATGTTATTCTGATCTCTGCTACAAAATTAATAGACTCTTCTGCTTGTACTCTTACTTTTACTAATAAAGAATGTTTAATTTTGCAAAAAAATTATACGAAAAATGATTGGCTTAACTGAATGTTTTAGATACCTCTTTGTTCTTTAAGCTCAGGACATCCCTTCTCCTTCCCTATCTTCCTTTACTTGTAATAGTGTTTCTAGTAATAACTCTGATATATGGCATATAAGACTAGGCCACCCCTCTCCCCATATTCGTCAAACTTTGGCTTTATAGTGCCCTAGTATTACTTACTCATTGAATAAAATTGTACCTTGTCACTTTTGTCACCTATCTAAACAAAAACATTTGCCTTATAATGTTAGTATAACTACTTCTTCTAAACCTTTTGAACTTCTTCATGCTGGCATTTAGGGTCCTTACTTTACTGCTTCTATTACTAACCACCGTTATTTTCTCCCCTCAAAACCTTCTCCTACCCCATATAATCCATCGGTAAAATTCATTGTTCTGACTCCCCTTTATACCATGATTCTACTCAATATAGGAGGTTAATAGGGTAATTAATTTATTTAACCACTATGTATCCTGATATTTCATTTGTTGCTTACCAACTAAGTCAGTTTGTTTCCAAACCGACTGAAAATCATTACAAGGCAATAATGCGAATTATGCAGTATTTGAAATCTAATCCTGCGTATGACCTATTTTATCATGCAAATTTCGAGTTGGTACTTTCTGGTTTTGCACATAGTGATGGGGCAACTTTCCCCATTGCGCGAAGATCAACCACAAGTTTTGCCGTTTTCTAGGGAAATCACTCATTTCCTTGAAATCAAAGAAGCAGAAAACGATATCCCGCTCCAGCTCTGTAGCCTAATACTGAGCACTCGTCGCTTTAACTTGTGAAGTTCAATGGTTACAATACCTCTTCAAAGATCTCCACATCAATTTCAACAAACCAACCTCCATATATTGCGACAATAGCTCTGTTGTCTACCTCGCTCGCAATCCTACCTTCCACGAACAATCGAAGCATATTGAAAACGACTGTCACATCATCAGAGAGAAACTGAAACATGGTCTTATAAAGTTGTTTCCTATTCCATCATCTGCACAGATAGTTGATTTCTTAACCAAACTCCTTGTTGCTCCTATTTTTTCACATTTTCTCGTCAAGTTGGACATCTTTTCCATACATAGTCCTGCTTGTGAGGGTATTAGATAACCCTCTTTAAAATTAGATTACTTGATCAACCGTTAATTCTTTGACTCTAGGAAGTTAGTTTAACTCTAGTCTCTTTAATATTTTATATAAATACAATTTCAATTGTACTTATTTTTCCAATTCATTATCAATAATAATGCGATTTATTTCACATGAGATTTGGTTTCCAACACATACTAGTATTAAATTTTTTGATAGAAAATTTATCGTCTATTCTTTCTATCTCAGATTATAAATTATTTTGTAAAAAAATTTACCTCAAATTATAAATTATTTTATAATTTCAATATAATATTATTAATATATTTTTAATACACTCTCTAGCATTTATTATTATTTTTTTAAATTCTTTAAATTTCTATTTCATACATAATAAATATAATAAATAAAAAGTAAAATTATAAAATCAAACATAATTTTTTTCTTCTTCTTATAATTTTAATTAATTAATCTATACAATTGTGCGAACTTCTAAATCTAAATTACATTAAAATAAAATAAAATAATTATCGGTGTTATTATTAAAAAAAAACATAAAAACGAATAAAAAGAGGCATAGGTGTGGGGGAAAATGGAACGCGTTAGTATAAGCTATGGTGTAATGCGAAAAGCCATCAATCCCTAAAAGCAAGGCAAAGTGGATAACTCTCTCCTCTCATATTCATCCACGAACTCCCTCAATTACCGAAACACAATTAAATAAATAGAAAACTGCCACGTGTCTACTCAATAGCTTTTGGACACTAAGAACAGAATAGAAGGCGTATTCTAGATTCTACACTAGAGAGAGAAAAAAACTAGTATGAAAATTGTTGTTGTTTTTTGATCGAAAAAACAAACTAGTACACTGTTTTGGTTTGACAATAATCTGGGAGAGAGTACGAGGAGATATGTACATAAGTGGCGGTTCTTCTTCCATGGGAAGGTCTTTCAAGGAATCTCTAAAAATTCTTGAAGCTGATATTCATCATGCCAATACCTTGTAAGTTTTTTTTTTTCTTTCAATTCTCATACCCTTTTGAAAAAATCAATTTTTATTTAGTTTTGGTTTAAAGGGTATTCATCCTTTGTTTAAAGTTTTTATTTTTAGTTTTGGATCATCATGATTTTGAGTTTGAGTATTTTTTCTTTGGAATTATTTTCTGGGGTTTTACATTTGTACTATGATTGTCCGTTCTATTACTGTACAGAACAATCCAATGGTCTGACACGACACCGCCACTTGTGTTTACATTTAACTTAATTATTTTACAAATTATTACTGGTGTTGATGTATGAGTGGATCAGTGTTGGTGACGTGTCTGGTGTCTGTGTGTTTGTGTCCATGCTTTATAGCCAGCAAATAATGCATGAGGCTTTTGAGTATGGAAGTTATAACTTCATGTTATTGGGTGTGTAGAGCATCCGATTTTCCTAGGGAATATGATGGCGCGTGTCTTCAGATGAGAATGTCATACAGTCCAGCAGCACACTTGTTTCTTTTTCTGGTACAATGGACAGATTGCAATCTTGCCGGAGCCCTTGGATTATTAAGAATCCTAATTTACAAGGTTAAGTGTTTTGCTTTTTTTGTGTTTGTTTTGAATAGAGAAATTTGAGGTCTGTTTGAACCGGCTTATTTGAGTTTATCTACCGACATCAACACAACACTTGTTAGATTGTTTGGCAGAGTTTATAAATACGGCTTATGAAACTAGTTTATTGCCTATACATGGAAAGAATTTGAATTTTGTTGATCTTTTGTTATAAAGATAGCGTAGACATAAGCACTTATTATGCTATAAGCACTCAATTAAGTTGTTTATCCAAACAGGAGTCTAAGGTGACAACTTTTGTTCATGCTGCAGGTGTATGTGGATGGGACAACTAGTATGTCAACCCATGAGAGAAAAGCAAGTATTAGGGAATTCTACGGTATATCTTCCTTTTTTTTTCCAAGTAATAATGAATTTTTTTTGAAAACCTGATATCTGGCCTTGCGGCCAACTAATCCATGGGACAATCCCACCTTCCACTAGCAGAGGTCCATTTAAAGTTAAAGTGGTCCAACACAAAGATTGATAGCGCTAACAGGATTTGAACTTGAGACATGAGAGGTTAAGTATAATGGATTAGTTTGTATTTTAGTGGATTGCTGATGTATTGAAATTCTATGTTGATCAGCGATCATATATCCGTCTTTAATACAACTTGAAAAAGGTGTCACTGATGCGGAAGATAAAAAACAGAAGGTTGTATGTATGGAGAGGTATCGTAGAAGAGATGATGAGGAGCACAAACAATTGTCAGACATTGACCTTGAAAGAGAAGAAGAATGTGGAATATGCATGGAGATGAATAGTAAGATTGTATTGCCCAACTGCAACCATGCCATGTGCCTCAAGTGTTACCATGAATGGTACTATCTTTCTTCCCTTCTATCGCACACGCTTCTTAATTTATGATCATGGCCTGTTGGTTTTAAGAAGTATAAAGTTGTGGCTTTGTTTCTCCTTTTTCTACATCTTAATTCTGTATTTCTTTAGCAAAATGCCTTAAGATTTCTTTGTCCAAAACCCAACTCCAATTTTTCGAGAAACGTATTTTATATGATGTGATTTAATGTAGGAATATTTATTAAATTCTTCTTTATCTGGTTTATTGTTATTTTATTAGTTGCATATCCAAATCATTTTCTTTGAATTGTGTGGTTTAGTGGTGATCATTGCCCTTTCACCTTCACTGAAGTTTGTTGCTCTTTCAATTCAAGGAAGAAGCAAGCAAAGTTGTTAAACTTGAGATTTTTAGATACCTTGTTTTTCTTAGGTAAACTCGGATCATAAACTTGAGATTTTTAGGCTTTGTCCGCGTCGACCACGAAAACAGGTTCTGTGACATTTTGCAACCCTGATTTTGAACGGTTGCAATAGAATGAGAAGAAGACATATAGTCTTCTCTTGCGTAGTCTCCAAATTCCAACTCATCTTTGAGCCAGTTCTTTTAATACAAAAATCAAAACCTGTCATTGTTAAACTCACAATTTCACTCATTTTGCATGATTCCAACTTTTAACTCGGCCATGAACTCGCGTTTTCAACTTGGTCACTGCAAAATTTGAATCTATAGTTGTGCCAACTCAGTTTTAACAATCTCGAGAGAAAGCATAAAGAGGTTATTCTTAACTTAGGAATATGCTAATTGATTATACTTATTATATTTCTTAACAAAGTCTCGATGTTTCTTTCTTGTTGATGTTCTCATTCTCTCCTGCTCCATGTTTCGGTACACAAAATTGTGGATGCAGGTCGAAAGTTGTATGTATTTTGACATGTTTTTTGTGTGCAGGAGAGCAAGATCACAGTCATGCCCCTTTTGTCGTGACAGTCTTAAAAGAGTGAACTCGTGCGATCTCTGGGTATTCACCGATAGTCGAGATGTAGTAAACATGGAAACAGTGACAAGGGAGAATCTCAGGAGACTTTTCATGTACATAGATAAGTTACCTTTGATCATTCCAGACTCCCTTTTCGACCCCTATGACTCTCACCTAAGATAAAGGGGTTCCTTGTGTTTTAGTCATATAAACCTTGAATGTAGCAATTTGGTGAAATTAGTTTATAGAGTTGCAGTTCTTTCTTCGACGTCTTCCACGAGTATCCGGCCCCGAGTTTGCGATGGTAAATTGTATGTAGCACGTTTGTATATCTTTGTACAGATTGAATTACTCTTATTAAGAGGTTTGCATATTATGTATGTGCCTCTTGTTATATAAATGTGAATCTGTTGACAAACAACCATCTCTACTAAAACAAATCTTTATTGATGAATGCAAACTTTTCAAACAACTTGACTCTGAAACTGTATGAAAGAAGATAGTATTGACTGATGAGGGTGGACATATATATGAGGTTAACTCTCCATGTCTCCTTGTAACCTAAATGAGAGGTTGATAGTTATAACATTTTTTGACTTTGCAATCAGGAATTACAACATAATTCAAAACTGCCTGCACTCATTCAAAGTTGGGGGTGGTGGGGGTGGGGACAACGGGTGTTGGGGTGTAGATGTTTATAGTATTTTAATTTTATTATTCTATAAATGTGGCAGAAACGGATGCTGGGCAGGCTAAATTGACATCGTTGGCGGAGGTAATGATTGAAATTTCAACTCTAGTAGAAGATAAGTGCGGGGCGGAAAAAATGGACTAATATTTAGGAGTGTACATTGAGTTAGTTTGAGTTGAGTTTGATCAAAATTAGAATCCAGACCATATATAGCATATTGGTTTGGGATATAAAATAAGGGGGCTACTTTATACATTTTATGGAGTGCTAGTGCATCCCAGTAAAAAATAAAAAATGCTTCTCAAGTTGGGTTTCTGCGTTTCTTGTCATTTTTGTATTTCTAGTTTTCATAAAACGCATCTTCAAATTTGAATATGTCGGCATGGTTTTAGAATGTATTGCAGTTATCTGGGTTGCAAGGTTTTTGTGTGAGCAGGTACGAGACCATTAACCATGTTAGCACCTTTTGTGGAGAGATGATACTTAGAGACATCATCTTTTCATATTCTTATTAGTGAGATGTCCATCACTTTTCATATTCCTATTAGTGAGATGTCTATCACCCTTGATGATGTCTTATGCCTCCTACATCTTTTCGATTAGGGAAAAATTACTAAACCATGATAGGATTTCTAAATTTGAGGCACTAGACATGTGGTGGCTTATTTAAAAGCTAACTTAGATGAAGCCCAAATAAAGATTGATCCCATGAAAGACACTCATATTTGGAGAAGGTGTACAACCGTGTTGATCTCTATTTTGAAGGTTTTGTTATCTGCGAATGGTGCCTTCAAGATCATCCTTTCTTCACCATTATACACCTTTATTAAATTGTCTTCCAACTTTATGTTATAACCTTTGACAAATAATTGATCTATGCTTATCAAATTACTTGGCATCGAAGGTACATACAATATGTTAGTAATACTGACCCTTTTAACATCTTTTCTCACCACAACTATGTTTTCTTTTTCACTTGATATGACATGCCTGCCAACCTGATCACTTTCTTAATCGATTCATCTAACTTGGTGAATCAATTTTTATTACCAGTCATGTGGTTACTGCATCTGTCATACCCCAAATTTTGCCCTATTTTTTTCTTCATTTTTTACCTAGCTTACAACTTTATTCATTTGCATACATTTAGGAAGTATTCATATCATTTATCACGCATATGTAAGTTTCATTTATTTCATTTGCATACATTGTATATTTCATCATTCCATCTTTATTTGCAAGAATTAGGTCAAGTGCTCTTTAATGATGATGTTTGACTTAAATCAGGAAGTACTTTGAATTTGAAAAACAGAAAGTAAAATAGTGATTGACTTTTGGTCAACAGGGTCGACATTGTTGACCAGACGTTTGACCGTTATCCTAGACATTTCTAAATCTATTCATCCTCTTTCTCTAAGTCATTACATCATGTACAAAAAGAATGTACCATGTGCATGACATATCATGATTTACAAAAGGATAGAATTTCTTCTTGCATCTAAAGCATGGTTTTGAATCGTTTCGTGCATTTGAATAAGAATGTTTAAATTAAACCATCAAGCACGCATTTCACATTTTTTTACCTAACTTGTATTGTAAGCCATTCAACATGACTTGCATTTTCGATTTTTCGATACATTTTCAATTTCTAAGTGATTCACTAAGTCACTTTTTACTTCATGAGTAAATTCTCTAAGCATTCATTGGAATTCATTTTCATACATACACTTTGAGTCATAGTTCCCTTTTTTTATTCAAGGTGTTTCAATCCATATACATAAGGTTCAAAAGTCACTAAAATTTATCTTTACATTTACATAACTTCACTTTGCATCACTTTATGTTATTACAAGCATATTACATAGTTTTCATACACAAAAGAATAAAAATAATTTCTAGCTCTTCAATAGTCTTCATTCATACTCCATTCTTGACCACGCTTGTTCATGCTCCATTACCATGTACCATGTTGCAAAGAAAACAATAAAAAACAAGTTAGAAATTACATTCAATTAAAATTCAGCATCATGAACATTTACAAATACACATGAAAAGTCATCTTAAATTCATATTTTTCACTTCTAAAATTTAGTACAAGCACATACATTCACATCATACGCAAAGAATTCAAAAACAAGTCAAATTCAATGCTAAGTTACAAAAATTCAACATCCTATGCATATACCATAAATACAAATTCCATACTATGCATCATTCTCATACCATTTCTATACAACAAGTAAAACCCTATAAATCATGTGTATTAAAAAAATACAGCATTCATATAATACGTCATTTCATCCATGAACATCAATTTAAATGCATCCATAAGCCATGTATTCAAGTGATGTCATATGTTTTCATTCATTTTTCCTCACACTCATTAAAAATTAAGCATATACAAATACATGTAAAGTCACATACATACATGCTTTAACCCCCATAACTACCTTAAACTTTCACAAACTAACTTCTAACCACTTTGGAAAATTGTCCAAAGTGCCAAAAATAACCCCAACTAACTTCTAAGTTATTCTCAACCTCTAATCATCCTTCGCCTAACTCTATATAATCACTTATCATTCACCCATCAAAAGGGGATTTTTCTTTACTTTTTTATTTCACCCATTCTTCACTTTCTCTTAAGTTTTCACTCTCCATTCTTCAACCTTCCCTCATTAGAGCTCAAATTCATGGTTGTTGAAGATTCTCATTGAAACTTCAATCAACTTGAGCATAAATCTTCACCACACTTCACATTATAATTTTTCATGATTCAAGCATCAAAAGAATCAACAACAACAAGAAAACAAATGGGAGAAAAGAAAGGGGGTGAAGAAGAGATGAAGAGGAATTAAATCAGAAAAATTAACAATTTAATGCAAAAAATGCTTACTGTGTTGAATTTGTGCCGCCATTGAAGAACCATCGGAGGGTCTCCGATCCGTAAGACTCAAACTTTATTTATCATTTCATGAATGCTTGTTTGCTTGTGTCTTCTATGCTTGCTTTCTTGTTTGAGTTATCTTTGTATGCTTGCTTATGTATTTGCCTTACTTTTCATCTTTAGTGGATGATTACCGTAAGAATCCAAACCTTGCCATGAACACAAACCATAGCAAAATTCAGTATCTAGTCAATACCAAAACTTGACCTCCTTCAGCACCTTTCGACCTTCATCAAATTCACCATAAACAGCAAGAAACCATCAAAAATTCATTACTAAACCATATCCCAAAACCAATTTTCCAAAAACCAAAATTAACTTGAAACTAAAAAAAACTCTTCAAGAAACCATTACCAAACTAAAGAGTGAGAAAAATAATCCCTAAACAAAATCGAAATGAGTCGAAAATTAAGAGATTTCCGTTCAAGCATTTCACCGAATACTTGGTATGCGAGTTACGAAACGGAAAACATGTTAACCAATTTACAAAATTTACAAACCGTAACAACAACAACAAATCAACACAACAACCCAGCATCACAGTAGAGAGAGAGGAACCAAAACTGAACTTAGACCTTCTCTAGTGGGAGGTTCTTTGACCTAGTTCGCCAGCATGAAGTGTGAAATACACATTGGAAAACGGAAAAGCATTTGCCAGCTGGTGAACCGTGATTCAGCATGCAATGTTGCATTAGAATAAAAAAATATTAAAAATCAAATTTTGTTACCGTTGAAAAGTGAAAATAATATCATAATTTTTTAACTTTTAATATGTTACCGTTGCATTTTCAACGTAATTTTTTTTTAAAATTTATTTCTTAACAATTATTTTGTATATAAATAAGACCAATTCAATATTTTTACACACAAATCTTCTCTCACAATTTTATTTTCTCTCAAAATTTTAATTTCTCTCTCACAATTTCATCACTTTACTCTTATAAAATTTCAATTTCTCTCTCACAATTTTATTAGTCTAAATAATTTAAATTATTATTCTAAGTTAAAATAAAATTCATATGAATAAAATATTAATATATAAGATAAAGTTGTGAGACATAATATGAATTCTTTAGAATTGCACCATTGGAGTGAAAAATTGGATGAGTTACTTTAAGCTAATGTGTTTTAGTGGGTCCCATAAAGAACCCAAAAGTGGGTAGCACTATTGGAGATGCTCTTAAATCGAAACGAAACTGAAAAAAATAGAAATGAAACATAACTCAGACCAATTCCAAACCGGTGCAAAGCTGAACCAAAACATAATCCTTAACCGAAACGCCCCAAGTCGAGTCAAATACCAAGTCTGAACCGAAAAACACGCAGCTGAACTGAAGCTGATCGAGGAATCATAAAGCGGATTCGGTTTGTTTAGTCGCGGAACCGTGAGTTTCAGAAGCACGTGTGAGAATCGCTTATGTAAGAATCTCGTTTGAAAATAATTTATGAAGGAGTGTTGTGTTTCGGATTGCGTTATGTTTATGCATATTCTTGTTCAAATTGTTGTTTTATGTGTGTACTAATATGGTATGTCCTTTGTTACCTACATCCTGACATGTTATTGCGTTTCTATATTATTTTTATTATAACCTTATTCTTATTCTATTGGTACATGTTGACATACTGATATTTTAGTTTTAGTTAAAATATATGGTTAATACCATTTTACCTCCTGCCATATAGGCGACTTCCGGTTTACCTCCCTGCAATTTTTTTTTACAAAAGCCCCCTTGCCATTTCAAGATTCCATTAATATACACCTTTGAGAGATCTGACACATGTCAAGTGCATGTGTCAAGTTGAGTGGCATTTTTTTTATTTTTCATTTTTTTAAATGACACCTAAGCTTATTTTTGCCACATCAGTAATTATTGAGGTATATAATATTATTACATTGTCTTTTTCTTCTCCAAATCGTGTTTGCAATCTTAAAGCTTCAAATTAGGGCATGAAAATGGGTGGTAGCAAAGTTTCTCTATTTCCAATTCAACCGGTATGGAAATACCCATACGTGGTTGCAATATTCCAATGAAGATGTTCGTGTCAAATACCCAAGAAAACCTTAGGAGGAAGTTTTGGAGATGCAAAAATCGTGGAAAGGTAATTTCTATTTGTTGGTTCTAATTAGAGTATAGTAACATGTCTGATTCATCTGAAAATTTCTAATTGTAGAGTGAGGTAGCATGCGATTTGTTCGTTTGGGACAATGAAGTAGATGACCTCCTTATGAGCAGTCGAAACACAGAAGTTTTCAGAGGTGAAGAGATGGAGTGTAACAACTGTGAATTCACAATTTGGCATCTTAAAGGTTTTGCTAAAGAATATGGGAAAGAGTTTGGAATCGAGTTTGCCAAAGAATATGGGAAGGAGGCATGTTCAAAGAAGGTTGAAAAGTTGAAAAAGATGTTGAAAATTGAAAAGGAAAAAAAATTATGGTTGATGTTGGCCCTGATAGTGTCATGGATGTTGTTTTCAGTTGTCTACAAAATGTGTTTAATGTAATGTTTTTTGTTTACCATGTAATGTTTTTTGTTTACCATGTAATGTACCATTTTGGTGTAATGAATGAAGGAGATGAATTACATATAAAGTTTGGTTAGTTTTTGGTTAATTTTTTATTTACAAAGTTTGGTTAAAAGCATAACTGTCATAACATAGCTTAAAGGCATAACTGACATAACATAACTAAATCTTAACATAAGTCATTCAACATAACCAAAAGCACTTGAAGTGTAATTGTCATAATATTACTGTAATTAAAAGCACTCTAAGTGCACCTGTCATAAGCAGGACCCAAACATAATTAAAAGCACTCTAAGTGCATCTGTCATAAGCAGGACCTATGAAGGTGCGAGAAAGACACAAGAAAGGGGGGTTTGAATTGTGAATTTACTCTTCTAATACTTTTCATATTTTGTTAAAGAGATGCTCAAGAACTTTCAATGTTCGTTGAGAGATTCTGATCTCTTAACTATGGAGCATGAGAACCATATAAGTTCTGATCATAAGATACGATACTCAGAACTTGCAGTGCGGAAGCTTATCAGAGATAGGCTGCAAGGTTCTGACTTTGCTTAATATGAAGTTCTGATATTCAATGCAGAAACATAAATAGAGATACTAAGCAAAAGAGTAAACGACACACGAAATATCCTGGTTCACCACGCGGGCTAATCCAGTCCACCCTCCTCAGGTGATTTTGCCTTGAACACAAGGACTTAATCCACTATAACTAAATCATGATTACAATTGCACGGGCAACTCCGATGACTAACCATTTGCACAGCCGCACTGTGACTAACTACTTGCACAGCCGCACTTTGACTAACAATCCAATGAACCGTTCAGGGATCCAACAGGATATAACGTTCATTGACCGAGCAGACCCACTGCTGGGATTTACAGCTAGCCGTTCAGGGATTCATCACAATGAATATAATGCTACTGACCATATTTCAGGATTTTCCACAATGACCCTCAGCCATTGTCATCTCAAGTATCTGATCACCACATGATCTACTCAAGGGCCTTAACTCACAGCTGAACCGTTCAGGGATCCATCAGGATATAACGTTCACTGGAGGAGTCTCAATTCCTTTAGTTGAATTGGCAAACTGGAGATTACAAATTGTGCTTCTTAATAAGCAAGTTTCTCCTAAGTTTAAGTACAAATAACACACTCATGTGTTCAAGCAAGATTTGAGCAACAACTCCTTGCTTTCCTAAGAAAATACAAAGATGTATTTGGATATTACAATTGTTGACATCTTGTAGATCTTCTTCTTCTTCGTCTTCTTGGTTGAGCAAGCTTTGAGCAGTAACTCCTTGCTTTAGATCTTCAATGTAGTCCAGACGAGAAGGTAGGTTGATGACTTGACAGATCTTCAATGTTGTCTTCTTCATCAACATCTTATGTTTTTTATTGTTGTTGTTGTGTTGATTTGTCTTCTTGAGTTTCAACAATAATTGCCATTAGTGAAATAACGATAGCTTTTGAATATTCTGAGTGTTACAACAAGAACTCATCGTTGTGGCTATCTTCACAATGACTTAGTCAATTTTGTAGATGAACATTCAGTTCGCGATTCTACAAGTGATCGACACATCAGAAGCAAAAACTCTTTCCATTAAATAGCCAGTTGGAATATAACCGTTTGAGAATACTATTGGCTATTTGGAAAAGAGACGTTGTGATATAATGAGTTGTACTGACACATCTCCGTTTTGCAGAGGGAGAAGTGACCGGACATCTTTTCTTGGGCAGTGTGTACATTTAACTCACAACGGTAATATCTAGACTTCAAAACTTCAGTGGCTTCTGATGTTAATCTGATGAAGCATGAGTGGAGTCTTCTTAGCAGAATATCTGATGCTTCAAGTCTTCAGTCGATTGAAGAAGTCCATTAGGAATCAGTCTTCAGAACTTCAGCACTTGGTCTTTAAGAACGTTATTCTTTTCTGCTTCAAGTCTTCCGAATCTTCAGAACCTGTCTTCATAGTCTTCAGAACTTGATATTTGAAACCTTGATCTTCAGAACCCATAAGTCTTCCGATTCTTTCTGCACTTGGTCTTCAGCGCCTTCAGCCATCAGAACTTCAAGTCATAGGAGTCTTCTGCACTTTGGTTCTTTCAGAGTGTACTTCTTCAGAAGCTTTGCTATCTTCAGAATCTCAATCACTTTCAGAGAGCATCCACAAGAGCATTGCAACAGCAATCTTGGCATCCTTGGATCTGGCTGATCATGACTAGATAAAGAAGCGTTCTTGCTTCTCGCGACTTTAGTTACACATAGTAACTTCGCATATATATATATATATATATATATATATATATATTCAATCATAGTACATCTAGCTGGTGCATGTTGATTCTGATGTCTTTAGTTCTTATGATCTGCACACAACACACGTTAGACCATAAAATGGTTCTTTCACAAATACTTATTGTTATCATCAAAACATAGATTGACCTGTAGAGACAATTCTTGCTCTCACAATCTCCCCCTTTTTTATGATGACAAAACCAAGTATTTTGATTGAACATTTTATACAAGGTAATCACCAAAGCAAAAATATTCAGAGTTTGGAACAACAACTCCCCCTGAATGAGTTATCCTCAAAGCTTTATCTGAGATCATCTAGGATTTTATATAATCCAAAGATATACAGAGTAACAACTTGAGTTGTCAGAACAGGAATAGAAAAGAGTTACTTCTCTATCTTGTCTTTAGGAAAACTAAGAGTCTTTAGCATCTGGACTAGTTCATCAGAACTTCCATCTTCAGATCTTTAGAACTCAGTTTTCTTTGTTGTCGTATCAGAGCATATTATCTTCAGAGACATCTGAAGCATTTCTACTTTTCAGCAGATTCCATAAGCATAGGATCAGAACAGTTCTTGACTGATGGTCATAGCCTTGCTATCTATCAGAGACAGACACTGTCTTTAAAGGAAACTCCCCCTGAGTTTCAGACTTATATGAAGATTTTTTATTTTATAATTTCATTTTCTGGGTAGTCTCACCCTAATTACCATAAGTCATATATTGGGATCTTCAGAGTCGAGATTCAGAGTTGTAAGATTTTAATCACCAATGTGGAGCATAACTTTTCAGAGTTTGAGATTTGACCATAGATTCTTATCTTGTTAATGTCACAGCTCAGTGGTTCATCAAAGCTTGATTTTTGATCAGATACCAATTGAAGGTTAATACTTGTGATCAATCAACGCTTGATTCTGAATCTGGTACTCATGATTTGATTCTGGTCTGATGTTGCTTGATGTGCTGAGTCTTATACCAGAGTATGTTGAGTCTGATACCAAGTGAAGAATTTCTTCTCATACCATTTGAGAGGTATTTCCTTAATGTACTGAATTGATGCCAGTGAAGGTATTTGATAATAATTCACAGCTTTGCTCTGATTGTTGAGTCTGATACTAATCTTTATGTACTGAGTCTGATTACCAATTATTGATTTAGTCAGATACCAAATCGTTTTTACTTCAAATGTTTCCTGATAAACATCAGAACGGCTTCTTTCTTGGATCTTCAATCCAGATCTTCAGACAGCTCTTGGCTTCTGATTTGCACAATTCCTCTAAGTAAGCATCTTGAGAATGTGTACTTTGTCTTGACTTCTTTCAGAGTTTTCTTACTGATTCTGATTCTTAGACAGCTTCTATTATATGATCGGAGTTCTTCATTCTTAGTCTGTTCCTGTTCTTAGAATGCCTAGTGAACTTGTTTAGAGTTCCTCGGATAACATCAAACAAAAAACGTTAGTAGTAACGGGTATTTTTATACTTTGTTTGAGTTCTGCATTCTTTCAGATAGATTTCCTTCTCTCAATCAAAATCATTATATTTCTCCCCCTTTTTGACATAATCAAAGAGTGTCAGGGCATATGAGCAATTAAGCATAATCAATTAAAATCAAGGATATGAATGATATCAAATGAAGGTAATGGAAGCCAATTGTGAAGGTCGTGAAATCGGTGTTCAGGCATTTTAAAAGCACTTAGGTTCATTTCACTAATTTTCCTGTTATGGCTTAATTAATCTGAAGAACAATTATAAATAACCAACAAGGAGCTAAAATAAACTGCATCTAAACATAGAGGTTCATAGATTAAATTAAAGTTTTTTTTTAAAAATTGTATTAGATAAAGATTTAAACAAAACCATATAGATTATATAGATTGTGTTACGGATGGATTTCATCAAAACATACAGATCTAGACTAGGCGAAACTGATTCCTATAGGTTAGACTGAAAGGAGCTTAGGGATGATGAAGAAGATGAGGAAAGACTTTCAGAGTTATCTGAGCTTGAGGGAAGTGATGTTTCTTCTGTTTGAGCCATTGCAAGCTTCTTGTGTTTTACTATTTCTTCTGAGATCCATTCATGGAACTCGTTCCAGACATTTCTTACTTCCATAGGGTTTACACAAGAACTAGAAGCATTGACGGGGGTTTGAGTCCTTGAGATTGCATTGTCTTTGAACGATGCAAGAACCCTATTTATGGTTCTTAATCTCTTGGATGAGTGTTCTTCCTTAGTTACCCGCTTTTCTTCCTACCTTCCAATCTGAGAGTTCTTGAAGAACATCAGTGATATTTTTCATGTTAATCCAAACACTGATATCTTCATCCTTGATTTTTCTCAGATAAGTTTTCGAATTCGGCCTCATTGTAGGTAGCAAATTTTGGAAAACCTATAACCGGAACTCTGGGGGTTAGAGTCAGTTCTCTAAAACGTGAATTATCTAAACTGGCGTCTTCTTTCAAAAGGTTCTTAAACTTAAGAATCTTCCCAGCGCTTTTAAGCAGCTTCCAAGTTTCTCCTTCATTAATTAGAATGTCATCAACTAATCCTGATTCAACTAAAATGTCTGAGATAAGTCTTCCATAGGGAATGAGACCATATTCATGATCAGAACAAGTTCTAGAGCTTCTGATGGCATCCTTGAGAAGCTTGAAGAGGATTGAGGGAATGTGCATTTTAATTCCTTTTAGTAGAAGGAATAGAACACATTTTTTAGTATCGTTCAACTGTTCTGAGGAGAGATGATGGAAAACATTCTCTTGCATAATTTTGAACCAGGCTTGAAGTGAGTTTTTCAGGTTTGAGGAGGTTTGGTTTTCAGATAAGGTTTCATCTTTGAGGATAGAGGACATCACCTTAGCTTCATTCTCTTCATTGAGTAAGTTTCTGGAGATTCTGAATCCGTCATTTTCATGCAGCAAGAGATCTGTGATAGTCTTTTCAGTGATGACGATTTTTCTTCTGAAAACGTAAGAGACAATGAGATTTTTGGATGTGTTTGCATGAATCCAGAAATCTTTGATTAGATGATCATAAGTTGGTCCTTCCAATCTTT
The DNA here is from genome assembly GCA_022829125.1 of Lathyrus tuberosus. NCBI lineage: Eukaryota > Viridiplantae > Streptophyta > Magnoliopsida > Fabales > Fabaceae > Lathyrus > Lathyrus tuberosus. The sequence continues at coordinate 2,592,792 of JALAZF010000626.1, read as the reverse complement.
TGAAGTAGTTTTTCCAACCTTGGATTTCCAAAGAGGGAGTAATGTCGCATCCATTTGATTTCAGATTGTTGAAGTTAACTATAGTTTCTGACAGAACCTTGAGATTGTTAACTCGGATTTGTGTGGTTGTGGGAATTGAGACGTATGCCATTTTTGAGAGAGAGAGAAAGAGTACAGAGTTAGAAACTAGGAAATCTGATTAAGTGAAGGTTGTTTTGTTCTCGTCGGGTTTGATGCTTTTATATAAGAAGCAGACTATTTTTGAGGAAGATGGAACCGCAACGGTTGATTTTCCTAGGAACACTAAATAACGTGGAAAAGTGGATAAATAATTAATTCCTTTAATCAACAATCATGACGCAATCTTAATGAGTGGTAATGGAACTGTTACTTAATCATGACCTGTGGGAACTTATGGTCTCTAGACACTCCTAAGCCTTTTAATGCGAATTTTAAGTAAAGCTTATTATTAGATAATTAGTGCATTTTGATCATTTGGGATATTCATACAAATCACAAAAATAATTAAGATGTAATATAAGCTCAGTTAAATAGAAATAACTAAAATCCTATCTTAGACTAAGAACGTTATTGGTGAACAAAATTCAGGAATGACTCTTTCAGTCATTCCATTTCTTATACAATGACCAACTACTCCCTGGAGATCAAGAATGTGAGAGATAACTCTGCAGTAGGGAACTTGGTAGATTGTGTCTTCCCTAGAAAGATTAATTTCTTCCTTTAAATGGTTGTACATGGATTGAGGTAAGTTTATTTTGATTCTAGATACTAAAAAGAAAATGAATAATCTTTCTTGGTTAGACAGCCAACCTCCTCCTCTTTCTCTTGGTCTTAGATTAGTCACCATAAGCTTGTACCAATCTTTAGCAAATGGAGTGAGGGTGCAAGGTTGAGTAGGATGCCCTTCTGTTTCAAAAATGATGTGCGAATGCCTATCGAAACTATGGTTATTGATATTTCTTTCCACAGTCACACCATCTTCGACACACCCAATGGCTTTAGCTATAATTGTGGGGTTGATCAAGATTGGGCGACCAGCCACAACCGATAGAATAACATTCTTGCCAAGATCATATTCTAGAGTTCGTGCATTTGCCCAAAATTCAGTCACCAGTTCAGGGAAAATAGATCCAACAAGCATGGAGAAATAATTTTCCCTGTTTTGAAATATAATTCCAGAGAGAACGCTTGTTTTGTTGAGCTGAGGCAGAAGGTTTAAATTCACTGTGAATTTCTTCAGGAGTTCTAGATCAGATGTTTCTCCTCTGATGTTATAGGACGACATTCTAAACGAAGTTGAATTGTTTGAGAGATGAGGTTCTACCTAGTTAGATGTTGAAGTGAAAAGGACTTTGGGGTTTAATAGTTGTTTGAGCACGTGGGGTTCATCATTTCCAAGACTAGCTATAAATAGCTGTGATAGTCAGTGAAACGTCATGTGATGGATTTTAATCGCCGTATATCTATAGTAGTAGGTTGCTGACACTACGTGATTATGACTGTTTATTTAACTCTTGAAAATTGTCTACTCATAAATGCATGAGAGTATTATTATAGTTTCAATAATCCTAATATGGCTTATGTTCAAATTATTGCTATTATTTCAAATAATGAGAATGAATGAAGACAGACATACCTTGGAGGTTCTGAAATCCTTTTATGACTATTCTGAGTGCTTTCCATTCTGAGATATTATTAATTTTCAGATTTTGCTTGCTTCTGAGTGAGCTGTTGTAGGTTCCCATGTTCTTCAGGATACACTTGTGTTCTGACTTCTGAGGAAAATGAATATTTTCTTGGAATGTGATCCTGGTTGAATTACAACTTTCTCTCTTTTCTTGTTCAACCTTGTCCATCAACTCTCTAGGTTATAGTAACCGAGATTAAGACCTAAAATGATCAGAGTGACCACTTCATCAGTACTTAGCCAATTACATGCAATCCTTTTGGTAAGGCGATGAATGAATGTTCTGAAAGAAAATTGACACTCAGATGCTTGGGAGCAGTACAGAGTGAACAATAAATTCAATTTGATGACCCTATTTATAAGCAACAGATTACATCTATTTTTCTCACTTCTCACTTCCTTGATCCATATAACCTGTTTGGTTCTGATACAGTTCTTAAGTTATGGATCTGAATCTTAAACGACAAACTATGAGAATTGGTTGAGTTCTCCTTTCATAGTCTGAATTCAGTTTGCGTTTGTGAGAATTTCTTTTCTTCGAAAGATGGTTGAATACACAAGAATAGTGAGAGCCTTTGAGAGGTTATACAAAGAAGAATTTAACATATCAGCTTCTGACTTTGTTCCTCAAGGTTGTTTCAGAACTTGTTCAGAACCAAAACGTCATCACGCAACACATGTGTACATCACTAGTCATGGTTTGCATGAAACTTCTTGTTCTCATAATGCTGAACAACTTATTTGAGGTTGATCACACATATCTATGAGTTAACTGATTTCTTCAAAAGAACATCATTAACGACATCTTTTAAGACATCAGTTAGGGAACCTAGATGTCTGGATTGATAGCTTTTACTTTCATAACTCAAGTGGTTCTTGAGAACACTTGATCTGGCGAAAATCAGATTATCGACATTTGATTCCACTAGGATAATCTCAAGTTGTTAGAGATTGATTTCTGAATCAATTAAGGCTCAAGAGTACATTCAGAATCTTTTCTAGTAATTTGAATTTTTCAGATTCTGGCTTTGACAGATTTCATTCTGAATTTCAAAGTCTTAGAGCAGCAATCTTTCTTCTTCGCATGAAGAGATTCAGAATGAGTTTTAAACGAGAAAGTCAAGGGTGGACCTAATCCGTTTCTTGAAAACATCTCAAAAACTCATAAAGAATTAATCTTCAGCAAACAAGATTTCTTGCTTTCTGATGATTCATCTTTTAAGCATATACGTGGTTTTATCCACACGTATTTTCCAGAATGAGCATTCAACAGATACAGTTTCTTATCTGATGAATTTATCTTATCAGCTGATTCTTCACTTTTAATGAGACTTCATCTAGAATCAATAAATTTCTCAAGAAGTAATCAGATTGATTACAATTTTGTACACAGTCAACTGCTGAACTATTACAAAAATTGTAAGTGGATTTAAATCTCACCCAGAGTACTTCTACACACCACATCTGGATCTTTTTCTGACAATGTTAAGTGTTTGATGTGAATCAATAACAGAATCGGAGCTCTGATATCAATTGAAGATGCGAGAAAGACACAAGAAAGGGGGTTTAAATTATGAATTTACTCTTCTAATACTTTTTCGTATTCTGTTAAAGAGACGCTCAAGAACTTTCAATGTTCGTTGAGAGATTCTGATCTCTTAACTATGGAGCATGAGAACCATATAGGTTCTGATCATAAAATACGATACTCAGAACTTGCAGTGCGGAAGCTTATCAAAGATAGGCTGCAAGGTTCTGACTTTGCTTAATATGAAGTTCTGATATTCAATGCAGAAACATAAATAGAGATACTAAGCAAAAGAGTAAACGACACACGATATATCCTGGTTCACCACGCGGGCTAATCCAGTCCACCCTCCTCAGGTGATTTCACCTTGAACACAAAGACTTAATCCACTATAACTAAATCATGATTACAATTGCACGGGCAATGCCGGTGACTAACCATTTGCATAGCCGCACTGTGACTAACTACTTGCACAGCCGCACTGTGACTAACAATCCAATGAACCGTTCAGGGATCCAACAGGATATAACGTTCATTGACCGAGCATACCCACTGCTGGGATTTCACAGCTAGCCGTTCAGGGATTCATCACAATGAATATAACGCTACTGACCATATTTCAGGATTTTCCACAATGACCCTCAGCCATTGTCATCTCAAGTATCTGATCACCACGTGATCTACTCAAGGGCCTCAACTCACAGCTGAACCGTTCAGGGATCCATCAGGATATAACGTTCACTGGAGGAGTCTCAATTCCTTTAGTTGAATTGGCAAACTGGAGATTACAAATTGTGCTTCTTAATATGCAAGTTTCTCCTAAGTTTAAGTACAAAGAACACACTCATGTGTTCAAGCAAGATTTGAGCAACAACTCCTTGCTTTCCTAAGAAAATACAAAGATGTATTTGGATATTACAATTGTTGACATCTTGTAGATCTTCTTATTCTTCATCTTCTTGGTTGAGCAAGCTTTGAGCAACAACTCCTTGCTTCAGATCTTCAATGTAGTCCAGACGAGAAGGTAGGTTGATGACTTGACAGATCTTCAATGTTGTCTTCTTCATCAACAGCTTCTATTTTTTATTGTTGTTGTTGTGTTGATTTGTCTTCTTGAGTTTCAACAACAATTTCCATTAGTGAAATAACGATAGCATTTGAATATTCTGAGTGTTACAACGAGAACTCATCGTTGTGGCTATCTTCACAATGACTTGGTCAATTTTGTAGATGAACATTAAGTTCGTGATTCTACAAGTGATCGACACATCAGAAGCAAAAACTCTTTCCATTAAATAGCCAGTTGGAATATAGCCGTTTGAGAATATTGTTGGCTGTTTGGAAAAGAGACGTTGTGAAATAATGAGTTGTACTGACACATCTCCTTTTTGCAGAGGGAGAAGTGACCAGATATCTTTTCTTGGGCAATGTGTACATTTAACTCACAACGGTAATATCTAGACTTCAAAACTTTAGTGGCTTCTGATGTTAATCTGATGAAGCATGAGTGGAGTCTTCTTAGCAGAATATCTGATGCTTTAAGTTTTCAGTTGATTGAAGAAGTCCATTAGGAACCAGTCTTCAGAACTTCAGCACTTGGTCTTTAAGAACGTTATTCTTTTCTGCTTCAAGTCTTCCGAATCTTCAGAACCTGTCTTCATTGTCTTCAGAACTTGATATTTGAAACCTTCATCTTCAGAACCCATAAGTCTTCTGATTCTTTCTGCACTTGGTCTTCAGCGCCTTCAGCCATCAGAGCTTCAAGTCATAGGAGTCTTCCGCACTTTGGTTCTTTCAGAGTGTACTTCTTCAGAAGCTTCGCTATCTTCAGAATCTCAATCACTTTCAGAGAGCATCCACAAGAGCATTGCAACAGCAATCTTGGCATCTTTGGATCTGGCTGATCATGACTAGATAAAGAAGCGTTCTTGCTTCTCGCGACTTTAGTTACACATAGTAACTTCGCATATATATATATATATATATATATATATATATATATATATATATATATATATATATATTCAATCATAGTACATCTAGCTGGTGCATGTTGATTCTGATGTCTTTAGTTCTTATGATCTGTACACAACACACGTTAGACCATAAAATAGTTCTTTCACAAATACTTATTGTTATCGTCAAAACATAGATTGACTTGTAGAGACAATTCTTGCTCTCACAACCTAAACATAATCAAAATCACACTAAGTGCATATTAGCAGGACCTAAACATAATCAAAAGCACTTGAAGTGCAACTGTCATTACAATAAACAAAAAACAGAAAACTAATCAAGATTTCACTAAGCCCTTGAGATGTCACTCCAAGACTTCATTCCCATGACACATGTCCCTAGCTTTGGGTCTGAGCCAACTTCAGCATGCTCTTAAGTTAATATACCCTCTTCATCCTCTTGAATGACCAATGGTTCAGCAATAGTTGTTCTAGGTCCCTTATGTGTCTTGGTTTTCAACACATTCAACCTGTCACTTGATCTTTTATGTCTAACGAGTTTCATTTTTTTCTTGCCCTTGAGCTTGTTCATGTCCTTTGGGATTGCAGTAGTGTCATCAACTTGTGCTTTAGCAACTGGTACATCTCCTTGGTCAGCAACTGGTACATCTCCTTGCTGAGCAACTAATGCATCTCCTTGGTCAACAATTGGTACATCTTTTTGGTCAGCAACTGGTACATCTCCTTGGTCAGCAACTGGTGCATCTCCTTGGTCAGTAATTGGTACAACTCCTTGGTCAGCAATTGGTGCATCTCCTTGGTCAGCAATTGGTGCTACTCTAGACTTTTTCCTAGGAGCCTTCCTTTACATTTGAAAATGGAAGCCAAATCAACAACAGTATATTAATATGAACATTTCAAAATATATTGCAATAAGAATGAGTTAATATACCTTTCTTTTCAAAGCATCTGGATTATGAATTGTAGCCTTACACTTTCTTGAGTTATGACCAATTTTGTCACACTTAGTGCATCTATAGGTAACTCAAACTCTCCTAATTCTTGAACCTCCCTTGCCTAGTTCCCTGAATCTTAGCTTCTTGGGCTTGCCAGGTCCTTTCTTGTATAAAGGAGGAAGTAATCCATTTGCTTCAACTGATGGCCACATATTCATCCTATTTATTGGGCTAATTGCAACATTATATGCCAGTCTATATTTTTCTCTAGATTAGCAATCATCCACATAATCCTTAGATTTAAGTTGCCTATAAGCCAATACTGCACAAGCATGCCTACATGGAATCCGAACTAAATCCCAAAACCCACAAGAACATGTTCTTTTTCCGACATCAACAACAAATTGTTGAGAATTGTATGCATGTTTGACCTCCCATTGGTCATTCATACACCAAGATGGATTCCATTGCCCACTTATGAATACCTCCTTATCTAGTCTCTTCCTAGGAATAGGCATAATCCTATGTTCCCATCTTTCAAGCTTAGTTACAGTAGATGAAATTTTGTTCATGAGATAGTTTATAATCCATTCGTACATTGTTAAAATTGGTTTATCTCTAGCACCTAGTATTGTTGCATTAAATGATTCTGAAATGTTATTAATTAACACATCACATTTAAGGTATATGTTAAAAGCATGCTTACACCATGTTTTGGTATGGACCTTCATCAACCACTCACAAGCATTTGGATCCACTTTCATTAGCGCAACCATCTTCTCCTCCCAAGCTTGATAATAGGTTGCCTTAGTTGCTCCCATCATTAGGTCTCTAATCAAAGTGCCTCCACCAAATTTCTTCTTGAAATTTGCATACAGATGTCTAAGGCATAATCTATGTTCAATTCTTTCAAACATGTCTTCAAAAACACTTACCAAACACTGTAAATATTAACAACTCAGAAATCAAATTATAAGGTAAATTTTTTTCATAAGTAGTGATAAAGAAAAACTTGCAAATACCTTTTGTTGGTCCGAGATGAAGACATATCTTCTGTCTTGATCAGTGTCTTCCATCAACAGTTGTAAGAACCACCTCCAGCTATCTTTGATTTCAGTCTCAACCACTCCAAATGCCAATGGAAAGTACTGGTCATTTGGATCCCTTTCTACTGCTATCAACAACTGACCACCAAAATTAGTCTTCAAATGACATCCATACACACCAATAAATGGTCTACACCCCTGAATGAAACCCCGTTTGCAGCCATCCAAACAGAAGTAGAAAGACCCAAATCTTGGTTAAATAGATGGATTAGGTTTTTCTACATTAATCTTCACTGTATTCTCTGCACATGCCCTTCTTAATTCAGCTGCATACCTCCAAACCATTGCATATTGTCTAAGAGCATCCCCTTCAACAATATCTTTTGCAATCTTATTTGCTTTCCATGCCCTACTTGGTGTAATCCCTATTGAGTAAGTCTTCCTCATGTCTTGAATGTTGTCAACAATCCTCACTTTCTCACTTTTCTGCATCTTGTTTACCACAACCTTTGCTACCCACTTGGACTTGGCACATCTATTGTTTAAAACCCTAGCACAACTATGGGTCCCCACCCATGTTTTAATTTGATAAGTCTTGCTAGAACCCACTTTAGAACATAGACCCAAAAACCCACATTTACCCTTACATTCTACCCTTACCCTATCTCTTTCATTCTTCACAAAAGTAATTTCCCTTCCATTCAAAACTGACCACTCAATTATTGCATCTTTGAAATCAGCCAAGGAATTAAATTTCATTCCCAACTTAAACTCATAGTCCTTCCCAAGCTGCTCCTTCATAAACTTCCCATACCTTGGCATTTTTTCATCACCTGATGCATCTGGATCAGAGCTACCCAACTCATCACTTACATATTGGTCTTCATCCATCTCTACAGGTTCCTTTTTCTTTGGTGTCATCTTCTTCTTTTTCTTTGGTGTCATCTTCTGCTTTTTCTTTGGTGTCATCTTCTTCATGGGTGATTTACTGACACACCTCTTATAACTATAGGATTTCCCGTCAATTACAATTATACGTGAAGAATGTTTAGTTTTCTCTACTTCAAAACATTCAAAACCATCATCCACTGCAGTTATCCTCTCATCCTTTGTGTCATTAAACCTAACATTTGCTGCTTCATCAACAATTTATGTATCACTTGAATCGGTTCCCACCCCCATCTCAATATATTTAGGATCAACAACCTTATCTTTTATGTCCTTCACATTATGTTCAACAAAGATGAGCCCTTCAGTGCTACTACCTAAAGCATAATTAGCAACATCCAATGCACGGTGATCACTGTTAATTTCAACAAAACTTTCATCTATACCTTCTATTTTTCTCCAAAGCCTAAATTCATCTCTAATGTATTCCCATCCAAGTACCAGTTCCATCACTTCATCTATACCCCATTCTTCGATATCTTGATTAGATACAGTAGATTGAACCCCACCCCTATAAAACATATTCTTCTCCTTAACAAACTCCCCTCCATGATGAATAACAACACTGAACTTACCCATAATCTGTAACGGAAACCCTAACATCAGACTAAACCTAACACACAAAATCTCAAAATGGAAAAAAGGGATGAAATTGTCATACCTTTGGACGCGAATCCATTTCAAAGCGATATATGACGAGATGTTCAGCTGATTCCTTGAGTGATTTTGGGCACGAAATGCTTCAATGAGGTTGCATGCACAACTTCAATGGTGGTTCTCACTTAGGTCAAATGGGGAGGACTAAAACGAACATTGCAAATATAACAATATATACCTCAATAATTACTGATGTGGCAAAAATAAGCTTAGGTGTCATTTAAAAAAAAAATGTCACTCAGCTTGACACATATGCACTTGGCATGTGTCAGATATCTCAAAGGTGTATATTGACGGAATCTTAAAATAGTAAGGGGGCATTTGCAAAAAAAAAGTTACAGGGGATAAACCGAAAATCACCTATATAGCAGGAGGTAAAATGGTATTAATCCTAGAATATATTCTTTAGTTTAGTTAGATGACACGCTGATACATTAGTTTTAGTTATAATTAGAATATATTATTTAGTTTAGCACGATGACATACTGATAAATCAGTTTTAGTTACAGTTAAAATGTATACTTTAGTTTGATATATTAGTTTTAGTTAAAATATATAAATTAGTCTTAGACTAGGGATTAAAACTTTAGCTTTAGTTTATAATATAAATCAATAGCTTTAGTTAGGTATATTCAGTAGCTTACATTAGAAACAAATACCATTAGCTTTTGTTCTTTGCACTAGTCTTAGTCTAGACAATTAATATAGTAGCTTTAGTTAAATAATTTACTAGCTTTAGTTAGATATATACATTAGTTACTTAGTTTATAAAAATAAGTATTAGTATTAATTTAGTAAAAATGCAAGAATTAATTTCTCATTTGATTTTTTTTTCTTTTTCTAAAAGTAATTGGAATTAATCAAAAATACAAGGGGTATTTAATCCTTACAAAAAGTCAAGACCTCCAATGAGATTCTCCACCAACACAAATCTAGCTAAGCTCCTAAAAGATTCACACAAAAAGCTAGAAAGTTGGAGTTGGAATGAGAAATATCACTTAAAATAGTCCATTTCCAAGCTATAAATTTAATTTCCCAACGGATGTCATTGAAATTAACAAGAATATTTTTAAAAATAAATCTATTTCTAGCTTTCCAAAGGTACAAGAAACCAAAAACCAAATCGAACCCAACCTAAAAGCTTTAGATTTGCTTCTACCTATCCCACACAAATTGACAAAAAAGAACCAAAGACAACTTGTAAAAACTAAACTGCAGCCGCACCAGTCACCTACAAATTGCCACACCGATTGTGCCAAAGGACAGAGAAAAAGAAGGTGAGACAATGCTGCATCACAAACATTACAAAAAATGCAATGCCTATCAATGATGGCCACACATCTCTTCAACAATTGGTCTGAAGTCGCTATTCTCTTCCAAAATAATCTCCACCCAAAAGTTTTAATTCTCGCCGAAATCTCGGTCTTCCATAACAATTCAAAAGCTCTCACCTGATCGAGATGCGCTAAAATTGGGTCTTATCTTCCATCTTCAGCTTATACACATCACTAACTTTAAAGCACTGCTTGTTTCCTAATAACCAATACACAACGTTTTTTGCATCCCTTATTGGCGAAACATCAGATAACAAGTTCACAAAATTTTGAACACAGTCCGACTCTGTTCTTTGTATCGAAACTAGCATACCGAAATCTCCGTACTGCCGAACACCATTGATGGAATCTCCTATTATAAAAATCTAACTGTTCTTAGAGTTACAGCTGTCAAACAACATCCAGACAATGCTGCATCATAAACATTACAAAAAATGCAATGCCTATCAATGATGGCCACACCTCTCTTCAACAATTGGTCTGAAGTCGCTATTCTCTTCCAAAATAATCTCCACCCAAAAGTTTTAATTCTCGCCGAAATCTCGGTCTTCCATAACAATTCAAAAGCTCTCGTCTGATCGAGATGCGCTAAAATTGGGTCTTATCTTCCATCTTCAGCTTATACACATCACTAACTTTAAAGCACTGCTTGTTTCCTAATAACCAATACACAACGGCTTTTGCATCCCTTATTGTCGAAACATCAGATAACAAGTTCACAAAATTTTGAACACAGTCCGACTCTGTTCTTTGTATCGAAACTAGCATACCGAAATCTCCGTACTGCCGAACACCATTGATGGAATCTCCTATTATAAAAATCTAACTGTTCTTAGAGTTACAGTTGTCAAACAACATCCAGTTTTGCTCCACCAAAGGCACATTGTTCGGATAAGAAGCTGTCCTAAAAGGGACCGATTTCCCTTCTTCAAGAATGTATTTGACAAAACCTGCAAAATAAAAACCATCATTAGTAGAAACCACTCCGATCTTGGAAAGATTCTTCCACCAAAAAGATGCAGAAACCTCCCTCATTCCATGCTCTGACAACAATTTGTTCTCAACGAAACCATATCTTCCTCTTAAAACCTCCTTCCAAAGAGATTTCTTATCCTCCAGCAACTTCCACTTCCACTTTGCAAGAAGGGAAAGATTAAATTTTGCCAAGTTGATAATTCCCAATCCTCCCTTCTTGTTGGATCTACAAACTACCTCCCAATTCACCCAATGAATTTTCGGCTTATTCTCGCTACCTTCCCAAAGAAACCTTTTTCTAATCCTATCTATGTGATTCAAAACAGCCACAGGAACCTTATAGAACGAAAGCCATAAAATAGGTAAACTGGTTAACACAAAATTGATTAGAGTAACCTGGCCGACCAAATATAACAGTTTGCCTCTCCATCCAGCCAATCTATTAGTAAACTTATCGATTAAAAACTTCCAAGAGTTAATTCTATGCGGATTGAAACCTACTTGAATACCCAAGAAACATAAAGAAGGACTATATATTCTACAAGTAAAAATGTTTGAAATAGCCGCCAAAAACTGAGGACTTACATTTATTCCCATTATCCTACTTTTGAGAAAGTTCACCTTCAGTCCCAAAATGATTTCAAAGCTCCTCAGAATTGAATTAATACACCAAATATTTTGCCACCCTTCTTCACCTATGATGAGCGTATCGTCTGCGAATCGGATGAGCTCCACGGTAGTACTAGAATCCACTACGAAACCCTTGAAATCTCCGCTGCCTACAACTTTTTGCATCAACTGAGTTAATCCCTCTGTTACTAAAACAAAAAGAAAGGGAGAAAGTGGATCTCCCTGTCTAAGACCGCGCTCCACTTCAAAATATTTTGTAGGGCTTCCGTTTACCAAGATTGATAGATGGCAATTGAATATACAAGCTTCCATCCACCTTCTCCATCTCCTACCAAAGCCCATGGTCTCCATTAAAGAGCGAAGAAAATTCGAGTTGACAAAATCATACTGTCATACCCCAAATTTTGACCACCAAGATTTCCCATCATTGTGCAAATCATCACCACAATATGGATGTATCATAATGCCTCATCAGTCTCCCCAAAGATGGGTGGGCATTCACTACAAACAAGAATTAGGGTTTCAAGCCCTCTCTGAGCACTTAGACAAAGGATCAATCAAGAATTGACATGATCTTCAACTTGTCTAACCTCTCCAACACCTATAAAGGATCAAGAGGAGTCCCACATCAAGAACCAAGCACAAAGTTGCTACTTTCCAAGTGGATTAAGCCTCAAGATCGCCAGTGTCACCAAATTAGGGTTTTGGTCGACCAGGGCCTCCAGATGGAAATTTTCCTCTAGGCATGAGCCAATGCTTCAAAGCATAACCTAAGATACTCCATGGGACCTCATGGACCCAATCATCAAGTCAATTTAACCCCAGGGGATGCATTCACCAAAAATCAGGAATTAGGGTTTCTTGACCTAATTCACCTCTAAGTTGACTTTTGGGACAAAGCATGAGCCAAAACCTCAAGACATGATTTGAGGATCTCCAATACACCATATTGATCCATTTGCAATAATGGATTAATCCAAGAAGCTTGATCTACAAGTTTCAATTTCATCTGGACCACAATTAGGGTTTTGAAGAAAAAGTCAACTGTGCCTTCGACTTTTGACCAAGGCATGCTCCCAAACCCGGGGACATGATTCAATACACCCTAAAACACCTATACAATCCATATATTAAGTTTGATTTAGGTCAATGACTTGATTTCATAGAAGATGGCGCAGTTTAAAATTCATCTGATAAAAAGTCAACTTTACAAAAAGTCAAAGTTTGACTTTTTGATTTTTTGGTCAACCAAGGTTCCTTAACCCTAAAACAATGTTAATATGTGATTTGAATCATCATTCATTAAGAAAAACCAAAGAAAATGGGTTAACTTGTAAAAGGGGTAACCATAAAAAACTTAGAATTTTTCTAAGTTATGAAACAAAGTGGTTAGGGTACCAACTTCCAAGGATCATAACTTGAGATCCAAGCAACCATTTTGGATGATCCAAAGATGGATTTGTAGCTCTCATGGCATACTTTAAAAGTGTCAACTACACCTCATTCCAATTCATCATAGATTTTAAACTATGGAGTGATCAAAATGGCTAAAAATATGAAAATGGCATTTTTTCAACACTTAGACAAATTTCTGTCCAAGACAGATTTTGTTGAAAACACCAAAACTGGTGAGGTTTTTTCACATAGTTGCAAGGGAAATTAACTCCAACTGTAAACATCAATGTTATTGCAAATGTTGCTAAGAATTCAAAGAACTTATTAGCATGAATTGATTCAACTTGAGCCAAGAGAAATCCATGATCAAACATGCCTTGTTGCAACTGTTTTGCATCAGATTTTGTTGCATAACTTGATGAACTCGATTCTTATCCAAAGAGCATTGATCACAAGACCTGCTACACTCACATTGATAACTACAAGCTCTTCACCACCTGCCAATTCAGTTCAAGGCCAGCCAATGGGAGCATGAACATAAGAGAATATGCTTGGAATCCAATGTGCATTTATGAGCAAATAGTGAATATTCAACATTCCCTTTATGATCAGTCAAGCTGCCTTCATAATCCGCCAATAAGAAGGCTCCAGAATGTGAAATTTGTCAGACCATAGCTGAGCTATTTGGAGACTCCTTTATTCCTTGTGAGTGAAGATATTTGCCAAGCATTGACCAAGAAAACTCAGAGCATATCTCTTGAGCCCGAGCTGGCAACTTCAGAGCAATATCTTTGCCTATAAATAGAGTGCACATTTCATTCTTCAAATCACACCAAAGCACAAGAATTCTTTGCTTTCTTTCTTTCACTCTCCAAGCACAAAAACTCCATATTTGGGCAACTCACTATCGGGTTTTGAGTTGCAGAGCCAAGTAACTCAAACCATCACTTCTAACACAATACATATGATGTATAGAAGTTGTCCAAACATCTAAACCACTTCTAAAACACCTCCATCAAAATTTCACTCTTCAACCTAACCATTATGCAGTTGGGATACCATAATCTGATCTAAGGAGTTTCAAAAAGTTCCAGGGCTTGTAATCCACTCCATACCATCTAGTGAAACTGTAGAGATCATCATCCACCTTCTGGAACACACTTTGTGCAGAGTTCCAATTCTTCTTGCAGCAAGGTAAGCCTCAAACTCTCATAACATGATCCATGCATATTTCCTCGCATGATACTTTTGCCAAATGTTTATTATCATGTTTTAAGTGTTTTCCCTCAAAAAATTTGATCATAGCACTCACAAACATGTCTGCATGATTGCTTTTGCAAAGTTAGGGTTCATACATTCATGTTAATGTAACTCGCTGCAAACTAAAAATAAATGAAATCAAATATTGCCATCATGTTCCTTGTTAAAAACCGCATGAATTTGGTGTTTGAATCATGTCAAATGGTTGAGAGACGAGTGAGGTAGGTGCTTCTTGCACGAGCTCGAGGAAGAAGATGGCCATGGCGCCATTCTTCAGGTTTTCAAACCAAACTTGCCTTATATTTTTCCCATGGCATATGTTTAATGAATTGGCATTGCGCCCTAGTGGTTGATTAGCTAGTTTGTAGGTATTAGCAAGCGAGAGGTCTGGGGTTCGAATCCCCCTCGCCCCAGGCCACTTTTTTATCACTTGTTTCATTTTTTTTTATTTTTCATATTATTTTCATTAATAATTTGGAAAATTAATTTCCCTCTCAATTTTAATCATTTTTTATTGGTTCTTTTTCTGAAAAATCACAAAAATATTAAAATATTTTATTCTACAAAAAAATCAGAATTATATTATTTATTTAATATAGTTGGTATTTTTGTAAATAAATTTATTTTTAATTGTTTTTAAACATTTTTAAAGTGAATTTTTATCTTGAAAATCAAAACCAAATGAGTTTTAATTCATCTTGTGATTAAAACCTCATTTTTCAAACCTTAACCAAAAATCACAAGTTGCTTATTCAAGCTTATTTGGTGTTTTATCATTTTTTTATTGATTTTCCATAAGAATTTACTTTTAAAAATGATGAAATTAGGGTTTTGATTGATTTCACCCTAACAAATCTTTTTCAAACACTCCTTGGGCCTCTAATAGAGTGTAAGACTCATTCCTTGTAAATAAGATACCTTGTTGGGCCTCAGATATTGTATAAGACCCACTGTATTTTCAAAAACCTCGGCGCGATCGTCATTTTCAAACAAACCATCTGGGCCCACCCTCGCATTGTAAGTCCCATCTTTCTTTTTCAAAATATTCTTTGGGCCTCTAATAGAGTGTAAGACCCTACCCTTTTGTAAATAAACAATTTTGGGCCTCACTTATTGTATAAGTCCCTCTGTACATTTTCAAAACAACGGTGCGATCGTCGCCTTTTTAACAAAATCATCTGGGCTTCTCCTTGAGCTATAAGACCCATCTTTATTCATTTTCAAACTCTTTGGGCCTCTCCTTGAGTTGTAAGACCCATACCTTTGTATAGAAAACCTTTTGGGCCTCAGACGTTGTATAAGTCCCAGTACAATCTTTTCAAAACAACTTCCCTTTTGATTTAGGTTCAAATATACAGTTGTTATCAAAACTTTCTTTAATTTATTTGAACAACTAACAATACAACATGGAAGCTTGCTCGCCTGTAAGTTTTATCTGCTTTCATTTACTTGTTTTAATATATATAACTGTATTATGGGAAGCTGCGCATGGTTAGTCTTCTTTCATTCTTTTAAATACATGTCAAATATATATAACTGTATTGTGGGAAGCTGCGCACGGTTAGTCTTCTTTCATACCCTTTTAAATACTTGTCATATATCAACTGTATATATACTAGTATAGTTATTTAAAGTTTTTTCCGGCAACTAGGTCTAGAACTAGGTAAAGCCTGTTTGGTCACTCTTAAATACATTCAAAACTAGATCCCCATACGATTTCCAGATACAGTCTTGCCTTCTCTTGGGCTTAAACAATACGGAACAAAGAGAAAGGCAGTATTCTTTGTAAACCTTTTCTCAGACTGTCACCCCTAGAAATTGTCAAAGAAATTATACTCCCCGAAGTTGATCTATTCTCTGTGAATAGCATCTCTTGAGTTTCTTTAAACCTCAGAACTTTCACTAAATGATCTATTCTCGGTGAATAGCATTTCTTGAACTTTTCTTGGTTTGGGACCCACAAGCTTCCTAAAAGCATCTCCGCCTCCTCTTGGGCTTTGTACAAGGACCCGTCGGCTTCTTAAAAGTTCTCATGCCTTCTCTTGGGCTTCATACAAGGACCCTCACGGCCTCTTAGAGGTATAGGACAGAACTTAGTCATCCGTCGTTAGAGTCGTCTTTCTAAAAGAAGTCACAAAAGCCCTCAGACCAATTTTAGAGTACACACTCATCCCTTAAACAAGTCGGCCTCCTCTTGGGCATGGTACAAAGATAGACCTTTCCAATAGACTTGGACGATCTAAATCTCCTTGAGTCTCAAAGACATTCTCAAGTTCCTTACAAATATAGGAGAAACCCCGGATTCTGGATTACTCTCTAATAGAGTTAAACCCAGGGGTTCTAAAACCCAGTCTCTCTCCTAGAGTCCCCAAGCCAGGGTCAGATTATCATCATATAACACTATCTCAAATCAGAACCTCAAGGTGTCTGATCTGTCAAGTCTTCTACATTCCCCTGCAAGAGTTGGTTTCCCCATTTGAACATGCCTCGGGACCTCAAGACTCCTCAGCAGAAGTTAGCCTCCTTTTAGGCTTTGTATAATGATCCTTTCCTCAGGAAAGTCAGCCTCCTCTTAGGCTTTGTATAATGATTCTCCCCAACAGAGCTAAACCTTTTCAGACTCTCTAGTTGAGTCAATCAATTACTTCCCAGACTCTCTTGTTGAGTCAATCAATTACTTCCCAGACTCTCTTGTTGAGTCGATCACCTTTCCAGACTCTCTTGTTGAGTCATCCACTTTTCAGACTCTCTTGTTAAGTCAAACACCTTTTCAGACTCTCTTGTTGGGTCAACCACTTGTCCGACTCTCTTGTTGAGTCAATCACGTTCCAGACTCTCTTGTTGAGTCAACCCTTTTAGCCTCAATCTTGGGCTTTGTACAAGATAGATAAAATACTCTCTTGTTGAGTCAATCTTTGCCAGCCTCCCTTTGGCTTGGTAAAAGATTCCCCCTAGCACAAGTTAGCATCCTCTTAGGCTTTGTATAATGATTTCTCCATCTTGTTCAGCCACAATCCTGGGCTTTGTACAGGACATATAAAAAAGCACTCTCTTGTTGAGTCGAACCCTTTTTTAGCCCCTATCTTAGGCATTGTACGGGATATAAAATTTCATAGCCTTCTCTTAAGCTCGGGAAAAATAATTTCCCGAGCAGAGTCAAAATCGTTTCAGCTTCTATCTTGGGCTTTGTACGAGATACCTAAAATATCCTCATCCGAGTCAGTAAAGCCTCTTTCAGCCTCAATCTTGGGCTTTGTACAAGACAGATAAAGATTTCTCTCCCGCAGAGTCAGTCTTCTTTTTCAGCTTCTATCTTGGGCTTTGTACAAGATACATACAAACCTCCCCAGCGGAGTCAAAATCCTTTTAGCCTCAATCTTGGGCTTTGTACAAGACAACTAGAATATTTTTCCCGGAAAAGTCTCCTTTAGCCTCCAGTTAGGCTTTATATAAGGATATCCCCAAAGAGTCAGTCTCTTTTTTGCTTCCGTCTTGGGCTCTGTACAAGACACCAATATATCCCCTCTCTTGTTGAGCCGGTCTCATACATCCTCCTCTTAGGCTTTGTATAAAGACTTCCCCAGTGGAGTCAATCAACCTCTTAGCTTCAACCTTGGGCTTTGACCAAGACACATAAAAATCAACAATCCCTCTTTAGAGATGAAAAATTCTCGTTCAGTCAATCTTTTAGCTTCAATCTTGGGCTTTGAACAAGACACAAATACTCCGTTTAGCCTCTATCTTGAGCTTTGAACAAGACACCAAAACGTATTTTTCCTCCCTTAGAATAGGAGGAACTACGATTGCTCTGATTTCCCTGTTTCGTTTAAACGGGAATACGTAGGCATAAGATTGCGAAATCTTAGCGAGCATACTAATCAAAAACTTAGGTCCAACACCTTCCCAAAAACATCACCAAAAACTCACTCTCCTTGTCACATTTCCCAAGAAACTTTCCAAACCCATTAACGGATAAACACCATCAAGTACAAAGCAGAACCTAAAACTAAAAACCTGTGGATAACCACATATAGGATGTTGTAACTGACAACTCCTCATTGTATAACCTGACCTCGAACTCCCCGAATCTCTTTAAGCGTTTGTTCAGTTAAACATTCGCGTGCAAGGTTAGTTTTAGATACCTTCCCTTTCCCTTCCAGCTTCATGGGATAAATAAGAAATCAGAAAGTAGCACCCCCTTTCTCCTCGAGGAGGAAAACCCAACTTCAGCGATAAGGTGGTCGCGTCACCGATAAAAATCGCTCGCTACAGTAAAATGGCAACTCTGCTGGGGACACATTTTATTGTTTAGGACTAGGATTATTATAGCTCCTAAGAGGTCTGGGATGTTAGCTTTAGGAATGAATATATATATATATATATATATATATATATATATATATATATATATATATATATTGCTTTTCCTACTTGATATCCGTGTTTATTTTTCTGCTAATGGGACTGCGGGTGATGCCGCATCTGGAAAGTTTGAGAGCCACCTAAGATAAGTGATGGCATGAGACGGGTAATCTTAATGGGAGTGACTCCCAAATAAGAGGTCCCGGTAGACCATCGAATCAGTGGAGATACCCTTTGTGGATTCAATGCCTATACGAATCTGGTTGTTGAAAGCAGATTGTTCGATTGGGCTGTCCATGAAATTGAGGATTTTAGTATACTAAGACCATGTTACTATTTTGTAGTGCGGAAGCTATCGGAAATAGTTGTCACACGATACTACCCTCATTTGAGATTACTCTAAGATACATCAGCTCGCTCGGGTGAACCAGCCTGTTGTTGTTATCCCAAGAGGGGTCAATGATTTTGCGGACAGGTACAAAAAATCACCAGTATAACCTTTGGGGATGGGTAGAGCCATGACTTCATGACACCGAACATTTGACCCCATGTTTTTTCTATGTTTTTGTGTGCTGCATTCATACATTCATTTCATTAAAAAACTTAAAACAAATAAAATTTTCTCTTCTAGTCTCTCTTTTTCAAATTAAACTGAGATAATGATTGCAAATGTCAGAGAGAAAGATTGCGTTATGGATTTCGGTAGAAGGAGGACTCACAAGTACACCTTCAAGGTTCCAAAATTAGAGGATTCAAGAGGGTTGGCAGGGATGATCGCCAACCCTGATGCTTTCAGAGCTAAGTATGGAGGACTGCTGTCTCTGTTAAGGGTCCATGTAATTGAAGGAATCCTGTCCACGCTAATCCAATTCTACGATCCGGTCTATCACTGTTTCACATTCCCGGATTATCAGCTAGCACCAACACTGGAGGAGTACTCTCACCTGACTGATTTACCTATCACTGACCAAGCTCCCTTTTATGGACTGGAAGAAATTCCAAAGGATCAAACCATTGCAAGAACAATCCATTTGGACGAGTCAGAAGTCAGGACTCACATGATCATTAAGGGTGGAATCCAAGGGTTGCCAGCCCGATTTTTGATAAAGAAAGCCCCGTACTTTTCCAGTATAGGGAATATGCCTGCTTTCGAAAGCATCTTTGCGTTGCTCTCTTACGGGTTATTTTTGTTTCCTAACATTGATAGCTTCGTTGATATCAATGCCATTAAGATTTTTCTGATTGGAAACCCCGTGCCAACCTTGCTCGCAGATGCTTATCATTCTATACACTTAAGGAATTTGTACAGCGGAGGAATGATCACATGTTGTGTACCCCTGCTATACAAATGGTTCACTTCCCATTTGCCAAAGTCTGCCGCATTTTGGGATCAAAAGAGTGCTTTACGTTGGTCACAGAGAATCATGTCTCTTACCAACTTTGACATCGATTGGTATAATCGAATCTATGACGGGATCAGGATCATTGACCGTTGTGGAAACTTCTCTAATGTACCCCTCATAGGAATTAAAGGAGGAATCAATTATCATCTAGTTTTAGTTCGTCGTCAATTAGGATACCCGATGAAGCATGTCCCGCATAATGCTCATCTGGAAGGTCTTTTCTTCAAGGAAGGAGAAAATGACAGGGCACTAAAGACCGAAATAGTGCATGCTTGGAAACATGTTCACAGGAAAGGAAGAGAGTCTCTAGGAAAACCAGACTGTATCTCTGTAGAGCCTTATCTCCACTGGGTACAAACTAGAGCTCTCAAGCTGAGGATGCCTTACCCTCGTCAGGAAGTTCTTCCGTTAAAGGAATCTGTCCTTTATTTTATGTCTGATACGGAAAAACTTCAGGTTAATCTCAACAAGGTTCAACAGGAGAAGAAGTCTTGGAAGAACAAGTACCGTATTCTCAATGTGGAGTGTAACAAAATACAACAACTGTTAAAAGAAAAAGATGCTCTGATTGAGATTTTAGAGCAACATGCTGTAGAGAATCAGGAAGACCAAAGGAATTTGCTCGCTCCTTTCACTTAGCAAAGGAATGACAACCCGACAACGACTCAAGAGCCCCGGTCAAAGAAAAGGAAAGTACCAGAACTAGCACCTGAGCTCCCCTTAGAGAGGACTCGGGGCCCATAAGTTTAGACATTTCCTTCTACAGCACTTTGTAAATTACTGTATTTCCATTTCCGCAATCTTTGAATTCAATAAAACGGGGTTTCCCCACTGTATGATATTTGCAATCCAATTGTTGAAGTTTCTTTTGATTAACAAAAAAATTAATTAATATAATCATTGCATATCATTCATCATTCGCACATAATGCATTCTTCTTCCCTACGAATCTCACATTTGTGTCTCAATTCTAGAGTCAAAGTGTCTCATTCATACAATACTCGGGCCAATCGACAAAAGAAAATGGATGATCTCGAGGAAGAGAACAAAGAGTTAAGAGAAGAAATCGACTCTCTGAAAGAAGATCTAAGGAAACTTCACAATGACATGCAATCTCTGGCAGCAGCCCAGATGCAACAACAAAGGACTGTGATCTCAGAGATCACATCTACGCCTATAGTGGAAAAGTATGATCCTCGGTATAACATGCCTAAAGATCGTCCCTGGGGCATGCCACCCAACTATATCCTGGAAGGATATATTCCGCCGATCATGGAAGATCCGGAAACTGCAGCAGGAACTGCTGGGCTTGAAGGTTACAAACTTCAGGAAAGCGAAGATGCAAGGGGCATAATAACAACTCCTGAAGGTTACAAACTTCGGGAGAGGGAAGCACCAAGAGTCACTGTCGTAATGACTATACCACTACCCGTGGTACACACTGTCCCAGAAGGACAGATTCCACAGATACCTTCTGGTGGAAATGAAAGTATGAATGATAAAATGAAGGAATTCCAGGAACAATTCCTGGAGGTGCAGAAGGAACTGCAAGCCATTCGCGGTCAGGATCTATTTGGAAAGGACGCCGCAGACCCTTGTTTAGTCCCCAATGTGAAAGTTCCACACAAATTCAAGGTGCCTGAATTTGAAAAGTACAAGGGTAACTCTTGCCCTCAAAGTCATTTAGTGATGTACGCTCGGAGGATGTCAACTCAGACAGAGAACCAATAGCTATTGATCCATTACTTTTAGGATAGTTTAACCGAACCCGTACTCAAATGGTACATGGGATTAAACCGCACTAAGATTGTCACTTTCAGAGATCTTGGCGCTGCCTTTGTTCAACAATATAAGTATAACCTGGACATGGCACTGGACCGAGATCAACTCAGAGCCATGTCGCAGAAGGATAAGGAAACCTTTAAGGAATATGCTCAAAGATGGCGTGAAATTTCCGCCCAGATTGGTCCACCTCTTGAGGAAAAAGAGATGACAAAGATCTTCTTGAAAACCTTGAGTTCATTTTACTACGACAGAATGGCCGCCAGTGCGCCCAGTGACTTCACTGAGATGGTGGGCATGGGAGTTCGTCTTGAAGAAGCAGGCCGAGAAGGACGTCTGGTCAAAGGTACAGAACCATCAAGCAGTACCAAAAGATACGGTAGTGCTTTCCCTAAGAAAAAAGAGCAAGATATTGGCAATACCTCTCTCGGAAAGCAAAGGCGACGGTACCAACCAATAGCAGCTGTAACTCCTGCTATCAACCCTGCGCCTGTTCCAACGTATCAACCTCAGGTTGTTCAAAGCCAACCAAATCAACAACCATATCAGCAAAGGAGACAACAGCCTCTTCAGCAGGCTCGTCCTCAGTAAAACAACAACTGTACAACGAGACCACCAGGGTTCCCTATACCAATGTTGTACGCAGAACTGTTTCCACTATTAGTGGTCAAGGAGCACGTCCAAACCAGGTCTCCTCTTACAGTACCGGAGAATCAATCTTTTTGGTTCAAAGACGATCAAACTTGCCCTTACCATCAAGGAGGACCTGGGCATAACATAGAAAACTGCCTCAGTTTCAAATCTGATGTGCAAAAGCTCGTCAGGAGCGGGGTCTTATCCTTCAAGGATACAAATCCAAATGTTCAGACGAACCTGTTACCTCAACACGAGAAAGCTGCGGTAAATTTGATAGAAGGAGAGTCTAACCACAGCTATCAAATTCATGATGTACTCTTATTAAGGGCTAACCTGGTCAATATGCATCGCAGAGAGAGCGGATATGGGCATGTACCATCTCATAATTATCACCAGTGTGATATCTGCTCTAAAGATAATCAAGGATGTTCTGTGGTGCAATCAGCTCTACAGGAACAGATGGATTTCGGTTGGATCCAGGATCACAGAATTCGTGGGGTCAACATGACTTATATGAATTCCAGCATCATTCAAAACCACGACATCCGTGTGATGAATGTCAACTTGGTGGCAATGCACTCAAGGCAAAGCCAACATCATGATCTGCCACGGCACGATTACAATTCCTGTCTGATTTGCTCGGTAAATAATCAGGGATGCTCTTTTGTACAAGAGGCCCTCCAGCGTCAGATGGATCTTGGACGGATCCAGGACTACCATGATAGAAATGCCTATCAGGTCTACATGATTCAAATCTTCGATAGTCGCTTGATGAATACCAGCTTAGTGGAGTTACATGCTAAGCAAGTCCAGCTTGGTTTTCTGACTTCGCATGAGTATCAGAACTGTAGAGTATGTCATGAGAGTGACCAAGGTTGTGCACTCGTTCAAAGGACACTTCAGCACTTGTTAAACCACTGGTGGCTTCTGATCTATCTAGATGAAAACACACAACAAGTCAGTATGATCGACGGGAACCCTACTAGGCATCAAAGTCAGGACGTTCGATCCATGGGAACAGACCTAGTGAGGTTACAATGCATTCAAAGCGGACATGGCCGGGTGCCACCACACAATTATGAGCGCTGTAGAGTTTTCTCGGAGAATAACCAAGGATGCTACCTTGTGCGAGCAGCCCTTCAAGGTCAGGTGGACCATAAGGAGATTCAACCATGGTCAAGCTCTGGTTCAATGTCAAACTATCATCCTAATCAAAGCAGGGATGTTGTCTTAATCCCTAATCGAGAAGTGGCCAAAGATGTGTGCGCCATAATCCCTTTACTCCGTGAATCAAGAGTTCCTCTCGATAGTGGAAGGATTCTCAATCTCGAACCAATTGAGGCCATCTATGATGGGCAAAAAAATCAAAAGGCTCCTGTAGTTATCTATCTGCTGGGACCAGTACCATACAAATCCGATAAGGCGATCCCTTACAAATACGATGCGACAACAATTGAGAATGGAAAAGAAACTCCATTACCCTCCATCGTGAATATTGCAGACATCAGTCGAGTAACACGGAGCGGTCGAGTCTTCAACCGAGGAGTTGGAGAACCTACCAGAGAAAAGGAACCTCAAACAGAAGTTCCCGATCAACCAGTCGGTCAGTCCAATGATCTCGACCTTTCAAAGAACAACGATGAGATGCTGAAGCTCATCCAAAAGAGTGAGTACAACATTGTTGATCAGCTGTTGCAAACTCCTTCAAAAATCTCTGTGTTATCTCTTTTACTTAGTTCCGAAGCTCGTAGGGAAGCTCTGTAGAAAGTCTTAGAGCAAGCCTTTGTGGAACAAGATGTAACAATAAGACAATTCGATAGCATCATCTTCAATATCACTTCCTGCAACAACTTGGGGTTTAGTGATGAGGAATTGCCGGAAGAAGGCAAAAGTCACAACATGGCGCTCAATATTACTGCCAGGACGATGCTTTAGCCAGCCTACTGGTAGACACCGGATCAGCTATGAATGTTATGCTGAAATCAACGTTAATGCGACTATCATCCAAAGGATCTCCGATGAGGGACAGTGAGGTCATCGTCAAAGTATTTGACGGATCTCAAAAAACAGTTATCGGCGAAGTCGACCTTCCCATAACTATTGGTCCTCACACTTTACAAGTCACTTTCCAGGTCATGGACGTCCGGGCAGCATACAGTTGTTTATTAGGAAGACCTTGGATACACTAGGTTGGGGCAGTCACTTCGACACTGTATCAGAAGCTGAAGTTCGTCAAGAACGACCAACTAGTCACAGTCTGTTGAGAGCAAGCCTTAATCATGAGTAACCTATCATCGGCCACTTGTGTAGAACCAGAGGAGGTTGTTGGAACTCAGTTCCAAGCACTGTAGGTGAGCAATGAGAATCAATCAGAAAAAGGAACATCAATTTCCTCGTACAAAGATGTTCTCAAATTAATCAAAAGTAACAATGCAAAGGGATGGGGACAGCTTATCATTCCTACTGATAACAAAACAAAGAAGGGTCTTGGTTTTTCCTCAACCTGTACCCAGACTGCTATTAACGATGAAAGTCCTCATCCCATTCAGGACTTCTTCCACAGTGGAGGTTTCCTTCACCCAGTGCTTCAATAAGTGCATACCATAAACGAGGGAGATTCATCCGACACAGATGAAGAATGGAAGTCTTATCTTAACAAGGACGGTTATATGTCTCAGGAAGAGGTGCCTACTCCATTTTGCTATCCCTCACAGAGTCCGAGATTTATACCAAGGTCAGATGTCAAAATGATATACGGAGATTGAGATCCGGAAGGATGTCGTGCTCCACCAAACTCATTAGAGGAGGACACTCTGATGAAAGACAACTTTGACCACAACTATTACGGCCCAATGGATGGCCTGCCTATCTGGCAGCCGTACCCAGGAGACTCAGGGCAAGAGAGTCAGTCGAACGACGCTTATCAACTGAGCATCATTGAAAAGAATACCTGCGTCCCCACCGCATCATGGGATCATTACTCGGGGCATTCAGAAAATATCCAACACGACGATGAATTTGCAAAGCTTGCAGGACTAGAATTCATCAACTATGCTTTTCCTGAGGTCATCGTCATCAAAAGGGATGACTCCTCCAGTTCCAAAGAAGTGTGGGACACCTTAGGACAACCAAGTGGAAAGTTCGACTACTTGGTCAAGTACACCGCTCCTGAAAGCTCTCGTGTCAGGCTCGAAGATATCCAGCCTACTGGATGGAGAGATTTACCTGAGAGTACAAACATTATGCAAGATGCAACAGAAGAGTTCGTCTACGACAACTCTGCCTGAGAAACAGATTCCAATGATCCTGCTCCACCAGAAATCCGCGTTATTTCTGAAGACAAGTCAAGAAAGAAGGTACCGGGCTTTGTGATTCACCTAGGAGTTCGCCGCCAATGGGTTGCTGTCGATGTCCCAAAAGTCGTTCATAAGTCTAAGTAATTGTCATCTTTATCTTAACCTTTCACCCTGCCCAGGTGAAACGGCTGTTTTGATAGGGCTTACTTATTTTAATATATATAACTGTATTGTGGGAAGCTGCACATGGTTAGTATTCTTTCATTCTTTTAAATACATGTCAAATATATATAACTGTATTGTGGGAAGCTGCGCCCGGTTAGTCTTCTTTCATACCCTTTTAAATACTTGTCATATATCAACTGTATATATACTAGTATAGTTATTTAGAGTTTTCCCCGGCAACTAGGTCTAGAACTAGGTAAAGCCTGTTTGGTCACTCTTAAATACATTCAAAACTAGATCCCCATACGATTTCCAGATACAGTCTTGCCTTCTCTTGGGCTTAAACAATACGGAACAAAGAGAAAGAAAGTATTCTTCGTGAACCTTTTCTCAGACTGTCACCCCTAGAAATTGTCAAAGAAATTCTACTCCCCGGAGTTGATCTATTCTCTGTGAATAGCATCTCTTGAGTTTCTTCAAACCTCAGAACTTTCACTAAATGATTTATTCTCGGTGAATAGAATTTCTTGAACTTTTCTTGGTTTGGGACCCACAGGCTTCCTGAAAGCATCCCCGCCTCCTCTTGGGCTTTGTACAAGGACCCGTCGGCTTCTTAAAAGTTCTCATGCCTTCTCTTGGGCTTCATATAAGGACCCTCATGACCTCTTAGAGGTATAGGACAGAACTTAGTCATCTGTCGTTAGAGCTGTCTTTCTAAAAGAAGTCACAAAAGCCCTCAGACTAATTTTAGGGTTGATACTTATCCCTTAAACGAGTCGGCCTCCTCTTGGGCATGGTACAAAGATAGACCTTTCCAATAGACTTGGACATTCTAAATCTCCTTGAGTCTCAAAGACATTCTCAAGTTCCTTACAAATATAGGAGAAACCCTGGATTCTGGATTACTCTCCAATAGAGTTAAAATCCAGGGGTTCTAAAACCCATTCTCTCTCCTAGAATCCCCAAGCCATGGTCAGATTATCATCATATAACACTATCTCAAATCAGAACCTCAAGGTGTCTGATCCGTCAATTCTTCTGCATTCCCCTGCAAGAGTTGGTTTCCCCATTTGGACATGCCTCGGGATCTCAAGACTCCCCAGCATAAGTTAGCCTCCTCTTACGCTTTGTATAATGATCCCTTCCTCGGGAAAGTCAGCCTCCTCTTAGACTTTGTATAATGATTCTCCCCAGCGGAGCTAAACCTTTTCAGACTCTCTTGTTGAGTTAATCAATTACTTCCCAAACTCTCTTGTTGAGTTAATCAATTACTTCTTAGACTCTCTTGTTGAGTCGATCACCTTTTCAGACTCTCTTGTTGAGTCATCCACTTTTCAGACTCTCTTGTTGAGTCAAACACCTTTTCAGACTCTCTTGTTGGGTCAACCACTTGTCCGACTCTCTTGTTGAGTCAATCACGTTCCAGACTCTCTTGTTGAGTCAACCCTTTTAGCCTTAATCTTGGGCTTTGTACAAGATAGATAAAATGCTCTCTTGTTGAGTCAATCCTCTCCAGCCTCCCTTTGGCCTGGTAAAAGATTCCCCCTAGCACAAGTTAGCCTCCTCTTAGGCTTTGTATAATGATTTCTCCAGCTTGTTCAGCCACAATCATGGGCTTTGTACAGGACAGATAAAAAAGCACTCTCTTGTTGAGTCGAACCCTTTTTTAGCCTCTATCTTGGGCTTTGTATGGGATATAAAATTTCATAACCTTCTCTTAAGCTCGGGACAAATAATTTCCCAAGCAGAGTCAAAATCATTTAAGCCTCTATCTTGGGCTTTGTACGAGACACCTAAAATATCCTCATCCGAGTCAATAAAGCCTCTTTCAGCCTCAATCTTGGGCTTTGTACAAGACAGATAAAGATTTCTCTCCTGCAGAGTCAGTCTTCTTTTTCAGCTTCTATCTTGGGCTTTGTACAAGATACATACAAACCTCCCCAGCGGAGTCAAAATCCTTTTAGCCTCAATCTTGGGCTTTGTACAAGACAGCTAGAATATTTTCCCCGAAAAAGTCTCCTTTAGCCTCCTCTTAGGCTTCATATAAGGATATCCCCAAAGAGTCTGTCTCTTTTTTGCTTCCGTACTGGGATCTGTACAAGACACCAATATATCCCCTCTCTTGTTGAGCCGGTCTCATACAGCCTCCTCTTAGGCTTAGTATAAGGACTTCCCCAGTGGAGTCAATCAACCTCTTAGCTTTAACCTTGGGCTTTGACCAAGGCACATAAAAATCAACAATCCCTCTTTAGAGATGAAAAATTCTCGTTCAGTCAACCTTTTAGCTTCAATCTTGGGCTTTGAACAAGACATAAATACTCTGTTTAGCCTCTGTCTTGGGCTTTGAACAAGACACCAAAACATTTTTTTCCTCCCTTAGAATAGGAGGAACTACGATTGCTCTGATTTCCCTGTTCCGTTTAAACGAGAATACGTAGGCATAAGATTGTGAAATCTTAGCGAGCATACTAATAAAAAACTTAGGTCCAGTGTAACACCCCAATTTAAATTATTTAATCGTCGTGTTTTATTTTTAATTGTTTGGCCTTGTTTAGGGGGTGTCTGAGTCCGAATGGGTAATGTTAGTAGTGATAAGGTGGGGTTGTGTCCATTAATAGTAATATGGAACTTATTGTTATTAGTATTATTAATATTATTATTATTAATAGTATATTTCATATTATTATTATGGTTATTATTATTCTCCTTATTATTATTATTATTATTATTATTACTATTATTATTTTAAATTAAAATCTGATTTAATTAATTTGATAATGGGCTAATGGATGAATGGAGGGGCAGTTTAGTAACTAAGCTGAGATTAGTGAGGGTTAGGGGGAGAGTTAGCCATAATCAGATTTTGGGAAAAGAAAGAGTTAGAGAAGAAGAACAAGGAAGAGCTAGGGCATCCATCTTCATCAATTTCGCAGGAATTTGATCAAGAAATTCGAGGTAAGGGGGGAGAATGAGTTTAATATGGGTGATATAATCATGAGAGGGTAGCGGGGATTCCTTAACCCCGTAAGAATTTGTATGTATAATTCTGTTTGAATTTATCTGTGTTTGTGTGTATGATTGTTGTGAAATCCTTGTTGTGATGCCATGTTGGATCTGGAATTCGAATGATTCTTGGTGAATAATTCTGTTGTTGCTGCTGTATAAATTGTATGTGCTGCTGGACTGGTTTATGCAGGTGAATATGACTAATAATTAGATCTAAGAACCGTAAATTGAATTAGTAATGATAGGTAAAAGAAGTAAGATGAAGAATATGACCTGAAACTAGTGAAGAAACAAGTTTAGGACTGGATTGGAGGGGAAAAGTGAGGATCCCGTAGCAGAAACCAGTCTGGGTGGGGAAATTGCATTTGCGTAATAGATCTGGCCATACAAGTATCAGGTAGGGCAATACGCGTATGGCTATGGTCAATACGCGTATGGGAGGGCGAAAACGAGGCTTGGCACGACCCTCTGCCCGTATGCGTAACAGTACGCGTATAGAAGCTTGGCATTACGCGTAAGAGGGGGCATTACGCGTAACGAGATCTGAAGTGGAATTTTGATGGAAAAACAGGTCTCTGCCCATACGCGTATCAAGTGAGGCAATACGCGTATGGATGGGCGAGCGAGATGGGCAATACGCATATGGCCTAGGGCAATACACGTATGGCCAGGGAGAGTGCAGAATTTTGCCGCTTCGCGATTTCTTTCCCGTCTTCGCGTCCGAAGTTGTTTCTTTTGGTTTAAGGGGTTGGGGATAGATGTCAGACCTTGAAAAATGTAGGATTGGTGGTAAAAATAATTAATTTAATAATTTTGGTGAATTAATTAGTGATCAGCTAATTAGCGTCGTGTGAGGTATTTTTTGTGGTATTATGTATTGATTGTGATCAGGAGGATCGTGGAAATGTATGAGTGTGATTATACATGAATTATATGCATATTGATGTCATGCATTCATGGTGTGTCGGTGGTGATGGATCATTGCTCAGGAGGAGCGTATGTGATTCATCCGAACTCCAATGTGGAGAATGGTGGGATAAATAATTGCCAAGTAGAGGTGTATGTGATTTATCCGGGTTCGATTGAATGAACCATGGTGATTGTTGGTACCACGTGCATTGTGTCTATTGTTGAGTCGCATTGCATTATCATTTTATGTTGATTGACTTATGATTGAAAGTGACAAGTAGGTCGTGCTTCTGTGATTGTATGATTGTGTGTGAGCAACTACTCTTATCATGTGTTATTTGCCGTTTATTATTAAATGTAGTTTTCACCCCTCTGTTGTTGTTGTGTTTGTGCTTCTTCGGAAGTACAGATAATCCAGGTACTTGAGTTGCTTGGAGTGCGTGTTGCCTGTTCGAGTCGTAGGAGTCGCTCTGATACGTAACACATGAATTTTGGGGATTTTATTAATTTATATTCTCCATTGAATTTTGTTACGTGTCTCTTTTGAATTCATTATTTTGAGGACCACGAGTTATGTGGAGTTTTGGAGTATATTGGCAAGTGTGTCGTGAATTGAATAAATAATTATTTTCCGCTGTTTTATTTCGTTAATGAAATGAGTTTTCGTTGTTGATTTAATGATGTGGCATCTCGCTTGTTGGTTGTAAAACTCTGATTTATCCGTATTACTTTTATTTTTATAAAATGGGAAAGTGGGGTGTTACAATTGGTATCAGAGCAGGTCGGTCCGTTCGGCCAGGTGTAGTAGTTGAGTCTGTCCTTAGTATAGGGGTCGATTGTGTGTTCTGACCGTATGTTGATTATTGACCAGTATGGCAGGAAGGAATGATGCTGCTCTTGCTGCTTCTATGCAAGCCATGGCACAAGCTGTAGAGAACGCCAATCAGGCTGGAGGTGCTCAGTTTCTTGACTTAGCACAGTTCCAGAGCAATAAGCCGCCTATATATGAGGGAGGTATTTTGGATCCAGAGGCTGCACAGAAATGGCTGAAGGCTGTTGAGAAGATCTTCAGGACCATGGAATGCAGTGACGCTCCAAAGGTACGATTTGGCGCTCATATGCTGGAAGGGGGAGCTGAAGCCTGGTGGGACAATAGTCGTCAGAGGTTGGAAGCTGCGGGTACTGAGATTACTTGGTCAGTGTTTCAAACTGAGTTTCTGGAGAAGTATTTTCCGGAAGATATTCGTAGTGCAAAGGAAGTTGAATTTCTGGAGGTGAAACATGGTGATAAGACAGTTGCTGAATACGCTGCCCGATTTGAGGAATTGGTACAGTATTGTACTCGTTACAATACGGAGGAAGCTATGACTTCGAAGTACTTGAAGTTTGAGAATGGGCTGCGTCCCGAGATCAAACTGGGCATTGCTTGTCAGAAGATAAGAAATTATCCAGAACTGGTAAGCAGAAGCAGAATCTATGACAATGATAACAGAGCCAGAATTGCTCATTACAAGGCTGTGAATGAGAAGAAGGGTAAGCAGAGGTTTGGAGGTACTCCTTACAGTGCTCCAGCTGATAAAGGGAAACAAAAAATTGACGTAGGAAAGAAACCAAAGGGGAAAAGAGTAGGTGTTGATACTCTCAAGTGCTTCAGATGTGGTGGTGCGGGTCACCGTGCTAATAACTGTCCGAATGAGGTGAAGAAGTGTTTCAAGTGTGGTAAACCAGGTCATGTTATAGCAGATTGTAGGGCCACTATGCCTACCTGTTATAACTGCGGAGAAAAGGGTCACATTAGCACTCACTGTGAGAAGCCAAAGAAAGCCCAGGCCAGTGGAAAAGTATTTGCCCACCGATGAGGAGCGTTCCGTCAAAGGTACTTATTTTATTAATGGTATTCCTTTGATTACTATCATTAACACGGGTGCAACGCACTCATTTATTTCTGTTGACTGTGTGAAGAGATTAGGGATTGTGCCGTCTACTCTAGGTCAGAGAATGATGATTGAAACTCCATCTATTGGTTCTGTGGTTACTTCCTTGGTGTGTTTGAAGTGTCCGCTGACTATGTTTGGTAGAGATTTCAGAGTGGACTTGATTTGTTTGCCACTCGGTAACCTCGATGTTATTTTGGGGATGAACTGGTTGGAGTTCAACCAAGTTTATATTGATTGTTTTAGGAAGACGTTATTATTTCTTATTCCTGAAGAAGAAGCTGTAGCGGATTCGTTGTCGAGCAGGGAGTTGAGGACATTGTTGGAGGATGAAGCGAAGATGTTTGCAGTGGTTGCCTCATTATCTATGGAAAGCAAGACTTCAGTTAATGAATTACCAGTGGTGAATGAATTTCCTGAAGTATTTCCAGATGACATTTCAGAGTTGCCTCCGACAAGGGAAGTTGAATTTACTATTGATCTTGTACCGGGTACCAGACCTATCTCTATGGCACCGTACAGGATGTCTACATCAGAATTGGCAGAGTTGAAGTCTCAGATCGGAGAATTGCTCGATAAGAAGTTTATTAGACCAAGTGTGTCGCCGTGGGGAGCTCCAGTGTTTTTAGTGAAAAAGAAGGATGGTGGTATGCGTCTGTGCATCGACTACCGTCAGTTGAATAAAGTGGCCATTAAGAATAAGTATCCACTTTCGAGGATTGATGACTTAATGGATCATCTTGTAGGAGCTCGTGTTTTCAGCAAAATTGATTTGAGGTCGGGTTACCATCAGATTAGAGTGAAGGAAGATGACATTCAGAAAACTGCTTTCAGAACTCGCTACGGACATTACGAATATGCAGTAATGCCTTTCGGAGTGTCTAATGCGCCGGGTGTGTTTATGGAATATATGAATCGTATCTTCCACTCTTATCTGGATCAGTTTATTGTATTATTCATTGACGATATACTAATTTATTCTAAGTCTGACGAAGATCATGCAGGACACTTGAGAATTGCATTGCGGGTGTTAAAAGATAATAAATTGTTTGCCAAGTTCTCGAAGTGTGAATTCTGGTTGAATACTGTGAGTTTCTTGGGTCATGTTATTTCTGGTGATGGCATAGCGGTGGATCCATCTAAAGTAAGTGCAGTACCTCAGTGGGAACCCCCGAAGACAGCAACGGAAATCAGAAGCTTTTTGGGTTTGGCGGGTTATTACCGAAGATTCATCGAGGGATTTTCTAATTTGGCGTTGCCATTGACTCAGTTAACTAGAAAGAATCAGGCTTTTGTTTGGGATGCAGCTTGTGAGGAGAGTTTTGAGGAACTGAAGAAGAAATTGACTTCGGCGCCAGTGTTAATTCTACCGAGTCCAAGTGAACCTTTTGTGGTGTATTGTGATGCGTCTAAGATAGGATTGGGTAGTGTGTTGATGCAAGATGGCAAAGTAGTGGCTTATGCTTCGCGGCAATTGAGGGTGCATGAGAGGAACTATCCTACTCATGATCTTGAATTAGCTGCAGTGGTGTTCGTGTTAAAAATCTGGAGGAATTATTTGTATGGATCAAGATTTGAAGTATTCAGTGATCATAAGAGTCTTAAATATTCATTCGACCAGAAGGAATTGAATATGAGGCAGAGAAGGTGGTTAGAGTTCTTAAAGGATTATGATTTCAATTTGAGTTACCATCCGGGAAAAGCTAATGTGGTGGCAGATGCTCTGAGTCGGAAGACAATCCATATGTCAGCCTTGATGGTGAAAGAAATGGAATTGATTGAGCAGTTCAAAGACTTGAGTATGGTTTGTGAAACTACGCCAGAGAGTATTAGATTGGGTATGCTGAAGGTGAATAATGACTTTTTTGATGTAATTAAAGAAAACCAGAAACTGGATGTGAAACTAGTAGACTTAATGCCTACAGGAGGAGATGATCCTGATAGTGATTTTAAAGTGGATAATGTTGGGGTGTTGAGATTCTGGGGCAGAATTTGTGTACCGGATAATGAGGAATTGAAAAAGGTAATCTTAGAGGAAAGTCATCGGAGTAGCTTGAGTATTCATCCGGGAGCTACAAAGATGTATCATGACTTGAAGAAGTTATTTTGGTGGTCCGGTATGAAGAGAGACATAGCTCAGTTTGTTTATGCTTGTTTGATATGTCAGAAGTCAAAGGTGGAACACCAGAAACCGTCGGGATTAATGCAACCGTTGGAAATTCCGGAATGGAAATGGGACAATATTGCTATGGATTTTGTTACTGGTTTGCCAAATACGGCGAAAGGCTTTGATGCTATTTGGGTAGTGGTGGATCGACTTACAAAATCCGCACATTTTATACCAGTTAACATCAGTTTTCCATTGTCGAAGCTAGCGGAGATTTATATCAGAACAATTGGGAAGTTACATGGTGTTCCGTCGAGCATAGTGTCGGATAGAGATCCGAGGTTTACTTCAGAATTTTGGAAGAGTCTACAGGAAGCCTTGGGTTCCAAATTGAAGTTGAGCTTGGCTTATCACCCACAGACAGATGGTCAATCAGAGAGGACTATCCAGTCGTTGGAAGATTTGCTGAGGGCCTGTGTGTTGGAGAAAGAGGGTGCGTGGGATACTCATTTTCCATTGATTGAGTTCACGTATAATAACAGTCACCATTCTAGCATTGGAATGGCGCCTTTCGAAGCTTTGTATGGTAGGAGGTGTAGGACACCTCTGTGTTGGTATGAAACAGGTGAGAATGTGGTGCTTGGACAAGAAATTATGCAACAGACTACTGAGACAATTCAAATGATCCGTGGAAAGATGAAGGCGTCTCAGAGTAGGAAGAAAATTTATCATGATAATCGGAAGAAAGATTTGGAATTCAGTGAAGGTGATCACGTGTTCTTGAGAGTTAACCCAGTGACCGGTGTGGGACGTGCATTAAAATCGAAGAAGTTGGATCCTAAGTTTATTGGACCGAATCAGATCTTGCAGAGAGTTGGTGCAGTTGCTTGCAGAGTGGCGTTACCGCCTGAAATTTCGAACTTGCATGATGTGTTTCATGTGTCGCAACTTCGGAAGTATGTATCTGATCCATCTCATGTTATCCAGAGGGATGAGGTGCAGATTAGAGATAATCTTACTGTGGAGGCGATGCCGATAAGGATCGAGGATCGCAAGATGAAGCAAATAAGAGGAAAGGAGATACCTTTGGTGAGAGTAGCTTGGGGAGGAGCTGCTGGGGGAAGTGTGACTTGGGAGCTGGAGAGCAGGATGCGAGAGTCGTATCCGGAGCTATTTCCATCAGGTACATTTTCGAGGACGAAAATAATTTAAGTGGGGGAGAGTTGTAACACCCCAATTTAAATTATTTAATCGTCGAGTTTTATTTTCAATTGTTTGGCCTTGCTTAGGGGATGTCTGAGTCCGAAAGGGTAATGTTAGTAGTGATAAGATGGGGGGTGTGTCCATTAATAGTAATATGGAACTTATTGTTATTAGTATTATTAATATTATTATTATTATTAATAGCATATTTCATATTATTATTATGGTTATTATTATTCTCCTTATTATTATTATTAATACTATTATTATTTTAAATTAAAATCTGATTTAATTAATTTGATAATGGGCTAATGGATGAATGGAGGGACAAGGAAGAGCTAGGGCACACATCTTCATCAGTTTCGCAGGAATTTGATCAGGAAGTTCGAGGTAAGGGGGGAGAATGAGTTTAATATGGGTGATATAATCATGAGAGGGTAGTGGGGATTCCTTAACCCCGTAAGAATTCGTATGTATAATTCTGTTTGAATTTATCTGTGTTTGTGTGTATGATTGCTGTGAAATCCTTGTTGTGATGCCATGTTAGATCTGGAATTCATATGATTCTTGGTGAATAATTCTGTTGTTGCTGCTGTATAAATTGTATGTGCTGCTGGATTGGTTTATGCAGGTGAATATGACCAATACTTAGATCTAAGAACCGTAAATTGGATTAGTAATGATAGGTAAAAGAAGTAAGATGAAGAATAGGACCTGAAACTAGTGTAGAAACAAGTTTAGGACTGGATTGGAGGAGAAAAGTGAGGATCCCGTAGCAGAAACCAGTCTGGGTGGGGAAATTGCATTTGCGTAATAGATCTGGCCATACGCGTATCAGGTAGGGCAATACGCGTATGGCTATGGTCAATACGCATATGGGAGGGCCAAAAGGAGGCTTGGCATGTCCCTCTAGCCGTACACGTAACAGTACGCGTATAGAAGCTTGGCATTACGCGTAAGAGGGGGGCATTACGCATAACGAGATCTGAAGTGGAATTTTGATGGAAAAACAGGTCTCTGCCCATACGCGTATCAAGTGAGGCAATATGCGTATGGATGGGCGAGCGAGATGGGTAATACGCGTATGCCCTAGGGCAATACGTGTATGGCCAGGGAGAGTGCAGAATTTTGCCGTTTCGCGATTTATTTCCCGTCTTCGCGTCCGAAGTTGTTTCTTTTGGTTTGAGAGGTTGGGGATAAATGTCAGACCTTGAAAAATGTAGGATTGGTAGTAAAATTAATTAATTTAATAATTTTGGTGAATTAATGAGTGATCAGCTAATTAGCGTCGTGTGAGGTGTTTTCTGTGGTGTTATTTATTGATTGTGATCAGGAGGATCTTGGAAATGTATGAGTGTGATTATACATGAATTATATGCATATTGATGTCATGCATTCATGGTGTGTCGATGGTGATGGATCATTGCTCAGGAGGAGTGTATGTGATTCATCCGAACTCCAATTGGAGAATGGTGGGATAAATCATTTCCAAGTAGAGGTGTATGTGATTTATCCGGGTTCGATTGAATGAACCATGGTGATTGTTGGTACCACATGCATTGTGTCTATTGTTGAGTCGCATTGCATTATCATTTTATGTTGATTGACTTATGATTGAAAGTGACAAATAGGTCGTGCTTATGTGATTGTATGATTGTGTGTGAGCAACTACTCTTATCATGTGTTATTTGCCGTTTATTATTAAATGTAGTTCTCACCCCTCTGTTTTTGTTGTGTCTGTGCTTCTTCGGAAGTACAGATAATCTAGGTACTTGAGTTGCTTGGAGTGCGTGTTACCTGTTTGAGTCGTAGGAGTCGCTCTGATACGTAACACGGGAATTTTGGGGATTTTATTAATTGTTATTCTCCATTGAATTTTGTTACGTGTCTCTTTTGAATTCATTATTTTGAGGACCACGAGTTATGTGGAGTTTTGGAGTATATTGGCAAGTGTGCCTTGAATTGAATAAATAATTATTTTCCGCTGTTTTATTTCGTTAATGAAATGAGTTTTCGTTGTTGATTTAATGATGTGGCATCCCGCTTGTTGGTTGTAAAACTCTGATTTATCCGTATTACATTTATTTTTATAAAATGGGAAAGTGGGGTGTTACATCCAACACCTTCCCAAAAACATCAACAAAAACTCACTCTCTCTGTCACATTTCTCAAGAAACATTCCAAACCCATTAATGGATAAACACCATCAAGTACAAAGCAGAACCTAAAACTAACAACCTGTGGATAACCACATATAGGATGTGTAACTGACAACTCCCCATTGTATAACCTGACCCCGAACTCCCCGAATCTCTTTAAGCATTTGTTCAGTTAAACATTCGCGTGCAAGGTTTGTTTTAGATACCTCCCTTTTCCCTTCCAGCTTTATGGGATAAATAAGAAATCAGAAAGTAGCACCCTCTTTCTCCTTGAGGAGGAAAACCCAACTTCAGCAATAAGGTGGTCGCGTCACCGACAAAAATCACTCGCTACACATACGCCTTCTCAAAATCAACCTTAAATAAAATGCAATCTTTGTTCTCCCTAGTTGGAATATCAACAATCTCATTTGTTATAACAACCATTTCCAACATTTGCCTTCTAGGGACAAACGCTATTTGGCAAAGCGAAACAAGACCTCCAATGACCCTCTTTAGCCTCTTCGCCAACAATTTTGCCAAAATTTTGTACAAACTTCCTACCAACCAAATCGATCTGTTTCTCAAGAAACGCTAGATATCTTCCTTAAAAAAAGACCAACACTTTTTGATGAACACAAAATTATATCCACCGGGAGTTGGAATTTTAGAGCCATCACAACTCCAAACAACCTCTTTAATTTCGAAATCGGAAAATTGCTCCTCTAAAAACTCAGCATCAGCCTCTGAAAGAAATTTGAAATTACATCCTTCCAACACAGGTCTTGAGGGCTCAGGTTCAGCATATTTATTCTTGAGTCTCCCCTTAATAAGGTTGTGAAAGTATCTAGTATTACCATCCCCTTCTAAGATCCAACTTCTCCTAACCTTCTGAATTCTCATATTATCCTTGATGCGTAAATTACTCAACATAAGTCTGCAGGCAACAAACCTTTTCAATGCAAGCTCGTCGACTTCAGCACTCTCGCTAACAACCAACTTGAGGTCTAACTCATTCATCTTTTCCAATCCCTCTTCAGCCTTGAGATCGTACCAGCCAAACACATTTTTACTCTATTCTTTGATACTCCCCTGCAATACTTTGAATTTCTCTTTTATGACAAAACCACTCCTTCCAACTATGCAAATATCCTTCCACTCTCTCTCCACAAACTTAATAAACAAAGGATTATCAAACCAACAACTATTGGATTTAAAAGGTTTGAATCCCCAATTGACTGCCTTAAAATGCACCCAAATCGGACAGTGATCCGATACGTCCCTCTTTCCTACCATTTGACCTACAATACCCCACATGTTGATCACTGATTCATCCACCAAAAACCTGTCAAGTCTACTCATTGAATTTCCATCACCACCAAACCAAGTAAATCTATTACCCGAAACTGGTAAGTCCACCAATTCTGATTCAAAAATAAACTCCAAAAAATCTAGGTGTGGCAAAACGGGTCGCCCGTCCCGCCCTACCCCGCCTTAAACCCGCCAAAAATGGGGGTGGGATGGGCAAGCCAACCCAAGTGAAAATGGACTTTAAAATCTAGCCTGCCCCACCAAGGTGACTGGTTGGCAGCCACCTGGCTTGCCCACCTAGTTCTTTATTTATTTATTTTTCATTTTTTAATATATTAATAAGCTTATTTTTACATTTGAATTAGATTTTTTTACTTATTTTTTAGAATAATTTTTTATAAATCATCTTTTTAACAAATTTTACTTAAAAAAATATTGCATATATTCACAAATAAATGTATACAATATAATTATCAACAAGTATTCCAAAATATAGTTCAAATATTAACCTTCAACCAACAAAAAAATGATTTTAGTGCTTGATAAATACGTTGGCGGACTGGCAGGCCAATCCACTGTTTTTTTGGCCGTTTTAAGGCGGGGAGGGCTTAAAGCGGGGCGGGCTAGGCGGGTAGGCAGGCACAAAATTCCAACCCAACCTGTCATTTTTTGGCGGGAGATCAGGTCGGGCCGACAGGCCATGACCTGTTTTTCCACCTCTAAAAAAATCCCTCAGTTCCGCTCATCTAGAACTAGTAGTCTGACCCTTCCTCTCAGAATTAAAGGAAACAACATTAAAATCGCCCCCTATAATCCAAGAACCATCAGAAAACCTCCTTTTAAGACTAAGCAATTCTCTCCATAAACTCCTTTTAGAATTGATGTCACATGCCGAATAAACATTGACCAGATAAAAAACTCCATCATTCTAAATAACTTTGATTCTCAGATACCCATCACCTTTGAAAGAAAGAATTGTTTTGACAGACGACTCCTTCCAAATAGTAATGATACCTCTAGAATGACCCATAGAACTACTAAAGGACCATCCTACCTTACAGTTATTCCACAAATTATTAAAAATAACTAGATCAACCTCCCTCAGTTTAGACTCTTGAATAAAAAATACATCAACATTACCTGCAATGATATTCTTGTGAATTCTATTCCTCTTGGTAAGATTACCTCATCCTCTAATGGTCAAGGAACCTATGATCATTTCTCACCTTTGTTGAACACCCTCTTACAATTGAATCTAACTTTATTTTGCACTTCCATTTCTGCTAATTTCTTCGGATAATCCTTCGAACCATCTTTCACAACCACCCCAAGTTTCATGGCCACTCTCTAGGTTTTTCCTCCTACGTTAGTTTCCAATTGATCCTAAAAATTGTGGTTGCACAACCTCACATGAGAATCTAATGTTTGATCACAACACAAAACAACTCTTGCCGAAAACCCTTATGATTTTCTCAAATTAGACAAAAATGACTCAATGTTCTGAACTGAAGAAGAACAAGGATCTTTCTTTAATGGGCTAAAGAAAGAGGGTTGTGAATATTGTTCTATTGGGTCCTCCAAAATTGTTGGGCCTTCAATAGTAGCCAAGCCCAAAATTCTCTTTATTTTTTTCTTTTTGGAATTAATTTTGCCCATCGGTCCAATAACATCCTTGATTCTTATCATTTTGACTTTTCTGATACTCCCTCCGTCTCATAAAAAGTGTCTTATTTGAGCAATGCGCGGTTCTTAAGAAAATGATTAGATGTGTTGGTTGTAGTGAAAAAGTTAATGTCATTTACTAAAATACCCCTATTAAATGTAGTTGATAAAGTAGTTGAATAGAGTGAAATTTAATGAATAGGGGTATAGTAGTGAAAAAATAATAATAATTACAACATTGGTAATGTAAATGGACAATTATTTTGAGACAAAAAAAAAGTGCAAATAAGACACTTTTTATGAGACGGAGGGAGTATCCCCTTTATTCCCATTTTCCAATAATAAAGTATTCTCTACCGTAAACAAAGAACCTGCTTCCACAAAAGGGACAACTTTAACAGGTGAAGAATTATCTCTTTCAACCCTACAATCTGGCTCTATCATAACCACTTAGCTTACTTGGCTACCACAATTGCAGCATCGAAATCTGAGCTAATCCCCCTAGAGTCATCTACTGACACAACTTTCTCATCATTATTCCTATGCATAGAGTCATCCTTCCTTCTAGCCAGTGAGCAACTAGGCTCTTCTGTACCCCTGGTTACAAATGAACTAAACTCTCATTCTTCCTCAGCATTATCCTGCGTCTGAACCAAAACGTTATTTTCTTTTTCTTCTTCTTCTTCGTCTCCTCCATGAGAACTCCATATATCCTCCAAATCTGATGATGAGTAGATAACCTTCATCTTCTTATCCATTGCATTAGAAAGAATTCAAAGTGGACCATGCATATCTTCGGTCATTTTAATACTAAAAACCTCATCTTTAATCTGAAATTTGAATATCGCATTCAACACCACAACAAAATTTGTTCTTACCAAAATACGGGTTACATCCATGCACTTACCTATCAATGTATTTTCATCAACACATACATATTTACCTACTATTTTGGCTAAGATTTCAAAGAACGAAAAGTTCCACGCATGGCATGGAATACCATAGCATCTCAACCAAGTTACCCTCTCCTTATCAACAACATCCTCTTTCCATTCTCTAATCTCAGAAAATCATTGCTTCCACCAAGTTTATGCCTCTATAATAAGGTCTCTGATCTCCCCTTCCCCACTCTCCTCCAACAAACACAAGTTTTCTCCAAGAGGGGTCACTTTAATAGAGAAATATCCCTCTAGCTCAAAACTTGTCTGGATGTTATACGACATACCCGGATTACACACAACTCCAACAAACGCCTTTCTAAATTTTGAAATATCAGACTCAATCGATTGATATTTCTAATGGACCGAAATCTTGTGCGGGCAAGGCAAAGCTGAAGTACCTGCATTGTTAACAACTTCCACAAAAGACCTACCTCCAACTCTCCCACCTACAGCACCGGAACTCCTTCTGCCGTCAACAACCCATTCTCCCCTAGAATGTTTAACCCCAAAATCTTTAACTCCACCCTTAGAGGAAACTTGAGCTCTAGAGAATCTTGGGATGTTAGCGTGAATCTTTACGTTGTCAATAAAGATATTATCGAGCTTAACCGTTAAAACTCTGCTATCCTCCACCTCCAAAAATCTTGCAAATCTAAATCGTTTACCAAACTTATTCCTCTTGGGAGGAATAACAACTTAAATCACCTTGCCAACCTCTCCAAAAAGTTTGTAAATCTCCTCAGCGTTCACTCTATCTGGTATCTCTGAGAAGTAGAAGGATTGAATGCCACTCGTTCTATTAGAAACTTCTCCCCCTACTGAATAAGAATCCCACTTAATCTTCTTTACGAATCTGAAACCGCATTTCTATACCTTTTGCCAATCCATGATCAATGTCACAAGAGAAAAACGGAAAAGAGAGGAGGTTAGAGAGAAAGGAAAGTTTCTCTCTCTAAGATTATGATATTTGAATTAACTTCTTTTGATTTAATTAGCTTCTTTAAGTGATTATTCAAAATGCTACAAGTAAAATTAATATGTTAGTTAATTATAATTTTTTGTTTAATTAATAAATCTTCTTTTGGTTCATTTAATTAATTAATTAATTAAATCTTTAATTAATTCTTATGTTAATCCATGATTGAGAAGGAGTCACCTCAAGTTAAGAAGGAGTCACCTCAAGTTGAGCATGTTGTGCAGTAGCTGGGGCAGGAGTTTGTCTTTTTACTTAGGCCTCCCTTTTTGGTAATCCCTTTTGACTTACCTTGCAACCAATGCAATTTGAAACAAGTTATTATCAATAATAAATGAAAGTAAAAATTGAACTGTGTTGCCAATAAGTGTTACTAACCCTCTTCTTTGGTCCTGTCTCCACAGTTGGAGTTTGGCTTTCTTGAGTGGGTGTTTCAACATTTCTTGGCAATTCACCTGGAACAACTGCAAGTTATTTATTTTTCTTACATGTTCTTGTATTGTGCCCATATTCTAAGCATGTCTTGCACCTATGGCTTGTGTTTGTCCTTTGCCATCTAGTTTGGGATGCCTCACCTGGCTCTCTTCTACGGAGTTTCTTTGGTCTCCCTGGACCTCTCTTGAAACTTGGTGTCAAGATTTCAGGATTAACAGTCCTTGGCCATTTGTTTTGCCCATTTATGAGAGTGATAACTTCATTGTAACATGCAATATAAGTGGTCATATGATAACACTTGTTCACATACTTAATGACATCATCAAATTTCCTATGTATGGCTCCAACAACATATCTACATGGAATCCCGACCAAATCCCAAAAGTTACATGAACAAGTATGTTTTGTCAAGTCTACAATAAACTTATATGTGAACATGACATGTGTTACTTGAAATGTTAATCTCCATGCATATGTTGGCAACTGATTTGCACTTTTTTCTATCTCTATATCTAACCTCCTAAGTGGTTTAGACATGATCGCCCCTTTGTAATTTTCTACCTTGTCCCTAAGTGTGGCAAACCTACCCATAAGGTAGTTCTTAATCCACTCAAGCATGGTTATAATAAGTTTATCCCTTTGCATCAAAACAGTTGCATTGAATGATTCACTAAGATTGTTCATCAGAACATCACACTTAGAGTAAAAAGAGAATGCATGCTTACACCATTTATGTTTGGGTATAGCATTTAGCCATTCAAAATCATCTAAATTCACCTCCTTAATTTGATTCATCTTATCTTCATGTGCTTCATAAAAGGTTTCCTTTGCTGCATCCATAATAAGATCTCTGTACAATGTACCACCTCCAAACTTCTTCTTGAAGTTATCATATAAATGCCTTAGACAAAACTTGTGTTCAAACTCAGGGTATTCTTCCTCAAATACCTACTGTTAGTTCTTGGATTGGCTGAAATTTTGGTAAAACAAAGTTGTTCAATGTTGATGTCACATGGGTGATGTCTTAACATTGAGTCTTAACATTGGTTTATGTTAAGTGTTTATCTTGTTGGAGTTGCGTAGTCTGATATCACATGCGATGTCATGACATCAGATATGCAGATCAGTAAAACATCAGGTCTGAGATGTTTTTAGGGTTAAGCGTCTTAGCTGGAATTTGAGAAAGCTGGTAGAGTAATTGGATGCAAATATCTTGGAGGAGATATTTTCTGTTGCAAACAGATTTGATGCAGATTTGTAGGAGTGTTTAAAGGCTGAAGATTTAAGAAGATTTTGAGAGAGAAAATCTGTCGAAGATTCAGTTTTAAATAACAAATCAGGTCAGATATTGTAGCAGGTCCAAGACCAGATCAAATAGCCATATAAAGCGTATCAATCCTTTGAAGAAAATACAGAAGAAAGAGAGAGCATAGACTGAGGGTCATTCATTGTCTTTGTACGAGTTTTTGTAAGCCATTCTAGGTTGAATTGGTGAGTTGTAAAGTGTACTCTCTTAGAGCTGTGAAGCAAGAAGAGTGTTGTTACTTGATCAAAGCTTGTAAGTAGGATCAAGGTGTTTCTCAAAGTGTGATCTTTGAGGTGATTTAGGAAGTGAATAGTGTTCTCATACCTAAGTGGTCTCTTAGGTAGAAAGTTCATTAGGTAGAGATTAAGTTTAGGAGATGTCAACTG
Source organism: Lathyrus tuberosus (assembly GCA_022829125.1). NCBI lineage: Eukaryota > Viridiplantae > Streptophyta > Magnoliopsida > Fabales > Fabaceae > Lathyrus > Lathyrus tuberosus. The sequence goes on along the minus strand of JALAZF010000626.1, from coordinate 2,548,445 downwards.
GGTTGTTGAGTCTGTAAATTAATTCTACTGATAGTGAAATTCCTTCCTGGCTTGGTAGCCCCCAGACGTAGGTAGTTAGATCGAACTAGGTGAACAATTCTGTGTGTACTCTTTTGTTGTTTTACTTTGTCCATTACAGAGTGTGTTGTTGTGACATCACACGTAACATCACATATCTGGTACCAGAATTTCAATTGGTATCAGAGCGGGCATCCTGCTCTGCATCTGGGTGAGATCTAGGGCTGATACTTTCTGGTAAAGATGGATAAGGAGGTTGGTGGATTTGTGAATAGACCCCATATTTTGGATGGCTCTAATTATGATTATTGGAAGCCAAGGATGATTACCTTCTTGAAATCCTTGGACAGCAGGGCTTGGAAGGCTATCATAAAAGAATGGAAACCACCTGTTGTTGTTGAGAAAGATGATGCTGGGAAAGAAAAAGAAGGCAGCTCAAAACTGAAACGTGAAGAAGAATGGACCAAGGAAGAATATGAGCTTGCCCTTGGTAATTCCAAAGCTTTAAATGCTATTTTCAATGGAGTTGACAAGAACATATTCAGGTTGATCAATACCTGTGAAGTTGCCAAGGAAGCTTGGGACATCTTGAAGACTAATCATGAAGGAACTTCAAAGGTTAAGATGTCAAGACTTCAACTTCTAACATCAAAATTTGAAAGTCTAAAGATGAAGGAAGATGAAACTATTCATGACTTTCATATGAGTATTCTTGAGCTGTCCAATGCCTCCAGTGCTCTTGGAGAAAAGATGACTGAAGAAAAGTTGGTGAGGAAAATCCTTAGGTCCCTTCCCAAGAGATTGAAGGTGACTGCAATTGAGGAAGCTCAAGACATCAGCCAAATGAGAGTTGATGAGCTAATTGGATCTCTTCAAACCTTTGAGTTAGGGTTGAATGAAGAGGAACCTGAAAAAAAGACCAAGAGCATAGCCTTGGTATCTAATTCTCAAGAAGAAAAGAAAGGGAATGGTGCTGAATCTCAGGAGGAGTTATCTCAGGCCATTCCTATGCTGGGAAGACAGTTTAACAAGGTTTTCAAGAGGATGAATAAGAACTACAAACCTAATGTCAAGAACATCTCCTCTGACATCAGCAAGTCAAAGGAGAAGGATGAAGAGAAGACTGCTCAAGACAAAGGGATTCAATGCTTTGAGTGTGAAGGATATGGACATGTCAAGAAAGAATGTCCTACATTCCTTAAGAAGCAGAAAAAGGGCATGACAATTTCCTGGTCTGATACTGATAGTGAAAGTGAAGAAGAGTCAGCCAAGCATGTCAGAGCCTTGACTGGGACATGTGTGACTGATGGAGAATCAAGTGATGAGGAATTGACTTTTGAGGAGTTAGCAGCCTCCTATCATGAGTTATGTCTGAAGAGTGCAGAAGTATGTCAAGAAAGTGAGAAACAAAAGAAACAAATTGTTTAACTTGAGACTGTCAAAGCTGATCTTGAAAATGAAGTCTTGTTGGTTAAATCTCAACTTGATCAAATGACAAAATCTGTTAGAATGTTGAACAGTGGATCTGATACTCTTGATAAGATCCTTCAGGCTGAAAAAGTAGCAGGAGACAAATCTGGCTTAGGATTCGTTGAGGAGAAGGTTTCTGCTGAAGCCAGTACTTCAGGGACCAAAAAGGACATGTCTCAACCAATGTCTCAACATAACAAAAAGAGACATAATCCTAAACCCAAGCAGGTTGCTCACCAACAACATCAGAATGTTGGGATAAGGGATGCTCATGGTCCTCACCAAGGGAAGGTACACACTTATGGAGCTAGGCAGTATATGCCTCCTCAATACTGTCATACCCCAAATTTGTCCTACCTGTGTATGAATGATCTCTGTACCTCCTTTTTCTTCCAAACCATTTTCGATCCAAACTTTTAATCCATGTCCACTTCAAAATTATTTTCCATAAAAATCCACTTCATTCTCCATTATCCAATCCATTTGTCCAAATCCATTTCTAAATCATTTTTGTGTGTCAATTCCACTTTAAATTTAATTTTATCCATTTTTAATCCAATGTTCATTATCCATTTTCAACCAACATCAAAATCCATTTCATATCAATCCATATTCCATTTTTCATTTCATATCCATCTTCAATTCTAATCCATTCCTATTTTTCCAAATTCATTTCAAAACCATATCCACTTATCCATTATTTATTTTTCTCATCCAATTATCCCTTGCCATTTTAATCTTTTTTTGATTCAATTGAATTTGATCCATGTTTTATTTATTTATTTATTATTATCATTTTTTTTCATTATCCATTTCTTAAACTACAAAATCTCTACAAATCATTTCAAAAAAACATTACCATTTCCCAATTTCTAAAATCCAAAGCCCATTGTTCTTTCAAGTCCAATAAATATCATTACAATATTACCAAAAAAAGCATGGCCAAATATTTTACAAGCATCAATTACAACTTGAAAAATACATAATAAAAGCAATTGTTGACCGTGTCCCACCCAAGTCAGCTTGCATCCATAACCAATGATACTCTGCTGCCAAAACCAAGCGACCCTGCAAGTCTTGCCAAACCAAGCAATATGCCAAAACAACCTGCAACATCTGAGACAAATTCATCAAAATAGACAAACATTTTTTTTTGCATCAATAAAATTGTTAACATACATTCCTAAAGTAGAGATTCTATATCACACATCAAACCCTAAATTTTTATTATATAAAGAGAGGAAAAATCGTGAAAAGAGAGGGAAGAAAAAAACAGAACAAGAGAGAAAACAAAGGAAAAAAGGATTCTGCAGGAAAAATTGATTGACAAACCTTTTGCAAACACACCCTTGACACCACCTCCAAAGTGAATCCCTCAAGTAGCATTTGGAAGAATGTTTCCTGTAGTGGTATACTCACCAAAACTTACACAAACTAACACCAACCAGTGAGACTTGCAATATCACTCTTCATTTGATTTTTTCACAAAATAATAACATAAGCCTCTGCCATGAAAGCTTCTAACCGACCACCATATCTCTGATCTGTAACCGGCGATTCGAACCACCCTGAATCCACTCCTTACAAAACCATACAATAGCCTGCACAAGAAGCCCGTTGTGCACCTTGACCAACCGTATCAGCCGCCTGTGAATTCCCCCTGCACAAAGAACAACGACAACACAATGTCCTGCGTTTTTTGAAAATAAGCTCACAAGAACTCTCTCATTTGGTTCTACGAAAACATCGCAAACCTGCTCCTTTTGTTGGATCTCATCACCAAAATCTTCTTTTTCATTCACGAACCGTGAATTTTGTCTACCCACCACCGCCTTGTTCATTGAACCACTGTGTTAACATTCAACCACCAATCCGCCCTCATCAACCTCTACCACCAATCATCACATGCTCTATCGACTCATCAACCCACAATTCCTCCAACGGATACCACCACATACGTATCAACCGCAAAACCGCCGGGAGCCGTATCACAAGCCGCAGCTCTGCTCTCGCGCGGAGATCCAATTGCCGACCATCCAGTTCGCGAAATCGAACAACAACAACCAGCAACCGCTGTGATTCACCACCAACACATCATTCGCCGCCGCACAAGCAGAGAGAGGAAGTGATCGAGACCGGAGCGAAGCGATTTCGAATCTGAAAAGAGTGAGAGAGACGGATGAGTTTCAGAAGAAGGTTGGGGGCGAGAACTTTACGTGTCTTGATATTCCTTGCTAGATTTGTTTTCGAAGCTTCTGTTCTTCTTTATCGCCATAATTTCCTTTATGTTGACCTTGGAATTTTTTTATCTCCAAAACCTAAACTGTGCCTTGATACTGAGCTAGGTTCTCATTTTTTTTCTTTTTTTCTTTGGTTTTTGGATCTGTTTGATTTTGGGTGGTTGGGCTTAAGGCCCGTTTTGGCTTCATACTACCACCCTTATGTTTTAATCACACCCTGCCTTGTTGTGTTGGTGTGGGCTTCAAAGCCCATTTGAAATTTCTACACATACACCATCATGATCCTATGCTTCCCGTTTGTTTCATAATTTTTTCTTTTGGGGTTTTTATATTTTTATTAGACTCGTTCTCCTTTTATTACTTTACTTATTTTCCATTTTGGTTTCTCTTTTCGATTTTATTTTCGATTTCTTTTAGGCCGGTGATATGAAAAAATCTTGATTAAGTTGATTTATTGAAATCGATTCAAAATCTTGATTTATATGAGGCCACCTTTTTTTAATTTTTTTATCGGTCAATGAAAGTCAAAAATCATAGCTTATCGATCTAAGATTAAAGATCTTGATTAAGACGAGACCGATTTTATTTTCACTTTTACTTTTCATTTTTTTTGGGTCGATGAACATCTAAAACCAAATTTTGTCAGTTAAGATGAGACTTTCTTCGATTTCGATTTTATTTCACATTTTACTTTGCACTATATTCTCTTCATTTCCGATCAATGAAGGTCTTAAACATCATGGAACCCTTTTTTAGAGTTCTTGATTAAGACGAGGTCATCACCTTCTATTTCCCGATTCACCCGATTAATCATTATCTTGTTTATTTTCCGTCAAATATTATCTCGATTATATTTTTTTTTCATACTATTCATATTGGCCATATTATATTCATATTCATGTTTATCTAACAATCTTCTTTGTTCATACACTTAATCTAAATACACTAAATTGTCACCCTTTTTTCAATCAAACTTTCGAAAGGAGGAGATTCTTGGAATCTAGCATTCCTTGGGTCTTCGAATGGATGGCTCTCGAGGCACGCCCCTTGGGTTGTCATTCATTCAATCTTTCGACCTTTTCAACTAAACCATTTCTAAACCAGTCCTGATTCGCCATCGAGCCCAATCGTAAGTCGAGCGCCTTTTGCCTCACCATCACACGCACACTTGCACATCTCGAGGTTTCGTTACTAGGAGCACCTCTAGGGACTAGTATCGGTCCTCACCTCTTTTCGTAACCTATCCAATTCGATTTTTTTTTCAAACCATTTTCTTAATCAACTAACGAAAGGAGGAGATTCTTGGAATCTAGCATTCCTTGGATCTTTGAATGAATGGCTCTTGAGGCACGCCCTTGGGTTGTTGTTCATTCAACCTTTCGTCTTAAAACACTTAATCATTATCAAACAATTTCATAATCAATAGAATGAAAAAGGTGTCGTTGAGATCTAGCATCTCAGTAATGCCCCGATTAATTGATTGCGAGGCCGACGTCTTGTTTATCGAATATTCGTCATTCTTCCTCTAAAATACTTAACAAACCAAACACTCCCCACGCAACCGAAACCCCAATACACTTAATCCATAACTCAAAGAACATTGTTTAAGTCATTCTTTCGCGCATATGAACTCGTGCTTCAGCCTCGCCTAGCGAGCAGACAAGCCAATGTTTAGCAGTTAGAATGCAACCTAAACTCTTGTTCGCCTAAAACACGTCCAAATCAAACCTTTTTCTCAATCAAATCTCTAATGCACTTAATTCATACTCAAACAACTTTTCATAAAAAGAACATTGTTTAATTCATTCTTCCGCACATATGAACTAGTGCTTCAGCCTCCCTTGACGAGCAGACAAGCCAACGTTTAGCAGTTAGAATGCGAATTAAACACTCGTTCGCCTAAAAACACAAACCAACCATAGTCCCACGAACTACGAATGCTCTGACTTTCCCATTGCACGAGGGAATACGTAGGCCCAAGGGTTCTCAATCCTTGCCGAGCACACTAATAAAAAACCACCTATTTCCCCCTTAGAAAACAATATCTACTCTAGAAGAAAACAAACAAACCAAGCTAACATTTCTCCCAAATCGAATCAAGAGGTTCCCGTTGAGTACAACGGACGTAGAGGGTGGTAATACCTTCCCTCTGCGTAATCGACTCCCGAACCCGAATTTTGTTGCGACGACCATGTTCTTATCTCCCTTTAAAAGGTTTTCTCGATATTTTCCTTTCCCTCTCTTGGGATAAATAAAGTTCGGTGGCGACTCTGTTTCGAACAGTTTTTTTTCCGCGTCCATCGCGAGGATCGTATTTTTCGAGGTACGACAGATGACGACTCTGCTGGGGAATCTAACATTGCCCTATGCTAGAGAGAGTCAAGCCTAACTTGACTCGATTCGAGAGTGTTAGCTTGCTTGTTTGATTTCTTCTTGTTTGTTAACTCATATTACTTCTTTATTTGCTTTGTGTTGCTTTCTCTTTATTATATGTTGTTTATCATACTCGTTTGTTGGATCTTGGGATGATATCACAAGTAAGGCTCTATACCCGAGTCTTGGAAAAAGAAGAGAGAACACCTAGTTTAGATTTTGGAAGTAATTAGTGTTAGTCCCCAAGGACTCGTTCCTTGTGTGCCTAGCATGAAAGCCTCCCCTAGAGTAGACCTTTTCGTAGATCTTGTTGTAACGCAGCTAGCCTGTCACACGACTTGATTCATGAAGGGTCCGTGACTCTGGGAACCGCTCTTAGCACCACTTTCCATCTTGGTGGTCGTTAGTGTTAGTCTCCGAGTACTCGCTTCTCGTGGGCCTAGCATGAAGACTACACTCAGGATAGACCTTTTTGTATCCTCGTCGTAATGCAGCTAGCCTGTTACATGACGTTGATGTGATTAGTGTCCGTAATCCTGGGAACCATATCCATCAACATAAGAGCTATCCTGTGAGTGGGTTTAGGGGTAAAGAATTTAGAACTATCCTTATAAAGCTTACCTGTTAGGAGGGTTGGGAAGTTACTTGTGATATCCTGGATCCTGGATCTTCCTGCATTGCATCTGTTTGCATATCATTGCATTTGCATCTCATTTGCATGACATACCCTTCCAACCAAAACTCGTCTGATCCTCTGTCCATTTCCTACCAGTTGATTTCCCGACGCTCATACTGAACCTGTGGTAGCCACAAAGCATTTAAAGCAAGTTCAAGCGGAGAGGAGGAGCATAGACAGTTTGAAAGTTGTGATGGCTATGTCAGAGGATAGCTTTCAACATGTTGGGATGAAGGATTCTGACCCCCCATTAGGTTTTGCTGTGTCAACTAACCCACTGTATGATCGTCTACCTGGTGATCATCCTCCACGAGTGAACATCCCTGCTCAGTCTCAGATAATGTCGCTGACTGATTCCATGGAGAAAAGGTTTTGTACCCTCTAAGAGAAAGTTCAAGCTATGAAAGCACGTGATACTTCTGGGCTCGATGCTGTTGATATGTGCCTAGTGCCAGACTTGGTAATTTCTCCAAAATTCCAAGTACCCAACTTTGAGAAGTATGTTGGTATCAGTTGTCCAAAGCGTCATTTGGTGATGTTCTGCCGAAAGATGACTCCTCATGTCCGCGACGACAAGTTGATGATTTACTGTTTTCAAGACAGTTTAAGTGGTGCATCTTTGAATTGGTACATGGATTTAGAAAGAAGCTGTATCCAATCATGGAAAGACTTGTCCAATGCTTTCCTAAAGCAATATGAGTACAATTTGGACATGGCTCCCAGTCGCATGCAGTTGCAAAGCCTATCTCAGAAGAGCGGTGAATCCATTAAGGACTATGCACAACGATGGAGAGAGTTGGCAGCTAGGGTACAACCACCACTCTTAGACAAAGAACTGATTGACATGTTCTTGGACAGTCTGCATGACACCTATCTTGAAAGGATGGCTGGCAGTTCATTCTCAAGCTTCTCTGACCTTATAATCGTAGGAGAACGCATCGAGAGTTACCTCAAAGCTAAACAAGTTCAAGACGTCTCGAGTAATCAAGCTAGTGAGACTGAATCCTTCAGCAATCCCCGAGAGGAAAAGGATAATGAAATTGATGCAGTCATAGCAAATGTTGAGTATTCTCAAGGTGCACCAGCAAAACTTTATGGTCCCTCAGCTTCTAGGAAGTTAGCATTGTCAGCGCCATATCATCCTTATGGGCAACCTATCAATCCTAGGGCGTCATACCAGAAACCCATGATTTCTCCTCGTACAAATCAACGAGATCGCGGTTAAGGATATCAGAATCATCGTCAGAATCAGCATAGGCCTCGAAACAACTTGGAAAGAAGGACTGCTCCTATTCACCCAGTTCCTATGTCGTACAGTCAACTTTTGCCGCATTTGGTCCAAAACTCACTGGTAGAGCCCAAAACTATAAGGCCATTTCCAAAACCATACCCGCCTGGGTACGACCCCAATGCGCATTGTGGATATCATGCTGGATCCATGGGGCATTCGACTGAAGATTGCAAAGCTTTTCAAGCCAAGGTGCAACAGTTGATTGACAAGAAGTACATATTCTTCCAAGAAGGAAACTTGGTTGTGCACGTCAGCTTCTCGCTCAAATGAGTTCCAAGACCTCAAGAGGCATCCCCTAAAGCCAGTGGTTCAGACAGGAAGACTTCCTCAGATACTGGCAACCATTGGACATTTATCATTTGCATTTGTAATTTCGTTATGTTAAATGGTACTTATTTTTGAATATTGTTGTTTTGAATGGTAATATTAATGATGTGATCGTGCATTTTCTGAATTAATCATGTCGCATTCGCTCATTTTTCTTCACTTATACATAAAAAATAAAAATACAAAAAAAACAAAGACAACAAAATTCTTCCATATACTTCTTGTCCACTTTCTTTACCAAACTGTTGTTATAGCAAAGATTTGAGGGAGGATGATGAAAACAAGGTACCCATAATTGCTGATGGTATGCTTTCGGATGGAATCCTGCCAAGGATGTACAGGCATTGTTTTAATCCCCCAAACACTGGAGAGATAAGGAGTTAGTCCCTAGTTAACCACTTCGAGCCTAGAAGTAGCAGTTTCCTTCAGATATTCAAACCCTTACACTCAACCTGGGGCAGGGTAGTGTTCAGTTAACCTGATTACGCACTCAGTTCACAAAAGCAAAATCCAAAACATGATGGTTGTTCATCAGTTACCCATGACTTGGCAGTCACAACCCTCTGACAAAATAAAAAAAAACAAAATAAAAAAAAAAACAAAAAGCCTGCTAAGTCGAACACCTCAAAAGGAGACTTAGGCAAAAATCAAGGCAACCCTGATGGACTCGAAAAGCAAAACCAGTCCATGCAAAAGATAGGGATCAAACGATACCAAAAAAGGCTTTCGAATCCTCAACAAAAAACAGAATAAGACTCAGTGGCCATCTTATCAAAATCAAAGGGTCGCTGACACCTATCGAAACAAAATAAGGTGACTGCTATTTTGAGCAAACCTTGAATCATTCATCGCTTACACCGTCAACCCTTTTGGAAAACCAACATGTGCAGAGTCAACTGAACGTAGGACTGGGGAACATCACGAAGAAGGGGTGGGTACAAAACACACTTTGAGCCTTATATCCTTTGTTTCTATAACCGTGAACCAGACCACGTTATAACCCTCAAAAGACCTAATTGAGGCGGGGTTTAGTCTGAAAGCATACTACAGCAAAGTTGCGTAAACTGACTCCTACAAATTTGCTAATCACTTGTTTTGGTGTCATATTCTTGCTATATCTTTCACACCAGCTAAATCAACACTACGTCTGGACTAATGGTCCATCCGTCACACACTATCACATCATTATAATAATAACCGATTTTCAAAACTTGCATGAACATCGCATTAAAATGACCATTTGTGAACAAACAATTTTGACTACAAGTCAGTGTTTGACATCAAGGAAATTCCAACAAGGAGCAATCAAAGAGAGCTGGGTCATTCAACAATGTTGGCAAGAATTGACAACACCTCATAACCTTATGGAACAGTGGCATTGACATCCAATGATTGGGGAATCAGTCAGTTTAAAGCAAGTCCCCGAAGCACTAGTTGATTATGGGGCAAATCATTCAAGAACAGGTTGATCAGAGTAAATCATCTCAAGACTCTACCAACCAAGGGCAGGCCACCCAGAGGTTCTTCTGATTAAAGGAAAACCCCTCCAATGTTCAATCAACACAAGTTAAGTCACTCCAATGCTCATTCTGGGGCAGGCTACATCAAGGGTACTTCGAAGCCAAATACTCCAAGAGCCGGTCAATCAAGGAAGAATCCTTTCACGACTTGGAATTATGGGGCAAGCCATCTCGAGTAATCTCATGGTACATATGCTTCTGAATTTTCCGTTCAAGGATAAACCCTTTCACGACTTGGAATTCTGGGGCAAGCCATCTCGAGGTCATCTCATGGTACAGTTGTTTCAAATTTCCTATCAAGGAGAAATTCTTCATAGACCCAGACTGGGGCAAGATGAGCTACACAGGGGCAAATCTCTCTGTTGTTCAAGCGAACACCATCAAGTGACCGTTGAGTTCAAGACGAGTGTCGGGGAATCATGCTATCACCCCACACAGATAACTTTTTGCCTTCTTTCTGACAAGAAACCTTGATGCGTAGGAACCTATTCGTCCATTATCCTCTACTAGGGCATCCTTGGAAACCTTCATATCATTGCATAAATCACTCATATGCATTAGTCATGTTGCTTCGCTCATTGCATAGACATGCGTATCATACCTCAAGCCTAACCTTCCAACAAGATTTAACGTCTCAAAGCCTTGTAACACTAGACTTGACACCAAAGTCCAACTTAGCTTGGCAATCCAAAGTCCAACTTAGCTTGGAATCCTAAAGTCCAATTTCATTTGGCACATATCCAAAGTCCAACTTAGCTTGGCAACCCAAAGTCCAATTTAGCTTGGCAATCCAAAAGTCCAATTCTTTATTGGCAAGTACCCAAAAGACCACACACGTTGGCACCTCCAAATCTTTTAAGGTCCAGTTCCCGCCTGGAAAATCATTAAAGGTCCAGTTCCCGCCTGGAAATTCTTTCTAAAGTCCAGTTCCCGTATGGCAAATCAATTCAAGGTCCAGTTCTCGTCTGGCAAACCAATTTTTTTTGTAAGGTCCAGTTCCCTCCTGGCAAATCTTTTAAGGTCCAGTTCCCGCCTGGAAAATCTTTTAAGGCCCAGTTCCCGCCTGGCAAACATTTCAAGGGTCCAATTCCCGCCTGGCAATTCTTTTAAAGGTCCAGTTCCCGCCTGGCAAATCTTTTAAGGCCCAGTTCCCGCCTGGCAAACATTTCAAGGTCCAGTTCCCGCCTGGCAATTCTTTTAAAGGTCCAGTTCCCGCCTGGCAAATCTTTTAAAGGTCCAGTTCCCGCCTGGCAAATCTTTCAAGGTCCAGTTCTCGTCTGGCAAATCACTTTAAGGCCCAGTTCTCGTCTGGAAAACCAATTCAAGGCCCAGTTCTCGTCTGGCAAATCATTCCAAAGTCCAATTTCATTTGGCAAACTACCAAAAAGTCCAATTTCATTTGGCAAATCACCTAAATGTCCAACTTGTTGGCATTTTCATGACCCAAAGTCCAAATTCATTTGGCGCATAACTAAAGTCCAATTTCATTTGGCGACTTCCAAATCCAATCCCTGGTGATACCCTCGACAAGGAAACTTATCCCCAGCACGCCCGATCACTTGCATCGTCATGACATGCTAGCATAACATCATAATCATATCAAGCACTATCATATCATACGTGCATTAGATTCCCCGACAGTTACATCTTAGCATGTGTTTCAGTGCATCATGCAATGCATGGCATTTCCATCCCCAACATAGCATAGCAGGATCCAGGATCAGTTCGCAAGCATCTTGGCCAGTCCTCCATCAAAGTCGGCAGTTTTCCTCTGAAAATAGTTGGTACCCCCGCACGTGCTCATGGAATCCTATTCCCCAACAAGTCATTCTTCAGCCATGCAGTTGATATTGACAACCCCCAGCAGCTGTTGCTTTTACTACTCCCCAAGCAGAGGATATCCAGAAAGCTTCTTGTGAGTTTCCCCTGCAAAGCCAGCACATTTCCTCCAACAGGAATCTTGCTCAACTATTCCTCAGCAAATTTACTTTAGAGATACTGCTTTGGTATCATCGGAGAACCTTAATGGATAAGGGACTGCTTCGGCCACCCAGAGAGTCCTCTGCATTCAAAATATTATTTTGGTATCATCGGGGAACCTTAATGGATAAGGGACTGCTTCGATGACCCAAAGGATCATCTGCCTTCAAAAAATACAACTTTGGTATCATCGGAGAACCTTATACGGATAAGGGACTGCTTCGACGACCCAGAGAATCTCAAGTTATTTTGTTCAGTTTGAACCCCGCTACTTCATTCTGTCAGCTCTTACTCTACAACACTTTACCTTTTGTGAGACAAAATTTGGGGCATTCTTATATCTAATTGACTTCTACCCTTAGAATGAACGCCGTAGCCGTTCACTCTCTCGGTTCAAGGCAATTAGATAGGGGCATCTGTCATACCCCAAATTTGTCCTACCTGTGTATGAATGATCTCTGTACCTCCTTTTTCTTCCAAACCATTTTCGATCCAAACTTTTAATCCATGTCCACTTCAAAATTATTTTCCATAAAAATCCACTTCATTCTCCATTATCCAATCCATTTGTCCAAATCCATTTCTAAATCATTTTTTGTGTCAATTCCACTTTAAATTTAATTTTATCCATTTTTAATCCAATGTTCATTATCCATTTTCAACCAACATCAAAATCCATTTCATATCAATCCATATTCCATTTTTGATTTCATATCCATCTTCAATTCTAATCCATTCCTATTTTTCCAAATTCATTTCAAAACCATATCCACTTATCCATTATTTATTTTTCTCATCCAATTATCCCTTTCCATTTTAATCTTTTTTTGATTTAATTGAATTTGATCCATATTTTATTTATTTATTTACTATTATTATTTTTTTTCATTATCCATTTCTTAAACTACAAAATCTCTACAAATCATTTCAAAAAAACATTACCATTTCCCAATTTCTAAAATCCAAAGCCCATTGTTCTTTCAAGTCCAATAAATATCATTACAATATTACCAAAAAAAGCATGGCCAAATATTTTACAAGCATCAATTACAACTTGAAAAATACATAATAAAAGCAATTGTTGACCGTGTCCCACCCAAGTCAGCTTGCATCCATAACCAATGATACTCTGCTGCCAAAACCAAGCGACCCTGCAAGCCTTGCCAAACCAAGCAATATGCCAAAACAACCTGCAACATCTGAGACAAATTCATCAAAATAGACAAACATTTTGTTTGCATCAATAAAATTGTTAACAGACATTCCTAAAGTAGAGATTCTATATCACACATCAAACCCTAAATTTTTATTATATAAAGAGAGGAAAAATCGTGAAAAGAGAGGGAAGAAAAAAACAGAACAAGAGAGAAAACAAAGGAAAAAAAGATTCTGCAGGAAAAATTGATTGACAAACCTTTTGCAAACACACCCTTGACACCACCTCCAAAGTGAATCCCTCAAGTAGCATTTGGAAGAATGTTTCCTGTAGTGGTATACTCACCAAAACTTACACAAACTAACACCAACCAGTGAGACTTGCAATATCACTCTTCATTTGATTTTTTCACAAAATAATAACATAAGCCTCTGCCATGAAAACTTCTAACCGACCACCATATCTCTGATCTGTAACCGGCGATTCGAACCACCCTGAATCCACTCCTTACAAAACCATACAATAGCCTGCACAAGAAGCCCGTTGTGCACCTTGACCAACCGTATCAGCCGTCTGTGAATTCCCCCTGCACAAAGAACAACGACAACACAATGTCCTGCGTTTTTTGAAATTAAGCTCACAAGAACTCTCTCATTTGGTTCTACAAAAACATTGCAAACCTGTTCCTTTTGTTGGATCTCATCACCAAAATCTTCTTTTTCATTCACGAACCGTGAATTTTGTCTACCCACCACCGCCTTGTTCATTGAACCACTGTGTTAACATTCAACCACCAATCTGCCCTCATCAACCTCCACCACCAATCATCACATGCTCTATCGACTCATCAACCCACAATTCCTCCAACAGATACCACCACATACGTATCAACCGCAATACCGCCGGGAGCCGTATCACAAGCCGCAGCTCTGCTCTCGCGCGGAGATCCAATTGCCGATCATCCAGTTCGTGAAATCGAACAACAACAACCAACAACCGCTGTGATTCACCGCCAACATATCATTCGCCGCCGTACAAGCAGAGAGAGGAAGTGATCAAGACCGGAGCGAAGCGATTTTGAATCTGAAAAGAGTGAGAGAGACAGATGAGTTTCAGAAGAAGGTTGGGGGCGAGAACTTTGCGTGTCTTGATATTCCTTGCTAGATTTGTTTTAGAAGCTTTTGTTCTTCTTTATCGCCATAGTTTCCTTTATGTTGACCTTGGAATTTTTTTATCTCCAAAACCTAAACCGTGCCTTGATACTGAGTTAGGTTCTCATTTTTTTTTCTTTTCTTTGGTTTTTGGATCTGTTTGATTTTGGGTGGTTGGGCTTAAGGCCCGTTTTGGCTTTCATACTACCACCCTTATGTTTTAATCACACCCTGCCTTGTTGTGTTGGTGTGGGCTTCAAAGCCCATTTGAAATTTCTACACATACACCATCATGATCCTATGCTTCCCGTTTGTTTCATAATTTTTTCTTTTGGGGTTTTTATATTTTTATTAGACCCGTTCTCCTTTTATTACTTTACTTATTTTCCATTTTGGTTTCTCTTTTCGATTTTATTTTCGATTTCTTTTAGGCCGATAATATGAAAAAATCTTGATTAAGTTGATTTATTGAAATCGATTCAAAATCTTGATTTATATGAGGCCACCTTTTTTTAATTTTTTTATCGGACAATGAAAGTCAAAAATCATAGCTTATCGATCTAAGATTAAAGATCTTGATTAAGACGAGACCGATTTTATTTTCACTTTTACTTTTCATTTTTTTTGGGTCGATGAACATCTAAAACCAAATTTTGTCGGTTAAGATGAGACTTTTCTTCGATTTCGATTTTATTTCACATTTTACTTTGCACTATATTCTCTTTATTTCCGATCAATGAAGGTCTTAAACATCATGGAACCCTTTTTTAGAGTTCTTGATTAACACGAGGTCATCACCTTCTATTTCCCGATTCACCCGATTAATCATTATCTTGTTTATTTTCCATCAAATATTATCTCGATTATATTTTTTTTCATACTATTCATATTGGCCATATTATATTCATATTCATGTTTATCTAACAATCTTCTTTGTTCATACACTTAATCTAAATACACTTAATTGTCACCCTTTTTTCAATCAAACTTTCGAAAGGAGGAGATTCTTGGAATCTAGCATTCCTTGGGTCTTCGAATGGATGGCTCTCGAGGCACGCCCCTTGGGTTGTCATTCATTCAATCTTTCGACCTTTTCAACTAAACCATTTCCAAACCAGTCCTCGATTCGCCATCGAGCCCAATCGTAAGTCGAGCGCCTTTTGCCTCGCCATCACACGCACACTTGCACATCTCGAGGTTTCGTTACTAGGAGCACCTCTAGGGACTAGTATCGGTCCTCACCTCTTTTCGTAACCTATCCAATTCAATTTTCTTTTCAAACCGTTTTCTTAATCAACTAACGAAAGGAGGAGATTCTTGGAATCTAGCATTCCTTGGATCTTTGAATGAATGGCTCTTGAGGCACGCCCTTGGGTTGTTGTTCATTCAAGCTTTCGTCTTAAAACACTTAATCATTATCAAACAATTTCATAATCAATAGAATAAAAAAGGTGTCGTTGAGATCTAGCATCTCAGTAATGCCCCGATTAATTGATTGCGAGGCCGACGTCTCGTTTATCGAATATTCGTCATTCTTCCTCTAAAATACTTAACAAACCAAACACTCCCCACGCAACCGAAACCCCAATACACTTAATCCACAAATCAAAGAACATTGTTTAAGTCATTCCTTCGCGCATATGAACTCGTGCTTCAGCCTCCCCTAGCGAGCAGACAAGCCAATGTTTAGCAGTTAGAATGCAACCTAAACTCTCGTTCGCCTAAAACACGTCCAAATCAAACCTTTTTCTCAATCAAATCTCTAATACACTTAATTCATACTCAAACAACTTTTCATAAAAAGAACATTGTTTAGTCCATTCTTCCGCGCATATGAACTAGTGCTTCAGCCTCCCTTGACGAGCAGACAAGCCAACGTTTAGCAGTTAGAATGCGAATTAAACACTCGTTCGCCTAAAAAACACAAACCAACCGTAGTCCCACGAACTACGAATGCTCTGACTTTCCCATTGCACGAGGGAATACGTAGGCCCAAGGGTTCTCAATCCTTGTCGAGCACACTAATAAAAAACCACCCATTTCGCCCTTAGAAAACAATATCTACCCTAGAAGAAAACAAACAAACCAAGCTAACATTTCTCCCGAATCGAATCAAGAGGTTCCCGTTGAGTACAACGGACGTAGAGGGTGCTAATACCTTCCCTCTGCGTAATCGACTCCCGAACTCGAATTTGGTTGCGACGACCATGTTCTTATCTCCCTTTAAAAGGTTTTCTCGATATTTTCCTTTCCCTCTCTTGGGATAAATAAAGTTCGGTGGCGACTCTATTTCGAACAGTTTTTTTTTTCGCGTCCATCGCGAGGATCGTATTTTTCGAGGTACGACAAATACCATAGGAGTATGCAGGCTCCTAGGTTCAACATGTTCTATCAGATGTCTCAACATCAGGGGAACATGTATGGCTTTGAATATAATAATGTTGTGCCTCATTATGGAAGAAGGAAGCCACATCACCATAGAAGACAGCCTAAGAGACAGAATCCTCACTACAGGAGACAGGCAAACTATGGAAGAAAACAGCACCAGTACTATGGATGGAAGCCACAGTAGTTTCATCATCAAGGTGGCAGGAAGTTTAACAACTTCAGAAAAGAAAGAGTAAGGTGCTTCTATTGTGGAATATTTGGCCATATGCAATTTTCTTGCTTCAAGCTTCATGGTTATCCAAAGTCTATCCCACAACCTAGACAAAAGGATAACAGGCCCAAGGTTGTTAAGCAGTGGGTTCCTAAAGAAGAGGTTAAATGTCTATTGGCTCACTTTTCAGATAGACACTCTGCTAAGGATGGATGGTACTTTGACAGTGGCTGTTCAAAGCACATGACTGGATTCAAAAACTAATTGGTGGAAGTCAATTCTTGCGCCTCAATTGATGTTACCTTTGGAAATGGAGAGAAAGGGGTGGTGAAAGGTGTTGGAAAAGTGAAGTGTCATGATGTACCTGATCTTGACAATGTGCTTCTTGTCAAAGGATTGAGTGCTAATTTAATTAGCATAAGTCAGCTGTGTGATGATGGATGTAAGGTCAGCTACACCAAAGATGAGTGTGTGGTGACAAATGAACAAAATGAGGTAGTGATGAGGGGAATAAGATCCAGAGATAATTGCTATCAATGGGTACCTCAAGTGGACAGCTTATCTGGTGATGTTAAGGTTGATGTTGTAACATCAGATTGTGACAACAAGTGTGAAAGTCTGCTGAAAGGTCAATTAGGGTTAATTACTCTTAATGTGAATCCTTTTAAATTTTTAAAAGGAAAGTTAATTTGGAGGGAGAAACTCATTGATTGGTCTTTAAGGGATACACAAAATCAGGCGCCATACCTTAGACCATCATTCCCTATTATAGAAATATCACGTTTCATCAAAGCTCATATCTCCCGACTGTTCATCTCCTTCAACAAGAAGAATCATCTGTCTCTGAACCTATACTGCTTTAAGGGAACCATGTCAAAACAGATGTCTTCTCCATCAAAGAAATCTGTTTCTCAAAGCTCTTCGCGGGAAAAAGTTAGGGTTTCTTCAGACGAAGGTTCTGCAGCTGATACTATGAACATAGAGCCTATTTCCATGATGCTCCCAGAGTCAGGTAAATCTAGACCTTCTAAATTTGTTTCAAAAAGGGCTGCGACTATCTTTAGAGATAATGAAACAAAGAAGCTTGTTACTAGTGTTCTATTTAGTGATAAAACAACACCTAGGTCATCCACTTCTCAAACTGTTGAAGAAAAGTTTGATGTTGACAAGAGTATGGGTAATCTAGCTACCAAAATCCTGGACAAAGGTATACCTGTGAAAGGAATTTATGTACCTTTGAATCAGATGCCTGCAGAAAAGGTAGACATGCAAGGAGTTGATTCAGATCTTCATAGACTTGCTATGTCTGTTATTGAAGATTCTGAAGTGGGAGTGGAAGAAGATGATGTGCATGAGGAAGATAATGTTAAGGCAGATGTTAGAACATCACCTGTTGAAACCACTCCTGGTGAAGAAAAGAATGAGGATGTGATCAATGTGGTTGAGTTATCTGATGATGAAGTCATTGGAAATGCTGTTACAAGTATTGCTAAGAGACTGAAGACAAGGAAAGGAAAAACTGCTGAATCCTCTCCAAAGAAGTCTTCTGAAGGCAAAAAGAAAACTGCTGTTGTTGGTCCTACAAAACCTTGGAGCAAGGTTGCTACATCCTCCAAAAAGAGGAAGATAAGGGAAGATTCTGATTCTGACTTTGATGTTAAGGATGATGTTCAAGACATCACACCTGTCAGAAAAACAATTTTGAAGAGAATCTCTAACAAATTCCCTGAAGTGCCAGTTGACAACATTTCCTTTCATTATGCCAGCAGTGCATCAATGTGGAAATTTGTATTTCAAAGAAGACTAGCCCTAGAGAGGGAGCTTGGGAAAGAAGCTTTAGAGATGAAGGATATTATGGAGCTGATTAAGGCTGCTGGATTGGTGAAGACTGTTTGTAGGTTCTCCAAGTGTTATGACAGTCTGGTTAAGGAATTTATGGTCAATATTCCTATGAATATTTCTGACAAAAGAAGTATGGATTTCATGAAAGTGTTTGTGAGAGGCAAATGTATTGAATTCTCTCCTGAGGTTATCAACAATTACCTAGGAAGCAAAGAAGAAGAGTTTGCAGAGCTAGAAGTCACCAATAATGATGTCTGCAAGGAAATAACTGCTGGTCAAGTTAAAGTGTGGCCCTTCAAAGGAAAACTGCCAACTAGCAAACTTAGTGTTAAGTATGCTATCTTGCACAGAATTGGAGCTGCAAATTGGGTGCCAACTAATCATAAAACCACAACAGCTGTGGGATTAGGTAGGTTTATCTATGATGTTGGGAAGAAGATCAAGTTTGACTTTGGAAGCTACATCTTTGAGCAAGTGGTGAAACATGCTGAAATAAATGCTATCAAGTTACCTATAGCATTCCCATCCCTTGTTTGTGGAATCATCTTGGAGCAACATCCTGAAACTTTAACAAGTTCAGATATAGCTTGCAAGAGAGAGTCAGCCTTGTCCTTGCATCCTAAGTTGTTTGCTGGACATCATGTTCCAGACATTGTTGCAACATCAGATGCTGGTGGCAAAAAGAGTACCAAGGCTGAATTACTTGAAGAACTGAAGGACACTTGCAAAGATCTTGATGAGGTCATTAGTACCAGCACAGCAAGAAAGATGAAGATAGAACTGCTGATAAAATCCTTGGAACAAGGTGATGGTGATAAAGGTGCTAATGTCAATACTGAAAATTCAGAAATTGAAGATGATGAAGATGGGGCCAGCTCTGATGAAGACTAGTTTCCTTGCTGCTTTTTCTAGATAGTAGTTTAGTTTTATTTTCTTTGTTGTGCCTAATATGTAATTTGAATATTGTGCCTGTTTATGCACTATTTATGTTTTTATGTTCTATGATTTGTCTTGTCTTGCATGCTGACTTTAGACTGACAATGAGAGCTAGCTTAGTACTAACTGGTTGGTAGTAGGTGTTTGTCCAATTATGGCTAAAAAGGGGGAGAGTTAGCCAAGCCAAGGTGGGGTTGTGAATCCTGTTTCTGATGTGCTGCAGAAGTTGAGGGGGAGAGTGTTTATGCAGCTGTTGGCTGGTTCTGGTTTTGAGGGGGAGCTTGACCCTTTCTTGAGCTGATGAAGTATGTGCAGCATTTTGAGCTAGGAGCTGTGTTGTAGGAGAACTGCTAACTGCTAGGAGTTTTCAACTGTTTTAAAATTTTATCCGCTGCTGAAGTATCTGATGCAGAGATTGAGACTCAAGGCATGACTCAATGCATGAAGAGCTGGAGCAATGAAGAGATTATTTTAGGCAAAATTAGCCAAAGGGGGAGATTGTTAGTTCTTGGATTGGCTGAAATTTTGGTAAAACAAAGTTGTTCAATGTTGATGTCACATGGGTGATGTCTTAACATTGAGTCTTAACATTGGTTTATGTTAAGTGTTTATCTTGTTGGAGTTGTGTAGTCTGATGTCACATGCGATGTCATGACATCAGATATGCAGATCAGTAAAACATCAGGTCTGAGATGTTTTTAGGGTTAAGCGTCTTAGCTGGAATTTGAGAAAGCTGGTAGAGTAATTGGATGCAAATATCTTGGAGGAGATATTTTCTGTTGCAAACAGATTTGATGCAGATTTGTAGGAGTGTTTAAAGGCTGAAGATTTAAGAAGATTTTGAGAGAGAAAATATGTCGAAGATTCAGTTTTAAATAACAAATCAGGTCAGATATTGTAGCAGGTCCAAGACCAGATCAAATAACTATATAAAGTGTATCAACCCATTGAAGAAAGTACAAAAGAGAGAGAGCATAGACTGAGGGTCATTCATTGTCTTTGTACAAGTTTTTGTAAGCCATTCTAGGTTGAATTGGTGAGTTGTAAAGTGTACTCTCTTAGAGCTGTGAAGCAAGAAGAGTGTTGTTACTTGATCAAAGCTTGTAAGCAGGATCAAGGTGTTTCTCAAAGTGCGATCTTTGAGGTGATTTAGGAAGTGAGTAGTGTTCTCATACCTAAGTGGTCTCTTAGGTAGAAAGTTCATTAGGTAGAGATTAAGTTTAGGAGATGTCAACTGGGTTGTTGAGTCTGTAAATTAATTTTACTGATAGTGAAATTCCTTCCTGGCTTGGTAGCCCCCAGACGTAGGTAGTTAGACCGAACTGGGTGAACAATTCTGTGTGTACTCTTCTGTTGTTTTACTTTGTCCATTGCAGAGCGTGTTGTTGTGACATCACACGTAACATCACATATCTGGTACCAGAATTTCACCTACATTAGTCCATGTACACATAATAACACAAAACATTAGATGTTCAAAGCAAGTGGGGGCACAGAACAAACATACAATATTCGAAAACATAAACAAATTAGAATAAATTCAAGCATAACACACAATAGAAAATTGTGAGACTAACCTTAATATTGGGACCACATCGAACAAACTTAAGATTCCAAGCAAACTTCGTCAATGTTGGGACCACAAGTAATGAAATTAGAATTCGTTGGGACCATGTGCTGCTTCAGTGCGTCTTCAGTGGAGTTTTGGATTTGGGACCACAAGTATGGCAAAGAAAATGGAAGAGAATGATTTATAAAATTATGGATTTCCCAATTATTAGGGTTTTTATTAGCATATAGCCACCTAAGCATCCGCCTGTCTTTCCACCTAAGCATCCATTAGTGGCATATGACGTTAGAGACTAATTGTTTAGACGAAAAATTTTGAAGGGGAGATTTCTTAAAGAAATTTTTGGAGGGACTAAAAACAAAATTCTTTATATTTAGAGGGACCAAAAACTTATTTAACCCTAAATATTATACCATCTTTAGTTAGATATATACATTAGTTACTTAGTTTAGAAAAATAAGCACTGGTATTAGTTTACTGAAAAATGCTAGAATTAATTTCGCTTTTAGTTTTAGTGGTTATTCAAAATTCTAGAAGTAAAATTAATATGTTAATTAATTGTTTTTTTGATTAATTGATAAATCTTCTTTTGGTTAATGTAATTAATTAATTAAATCTTTAATTAATTCTTATGTTAATCCATGGCGTAATTGATTAATTGATCAAATTTGTTTTGATCAATTAATTAGACTTGTAATTTAGGATTTTTTCATGACTTGTCTTGAACAATTACATCATCCTCTTTGGAATCACATTCAATTGAGTGGTCATAAGTCCCTTGATCACTTGATTGAACAGGGACCTTCACACTTGCACTGCACTGGATCGCTCAAGTTCAAGATTTCACATGCAAGACTCTGAAGATTATGGACATCACGACCTTAGTCATGCTGAGCTTCATGCTTCAAGCACACACTGTTTCATCAACAAAAAGACTCTTCCTTCAAACACTTGCCAGTTATGATGCAAATTGTGTGCCACGATTCTTAAGGAATAGAGAAGAATGATAGGGATTATCCTTACCCTTATTCTGAGTATCTTTGAATACAGGACGTAGGCCCTAGTTATTCAAAGTATTCGCCTCCATTCATAGACTTTAGTGCAATTCAAATTGAATAACTGTTAGGTCCTCTTCCCCATGGACACCTCAACAATCCCTGTCAATAATATTATTCTCTTTTGACCAAACATTGCAATTTTTAGGCTTCCATACATTCTTTGGGTTAATCACCTTATGGTTAAAACACCCATCTTTGAACCAGACCCCTCTTTTTGGGTTAATCACCTCTTATGGTTAAAATATCCTTCTTTTTCATGCATTTCCCTGTGCTCTGGAAACCTCATACATGCCTTGTAAGCACCATGCTTAGGCAACCCCCTTCATGCATGTTTGCCTTGTTAGTCTCATGCTTAGGCAAGCCTTTTCATGCATGTTTGCCTTGTTAGTCCTATGCTTAGGAAAACACCCATTTGTTGTAGATCTTGATCTCTGAATATAGGCAAAATCCTACAACTTTACTTTAGATAATCACCATCTATTGGTTAAACGCCACACTCTTTGGTTCAGATACACTACCCTATGGGTTAAAACAGCACAATCCTGGTCCAAACAATACTTTCACAACACCTTAACAACAACTTCACCATTTCACAAATTTTTTCCAATTCAAGCAACGATCTTTTTCAATTCAATTCAATCACAAATCTTTTTCAAAATAATTTTCTTTTCTTTTCATAAAAGACTTGTTATAATTTGTTTCTTAGCTGTCAAAATAAAAGCTTGGAGCATCAGAACGAGGATCAAGTCAGCTAACGTCTACACACTTCTAGGATACAATTATTGTTGTTCTTTAAAAGCAACCAATAAATTTGTATTTTCTACCATGAACTACGGAGCTCTGATTTTCTTGTTGCACTATGAGAATACGTAGGCACGATGGTTCGAATCCTTGGCGAGCACACTAATATAAAACATTTTTTTCCTTTGGAAATTAAACTTTAGATAGTAATACCCATTCACACAAAGAACTATGAAAATGATTCTCATCGAGTACAACGAATGCGAGGGATGCTAATACCTTCCCCTCGCATAACCGAGTCCCTTACCCATTTCCCTCCCCCTTACGTTTTATCAATTTTCCCCTTTTCTTTTGGAATAAATAAAGTTCGGTGGAGACTCTGTTGTATCATTGAGTGTGCGATGCACTCGGGTATTTTAACGCCGCTACAACACAATCCAGGTACCACATATTGGTTTGTTCATTATTCGACTGTGTATTTTTCATGAGTAGCATATCATCATATTCACTTCCTTCAGCATGTGTATATTTCACTTTGTCATTATCTTTTGCTCTTAACTCCTCTTTCTTCGACAATCTCGAGCATAATGACCAAATCCTTTACAATTGTTGCACTGCACCTCCTTCATGTCAACTTTCTTCCTTGAATGCTTGTTGCCCACGACTTTCTTGGTTGAATCAGATTGATTCTTTGAATTCTCGCTTGACTTCTCATCATTAGCAAGATTCTTTCTTTGCTTCGCCTTTTCTTTTCCAGACTTCTTGACGAATCTTGCTTGCAATGTCTATTTAACCACCTTATCCCTATTTGAGTTTCTCCGCTTCAGCCTCATCTCAAGTCTCTAATGAAGCTTGAAGTTCTTCTAACTTCATCTCAGATAGGTTCTTAGACACTTAAATAGACACGACAATGTAATCATAATTTGCAGTCAAAGATCTCAACACCTTCTCAATCTTCTGCAAATCATTGATCGATTTACCACACACCTTCATCTAATTTATGAGTAACACTAATCTTGAGAAGAAATCAACAATTGATTCATCTTTTTTCATCTGTGTTATCTCAAACTTCTTTCTTAGTGTCTGCAACTTCACCCTCTTCAGTTTTTCATCTCCATCGTACAAGTTCTTTATTTTGTCTAATGCTCCTTTGGACGTTTCTTCTCCAATGATCTTCTCGAACACGTTAGGATCCACATATCGATGAATTAAGAAAAGAGCTTTTCCACCTTTCTTCCTTTGTTCCTTGTGTGCAACCTTCTGAACATCATTTGCATTCGCTTCCAATGCAGGTACTCAATCATTCACAATTTCAGCGACATCTTGAAACTTAAAGATGACTTTCATCTGCGTAACTCATATCTCGTAGTTATCGCTTTTGAAAACTGGTTGATTCGCTATAAATTACATTGATGTTGTGTTAGCATTTGCCGTTACATATTTTCTCATAATCACAACTGGGCTCGTTGATACTAATTTGTTGGAAAAATTACGATTTTTAAGAAGAATAAAGAACAAGAAGAAGAAGAAGAAGAAGAAGAAGAAGAAGAGAGAGAGAGATAGATAGATAGAGAGAGAAGGGAATTTATTAAAGTAAAATTGTTATTTTGATCTACAACGTCACCTGTATATATAGGCAACAAAACATGCAAATAACGACCTGTAGTACTAGACTATGTTAATTACTTGCTTACATCTTTCGACACACATGTTGTGTTCGACTAACACAACTATGTTGAGTACAACTTTCTTAATATTGAATTATATCTTCTAGCATCTACAAATACGAGTAGTAACATCAAATCCATATTCGTACCCATGACCTAATTGATAATTACATACATATAATTTTACTTGCAGATACCCAATAAGTCATTGAACTCGTACTTGTAACAAGTTTTACCCGCATATATCCACATATACCAATTTTGTACCATTCCTAAATTGATCAATACCAAATCCACTCTTAGAGAGTTATAGGACAATTATTACCGAAAATTTAAGAATAATTTAGTCTTAATTAAAAGTTTTAATTATTTAAAAAATCCAATCACTTGATTAATATATATATATATATATATATATATATATATATATATATATATATATATATATATATATATATATATATATATATATATATATATATATATATATTAAAAATTAAGGATGACAAGCAGAATGTCCGACTCGTTTATGCCGTCTTACAAAATTTTACAAAAATGAAAGGACGAACATAATTAAAAATAAAAAATGAAGATCTAAAGTTTTAAAATATTAATAGAAAAATAAGGGTGTGACAAACATTCAGATTGTGCACTTCTAAATAATAAAAATTGTAAAAAAAAAAAAAATTATTAATACTTAAAAAAAAAAAAACAGAGCATAACAAATATATTAAAATGTGTTTGCCTAAAATTTCGGTGGGCCGGATCCGCTATGTCAAAAACCTATAATAAAAAACAAAAAATATATAAAAAGAAGAAAAAACAATAAAAATAGATTATTAATTTAGCTAAATCGAGGGTTTGGCAACAAAAATTCCAGGCTGTAAAGTCGGGGTATAAACGAAACCGCAACCAGTAAGAATCAAGGAATGTGATGATAGATGCGCTGTCTCACTATTCTTAACCATTTCCCATATTCCAACCCCACACTTTTTCTCTCTCTCTTTATATATAGCATTCTCACTCTCATAATTCGAGCCATGTAATGTGAGAGAAAGAAAAAGAGAAAAAAAAATATGGGTATTGGCGGAGGAGAAGATCGTGATGGTGAAGGCGTTATGATGGCCGAAGATTTCTTCTGGTCATATACCGACGAACCACATGCTTCTCGCCGTCGTCTAATTCTCTCCAAATACCCTCAAATTAAGGAGCTCTTTGGTCCTGATTACTCCGCATTATTCAAGGTTTCGTTTTTGTTTTTTAGTTTTTCTATTGGTTTCATAATGTGTTATGTTTTTGAGAATTTCGGTTAGGAGTACCGGCACCTCTGAAAAAAATTATGTCTGTGGTGAATGTGTTTTCTAGGCATTTTATAATGCACCTAGATCTATTGGTATAAATGCAAGTTGAATAAATATTTTGAAGGTTTTGCTTTTTCTTAAAGTTCAACTGGTTTAGGAAAATAGGTGCATGTGCAAATGTGTTTTTTAATGGTACTTCATAGTACGATTCTTAGATTACATGTTCCACCACATGTGGAGAATGTCTTGTACTTCGAAGCACAGATATGTCGACACCACGGCTGGTAATAATTTGATACTTACATAGACACATTTTTTGCAAGTACAGTTATTTTACAACATTACAAACTAGTTTCTAGTTGACATTTCAAGTTGAAGGCATCTTAGTGTCTGACACCACCAGGTGTCTTTGTCTCTGAGACCCTCGTGTCCGACAAAGACATGACACATGTAGTTGTATTTAATTGTTTGTAGTATTTTGAATTATTATTTGTGGGTGTTAGACATTGGCATGACACATGTGGTTGGATTCAATTATTTTTTAAATTTATTAAATAATTCATGTATTTAGTTTATATAATAGTTCAGATACATTAATTATTAATTATTTGTGTTAGAGTCTGGTTTGATGTTCAGTGTGAAATCCATCTATTAAAATAGACGTAGAGATGTGGGACTGTTTTAAATTCTTGGAGGGACACACTATTATTATAATGAAAGCTGCTAAAGGTATTAAAATAGAAATTGACATGTGATCGTAGGACCTGCGAAAAAAAAGTACTGTAAATTAACAACTTTGAATTGGTTCTACAGTTAGAGATGCTGTAAATGCAGATGATATTAGTATGTGGTGTAAATTAACAACTTTGAATTGGTTCTACAGTTACAGCATAACAAATATATTAAAATGTGTTTGACTAAAGTTTCGGAGAGTCGGATCCGCTATGTCAAAAATCTATAATAAAAAACAAAAAATATATAAAAAGAAGAAAAAGCAATAAAAATAGATTATTAATTTAGCTAAATGGAGGGTTTGGCAACAAAAATTCCAGGCTGTAAAGTCGGGGTATAAACGAAACCGCAACCAGTAAAAATCAAGGAATGTGATGATAGATGCGCTGTCTCACTATTTTTAACCATTTCTCATATTCCAACCCCACACTTTTTCTCTCTCTTTATATATAACATTCTCACTCATATATTTCGAGCCATGTACTGTGAGAGAAAGAAAAAGAGAAAAAAAAAATATGGGTATTGGCGGAGGAGAAGATCGTGATGGTGAAGGCGTTATGATGGCCGAAGATTTCTTCTGGTCATATACCGACGAACCACATGCTTCTCGCCGTCGTCTAATTCTCTCCAAATACCCTCAAATTAAGGAGCTCTTTGGTCCTGATTACTCCGCATTATTCAAGGTTTCGTTTTTGTTTTTTGTTTTTTCAATTGGTTTCATAATGTGTTATTATATTTTTGAGAATTTCGGTTGGGAGCACCGGCACCTCTGAAAAAAATTATGAATGTGTCGTGTCGTGTCTGGTGAATGTGTTTTCTAGGAATTTTATAATGCACCTAGATCTGTTGGTTGAGATTTGAAATGTACTTTGTATGGATTGAATATTGATGATCTTTGGAAATTGTTTTGTTTTGTTGCAGATTAGTGTTGTTGTTGTACTTCAGCTTGGTACTGCTATCTTACTTAAAGATGCAGGATGGTTGAAGATTCTTCTTGTAGCCTATTTTTTCGGTTCATTCCTCAACCACAATCTTTTCTTGGCAATCCATGAGCTCAGTCACAATCTAGCTTTCTCGTTTCCGGTATGCAACCGTTGGCTAGGGATTTTCGCTAACCTCCCAATCGGCGTCCCCATGTCAGTAACCTTTCAAAAGTATCACTTGGAGCACCATCGTTTCCAAGGCGTAGACGGGGTTGATATGGACATCCCTAGTCTCACGGAAGCACATGTTGTAACGAATATTTTTGCGAAAACCATTTGGGTCTTTTTACAGCTATTCTTCTACGCGTTTCGGCCGTTGTTTCTTAAACCGAAGCCTCCTGGTTTATGGGAGTTTATGAACTTCTCTATTCAGATTGCCCTTGACGTGTCGATGGTTTATTTCTGGAGTGGGAAATCGTTGGCTTATCTCATACTTGCGACGTTTTTAGGTGGAGGAATGCATCCGATGGCGGGTCATTTCATTTCAGAACATTATGTATTCAAACCTGAACAAGAGACATATTCTTACTATGGACCTCTGAATCTTCTCACATGGCATGTAGGTTACCATAATGAACACCATGATTTTCCGAGAATTCCAGGAAACAAACTTCACAAGGTGAAGGAGATTGCTCCCGAGTATTACGATAGTTTGTCGTCGTATAAATCTTGGAGTCAGGTTATTTACATGTATATTATGGACAGTACAGTTGGACCTTATAGTAGAATGAAGCGAAAGCCGAGCAAAAATGAATGAATAGATTCTATAATTCATTTCCCTCTTGTGATGATGTCTCATCTTTATAAACTTTACAGTGTTGACAATTTTATATGTAACAGATGAATGTTCTGTAATTTTTGACCCATATAGCAAGTCATTTTTGTTCATTAGCTTGTAACAATTGTGATAAATGAAGTGGTTTTGAGCTTTCCTCCATCATGATTGATGAAATTCACATATTTCATCAAAAAAATCTGCAAGCTAGAGAATGAACATGATTGAAGAAGTCTTCATTCTAGAAGAGGCTTGAATTACAAGGGTTGAATCATTCTATAATTATAAGATAATCAAGGTTTTCCCAACTTATTGAAATCAAGGATTCATGCAATTAGTTTTAGTCTAATACTTGAAATATCTCCTCCAAACACTTTGCATTTTGTAGACTATAGTGTTGGCCTGAATTTTGAGCATATTCATGTAGTAAATTAA
This sequence comes from Lathyrus tuberosus, assembly GCA_022829125.1. Lineage (NCBI taxonomy): Eukaryota > Viridiplantae > Streptophyta > Magnoliopsida > Fabales > Fabaceae > Lathyrus > Lathyrus tuberosus. The sequence continues at coordinate 2,519,604 of JALAZF010000626.1, read as the reverse complement.
GGATAGTAGAGGCATTTCATTGTTAAATAATTATTTATATTTGTTGATCACATGGTTTTCAATTTCCGAACCCTCCTTTAAATAAGCTTCCACATGGTTTAATCTATAAATGTTTGATTTAGCATGCCTTAACTTGATCATTGAGTGAATAATATTGTCTCTTTTCTCCATCCTTGAAACAATTGTTCTGCATTTCGCAAAAATTAGTCTCCATATGTAGAGCTTCATCTAAGTAACGTTGAGTTTTACTTTCTTTCTCTCCAAGCAAGTATTTATAACCTGTGTTGTTTTATCCGCCCTTGAATCTTATCCAGAACATTTGAACCTTTTGCAACTGATAGGTGAACATTGCCAAAGGTTTACTTGTTTTATTTTTTCAAGAGGGATTTTAAAGCCTTAGCTTAGGAGTTAATATAAACATGTGACTACCAACCAGGGCCGTCTTAATTATTTAGAGGCCTTTGGTTGATTAGTTACTGATAAGCTCTGATAAAACAATTAGAGGTTATATTTAGTCATTGTTTAACCATAAATAATTTATTATGAGATCATATTTAATTATAATTTTATTTTAAAAAACTTGAGCCCTTATGCTGTAACACATCTTGCATACTTTAAAAGACGTTACAAATCAATTGTCCTTTTCCAATTCTTAACAATTACATATTTGCAAGTATCCCTGAGAGTCCATGTCTTCAAAAATTTTAAGGGCCTAGAATGAAACATGATATTAATATTACAAGTCAATAGTAAGGATAATGACAAGAGTAAATTTTGATAAAGTTGTGCATCTGATAGTCTACTAACATGTAAAATATAAAATAAATTATTAATAATGTAGTTTGTTGATTGTTATTGATCGTACCTGGATCAGACAGTTTCAGTGGTCAACAACGTCGTCTGGGCTTCAGCTCCGGTGCGGTTGAAAGACGGCGGGAGTGGTACCTGCAAGGTACTCCGACGCTCAAGTAAGATGGTTGTCAGAGAAAAAAGCACGTACAGAAGAAGAAGGTGAAAGTGAACAGTATTATATATATTTCATGTAGGATTATAATAAATCGAAATGATAATATTAAATTTTATGGATAATAAATCAATTCTCATATGTTTTCATTACTTCAATAACCTATTTATAAATTGCAAATTAGTTTAAAACCTGATTATATATTATATGATACGCAACATCAGTGTTGACTGAGTTTTTTTTATTAACACTGTTTTAATAAAGTATTTTAGAAAAATAAAAATAATTCAGAAAATCTGATTAAAACTTTTGTTTTATATTAAAAAATATTTAAAAATTAGCAAGTAGTTTAGAGACCAACTGACTAAATAATCGTTTTAAATTTTAAAAAACTTATGTAGTAATACAATTTATACAAAATACTCTATTAGTGGATGAGTTTTATACATTGTATTTAACATACTCTACTAGTGGATGAGTCTTATCTGCATCACTGTATTAGTACATAAATTTTATTTGAGCCTCATTAAAATAAATATTTTTTGGGGATTTATATTACTTTACTCTGACAAAAATATGTGTGTAAAAGTGTTAATAAACTATGCTTGCAGCTTATTAGTTATGAAAACTTATATATGTTTTTCAAAACCAGTGAATAACAAGTTGCTGTGGTGTAGTGGTTATCACGTTAGTCTTACACACTAAAGGTCTCCAGTTCGATCCTGGGCAGCAACAAAATTTTGGTATTTTTTCTATAACAATGAGTTTGGAAGTAATGCGTTTTTTAGATTTATGTTTTCTTTAAGTGTACATTAAGACGCGTTTGAAGGTAATGCATTATTTTAGAGATATATTCAAATTTTTCATTGTACATTTTTGAACTTATAAAATAAATGATTTTAATTTTTTTTTTATAATAATTAATAATTTAAAATTTTTTCTTATTCTTTTAAGTATGAATTTCAAATTGGTTTGTATATGTTAATTTTTTATAATAATTAATAATTTAACTTTTTTTTCTTATTTTTTTTTTTTGGAATAAAAAGGATTATATTACCAAAAAAATCAATTACACATAAGCCAATCTAAGATCCAGACTACAAAACGAATTCACCAACCAAGCAACACAATCAAAATTTATTACATAACAAAGCTAATTTTCTATCAAGCATAGACCTATTTTTAACATTTCCCAAAATATCTTCTATTTTGAGATCCTCAACACCACCATTTTGGAAAACCATTTTGTTTCTGACAGTCCAGATGTTGTATGTTGTTTCAGCAAGTAGTAGGGGTGTGTATGGTTCTAAAACCAAACCAAATATATGGATCAGTTTGGTTTTTAAAACCACTTTGACAAAACTGGTTTATTTTTGTAAAACCGGTTTATGTTTGGATCAGTTTGGTTAATAACCGGTTTGCACCAAAAAACCCAGTTTTTGTTTGGCCCAGTTTTAAAACCAAATTTCCCTCAAATTTATTTTGACTAAAACTTAATTCTCAATTTAACAACTTATTCTTAACTCCATCTAACCATTTTTGAAATTAATAACCATTCATTGACAATAAAATTGAATTGAATTAAAAAAGTAATTAATGTGTATATATATATATATATATATATATTTCTAAAATTGCATGATACCTATATGCACCGATACTGTAGCTGGTTTTAAGAATTGATTCTAAAATCATAATTGGAATATATATGTTTCTAAGAATAGATTTCCAATTGAGTATTACTATTAAGTGCTCTTCCGTGAGAACTTTTATACTGAATGGAGATAATAAATTTAGATCAAGTCCTGTTATATAATGATAAGCTTTGAGTTATCCTATAAAAAAAAAATATTTATAAATAAAAAAAATATATTTATATAATGATAAGCTTTAAGTTATCCTATAAAAAAAAATATATTTATTAAATTCACATTACCTTAATTGTTACTATGACTATGAAACAAAAACAAGACAAAAAACAAATTATGTTTAAAAAGTGGACTAACCATTTATGTATTGGTTTTAAAAAGTGGAAATTGGTTTTTTATGGTTTTAGTAAAATGAATTTGGATTAGTTTTTAAACCAAATAATATGGACTTTTGAAATTGGTGCACCATATTTTTAAATTTGGTTCTTGTGAACCAGTTTTTTTGCACACCCCTAGCAAGTAGAGTTTTCATCATTTTTCTTTTAACTCCCTTGCCTTTCGTAGCAGATGAAAGCCAATGCAATTCTCTATTCCAATCCTTTGGTTCACGATGAATATCGATTCTCTTCAAAACTTGCTTCCAAATATTACCTGTAAAAACACATTCAAAGAACAAATGTTGTATACTTTCAGAATCTCCACATAACACACATTGCCCATCAGTCATAATCCCAAACTTTTGGAGTCTATCTTTGGTTGGGAGACGATTATTACAAATCATTCACAGGTTGAACACAGCCCTGGGCCTGGTTGCATTGGATAGCAGAAGTTTTCTCCAAGTCATTTTTGGTTTTACACCTCAGTTCTTTGTACATCTGTCTTGTGTTATATCTGCCCAGGTTTTGAAAATCTCCCCACGCTGCAGTATTTCTACATCTCTCTCTGCACTTGAATATGGCTTTAATTATCCAAGATGTGTTTTCATTTGGAATATAATCCTCTGCAGTGTCCCTCTTCATATAGTATGCATTAATCCATCGAATCCATAATTTATCAGCCTTAGCCCAGATATTCAACAACATTTTTCCAATCGTGGCAATATTCTAAGTAGTAAGCTCTATGAGGTTTAGACCACCTGCATTACAAGGATCACAAATATGCTCCCATGAAATAGGAGCTTTTCTGCTATAGATACCTTTTCTTGTCCACAAAAAGTTCCTACACAATGATTCTATGTAACACAAAATTTTCTTTGGAAGGGGGAAGACCTGTAACCAGTAGTTTGAGATGGAGAAAAGAACACTTTTAATCAATTGAACTCTTCCTGCATAAGACAACAAATGAGTACTCCAATGATTAATCCTTGTCAATATCTTCTCAATCAGAGGAGAACAATTAACAACAGCATGCTTCTTACTATCCAAGGGAACTCCAAGATACTTAAAAGGAATCACACCCATTTCAAAGCCAGTTATATCTTTAAGTTGCTCCTGAACATTTCTGCTCACCCCACCACATAATATCTTACTTTTAGGGTTACTAATTTGTAATCCTATAGCTTTACTGAACTCTTGTATTTTCTCCATCACCAGCCTCATTGATTCCACATCACCTCTAAGGAACAACAGTATGTCATCAGCAAAACATATATTCATAATCCTTAGTCTCTCACATTTAGGGTGATAGTTGAAATTAGGATTGTAGTGAAGATCTTGAAGTATCATGTGTAAGTAATCCATTATGATAACAAAGATGAGGGGAGAGATGGGGTCTCCTTGCCTCAATCCTCTTCTAGCTTTGACCAATCTAGAGGGAAACCCATTAATAACAAATCTGTATGAAACAGTAGATACACAAGCCATAATCCACCTAATGAAAATCTGAGGAAATCCCATCTCAATTAGAATTTGTCTCAGGCTACTCCACTCTACAGTATCATATGCCTTTTGTATGTCCATTTGGACCATACATCTAGGGGAAATACATTTTCTGCCATATCCTCTAATGAGTTCTTGAGTGAGCATTATGTTAACATGAATAGTCCTACCTGGTATAAAGGCAGACTTGTTCTCATCAATGACTTGATTAATCACCTTCCCAAGTCTATTTGTAAGAATTTTGGATAAGATTTTATACAAAGTGCTACAGCAAGAAATAGGTCTCATCTGCTTTATGTTAGATGCCTCAGGTGTTTTAGAGATCAGGGTGACTAAAGAGCAGTTCACATCTTTATATATGCTACTAGTGTTAAAAAATTCAGAAACAACATCTTTAACATCATCTTTGATAATCATCCAAGTTTCCTTAAAGAAGTAGGAAGTAAAACCATCCATACCTGGTGTCTTTGTATTTCCAATGCTAGATAGAGCTTTCCAAATTTCATTATCATCCACAGGCTTGATTAATTGAAGAGCTTGATCTCTGCTGAGCAATTTTCCTTTCCTCACACTAGTCACATCAATACTGTTCAACTCTGCTATGGTAGTTCCAATCAAACTAGTATAGAAACCAATTATTTCATTCTCTATGTCTTCTTGCTTGCTAAGCAAATCCCCTGATAAAGAATTCATAGTGTATAACCCTTTATGCTTATTCTTCTCCCTAATTGAGGCATGAAAATAGCTATTATTATTATCACCCAATTGCAGCCAATCTGTTTTAGCCTTTTGCTTCAGGATTTCCTCTTCTTTCTGGTTCAACTTAATCACCTTATCTGAGCAGAATTTCACCTGTTCCATAATTTCAGTATCAAACAAGTTCTGTTGGAGGTTCTCTTGGGCTTGGATGAGCTCAGTTCTAGCAGCAGCTATTTGGATTTGAATATCAGAATACTCCTTTGTCATTGGCTTAAGATCTTTTTGCAACCTCAACAACTTTTTCCAAACTCTAGCCATGGGTCTGCCTTGGATTGGCTATTGCCAACTAGAAGCCATTATCTGCAAGAAATTGTGATCCTTGGTCAGGCAGTTTATGAACTTAAACATTGTCTGCTTCCTTCTAGGCTGATTTTGCACCCTAATTCGAAGAGGAGAATGGTCAGATATGTTAGGATGAAGGATCTCTACCACAACCTCTTGATACTTTTGAAACTAGAGAACATTTCCAATTACCCTGTCAATTCTATAATAGATAACTCCAGAGGTATGCTTATTTGACCAAGTATAATGACAACCTTTGGTCTCAGCTTCAAACAGATTGGTATTAGACATCATATTCACCAGGTCTCTATATTCACCTTCTTTGACAGTGTTTCCCCCCACTCTATCTAGGCTGGTTATAACATTATTATAATCCCCCATAACAATCCAAGGCTGAGTTATATTTGTGCCCAGTTGTTCTATCTCCTTCTAAAGTAGCTTTCTCTGATCAAGTTGATTAAATGCATACACTATCATCACCACATACTCTAGAGTTTGGTCTAAACCATAAATCTCAGCATGAATGTATTGATCCTGTATCAGCATCACTCTAATCACAATCTTAGTTTGATCCCACAGCAGCCAGATTTTACCATTATCATGGTGATCATAATTATCCACAAACTGCCATTTATTACTAAATTTCTTTCTAATGTTATCAGCCTTATTCCTCTTAACTCTAGTTTATAATAAAGCAATTAAAGGAACATTGAAATTATTTAGACACTTGTTAACCTCACGATGTCTAGCATCTTTATTCAACCCTCTCATATTCCATGTAGCAATCATTGATTCTGGCTGGGTTCCCCAAAAGGACTTTCTCCAATCCTTAGAGGGGTGAAAGAGTTCTGATAAGGTGTGAAGGAACTACCAGGGGTCTGCATAACTCTCTTTCCTCTATCATCTTTCCCTGATGTAACCACAGTCTAATTTTCCATTTGATTCCCTTCCTTTGGTGTACTTGTGGTTTCCTCATCTTGAGCTTCTTCTTCCACTATTGTCTCCAATTGATCTTGTTTTTCCTCTGTTATCTGTGGCTTGGGTTTCCAGACCTGCTGCTTGACTTGTTTCTTGTTTTGGCTCTTCAAAGAACAATCATGACCGATCTTTAGACACTTCTGACAGTAGAGCGGCTTCCACTCATACTCCACTCTTTGTTCCATCATTTTACCATTGTGGTCTTTAATCCAAATTGATTCTCTCAGTGGTGATGTAATGTCTACCTCCACCAGAACCCTAGCATATGATATCCTCAACTTTTTGGCAGTGCATTCATCAGTAGTTATAGGCTTCCCAATCGCACTTGTGATCTTTGAGATACTACGTTCACCCCATAGATGAAGAGGCAAGTTAGGTAGTGTGATCCAAAGAGGTAATACACGCAACACGTCTTCCTTCATTTCAAACTCTGAAGTCCATTGTCTAAGGAACAGTGGTTTCCCAAAAATGAAGTAGGGACCCTGTGCCATCACATTCTCCTTATCCTCTTTACTCTTGAATCTGGCTACAAAATATCCTTCATCATTATAATAGAGGTCTGGCATATCTGCAAAATTCCACGAGTTTTCCATGAACTTTTTCACTGAATTCATCGATAAGGATTCACCCAGAGCAAATAGGATTATGGCATTCTCCCAAAATTCAATTTCCTCCGTGACATCTTCTTCTTCAATTTCAATTGCAATATCTCCATTCACAATTTTTGGGGAAACAAAGCTAACAACCTTCCCCCGATTCAGATTTCGATTTCCTTTTATAACATTTACCCATGGCTTCGATTTCTCTTCTAGTTTTTTCGCAGGGATCGTCTTCACATGATTATCTTCCTCTTTGTTTCCCTCTAATGATTCATCTTGTGTTGTTCTTACAAACGTAGATTCCTCAGTTTTCTTACTTGATTCGTCAATAACAATAGGTTGCTCAACAAACGCCTGTGTCACAATCGTTCTTTCTACTCACTTCTGGTTCGCCGCCGCCTGTTTCTTCGGCCGGCTGACGCCCCTCTTCCCCATACCCAAACCCTAGTAGAGGTTAGAGAGAAAAAAAACTTTTTTATGGTTATTATTTTTAATTTTCCCCTATTTATTTTCTTATTTTGTAAATTTGTCTCTAACATATTTTGAAGTTAATTCTCAATATTTTAAAATTTCAAAATTTTATCAACATCATTTAAATCATAATTTTTTTAATTCTTTTTCCTCGTATATTTTTATTTTTATCCCAAAATTTAAAATTTTATAAAAATACTTCAAGAAAATGAAGAATAAATGATTTTATTATTTTATTACAAAAAATTTATTTTATTTTATCTATTTATACATTAAATAGATCCAAAATTGAAATCCAAGAAAAAAAGTGAAAAAAGAATATATGAGTTTTTCTATCCATTTCTTTCAACTTCACTATTTGTAGAAGAAGAAAAATAGACGAAGAAAGAAAAAAAAAAAAAGGGTGATTTTTCTACTTAAATTTTGAACATTTTTGCAATCGATTAACTAATTGGCTGATGAAAATAGTTGCATGCTTTTGAGGATCTAATTTTTTAGATCTATGCTCTAATCGATTAACTGAATTTGAAACGGTTCTTATTGATTAGAAGGTAAGAAATTCTGATTCTTCTAATATTTGGGCCTAAAATACTTCTGGGTCAGATTTCTGTTTGCACCTCATTTTTAATTTTCTGACCACCTTTTTTTTTTGACATTCACTTGAGCCACATAGTTAGTGATAAAATAAATTGAACAAATGACTTACCTTCGATCACTTTTCAAAAATTTAAATTGTCATTTTTCCTTTGTTATTTTGAGAATCAATTAACCTTCTCTTTTCCAGAATCTCTAAATTTTTTTGATATGAGGAGCATTTTCGATCTATTTCTCAAGTGTTTCCTTTTAGAGAATCCTTCTAAAGATTTTTTTTCATATGTGGAGTCATCTCCCCACATTGGAGTTGAAGACAAGAATTCATTGAATTCTTTGGATAAATGCTTTGTACAATCTTTTTGTTTTGGCGTTTCAAACTTGATGATGCAAAGCATTCAAAATAATTCTAGTTTTTAACCTTAGGTACCATATCTTTTGGCAATTTCTTATCACACCACCCTTGTTTCTTAGGCACCATCTGAATTTCCGGTTTTGCCCCCTGATTCCGGATGTGCACATCCGGACGCACCAATTTTTTTAAAAACGTTGATTCTTTCCGGATGTGCACATCCGGAAACATTCCTGATCTGCAGATCCGGAAAAAGGCAGAACATTATTTTTTTTAAAAAAATCAGTTTTTTTGCTTGGTCGCATATGTTAATAAATCGTCGCAATTTAATATACATTTGACAACATCCATATATAAAATAAAATGATATATATATATATATATATATATATATATATATATATAATAAATCTCTGTCAAAATACAGTGCATACATCTAATATAAATATAATACATCAAACAAAAAACTACTGCGTATGGCGAGTGACCTCTCCTGGCTCCCCTGCTCCTCTGCCCCTACCCGCCATCCTGGATCGATGTCTGCGGTACTGAAGTGCCCCCTGAGCAATCGCAATAATCCTGTCCACGACAAGTCTGGCACCAGAGCCCTCAGGGAGGTGACTGTCCGCAATGGCCTGCTGCGCTATCTGCTCTATCTGACGACAGCGTGGTAGGACATCCTGAGTGTGGTCCAACTGAGACTGCCGCTCCTCTAATATCTCCTGATGAGCAGGTCTGGGTGGCGATCCCTCAGCAGTGGGCACCATGCATGGGTGTGAGACGGTGTAGAACCACACGATGTACCCGGCAGCAACACTCCAGTCTGTCTCCGCTCTGGTCGCCCGAGCCTCCTCCGGTACCAAGTGGGACTGGTAGTCAGCATATAGCTCATCTATCTGCCTGCGGGTCAAGCCTAGAGGAGCAGACTCATGAGGCATCCTGGGGATCGTCTGCGTGTAACCGAACTGACGCAAGACGCGCTCTGGCAGGTATCGGACAGTAACGGTCGAACTGCATGCCAACCATCCTGAGAACAAACAAACCTCATCGAACGGGCGCGTCACACGGTGAACGGCATAGGGGCAATACAAAACGTCCTCAGCAACCATCCGATCTAGATACACTCTGAAGGGGTCCGGCGCCTGGTTCCCTCAGAGCAGGACAAATGCAGCAGCACGTGGCATATCCTCAGTGTACCCCTGGGCACTCCCCCAACCAGTAATATAGGGAAAGTGCTGTAAAATCCACGCCTGAAATGGAAAACATAACATGGGTGTCAAACATTATAATGAATACAGAAAGAAAATAAATGAAAAAATCACTTAGAATATTAGATTGTTACCACGTATAGCGTACAACTGCCTGCCACAGTCTTGGCTGCCCAGCGGTAACCATCAGAGAGCCTGGAATAGGTGAATGCCAGCGCAACCGCCCCCCAGTTGTACCTATGGATCTCTGTCTGATCCGAAAGGTACCTGAGGTAGACGATATCAACATAATAGGCGCTGGTGTCCACAAACACCTGCGTGCCTAGCAAAAACAAGTAGTAGCACCTTAGGGCACGCGTCCTGTGGATCGCCACCTCAGCTGGATCACCATCTGCCTGTCCTGCCTCTGCAAGCGCCTCAGTAAATCTATCCATCAAAAATGAGAACCGGACGTGTGCGTCCCTCAACTGGTGCACCTCCGCATGTGCCTTCTCTGGGCTAGCCCCAAGCTCTGTAACCAACAACTCTATGTCGTCCGCCTTCGTCATCCTACCGTGACTCAGAAGGGTACCCGTGATCGGTAGATGTAAGAGGCACGAGATGTCGTCTAGCGTGATCGTGATCTCGCCGTACGGTAGACGGAATGAGGATGTCTGATAAGTGCAAATTGTACCTATTTTTGTATATATGTTTTGTTGCACTTATCGATTCTTTTTGGTAAATATCGTGCGAATAAAACCCACTTTGTGTGTAAATACGTTTACTTTACGTTTTCGGTGTATAGTGCGTTATCGTGTAAATATCATTGAGTTTAATCGATTTTCATTTATTTTTGTAGGTGTTCCAGCAATGGGATATTTCCATATTCATAAAGAGCATTGAATAAGCTTTCCAACGCTTCAAACCGTGCGTCAATCGGAGTTACAGTTCAAGAGTTATGAAGAAAACAAATTCTGGTTTTCTGTCATACTCGCTAGGCGAGCCCCCGTAGCGAACACTCGTTAGCTTGTTCGCTAGGCGAACCGGGGCGAACAGAAAGTTCCAGAATCATGAAAAAACTCAACAGAAAGGCGGTTTACGTTCGCCTAGCGAACGGGGACTCGCTAGGCGAACCTGGAAAGTCAGAATTGCCTATTTTAGCCATTTTTCATCATTTTTTATGTTATGGTTTTGGGGATTCTTGCTCCAACTCCATCAAACTTCATTTTTTTAGTAGATTAGCTTAGAAAACAACATGGAAGCTTGCATGTGGATGATTCGAGGTGGATTTCTCATCGATCGGCTCCGACAATCCGTGAAGTGTTTGGTTCATTTCTCTTCCTCTTTGTGTATTCTTTCTTGTTGGGTTGTGCATATGTATTTGCTATGAACTCGTGTATATTTGTCGCCCATGGCGTTGTATAAAACTTGCTTTACAAATCTTTATTGGTAATTGTCTCTAATTTTTGCTTTATGCGCGGGGTTTGTGTCGCGTTAGACATAACCTTCACGAACGTCGATTAGGGAGGATTGTCTGTTGGTTGCTGGACTCTAGAGATAGATTTAGGAGCTAATAATCTTTAATAGGCGTCGAAGCTTAATGCCTTCCGTGTTTCGAGGCTTCGCTCGCGAGAGTGACGAAGAGAGTAACACGGTTGTTTTCTCAACTTTGCGTTAGACATAACCTGTGTTGTGAGCGATGCTGGGTGATATTGATGAGTATTGTAGGTGGAGTATAACTGGTCGGTAAGTTTAAGTTTGTGAGGAGTGATTTGTATGCATTGCCGGACGAATTTTTCTTGTTGAAGAATGAAGTTCTTTTTGTTTTAATATTTACTTTTATGTTCTCTTGTTTGAAACTATTTTAATCCAAACTCATAAACGCGAGAGATTGTCGAATGACATTCTTTCCCTCGAACCGATCTCTGTGGACACGACATAAATCCCGGAGGGAATTCTTCCTAAAATAAATATTTTTGCTGCTTGCCCTATTCTGCACTCAACAAAATGGCGCCGTTGCCGGGGATTGGTTTTGATATTGAATCGCATTGCGATAGTTTCTTTGTTTTTTAGTTTTGTATATATCGTATATATTGTCTATTTCCATTATGTTTGTTCAAGTGTTGTATACATTTTGTTCCCGTAACCGTTTGTTCATATGTTTGGTTAGGACACTTACTTTAGGTTTGCGCGGTGAGGCATCACTATGGCATGAAGGAAGTGAGTTTGCTAGCTAAGCATTGTAAAGGCGTCGAGCTTACGACGTAAAACAAGCATGTTGTATTATTTTCTTTGGTTGTTTAATGAAATTTCTCCCTTTCTTTTCGTTTGTTTATATTAATAATTCTTGTTCTCGCTAAGCGAGTTCTGGCGAAGTCACCAGCGAAGGTTCGCCTGGCGAACGTTGGCGAAGGCGCCAGCGAGGGAGTGGCAGAAAGTATGCAAAAACCTTCAGTAGGAAAACTGGGTAAATTCGCTGGGCGAGGGAGCCAGCGAATGCTCGCTGATGTGTTCACGAGGCGAAGGTGCCAGCGAGGGGGTGGCAGAAACTTTCACTTTTGAAAACACCCAAACTTCGCTGGGGCGAAGGATGTAGCGAAGGCTCGCGTCGCGAATGATTCCTTCGCTAGGCGAAGGATGCTAAGATTTTGGTTGTTGTTTGCTCACAGATTTTGATTGACTTATTTGAGGATGCTTTTGTGATTTTCCAAGTTGGTTCGTTTCAACTTGCGAATGCGTGGTAATGATCTTTGTAAGTTTTGTACACGTCCGAGGTATGTATTTATCGCTTTCTATACTGTAGCATATTCATGACACTTAGGCATTTTACAAACTTCCATGCCATCCATTCTTTTGTATACTTGTTCTTATTGTGAATCACTTTAGTTCCCACTTTTTGTGAGGTAGCCTTCTATTGTTCATATATGCGCGGAGAACCAACATTCTTGTTATAACTGGATTTTATTATGTTGAATCTTTTATTTGTGTTGATTATATGAATGCATGAAAAGGATCAAGGCAATTGTTTCATTTTGAGCACAACCACCTTAGCCAAATAGTCAATTCACCTTGTGAGTGTGTGATCATTTGTAACCCCTTTGAGCCTTTGGTCATTATCCATGTTGTTTGAGCTTGATGCTTGTCTATGAGTGTCAAATTCATATTTTTGTGTGGATCTTGATTGTTGTTTTTACTTGAGCCCTCAACTTTTTGTGTTTTTGTATGGATTTTTTCCTTGCCTTAGAAAGTAGGGAGTATTCACATGATGATGTGGTTGAATTCAAGTTGGGGAGAGAATGGTTGTGTGTACTCATTGGTTGAATTCTATGAGGATTGAAAAAGAAAAGAAAAAAGAGAAAAATATGACAAAGAAAAGAAAAGAAAAAAAGTGAAAAAGAAAGAAAAAAGAAAAATCCTTGAAAAAGGAAACAAAAAGAGTTGCAATAATTGTGCTAAACAAGTATTGTGTGTTGTGTAGCACTTGGGATTTTGGAAGAAGTTGGTTGAAATTTTGTGTGTGAATCTTTGTGAGTTTTCACTCCCTTAGGTTTAGGCAAGTTTTTGTTTCAATTACCTTTAGAAATTGGCCCTTGTTTGTTTACCCGACCACGTTACAACCTTGAAAGTCCTTGTGATTCTTGTCTTTGTATGTTCAATATGAATTTTTGGATGTATGCATAATTTAGTCTTTTGTTTGCATGAGTGTTGTGTGAGTGTAAAGTACCTTATTGTGTGTTTTTCATCTACCGATGATTATTTTTGCTAGGTGTGATTCACTTTGGAACTAGTGTTGTTTTAGAATGTTTGGCATGATTTTTGTATTTTGCTTTTGTTTCGTGACTATGTTATCGTTGCAGTTTAGTGGTAAGTATTTACTTTTTGTGTGTACCGTTTTCATTTGAACCATTCATTCGTTTCCGTTTTTCAAAACCTGTTGATTCGTCATTCTTTGGATATTGCTTGTGCATTTTCAAGTTTGTTTGATTTTTGTTTGTGGACAAACAAGTAGGTAAGTTTGGGAGAGTTTGATAAGTGCAAATTGTACCTATTTTTGTATATATGTTTTGTTGCACTTATCGATTCTTTTTGGTAAATATCATGCGAATAAAACCCACTTTGTGTGTAAATACGTTTACTTTACGTTTTCGGTGTATAGTGCGTTATCGTGTAAATATCATTGAGTTTAATCGATTTTCATTTATTTTTGTAGGTGTTCCAGCAATGGGATATTTCCATATTCATAAAGAGCATTGAATAAGCTTTCCAACGCTTCAAACCGTGCGTCAATCGGAGTTACGGTTCAAGAGTTATGAAGAAAACAAATTCTGGTTTTCTGTCATACTCGCTAGGCGAGCCCCCGTAGCGAACACTCGCTAGCTTGTTCGCTAGGTGAACCGGGGCAAACAGAAAGTTCCAGAATCGTGAAAAAACTCAACAGAAAGGCGGTTTACGTTCGCCTAGCGAACGGGGACTCGCTAGGCGAACCTGGAAAGTCAGAATTGCCTATTTTAGCCATTTTTCATCATTTTTTATGTTATGGTTTTGGGGATTCTTGCTCCAACTCCATCAAACTTCATTTTTTTAGTAGATTAGCTTAGAAAACAACATGGAAGCTTGCATGTGGATGATACGAGGTGGATTTCTCATCGATCGGCTCCGACAATCCGTGAAGTGTTTGGTTCATTTCTCTTCCTCTTTGTGTATTCTTTCTTGTTGGGTTGTGCATATGTATTTGCTATGAACTCATGTATATTTGTCGCCCATGGCGTTGTATAAAACTTGCTTTACAAATCTTTATTGGTAATTGTCTCTAATTTTTGCTTTATGCGCGGGGTTTGTGTCGCGTTAGACATAACCTTCACGAACGTCGATTAGGGAGGATTGTCTGTTGGTTGCTGGACTCTAGAGATAGATTTAGGAGCTAACAATCTTTAATAGGCGTCGAAGCTTAATGCCTTCCGTGTTTCGAGGCTTCGCTCGCGAGAGTGACGAAGAGAGTAACACGGTTGTTTTCTCAACTTTGCGTTAGACATAACCTGTGTTGTGAGCGATGCTGGGTGATATTGATGAGTATTGTAGGTGGAGTATAACTGGTCGGTAAGTTTAAGTTTGTGAGGAGTGATTTGTATGCATTGCCAGACGAGTTTTTCTTGTTGAAGAATGAAGTTCTTTTTGTTTTAATATTTACTTTTATGTTCTCTTGTTTGAAACTATTTTAATCCAAACTCATAAACGCGAGAGATTGTCGAATGGCATTCTTTCCCTCGAACCGATCTCTGTGGACACGACATAAATCCCGGAGGGAATTCTTCCGAAAATAAATATTTTTGCTGCTTGCCCTATTCTGCACTCAACAATGTCTCAGGGTGCCATCTCTTAACAAATTCCATCAGGATACCGTACTGGATCTGGGAATACCCAATCCTAGACAAGCCTCCAAGACCAGACTCCGCAAGTGCAGACGTGAACCACTCAGCCTCTAGCAGCATCTCAATCGTGTCTATAACCTTGCCCACATGGTTATAGAACTTCTGTGAATCCTTATCCTGAAAATTTCCAAATAAAACAATGTTACAAATGAACATATTTTCAACGAATACAATTCTATAAATAAACCGAGAAAGGTTACCTGTCCTAGCCAGACAAATCTGGCAGTATGCTCAGAATACCCCGCGAGTAGGGACATATTAGACGGTCCCCCGGGGTAACCGCCCAGCTCATCGAAATCGTCATCATCGTCAACACCCTCATGTGTTGGGTGATCACCCTTTGGAACAGGAACAGGAACAACAACAGGGGAACGAGGAGGAACAACTGATGGAGCTGTAGTCTCCCGACGACGCCTGCGTGCGGGCTGGGACCCTGATGAACTAGCAGCAGAATCCCGACGCCTCCGAGATGTAGAATCGGCGGCTGGCGAGGGAGTGGCCTGAACCTGTGATGTGGATGGTTGTGGTGTAGGATGTCCCTCAGCTGTAGGGGCTACCCCAACTCCCTCTGCGTCAGAAGCCTCGGCTGTAGACTGCATCCGCTCACATCAGACAGATGCGTGCTGAGCTGTCCGTCCATGTATGGTACGATCGTCTCTGCCAGCCATCTAATCTGCAAAGCATAATAAATAAATTAAATTTTGTTTAAAAATAATTAAACAAAAACAAACAAACAAGCAAAATTAAAAAAGGAAAAAAAAATAGTCTTCCGGATGTGCACATTCGGAAGGACTCCGAATTTTAAACGTTAGGTATTCCCGGATGTGCACATTCGGAAGAACGCAGAATTTTAAACGTTGGGTATTTCTGGATGTGCACATCCGGAAACACTAAACGTTTCAATATTTCCGGATCTGTACATCCGGTACGTATTTTGAAGTTTAAAAACGGCAGCCATGGCCACTGTAACAACCAAAAGGGCATCTTTATGCCCTGATCGTCCGTTTGAAGCTGTAAAAATGACCTACATTGTCTCTAACCTATGTTATTCATACAACCTAACAATTTCTACACCTAAATGTCTACTCTAAATCGATTACTCGAAAATTACTCCAAAACTCTAAAATTTGAAAACTTACCGATTAAAATGTGATACAGAGGATTTGGAGTGTGTTGATCGTTGTAGCAGTTGCTCTGCGCTGAACTCGAGTGGAAAAAATCGAGATTTGTGGTGATTGAAAATTTGAGAGTTTGATAGATTTTGGAAATGGAAAGGTGAATAATGAGGGGGGAAGAACGTCTGGCGCGAACTAATAAGAAATACTTCCGGATGTGCACATCAGAATTCTTTCCGGATATGCATATCCGGAAAATCTCTACGATTTTTAAAAATTTGGTGCGTCCGGATGTGCACATCCGGAATAGAGGGGCAAAAAAATAATTTCACGTGGTGCCTAAGAAACTTGGGTGGTGCATTAAGAAATTGCCTATCTTTTTGAATTCTTTTATGTTAGTGGATTTAAAATGGATCATATTAGAAGACGATATAAAAGTGCACTTTAAATTGTGAATTTTGTTGAAATAATTTGAAGTAACATGACTATTTCTACCACCATATTTGCATTTAAAAATATTGCGATCAGTTTTTTTTTGTAAGGCCTATATATTTTTTAAATAACTTAGCATTATTATTAGGTTGATAATTTAGAACAAATTTATTATCAGTACCACTTTGATTAGATATGATCGTGTCTAAATTATTAGATGAATCCTATTTCATATTTTAAAACATTTCAAACTTCTTAAGAGATTAACTACTTTTTTGACTACTTATGGCGCGACATGGATTATCAGAAAGACATAATATGGTGCATTGATTTTTAATTATCAAGACCTTGTTTTCAATATTGTCATTTGTCAAATTAGAAGTCGTCTAAGTCTTTAAAAGTAATGCTATTTAGAGATGAAGTTGGTTATTATTATTATTATTATTATTATTATTATTATTATTATGTTGGAAAAACATACATTGAATTAACCAAAAACAAAAGGTACAAAGCAATTGCAAAAGGGATCCATCCCACAAAGAACAAAACAACAAACTAAACATGAAACTAAACGATAAACTAATACAAAGGTAACTTAGCTATGTGTTTTCTCATATTAGGTCTAGCCCAACTTCTATAAGGAATACTACTATTATTTATAATTTGTTCTTCTATGTTCATATGCACAGTGTTATTTTCATAAACTTTTCCAGTCCTGTACTTTCAGCATTCATATATGGTTTTTGCAAAGGTTGTCTTTAGAAGCTTAGCTTTCTAAAAAATTAAAAAATAGAAATTATTTTTAAAATGATTTCTATTTCATTTTATTCATTTTTATTCAAAAGATGTACCAAAAGGTAAAATAAATGGTTGAGAAAATTTTGAAAAGTCAAGAAAAATATGAATAAGTGAATCTCAAAAGTTGGATGCAAAAATATTTGAAAATGACCAAAAATAAAACCAAGAATGAAAATTAAATGGAAAATAGAAGAAAATATCAATTAAATGCAAAATGATTTTTAAAATGATGCAAAAAATATATGTGATGCAAAATATTTTTTATGATTTATGAAAAAAAAATCGGAGTAAAAAACGTCAAAGGACCAATAAGAAATTAATTTAGAAAATTAATGAAAAAGAAATAGAAAAATAAATTAGAAAATAGTTTGAAAATGGCGCCAACGGCTAGGAAATTAAAAAAAAAGCGATGGAACGCTGCTATTGGAGGAAGAATTTGAATTTGCCACGAACACACGCAAACTGCCTTCGTCTTCAACCTCCATCCAATTTCTGCAACATCATGAACTCATGTTTTTAACATAAATCAACCATGGATTCAGCTTCCAAACACTTCATCATTCATGTATCTCTGCATCAGAGCAATTGGTTTGCTCTGAGCAGAGAGAATTTGCTCAAAAATGCGAAGAACCCTAGTTCTTCAAAGTAAAATTAAATGACTAAATCAAAAGATAAATTCCAGGTAAGTGAGGGCTTTTGATTGGTAGAACAAGACGAACACGCTGATAACTTATTTGCTAAAAAATGTTACTTGTAACTACCCTTTTCAGTTGAAGCTTCGAAGGTCAACAATGGTGAAATCGAGTTGAAAGTTACATGAGGTTTTAAGCCACGACAATGCTTCAGTTAAGTTCAGAGAAGGTCGGTGATGGATTCGGGGCAAAGAAACAAGTTTGATTTGGAAGTTAAGATATCTGGTTTTTGAGAGGTTTCGAGCTCAATGGTTTCAAAGTTTCTTTGGCTATCAAAGCTTGGAAATGAAGGCCAAATAATCCTCTATTTATAGGAACTGAAGTGAGGTCATGATATGTGTGAAATTGTGAAGAAATCGTGTGAGTTGGGGTTGAGTTTTGGTGTTTTTTTATCGCGACTTTATGAGTTTATCGGATTATCTAACTACAAGTATACAGTCTATCGCGTAGTTCTAAAAGATATCGAACCCACTAAGACCAATAATCAATCTATTGGAACTGTGTAAAGCTAAGGCTAATGATTACTAAGTTTGGACGAAATTAAGAACTACAATTAAAATATATTTAGGATAAATATCAAGAAAGAGAGGCCGGAATGTGGATTCAGTGTAACTCGGTGTCATACCCTAAATTTGTCCTACCTTTCTCAGCGTTCTCTCTGTAAGATCATCTGGCCTTTGGACATGATCTTTTGAGAATTAGGTCATATGATCTGGTGTGCGTATTCATTATGACTAACGAGTTTGTGCAGGAGGATTAAATTCAAGTGGAGATGGTGGTATTCGTTCTTACAGTCAAATACTTTAACGCGTGACCAATTGGTTCTGATTCAAAGTGGTATTAGGGTTTCTCTTTCTCATCTTTATGCCATCTTTAAATCAATACTTCAAAGATATCTTGGCTAGATTTTATGGCCACATCTCATGAAAGCCAAGACCGGGCTGTGATTTTTTGTATGGTTCAAGGTATCGTTGTCATTTGTTCTTGAGAACATGATGCATTAATCTCAAATTTGAGTTTGTTGGGCTTTAATGCATTATGATTTGGGTCGTGGTTTATGGTATTTCAAGTTTAGTTGCGATGTGATGTTTCAAGAGGTTTTGGGTTTTTGGCCATTATTAGGAATTTCATTGTTTCATCAAAGTATTCAAATAAATTCCAAATTCAAAATTAAGTTCATATTATACAAGATTCCAATACTTTTTTCCCACATTAAAAAATTAAAGTTGGACATCACGTGCTAAGCTCAAGCCATTTTCACTACAAGATTTCATTTCAAGCTACAAGGCGTAAATTGTTAAAGTTTGTCACATTAAGTTCACATGTTATTTCAAAAATATATTCAAAGCATATAAAGTACAAATTGGAGATTCATATTCTTAAACATGTCCAAGCCTAAATTTTTTAAAATGTGTGGAAGCGGCCGAGGAATCAAATCGTCTAAACGAACCGTTATCAAAAAGATCGGATATGTGACAAGCCAAATGGAATAACAAATCTAATGAGAAATCGAATCAATAGTTTGAGGATTAATCATTACAAATAAAACCACTTTAGTTTGTCCAATTTTCAATGACTTATAAAGTGTACTCTTAATTTGACAATATCACAAACAGTTTGTGTGCGATCAATTCGTCGAGCACTTGGTGTGTAAAACACCCAAAGTATTATTTCTTATGTAATGTTAGTGCAGAATTTTTGCAATTACAATCCAAGTGATTGTAATTTCAAAACAGATTTTCAACACTACATGACAACATAAATTTATCGATCAATTGATTTTACATAAACGTGAACAATTCAAAATAAAGAGATAGAGAAAGAGAGAGCAACATCGGATTTGTTTAGGCAGTTCCCCTTTCGTCTTCGCTT
Organism: Lathyrus tuberosus; assembly: GCA_022829125.1. NCBI lineage: Eukaryota > Viridiplantae > Streptophyta > Magnoliopsida > Fabales > Fabaceae > Lathyrus > Lathyrus tuberosus. Next base: position 2,499,557 of record JALAZF010000626.1, on the reverse strand, counting down.
CGAGTACGCCTGCCCCCAATTCAAAAAACTAGAATTGGGATATGTATTATCTTGTTGCAAAAGTTTATACAAGAGAAGCCATAGTCACCATACACTCAAGCCTAATTGTTGATGTTGATATTATGTCTTCTCTCCCCTTGATTCAAGTCAAATTAAGTGCCTTGAACGTGTTGAATAAACCTCCAGTTCCTGTAGCTCAATTGGTAGTGGGAATGGATTGAACATGTACTTGAACCCCAGGGTACATGGTTCGATTCCCACGGAAGGCAAAAACTTTACTAGAGAGGGGGGTAGAGAAGATCGTGAGGTGGCAGTGCCGGGAGCGCCTTGCGAGGGGCCCGGGCTGTTACAGTTCCCGCTACTTGTCTGAACAAATCCACCGGTCTTCAAACCTTTCGCTCGGCTGATTTCGATCATACACCATTCAAACCCAAATCTTTCTTACACAATCCTCCGGTTACCGCTACTTGATTGAACGAACCCACTGTTCTTCAATTCCTTCGCTCAGCTGAATCTGTGAAGCAAAAATCTGTGTAAAAACCCCCAAATCCTCAAGATCTTGGAGGACAAAACCCTAACAGTTTTATTCAAGAAAAATCCACCAAATTCTCAACCCAAACTATATACACAATCCTACGTTTGGACGTTATCACCTCAATGATGCAAAAGATCAACAAAAATTGTTATGTGTAATTGTTGAGAAAATGCAAGAATAAGGATGAAGATGATGAGAAAAAATTAAGTGTATAACTTTCACTTTTCTTGTTCTATGTTGAAATGATGAGATAAAATGAATATATATGATGCCTAGACCCACTAACAAACATAACAACATTTTAAAATATGACAAATCAGAAAATTAGTCACAAGTCAGCGAACAGTCGACCTAAGCAACAAGGGGGTCGACCTGAGCACACCAGAATGCAAAACTATGCAAAAAATTAAGCTATGCGTCGACCAGATTAGGGTCGTGCGTCGATGCAAGCTTGCTTCAATATGAAAAAAAATAAATGGTTACAGTATGAGTCAGCCAAAGGGTCGACGCGAGCATACCCGAGAGCAAAAGAGTGCAGATCAACATCTATGAGTTGACCTAAGCAGGGCTTTGAGTCGACTCAAACACCCTAAACATCCAAAAACATTTTCTTTGCTCATATTTTGGTCCACCTAAGCCATGCTTGTGCAGACCTAAGTTTCCTAACATGATCAAATGCACACAAAACATATATGAGATGCTCTTATATGTATAGACACATGACCTTAGAATATTTTGTGCATTCTAAAGCATGAATGCAACCTAGGATGCGATGATACCGTCCAAAGTACAAAGCACAAGCTAATACAGGTTTTGACATCATTAAAATGAGGACTAAATCACCTTGCCCTCACAACATGGAAGTTGTTTGGAGTTTGAAGAAACAAAGGAAAACAATTAGAGTCTTTGAAGACTCTTAGAGTTAGGTCCCAGGTCCCACCCTTTTTGTTCAAAATGTAGTGAAAACTCCAAATGTATCAAAGTTTGAATTACACATGATGAGTCTCTTTGTAACTTCCATGAAGTTTTCCCCTTTTTGTGTGACAATTTTTATTGATTTATGTGAAAATCAAGAGAAAGCTTATGGTTCATGATTTGGTGGAATATGAATGAATGACTTGATTTAGGAATGTGAATGAATGCATGATGAATTGTGCATTAAAGTGAGTGAATCATGGATGTGAATGAGAAAATTTTGAACCTTTAATGAATGATTTAATGAAAAGAATGAATATAAATGTGAATGAAAACATGGAAGTGAATTATGTGTTCCTTGAATTCCAATTGATGTGAAGAAAAAACAAGGACTTTAAAATCATGAGATAATGCAAGGATTGTAAATGTATTGTAAATGTATGCACGACATTCAAATTCAATTTAGTCTTTGAATCATATCATCATGGAAGTGATATACCAACTGAATAATCAAAAGTTAAAATGAATGTATGCCATCGAGTCAAAAAATAAAGTGATGTATGAATGAAAAGATGGGAGAAATGCGTTGATTAAGATAAAGAAACATGCAAGGTTTAAATTAAACAGATTAAAGTGAATCAAAATGAACAAGACGATCCATTAAAATTTCTACTTCAGTGACCTCTAGTGGTGCATGACATGAATATATGAATTGGTCAAGCTATACCAATAAGTCGAATTGGCCTCTAGTCCTTAATTTTTAAGCTTGACTTATGCATGAAAACAAAACCTTTGCGACCAGATGAAATGGTCATAAAAAAGTTAAATCAAACAATGAGATGCAAATGAATTGGGTGAATGCAAATAAATGAATCATGAATGAATGATTACAGATGAATGAATCTTTAATGAATGATTACAGATGAATGAATCTTGAATGAATGATTACAAATGAATAAATGCCAACGGATGCGTGCAAATGAATTAGGAGGGGGCAAAATTTAGGGTATGACACTATGAATATAAATGACATAAAAGTTAAGAGCATAAAATAAATGTTAGATGTAATCACAATTAATATGTCAATTTTAATGTTAATGAGAATTTAATCGAGTCGGGATAATTTAGCGTTATGTTAAGAAATCGTAAGTGGACTTATGTACAAGTCACACCTATCTGAAGAAGGTCAATAACAATTTATGTGTCAAACATGTTAGAGAACCAGCACAAAGTTAATCTCCTAAAATATGTAACACAAAAGTTAAAAATAAAAGAAGAAGAGAGATGGAGAATAAGAGAGATGAAAGCAATCATGTAGGGATTAACTATTAACAAACCAAAGCCTCAAAGTAGGATTACATAAGCGATAACCTATCTCTGATGCAAAATACCAAAAATGATCAGATGGTCATTTGTTAGCATGTTTGAACCAGAGAAGATTGAATCAACCAAGAGATCATCAATCAAATATTTGAGATGTTAAAGACACGACCAACCAAACAATCATCAAGTGCCAAATCCAAATATTAAAAAATATGAATAAAAATGAAAATTAAATGGAAAATTTAAAAGATGTACCAAAAGGTAAAATAAATGGTTGAGAAAATTTTGAAAAGAAAAAAAAATATGAATAAGTGAATCTCAAAAGTTGGATGCAAAAATATTTGAAAATGACCAAAAATAAAATCAAGAATGAAAATTAAATGCAAAATAGAAGAAAATATCAATTAAATGCAAAATAATTTTTAAAATTATGCAAAAAATATATGTGGTGCAAAATATTTTTTATGATTTATGAAAAAAATTGGAGTTAAAAAGGTCAAAGGACCAATAAGAAATTAATTTAGAAAATTAATGAAAAAGAAATAGAAAAATAAATTAGAAAATAGTTTGAAAATGGCGCCAACGGCTAGAAAAAAAAAGCGATGGAACACTGCTATTGGAGGAAGAATTTGAATTTGCAACGAACACACGCGAACTGCCTTCGTCTTCAACCTCCATCCAATTTCTGCAACATCATGAACTCATGTTTTTAACATAAATCAACCATGGATTCAGCTTCCAAACACTTCATCATTCATGTATCTCTGCATCAGAGCAATTGGTTTGCTCTTAGCAGAGAGAATTTGCTAAAAAATGCGAAGAACCCTAGTTCTTCAAAGTAAAATTAAATGACTAAATCAAAAGATAAATTTAAGGTAAGTGAGGGCTTTTGATCGGTGGAACAAGACGAACACGCTGGTAACTTGTTTGCTCAAAAATGGTACTTGTAACTACCTTTTTCAGTTGAAGCTTCGAAGGTCAACAATGGTGAAATCGAGTTGAAAGTTACATGAGGTTTTAAGCCACGACAATGCTTCAGTTAGGTTCAAAGAAGGCTGGTGATGGATTATGGGCAAAGAAACAAGTTTGATTTGGAAGTTAAGATATCTGGTTTTTGAGAGGTTTTGAGCTCAATGGTTTCAAAGTTTCATTGGCTATCAAAGCTTGGAAATGAAGGCCAAATAATCCTCTATTTATAGGAAATGAAGCGGGGGTCATGATATGTGTGAAATTGTGAAGAAATCGTGTGAGTTGGGGTTGAGTTTTGGTGTTTTTTGATCACGACTTTATGAGTTTATCGGATTATCTAACTACAAGTATACATTTTATCATGTAGTTTTAAAAGATATCGAACCCATTAGGACCAATAATCAATCTATTGTTATCTATTGGAACTGTGTAAAGCTAAGGCTAATGATTACTAAGTTTGGACGAAATTAAGAACTACAATTAAAATAGATTTAGGAAAAATATCAAGAAAGAGAGGCCAGAATATGGATTCAGTGTACCTCGGTGTCATACCCTAAATTTGTCCTACCTTTCTCAGCGTTCTCTCTGTATGATCATCTGGCCTTTGGTTATAATCTTTTGAGAATTAGGTCATATGATCTGGTGTGCGTATTCATTATGACTAACGAGTTTGTGCAGGCGCATTAAATTCGAGTGGAGATGGTGGTACTCGTTCTTACAGTCAAATACTTCAAGGCGTGGCCAGTTGGTTCTGATTCAAAGTGGTATTAGGGTTTCTCTTTCTCATCTTTAGGCCCTCTTTGGATCAATACTTCAAAGACATATTGGCTAGATTTTATGGCCACATCTCATGAAAGCCAAGACCGGGCTGTGATTTTTTGTATGGCTCAAGGTATCGTTGTCATTTTGTTCTTGATGACATATTGCATTAATCTCAAATTTGAGTTTGTTGGGCTTTAATGCCTTATGATTTGTGTCATGGTTTATGGTATTTCAAGTTTAGTTGCGATGTGATGTTTCAAGAGGTTTTGGGTTTTTGGCCATTGTTAGGAATTTCATTGTTTCATCAAAGTATTCAAATAAATTCCAAATTCAAAATTAAGTTCATATTATACAAGATTCCAATACTTTTTCCCACATTAAAAATTAAAGTTGGACATCACGTGCTAAGCTCAAGCCATTTTCACTACAAGATTTCATTTCAAGCTACAAGGCGTAAATTGATGTGGTATCCCATTTAATTTTTTCTGACAAATTTAGACTCTTCTTGTATCTATTCGACTTCTACCCGGAAAACGAACTTCATGCAATAGTTCATTCTCTCGGGTTCAAGGCAATTAGATAAGGGCATCTGTCATACCCCAAATTTGTCCTATCTTTCTCAGCGTTCTCTCCGTAAGATCATCTGGCCTTTGGCTATGATCTTTTGATAATTAGGTCATAGCATCTGGTGTGCGTATTCATTATGACTAACGAGTTTGTGCAGGTGCATTAAATTCAAGTGGAGATGGTGGTACTCATTCTTACAATCAAATACTTCAAGGCGTGACCAATTAGTTCTGATTCAAAGTGGTCTTAGGGTTTCTCTTTCTCATCCTTAGGCCATCTTTGGATCAATACTTCAAAGATATCTTGGCTAGATTTTGTGGTCATATCTCATGAAAGTCAAGACCGGGCTGTGATTTTTTGTATGGTTCAAGGTATCGTTGTCAGTTGTTCTTGAGGACATGATGCATTGATCTCAAATTTGACTTTGTTGGGCTTTAATGCATTATGATTTGGGTCGTGGTTTATGGTATTTCAGGTTTAGTTGCGATGTGATGTTTCAAGAGATTTTGAGTTTTTAGCCATTGTTAGGAGTTTCATGGTTTCATCAAAGTATATAAATAAATTCCAAATTCAAAATTAAGTTCATATTATACAAGATTCCAATACTTTTTCCCACATTAAAAATTAAAGTTGGACATCACGTGCTAAGCTCAAGCGATTTTCACTGCAAGATTTCATTTCAAGCTACAAGGCGTAAATTGTTAAAGTTTGTCACATTAAGTTCACATTTTATTTCAAAAAAATATTCAAAGCATACAAAGTACAAATTGAAGATTCATATTCTTAAACATGTCCAAGCCTAAATTCCAAAGATTCAAACACCAATTTCAAAGGTCATGATACATTCCAAATTCTAAGAAAAGATTCAGATTCGATAAAATTGGTTTGAAAGATCGGTTAGAGTTATATATGCATCCTTCTTGAGAGTTAGTGAAAAGTATCCATTTCATGGGAAGCCATTTTCCACTAATTCCTTTACCAAGGCTGAAAGTAACGTTCTTCTTGCATCAATTGAGAACATGCGGTATGTTGTAGCTTTGGAAGGACACTGCACGCTGATTTTGATAATCTCCACCTCTCCTATTCACGTCATACTTATTTGAGTATGGAGACAAGAACATAAACTATACCATGCCTGCTGCCCCGCCACCAGTTATGAACAAATCCCTAAATTTCAAGACATTAACATCGTGTGAAAAGGCGTGTAAGCTGAAAGTGAGAAGAGGCGTGAAAGAAAGAGAGAGTAGCAGAACATCGTGTGAGGAGAGGAAGTGTTTGATGAATTGCTTCGGTACTTTGACTTTCATTTGATCCCTAAGAGAAACTTGTATGGGCCTTGGGTTTTCAGCCCAATTGGTTGTTTTTTTTCTCTCAAAGAAAAATGGACAGGCTCTTAGTCTTGGCCCATGTATTTAAAAAAAAGCACACCCTCATTTATCTTTTGTACCCTTGTTCTTTTTTTGTCTTCATTTATTTTGTTATAACTAATTTAATTTTTATTTGTTTTGATTTGGTTAATTAGATTATATTAATAAATTAAGTTAAAATTTAGTTGGTAATTAAGTTGGGATTTATTCTTAATTTAAATTTAGGATTAAGTCTTGATTTAAATTTGTGATCAAATTCCTGATTTAGAATTGTAGGTATGTCCTGTTTAATGAATGTTCGTTATAATCTTGATACATTGCCTACTGATTGTCTATGATGGCTTTTAGCCTTTGATTGATTGTTCGACCGTTTGATTTTCCATGTTCCCTTAAGTTCTTGATTCAATTTTATCTTTGATAAATTGAATTAGGACAGACACTTAGACTTTAGGCTTCAATTTTCTTGCATGACAACTTCTAGGATAGTCTCCCTCTTGTCCAATCTTAGGTCTTTAGAATTAGGCTAGTTCTCTTTCATCTTAAAACTAAAATTTCTTTTCTCAAAAAATCCAAAGATACTTTAACCTATCTCTGACCTCTTTTTCAAACCCTATTAAAACATCTCACAAATCCAAATCCTTTTTCCTTCGGGCTTTTCCGTTTAACCTTTTCAAAAAGGACATGCTCCTAGTATTGTCCATAAAAAACACACAACAAACCAAAGACATTTTCAACAAGAACTACGAGTTCGGATTCCCTCTGGGATATGTAGGCACTGGGTTGAAAACTTGGATGAACTCAATAATAAAAAACTTTCATTTTCCTTCAAGTAATAGTCCATCTTTCCCTTAACAAGCAATAAGATATCAAACACCTTTCATGACTAGATAACTTAGATGGTTCCCATCGAGTACGATAGATGTAGGGAGTGCTAGTACCTTCTCCTTACATAACCGACTTCCGAACCCAACATGGTTGCGATGACCATACCCTATCCTTTTCCCCGTGGGTTTTCTCGATTTTTTCCCTTTTCCTTTGTGGGAATAAATAAATTTCGGTGGAGACTCTCTCTTAGTCCATCCGCAAACTTTCTTCGTGAGGTCGTATTTTTCGAGGTACGACAAATGGCGACTCTGCCGGGGACTGGTTCACCCCTATGCAAGTCAAGCCTAGTCTAGGTTTTCTTCGCATGTTTGAGTGTTGTTTATCTTATCTGCTTACTTAATTTCTTTTAATTTCTTTCATATTATGTATATATATGTGGTTCTCGTCACTATGGAAAATTTAATTGCAAACCTTGTGGGAAAGGCTTTCTACCCGAGCCTAGAGTGAACACGTAAGATAGGAGAGGTTGAGTAGTATGGGGCACCGAGGAGTCCTCCTTGCGTAGTTTGATACGAGAACCTCACTTAGAGTATATTCTAATGAGAATGTTGGCGACCGTCAAGTTCTTGGCGTGGACGACCAACATTTTCATTGGGATCCATGACTCTAAGGACCTTTTAGAACCTTGAACCGTTTGGCCAAAACTAGGATTGATGGTCACGTAGTATGGGGCACCGAGGAGTTTTCCTCGTGTAGTTTGATACGAAGACCTCACCCGAAAGAGATTCATATGATGGAGTCATCAATTGTCATGTTCATGGCGTGTCTGATGAACAGTCATATGGATTCATGACTTTGGGGTTCCTTGGAAACTCTAGATCCTACCTGGTGAGATCCTTGTGAGGAGAGTGGTCAGCCTTATCCTACATCCGTACCTCGGACTTATAAGATCATGTGATCAGAAATTTTGGTTATTTACCCATAACTTTGGATGACTTCAGAGAATTGACTAATCCTGTGATCCGGGATCTTGCATTTTAGCCTTACATCCATGCATATCATTTCATCTTGCATCTTGCATTCCAAAACTAAAAAAACTCATTTCATTTCATCTTCATTCGTCCAGTAAATCAAGTTGATTCCCCGACACCAGTACGCAACTCGAGCCAATACCTGACGAGTAATGGATCAAATTCAAGAGGAACAAGCTGGTTTCAGAGAAGAGTTGGACTCAATCCAAGGCAAGATTGAACAGATTCTCGAAGCCATAACTATGGCCCAAAAGGAAGAAGAACTGCATGAGGTTGCTGCCGCAAACAACAGTGTCCCTGTGCATGGATCTACTTCGCACTAAAGGCTTTCAGTTCCCGTTCCCAATCCTATAATCTATGGAATGCCTATGAACTTCACTCTTGCAGTTGAAGGAGCTGTTTCCCAACCAATTCCTACATCTGGGGTTACTGTTAGAGCTATCCCACAAGCTCAACCTTCTGTTAGGCTAGTTCTCTTTCATCTTAAAACTAAAATCTCTTTTCTCAAAAAACCCCAAAGATACTTTAACTTATCTCTAACCTCTTTTTCAAACCCTATTAAAACATCTCACAAATCCAAATCCTTTTGCCTTCAGACTTTTCCGTTTAACCTTTTCAAAAAGGACATGCTCCTAGTATCGTCCAAAAAAACACACAACAAACCAAAAAAATTTTCAACAAGAACTACGGATTTCTGATTCCCTCTGGGATACGTAGGCACTGGCTTGAAAACTCGGGCGAACTCAATAAAGAAGCCTTAAGAGTAATCGATTTCTTTTCCGTATCTTTCGTTTTCTCCTTCTTTATACTCTTCTCATGTTTTTCAAGGCTAATGAGCACTTGCTCATGCTCATCGAGTTTGTCGAATAGTGTGGTGAGGTCTAGAGTAGCTAGATTATTGGCCTCCTTGATCGCGGTGACCTTCGGCAACCATTCCTTGTTAAGACACCTCAAAATCTTATTAGTAGCAACCTCGTTTGGAATTGGTTTACCAAGTACATGCAATTTGTTGATAATATGAGTAAATCGCTTTTACATATCCGCAATGGTTTCCCCTTGCTTCATGTAAAAAAGATCGAACTCTTATGTTAGTGTGTTGATACGGGCCATTTTAACATCATTAGTGCCTTCGTGGACTACTTGTAAAGCATCCCACATGGCTTTGATCGTTTCACAATGAGAGACTCGATAATACTCGTCAACTCCCAAAGAGGAGATCAACATATTTCGAGCCTTCCAATCATAACTGTACTTTTTCTCGTCCTCCTCATTCCATTGAGCTCCGGGTTTGGGAACGACAATGCCTTCGGCATTGGTCATTGTAATTTCCATGGGACCGTTTAAAATAACGTTCCAAACCTTCTGATCTATGAATTTATAAGGACGCGCATACAATCCTTCCAGTAGCTGTAATTCTCGCCTGTAAAAACTGAAGCTCTATTATAAGCCCCTTTAGGTCCGTTCGCCATATTCCAAGAAGTTTTACCGAAGCACCAGATAAACCAGAGCTCGTGATACCACTTGTTAGACGATGGCTAGGATCTAGAAGGGGGGGTTGAATAGATCCTTCGAGTTTTACACGCAAATGGCTTTTCAAAAATTGGTTTTAAAAGTTTGACGGAAGCGGCCACTGAATTACGTCTACAACGAACCTCTACTAGAGGGATCGGATATGCACGACAATATTGGGAATGAATTATGGATGAAAAAAATTCAGATTGATTAACACAATTTAAACGCAATCAACAATGTTTTATTTGCTTGATAGTTAATCCAACCCAACGAGGTAAATCGACAAACAGTTAATTGCGAATACGTTCGATTTTGCATTGAAACAAAATTATCGAACACTTGGTGTGCGTTAACACACTAAGTGTTGATTTCAAAGTAATGTGATGTTGAGTTGTTCCTAAATACAATCCAAGGGATTGTATCAAATTTACAAAATAATTTAACAGCCCAATATAACACTAGCTCAGAAATTCCGATCAATTTAAACTTCGCAAACTCGAATGATATCAAATGTAAAGAGTTAAGGGAAAGAGAGAACAAGCACGATTTGATTAGGCAGTTCCCCAATCGTCCTCGCTTTGGGTACCTCTGCCCCCAATTCCACAATTGGAATTGAGATATATATATATATATATATATATATATATATATATATATATATATATATGTGTGTGTGTGTGTGTGTGTGTGTGTGTGTTGCTGTTTGCAAATTGTTTATACAAGAGAATAACTATGAACATCCAAACTCTCAAACGTCTTTGATTGTTGATGCAGAGTCTTCTCTTCCCTTGATTTAAGACGAATCAAGTGCCTCGATTTCAGTTGAACAAGTCACCGTCCCACACTACTAGACTGCAAGAAACCACCATTCTTCAGTCACCTTCACTCGGCCGACTTCAATTCTCCGTAATTTGATTCCCAAACCTTTCTTCTACAATCCTCCGACTGTAGCTACTAAACCGAAAGAATACTCTGTTCTTTGGTTACCTTCGCACGGCTGAATCCCTGTAGAACGAAACGGTTTGTGCCAAAAACCCCCAAAATCATCGTCTCACGCTACTAGATTGAAAGAACCCACAGCTCTTCAATCACCTTCACTCGGCCGATTCTTGGAGGACAAAACCAGAGGTTTTATTCAAGAAACACCTACCAATTCTCAACCCAGAAATGAAGATCACAGCACTTCCTAATTCTGAACGTTATTACTTCAAAACAATGGGCGACACAAACAAAAATGATTATGTGTAATTATTTGTTTACTCAAGGTTGAAGATGAAGATGAAGAGAAAGATTGGTATAATTTTTCACGTTTCTTGTTGTATTGAAATGTGAGCAGACCCAACTATTTATAATGAATAACACAAATGACCAACAAAAAGAAATAACAGAAATAACAGACAAAATTAAATGAAAAAAAAATGGTTCAGGCAACGTGAGTCGATCGCCCCACACGTAGGAGTCGGCGTGAGCCAACCCGCAGGAACGACTATGCAAAATAACCTTCCATGCGTCGACCCATCAGCACGTTACGTCGACACAAGCTTGTTGATTTTGCAGAAATCCAAATGCCCAGAAGCATGTGTCGACCGCATGTAACAGGGAGGTCAGCGTGCGCCAACTCGAGCGTTTCACAAGAATTGTTCAAGGCAGCATGAGTCGACTCATGCTCCTCTTGGGTCGACGCAAGACATGCATATTTTTAAAAAATCATTTTTCTACACATTTTAGCTTACCAAGACTCGAGACACACATACCAAACATCAATATCATGATCATGCACATGCAATTTTAGGTTGGACCTTTTCCTATATGTTTAGACGCATGAAAATCGACGGTTATATGCAATTTGCTTGACACTGAAGTGATACCGCTCAAATTACAATCTAATGCCTAGCTTATTTGTTGACATCATTAAAACCGAAATAGATGAAAGACCTTAGCCTTCACATACTCCCCCCTTTTTGATGATGGCAACCCTGTATGTCTTTCTCTTGATTGTAATTTAAAGACGGAAGAACTCCCCATTTCTTTAACATTTTAATGTCTGTTGCTTTAACATTTTTCTGCTACTAGTATCCTTCTCCCCCTTTGACAACATCAAAAAGAGTAAAAGAATGTGGTCAAAGAGATATTATCATAATAAGTAGTGATTCACTCACCAATTTGCAAAACAGCGACACTAACAAGCATCCACATATGATACAGTTAATGCAATAGGATAAACGGATAAATATGGAACGCAAGAAGCAAACACAATTCATTCCATAATTTAAAACATAGATTCAATAACAAACTGAAACATAGTTCAAAGTGAAACAAACGGAAATAACATGCAATCCAAAGAACAAAACATAGAATCAAAAGCACAAACAATATAATGCACTAATAATGATGATGTTAATTCCTATGGTCTCCTCCCCCTAAATGGGTGACCTCTTCCTCGGTAATAATGGTCTGGTGGTGGCAAGTCCTCTATGGAACGATTCAATTCGATGACCGTGCTGTTGAGAATGTTGAGGCTGTTAGATAGATTTTGAGTCTGAATAGCCATAGCATTTTCCAAATGTGTGAATCTGGTCATGGAGGCATCAGCAAATAAAGTGAAATCCTGTGTATGAGCAGCAAGCCGATTCGACAGTGTAGTAAGCCTCTCCTGTTGAGCAGTGTAACTCTGATCTTGTAATTCCCGGAATTGCTCCTGTTCGAGGTTCATTTGGTACAACATTGCCAGGATTTCTTCAGAGGCCTGGAAATCTTGCTCCTGCTGTGGCTGCGGAGTCGGAGGTATGGAATATTCAGACTGTTGCCAGTCATATTCGTCACTTTGCTGCCAACCATAGTTTGAAGGGACATAAGCATCTCCGAGAACAGTCCAACTGCTGTTTTGCCACTGTCCCCAGCCCTGATCATCATAATTCTCTTCTGGTTAAGAATTACCCAACCATCCCTCATTATCTTCGTCCACCATATTTATATCAGGATTGTTACCCATCCATGCCGCATTATATTGGTTTTCGTTCACATGCCCTTCCGCAATGTCTTGGTAGTCAGAAACATTAGGAAAAGGATTAGTTGATCTAAATTTATATGTGTATCCATTTTCAACCGGATCCCTAGTGTACCCCATCATTGTGAGAGTCTTTTGCTGAAATTGATGCTCAGATGAAATATGGACATAACGAATGTTCGGAACAGAGATACCAGCCTTATCCAGAATATTCTGAATACATGATGCATAGCCCAAAGCCATAACTTTTGTGCAGTCGCGAAGGGCAAACATACAGTATGTGAAATAATATGGCCAATTGATTTTGATCTTGTTCTTTATAATGTAGATAAGATGAACCTCAACTTTATCCACTCGAGAGAACCCACCTTTCTTGGGTCGTAAAATGTGTGCAACGATCCACTGCAGAATGCGGTCAGCAAACTTTAGATGACCCGTTGTAACATTTTTCGGAAATAGCTCGCTTGCTACAATATCATCTCGGTATGGTTCACGCAACATAGAGTTCAAAGTTCTTTTAAACTCATAGTTGGGAGCAAACTTGGTATCAGTCACTTGAGGAAGATTTTCATCAGTTTCCAAATTGAACAAACTAGTCTACACAGCATTGTTCATAGAATGATACACATTATTCATAGAATACGTATAATCCGTACCTTCAAATTTTCCTTCAATCCCGCAATAGAATAAGTGGACCAGATCACAGTTGAACTTATCATCACATTCAAGAAATTCATTAAAATTCTGAGCATTTAGAATGTCAAGTACCTCGGTGAGATGATATTCGGGAGTCATCAAGGGGTAGAATGCATGTTGTCGAATGACAGCACGGTTGCGAAAATCATCATTGAAAGACTCAGACAGAGCATTGGAGAGTAGAGACATAGCATTTACCGGAGTTGAAGAAGTTTCGGCTCTAGAAGTTGAAGCTCTTGTACACCATTTTCCAGTTACACGTCGAGAAGCCATTGTTGAAGATATTAGGACGATGATGAATAATGTGCGGTGAACAGTGATCAAATGATGAACAATTGATAGATTGCTTGCTGCCAAATGTCTTGTGAAACCCCTTCTTATAAGCCTTGTAAATTCAACTTTGTGGGTTTTGAGTTTTAGGGTTTTAATGGACTTTGATGGATTTTGAATGGAATTTGGAAGAGAAGGAGAGGAGAAAACCAAGAACGACCAAATTATGATATGCAGTAAAGAATTATTAAGTGCCTTGAAAGTATGTAGTGAAGTTTAGAAACACTAGGTCAGCGCACGCGTTCCTAATAAGAAAGGATTCAGAATTTGTCAGGTATGTGTCGACCTAAGCACTGGATGCGTCGACACAAGATGACGTGTTTTTGAAAAAAAAAATTAAAAATGGAGATGCGCTGACCGCAGGTAGGTGCGCGCTGACCCAGTTGTTTTCATTCAAACACTTTCAATTCATGAGTCGACCCATGGCATTTTTAGGTCGACTCATCCAAGTGAAACATGGAAAAAAAATTAAATTTTGCAAACAAAAGTCCCAAAATAGGATAAATAAACATGCAAACACATAGATCAATCATCCAAATGAATAATATATGCTAACATATGTAATAAACATCAATTTTTAAAGCACTTAACATAGTTCACACCAAAGAACATTACGAAGCGGAACGATATTACCTTGATCATAATGAAATATGAGAGCCCTCACATATAACTCAATAACTCTTGGCATAGTTAGTCAAAAACATAAACAAGTATATATATATATATATATATATATATATATATATATATATATATATGTGAAGATCAACTATCTTAGAGGAATATCAAACACGATCCGAGATGTCGAGAACGTCAAGTTCCCTACGGATGTGAAAGAAAGGCTCTGTAGCTAGTGGTTTTATAAAGATGTCAGCAAGTTGATTTTTGGTATCAACATGCTCAAAGACCACATCACCCTTCTCTACATGATCCCTAAGGAAATGATGACATATTTCGATATGCTTGGTGCGTGAATGTAATACGGGGTTCTTAGTTAGGTTAATAGCACTAGTGTTATCGCACAAAATAGGAATACGTTCAAGTTTTAAATTGAAGTAAAGCAATTATTTCTTAAGCCATAAGACTTGAGCACAACAACTGTCGGTGGTAACGTATTCCGCCTCGGCTGTTGACAAAGCAACCAAAACCTGTTTCTTGCTATGCCAACTCACCAAGGAATTTGCGAAAAAGTGACACGTGCCACTAGTACTTTTCCTATCCAACTTGCACTTGGCAAAGTCGGAGTCGGAATAGCCACAGCCCATACTTTGGAATACCACAGCCCATACTTTGGAATACCGGAGAGGTATCGAAGTATGCACTTAACTGCTTTTAAGTGGGATTCCTTGGGTCGTGCTTGATACCTCGCACATATGCATACATTGAACATAATGTCGGGTCGTGATGTGGTAAGATAAAGAAGAGATCCAATCATACCTCGATACTTCTTTACCTCTACATCCTTACTATTTTTGTCACGATCAAGATTGGCACAAGTAGGCATAGGAGTATTTATTGCCTTGCAGTTTAGCATGTCGAAGCGTTTGAGAATCTCAAGATAATATTTTGTTTGACTCACAAACGTGCCCTCTTCGAGTTGTTTGATTTGCAATCCGAGGAAATAGTTGAGCTCCCCCATCATGCTCATTTCAAACTCCCCCTGCATCAAACTAGAAAACTCCTTGACCAAGGTCATGTTAGTAGACCCAAAGATAATATCGTCAACATAAATTTATACCAAGATTAAATGTTTTCCTTGACGTTTAATAAAGAGGGTTGTGTCAACCTTCCCTCTTGAATACCCTTGATCAAGTAAAAATTTGCTTAGACGTTCATACCAAGCCCTAGGGGCTTGTTTAAGTCTGTACAAAGCACGTTTAAGTTTGTAGACATGATCAGGATATTCATGGGATTCAAAACCCAGAGGTTGGGCAACATAAACCTCTTCATTTATATATCCATTAAGGAAAGGGCTTTTAACATCCATTTGGAATAATTTGAAGTTCTTAGTGTAAGCATAAGCAAGTAAAAGGCGTATAGCCTCGAGTCGGGCAACCGACGCATAAGTTTCCTCATAGTCGATTCCTTCCTCTTGGTTATAGCCTTGCGCTACAAGTCGCGCTTTGTTACGTGTTATAACTCTATTTTCATCAAGTTTATTTCTAAATATCCATCGGGTGCCGATTACTCGATGATCTCGCGGAGGGGGGGCAAGGTCCCAAACCTTATTTCTCCTGAATTGATTTAGTTCATCTTGCATTGATAAGAACCAATGCTCGTCGAGTAATACCTCCTTTGCATTTTAAGGTTCAACTTGTGACATAAAAGTGGAGTAATAACAAAAGTTACTAAGTTTAGAGCGAGTGGTTACTCCCTTAGAGATGTCACCGATGATGTTGTCGATAGGATGGTCTTTAGAAGACTTCCATGTTGGAGGGAAGTCATCTTCATTAGTTGGATGATCCTCCTTACTCTTCATAGGTTAGTGATCCTTTTCCTCCTCAATACGCACTGCTTCAGGCTGATCAGTTCCCTTATTAGTGTCCTTGAGTATGTCTTCAGAAGATACACAGACACCATGAAAAAAACTACCTTCTCCGACATTTCTCGGATAAGATTCATCAAAAGTAACGTGTACCGACTCTTCAACAATTCGTAACCTTTTATTATTGATCGGAGAGGACCAGAAGGAGATCATCGCGGCCTTCGTGTAGGACAAGAGTTGCTGCTCGTAGGAGAGGAAAAAGGGGTGGAGGTACCTGCAAGGTACTCCGATGCCAAAGTAAGTATTTAGTTAAAAGAACGGGGATAGCAAGTAAGAGAAGTCAAGTATATGATTTGTGTTACCTGCCCCTCTCAAGCGAGGGGTTTTTATAGGGAGATTGTTGGCGAACAAAGTGCCCGATCGACCAATGAGGTATTGCCAGATGGAGGGGGAAGCGCGTGGTCTTTCCAACTATTTCCGCTATATCCGGGGAGGAAGTTGGTCGCGTTGACCATTCTGCGCGTGGAGGGGACGTGCCCAACGGCTATATTGTGCCCAACGGCTATATTGTGCCTATTGGGCCTGTTCGCCAAATATGATGGATTGGGCCTGGCCCTTTAGGGCAGGAAGCCTTGCCCGGTCCAGAACAGGAGCCCCCTAAGTCGTTGCTCTGTTGGAGGGCAATGACTTTATTCAGATGCGATTTCGACCGTACTGTCAAGGAGGATGATGCTCGTTTGGAATGTTCCTTTCGTGCCCGACCAGCTGTGGTCGTCAACTATTAGCGCGAAACGTCGATCAGGGTTTACAGCGTCCTCAGAGAAATGGGAGTTTTTGGCGAGCATCTCTGCACGGACGTGTTTACTTTGACGAAGAGACTTGCTCGTGGGGGCCAAGGGTTAGTGTATTTTCTGCGCTGGACCAGGCGAAAAGTTTTTGTGACACGTGGTGAGCATTTATGGCCTTTGTCAGTCCTAGGGGCGTATAGGCTATGATGACCTTCACGATTCCCCACGATCAAATGGTTATAAAAAGGTGGGGGAAGGTTTCATTTTCATAATTTCACAAGTTTTTCTACTTTTTGCTCTCGTTTGCTCTGCAATTGGTCTTCGCCGGAGCTTCTCTTCGCCACCGTCAACCTCTTCTCTTACTTGTAAGTTCATTCTTCCTTTCTGCATATTTTATAGGTTTTCCGGTTGAAGTTCATATTTTTCGGTTGAACTTCAAGTGTTCTTCGATGAACACATGAATTCCGGGGCATTTTATGAAGAACATGATGAATTTTATGAATTTCTAGAATTTTGTAGAAATTGTTAGCGTAGATCCTTGTAGAATCTGGTTAGGTGTAGAATTTAGTTTGTAGTCGGGCACTAGGCCTGTTCGGAGTTTTAGCGTGATTTTGAGACGAACATGCGTCCTCGTATGTGTATCTGCGAGTTCTGGTCGCGGAGACCTCTCCTAGCTATTGTAGGTAATTCATACGGGCACGTGGTTGTCCTCGGATTCGTTAACGCCCTTTCACTTGATTAGTGGTGGAAGGGTGGATTTGATCGCGGACATCGAATTCACTTCTCTTCCTCTGCTTTTAAGGTGAAAATGGCTGAACCCCGCGATGAAGTTATGCCCGACGCACAGGAAGTACAAGAGGGACCCAGCGTGTCCGCCGATTACTCGAATATCAAGGTCGCAGGAGGGGACCTTGACTGGCTTGGACAAGAGCCTTTGTCTTTTCGATCAACCTTCTCCGAGGAGGGATACGAGACTTCGACTTGTTAGAGAGACGCGACGAGGATGCTCCACGGGCATGGAAAGCCTTTCGTCCCGGGGAAAAAGATAGAATCTGTTCCTCGTACCCGGGACTTCCCTTTCCTATGTACGAATTTGCGTTTACGGAGGCCAAAATGCGTCTCCCTTTCACTGACTTCCAATCCTCCCTGTTCACTCATCTGGCCTTGTGCCCGTCCCAGCTTCACCCAAACGCCTTGGCTTTTATAAGGGCTTTTGAGTTAGTGTGTCGTTATCTCAATATCGGGGCGACCACGGATCTCTTCTTCTGTCTCTTCCAAATTCAGCGGAGCACGGCGGGGGCAAAACAGAGTTGGGTATCGTTTAAGCAATAGAGCAGGCTGTTCTGGCCGTACTCTGATTCGATACGCAATTTCAAGGACAGGTTTCTGATCGTGAAGCCTATAACTGAAGGGGCCAAGAGGAGCATCTCGACCATTGAGCGGGTGATGGTGGATGGTCGGGAAAGGGATGGTGTGGTCTTCATCTTTCCTTTGGAATGGGTCTACACCCATTTTAAGCGCCGAACAAATCAGTTCCTGGTGAAGCATGAGCAGCTTTGCCCGGCGGATAAGGAGTCGTACAGGATCCTCCATGCTTATGTGAAGAGCTTTTCTCCGGCCTTCGTCGTTGATCGGGATGGGAATCAGTTGGTCGGGGAGGATGGACCTGCCCGAGCAGCTAGATACTTTAATGTCAAAGCTCTTCTTGAGTGTGATAACGATGACGACGCTATGACTTTGCTTGGTATGCTCCACTGTTTAGCTTTATTTCTTAAAATTCTTTTGGTTCTGACTTGATGTGTGTGTTCGCAGGTATGATGGATGACATGCGAGAGCGTCTGATGAGGTCGCAGGCTGCGAAGGTCACAAGAAGGCGACCACCGGTACCAAGGCCGGGGCGCCCAAGCAGACAGTGATGGAGAGTTTTGCTGCTGGATCTACCCTTGTCCCGGAGAGAGCTTCGACTCCGCTGACCCCAGAGGGTTCTCTTAAGAGGAAGAGAGATGTTGCGGGGACTCCTGTGGCCGCTGGTCCTGGGGGGGTCCGGTGCCGGTCATTTTGTCATGCCCGCCTGTTACACGCACCGAGACTTGTTCGTTGACGGGGATTCGATAGAAGTCCATGATTCTGAAGCCACGACTATTTTGAACACCAAGTCCAAGGTGAGGAGAAAACAGTTGTGCCAGGACGCAGCGGGCATGTTCAGGGTCCTTGAAGCTGCCCTCATCCTCGCCGACGATGAAGCCGCTACTCGGGAGAGCCTCGTGACTTCCCAGAATAGAATAGACGAGCTGGAGGCAGAAAACAACAAGCTATTCAATGACTTAAAACAGTTTGAAGGTCACGAGGAGGCCAAGGTGCTGCTCTAGACGGAGGTGACCCAACTGAAGTTAGCTGCGCTCAAGGCTGACGAGGAGAGGAAGAGCCTGCAGGAGAGGATTGTTGAGTTGGAAGGCTTGACTTCAGCTGCTCAGGATGAGAATGATGACGAGCAATCTCTAAAATCGCGGACTGACTTGATCGGGAGGATCAGGATTCTTGGTGAAGATAACCTGAAAGCGGCTGAGTTCGGCTTCAATGCGGCTAAAGAGCAGCTGGTGGCTCTCAACTCTGATGTGCAGCTCACGACGGACGGAATGGGTTTGTTCAACAGAGTGGTGGACGGTCAAGTTATCCCAGCCGAAGAGGAGAGTGAAATCGAAGAGTAGGACTTGGTTTTTTTTTTAGCATGTTTTGTGGCCCTGCGTGCCCTTATCAATTTGTATTTGTCGTTTTGTATGGGCGCTGCCCCTCTTTGTATTTATGACATTGTCCGGTCGTGGCCGGTACTTTAATATACTTGGGTTTTGTGGACGTTTTATTATGGACTTTTCTCTTTGTTTATGTGTGCGTGTGTCCCCGGCTAGGCGCAAAACCTACCGAGGAGGGCGAAGTGGTTCCGCCCATGATGAGGCTAGGACTTCGTTTGAGGTACTAATCTCATAGGCTTGGACTGTTCCCATCGCGAGCTGGGTGTCCTGCTTGAATGGTGCGGCAACGGCGGAGCTCGGTTGAGGTATCCCCGTTGTGCGTAGGATCTGCTCGTCTAATGAGAAGAAGCTGGTCGGCGTTGTAATGCGTGTCGCGCTTCACCAGGGCACGATACGATGGTCGCGCAGATCTCCCCGTTCTGGGGTGACTACGTCGGCGACTTGTCTATCCTCGTGGTTAAGGACTTAGCTATAGTACTGCTTGAGCTTTTCAGCATTCCATGGTCGAGCAAGTTGTTTTTCGTCCAGTGTTTCCAAGTAATATGCTCCCGTGCCCGTTTTGGACTTGACCCAATAGGGTCCTTCCCAGTTCGCCGCTAGTTTCCCTTCGCGAGAATCCTTCTGGTTTCTGCGCAGGACCAGACTGCCTATGGGGAAGTCGCGTTTTATGACTCTAGCGTCATGTCGCATTATTATTTGTTGCTTCAATGTGGCCTCGCGGAGGGCAGCCCCTGATCTTATTTCTTCGACCAGATCGAGTTTCTCGCGTAGAGCCTCGTCATTCATCTCTTCGTCGAGGGGAGCTTCAGTCCTTCTGGAGGGCTCCCTTATCTCCACCGGTATTACCGCCTCTGTTCCATACGCTAGTCGGAAAGGGGTTTCCCCGGTGGTGGAGTGAGGTGTTGTCCTGTACGCCCAGAGGACGCTGTGGAGCTCCTCGACCCATCTTTTCTTGGCCTCGCCTAGTCTTCGCTTTAATCCGCGTAAGATTACTCTGTTCGCGGCTTCCGCTTGCCCGTTGGTTTGCGGATGCTCGACCGAAGTAAAGTGTTGTTTCGTTCCTAATTTGGCGACGAAGTCTTGAAATTTTCTGTCCGTGAACTGGGTTCCGTTGTCGGTCACGAGGGCCTGGGGTACCCCGAATCTAGCGAGGACGTTTCTTTTGTAGAAACGCAGTATGTTGAAGGCTGTGATCTTGGCGAGCGCTTCGGCTTCAATCCATTTTGTGAAATAGTCGACGACCACGACTAGGAATTTATTTTGATAAGATCCCATTATAAAGGGGCCTAGGATGTCCATCCCCCACCAGGCGAAGGGCCACGGCGAGGAGAGGGTCTTCAACTCGTTGAGGGTGCCAAATGCATGTCCCCGTGGCACTGGCAACGGTCACATTTTTGCACATGTTCTTTGGTGTCGTGCTGCATGGTCGGCCAGTAATATCCTGCGCGCAGAGCCTTTCGAGCCAGGGATCTTTCTCCTAAGTGTTGTGCGTTGATGCCCTCATGGATTTCTTGTAAGATTTCGGGGACCTGGGCCTCGTCGACACATTTTAATAGGGGAATGGAAAACCCTCGTCGATATAACTTGTCCTCGACTAGTACGTACGAGCAGGCTCGTCGTTTAGTTACACTGGCCTCCTTACTGTCTTCGGGAAGTTCCCCTTTGGTGAGTTAATTGTATACCGGGGTCATCCAACAATGGGGGTCTCCGACGACGTTAACATCTACCAGGTCAGGCTTTGTAATGCTCGGGTTAGCCAGTGTTTCTTGTATGATGGATTTATTTCCACCTTTTTTTCTGGTGCTGGCTAATTTGGAGAGGATGTCTGCTCGGGTATTCTGTTCACGCGGGACGTGCTGAACTTCCCATGCTTCGAACTCTGTCAATTTTTCTTTCACCGTGGTCAAGTATTCGGCTAGTTGGTCGTTCTTTGCCTGGTACTCTCCTCGTACTTGGGATGCCACAAGCTGGGAATCAGTGCAGATTTTAATTTTCCTCGCGCCGACGTCTTTAGCCAGTCGTAATCCTGCGAGGAAGGCTTCATATCCGGCTTGATTGTTGGATGTTTTGAAGGAAAGGATCAGGGATACTTCGATCAAGGTCCCTTCCTTGTTTTCGAGTATAATCCCTGCTCTGCTGCCCGCGGGGCTTGATGCGCCATCCACGTAAATGATCCATTCTTGTGTTCCTGCTGGGGGGGCGATTCCGGAGTCATTTCTGCCACGAAGTCGGCCAGGACCTGCGCCTTGAGGGCTTTCCTTCCTTCGTAGTGAATGTCGAACTCGGCCAGTTCAAGGGACCATTTTAGCATCCTGCCTGCCATGTCTGGTCGGCTTAGCAGCTGCCTAATTGGCTGGTCGGTCCTGACGACGATAGTGTGCGCCAGGAAGTAATATCTGAGTCTCCTCGCGGCGATTATGAGAGCAAGGGCCACCCGTTCTATTTGCGTGTATCTGACTTCGGGTCCCTGTAGGGCTTTACTGGTGAAATAGATGGGCTTCTGCCCGTCAGTAGTCTCGCGAATGAGTGCTGCACTCACGGCTTCGTTGGCCACGGAGAGGTACAGGTATATGGTTTCCCCGCGGTCTGGTCGGGACAATACTGGTGGTTCGGACAGAGCTTGTTTGAAATGGGCAAGGGCCTGCTCGCACTCGTCCGTCCACTCGAAATTTGCCTCCTTCCTGAGTAATTTGAAAAAGGGCAGGGCGTGCTGGGCGAACTTACTTACGAAGCGAGCAAGGGACGCGAGCATCCCATTGAGGGATTGTATCGCCTTCTTCGACCGCGGCGTGGGGAATTCCACGAGTGCTCGGCATTTGTCCGGGTTTGCTTCTATTCCTCTTTCGGTGAGGTAAAATCCGAGGAATTTTCCTGCTCGCACACCGAAGGTGCATTTTTCTGGATTAAAACACATTCTACATTTTCGAGCTTGGTCGAACACCTTGTGCAAGTGGGTGGTATGGTCGAATTCCTCTTGGGATTTCACGATCATATCATCCATGTATACTTCGATCATGTCACCGATTTCTGATCGGAAGACCTTGTTCATCATGCATTGGTACGTGGCCCCGACATTCTTTAGTCTAAAGGGCATTACGTTATAGTAATAATTCCTCGAGGAGGTCATGAATGCCGTGTATCTCTTGTCCTCGTTGGCCATTGGGATTTGGTTGTATCCCGAATAAGCGTCCATGAAGGACAAGAGCTTGAAACCTGCGGAATTATCTACGAGTTTATCTATGCTCGGCAATGGATAATTGTCTTTCGGGCAAGCCCGATTGAGATCGGTGTAGTCAATGCACATGCGCCACATTCCATTATTTTTCTTTACAAGTACAATATTTGAGAGCCAGGTCGTATACCTGGCCTCAGAAATAAATTTTTCCTCTAAGAGGTCTTGTACAAGCTTTTCGGCAGCCTGTGCCTTCTCTTCGGATTGTTTCCTTCTTCGTTGGGCAATGGCGCGGGCTGCTGGATTAATTGTTAGGTGGTGACAGGCAGTTTCTGGATCAAGGTCGGGCATATCCGCCGCACTCCATGCGAATAGGTCGGCGTTGTCGTCGAGGCATTTCTTCAAATCCTTCTTTACTTCTTCGGGAAGACCAGCGCCTATCCTTACTCCCCTGCTGGGGTTATTGTTGAAAGTGATGATCTCGAATTCCCCATCTGGAACTGGTCGCAGCAGTGTAGGAGACGGGGAACTTGTCACTCCTAACTTTCCATCTTCATCCCGATCTTCGCTTCCTTCTTCAGCAAGCCTGCTGTCGAGGTCAATGGTGTGCACGGGAAGCGTGGGCTTTTTCTCTGGCTGGCCTTCTTCGGCTGGACACTCGTCCTCTCTGGTGCGCTTTGCCGATTTTGCTGTTGTCGCGATCTGGTTCTGCCCTTTTGTTGCGGCCTCGAAGCATCTACGAGCAGCCTCAATGTCGCCGTGCAGAGTTGCGACGTGTCCTTTCTCAGTGTAGTACTTGAGCTTGAGGTGGACCGTCAAGGGGACAACAATGAGTTCGGCGAGAGCTGGTCTGTCGAGGATGCACTGATAGAGCGACGGGCAATCAATAACTAAGAACTGCGTTTTAATTGTCCGGAATGCCTCCTCTTCGCCAAACGTGACCGGTATCTCCACGTAACCCCAAGGTCGGGCCGTTGCTCCATTGAATCCTTGGAGATCAGATCCCACGTACGGGGAGAGATTAGACTTATTCAGCTTCAGTGCGCAGAACAGACTGGAGTACATGATGTCCACGGAGCTGCCCTGGTTGACTAGGATTCTCCGCACATCAGTAGATGATAATTTGGCCCTGATCAGCAGAGGAATGTGGGAATTCGGCGATCCTCCGGGGAGTTCTTCTTTGTAGAACGTGATCGGCTGTGAACGCCCTTTACCCTTGCCGATCGTGTATAACTGATCGGGGCTGCTGTCTATCAGCTGTTCAAACTTTCTCTTGATGGATCCTATCGTGAGCTCATGGTACCCCCCACATGAGATAACCATGGTCGTAGGAAAGGCTTCCCAGGTGCTGTGTATGAATGCCTGGGAAGTCGGGTCGAAGTGGTCAGGAACGAAGAAGTCCTCTGGTCGGCTGACGGACATTGGGACCTGTGGGGGAGGACTGGAGGGGGTTGATTCTGCTTCTTTCTTCGGATCAGACGTGTCTCGTCGGGAGAACTCTCCCTTCTTCATGTATTTCTTCAGGTGACCCTCTTTGATGAGGATCTCTATGGCGTCGTTGAGGTGCACGCAATCTTCCGTTACGTGCCCGTGGCTACGGTGGAAACGACAATATTTGCTTTTGTCGACGTTTCCCTTGGACATGGTTGGTTTAGGGAACCTGACACCTCCTTGTTTGAATTCAGTGTTTACACAGTCGGTGAGGATACACTCACGTGAGGTAGTGAGCATAGTGTATTCATTGAATCGGCCAGCTGGCCCTTTGCCTTCACGGGGACGTTCCTCCCGTCGCTTCTCCTTCCCCTTACGGGATGGCTCTGACTCCTCCTTTTTGGGTGCTTGGGGTGCTTCCCGATCTCTTGCGTCCCGGGCACGGTATACGGCTTCTTTCTCTTCGTAGCAGATGTAATCTTTGGCCATGTGGAGAAGTTCTGTCAGCGTTCGAGGAGCTTCGATCCCGACGGCTTTGCGGAAGTCGCTCTTTGGTCGGAGTCCTTTCTCGAGGAGGTACTTCTTCATGTGATCGGAAGTTCTGACTTCCACTGCCTCCTTATTAAATCTTTCGATGTACTCCCGCAGAGGTTCTTCCCTGCCTTGTATGATCGCTTCCAACGTTGCCTCCGTTTTTGGGTGTCGTCGGGAGGCTGTGAAATGGCGGGTGAATTGGCCTTTGAGCTCGCGCCAGGAGGAGATGGATCCTCGAGGGAGTCTTTTGAACCATGTCATCACACCCTTCCTCAGGGTGATGGGAAATATCTTGCACCTGATGGCTCCGGAGACACCATGGTATTGGAGCATAGCTTCGATGTTCTCCAGGTGCTCATGAGGATCTGACGTGCCATCGTATGTAGCCAGTGTGGGAGGTTTCTCTAACCCACGGGAGATCCGGGTGTCCACAATGTTTCTCGTGAACGGGCCTCGAGCTTCGTCGTCACTGCTAGAGCTGTGAGAAAGTGACGGAGAATGACTGCGGTCACGGCTTTGACTGCGGCGAGGAGAGTGTCCGCGGATACGCTTATGCTCGTACTTGTCCGAATGTCGGTGTCTTTTGGAAACAGGGGAGTGCCTGGTTTTCCTAGAAGAACGACGATGTCGGCGGTCAAGGTCGGGTGTTGGGCTTCCTGACTTTGGACGCTCTTTAACCGAGGAAGGACTATCACGTCTCCGCTTTGAGTGAATTCGCGGAGGCGGGGAGAGGTTCAGCGTCTCCGAGGTGTGATGCTCCTGAAGGGCGTGCTCGAGGGCACTGATTTTTCTCCCTGCTGGAGGATGAAACGATTGGAGTTGTTCAAAGAGGCGATGAGCGTCGCGGTGGTCGGATCTGCGCCTTGAGGAACCGGAATGGGTTCGAAGGAAAGTTCCCGGCTTGTGCTCGTGGCCTTTGTTCGTCGGGCTTCGGGGAAGCTGGTCCATCGTTGCGCTGGGCGTTTTCGGATGGGATGTTCCCGAAGAAAGTATTCTTGTCGACATTGGCGGCGGCGGCCACAGGTTCTTGGTGGGTATCACTCTTAACGAAAGCCATGATGATCTGGGATTTTGGAGAGAGATGAAAGCTTTGGTCTTTTGGGTGAAAAGATGAGGGATCTTGATGCTAAAAGACGGGGAAGCAAAGTTTCCCACAGACGGTGCCACTGATCAGAGAGGACCAGAAGGAGATCGTTGCGGCCTTCGTGTAGGACAAGAGTTGCTGCTCGTAGGAGAGGAAAAAGGGGTGGAGGTACCTGCAAGGTACTCCGATGCCAAAGTAAGTATTTGGTCAAAAGAACGGGGATAGCAAGTAAGAGAAGTCAAGTATATGATTTGTGTTACCTGCCCCTCTCTCAAGCGAGGGGTTTTTATAGGGAGATTATTGGCGAACAAAGTGCCTGATCGACCAATGAGGTGTTGCCAGATGGAGGGGGAAGCGCGTGGTTTTTCCAACTGTTTCCGCTATATCCGGGGAGGTAGTTAGTCGCGTGGACCATTCTGCGCGTGGAGGGGACGTGCCCAACGGCTATATTGTGCCCAACGGCTATATTGTGCCTATTGGGCCTGTTCGCCAAATATGATGGATTGGGCCTGGCCCTTTAGGGAAGGAAGCCTTGCCCGGTCCAGAACAATTATAAATTCTATATGCTTTACTTGACTGAGAGTATCCAAGAAAAATACCCTCGTCGGCCTTGGCATCAAACTTACCAAGTGTCTCTTTTCCATTGTTCAACATAAAACACTTGCAACCAAAGACATGAAGGTGAGAAATATTTGGCTTACGCCCTTTTAAAATTTCATACGATGTCTTGTTTAGAATAGGCCGGATGAGCACCTTATTCAAAATGTAGCAAGTCGTATCAATGGCATCGGCCCAAAAGTATTTTAGAAGTCTGCTTTCATTGATCATAATCCTTCCTAAGTCTTCCAAAATTCTATTTTTACGTTCCACAGCCCCGTTTTGTTGAGGGGTACGTGGTGCGGAAAAATTATGATCAATTCCATGGGATTCACAAAATGTTTCAAATAAATGGTTTTCAAACTCACCCCCATGATCACTTCTAATTGACACAATGTTCGTGTTTAACTTGTTTTGAGATAACTTAGCAAATCTCTCAAAGGCCGAAAAGGTATCACTCTTGTTTGCTAAGAAATGGTCCAACAAAACCTAGAAAAGTCATTGACTATTACAAAACCATAATAGTTACCACCTAGGCTTTTAACCCTAGATGGTCCAAAAAGGTCCATATGGAGGAGCTCAAGGGGTCTAATAGTTGAAACGATGTTTTTAGATTTGAATGAGATCCTTGTTTGCTTCCCCATTTGGCAAGCATCACAAAGGTGATCCTTAGTGAATTTGATTTTGGGCAAACCGATGGCTAGGTCTTTAGAGACTATTTTGTTAAGCAAATCAAAATTGATGTGAGCCAACCGTCTATGCCATAACCATGAATCTTCATTCATAGTGACTAGACACTTGTCTCCATTCAACGATACCTCATTTAAGTCTAGCATATAGATGTTGTTCACCCTCAAGCCCTTAAACACATTTTTTTTTCACTATCTTCGACTATGCAACAATCTTTTGAAAACGATACTTTATAATTCTTGTCACATATTTGGCTAATGCTTAAAAAGTTGTGTCTAAGGCCTTCCCCAAGAAGCACATCAGAGATAGTAGTAGATGAGGGGTTACCTACACTACTTTTGCAGAGAATATGTCCCTTGTTGTTATCTCCGTAGGTGACAAACCCCTTTTT
Organism: Lathyrus tuberosus; assembly: GCA_022829125.1. Lineage (NCBI taxonomy): Eukaryota > Viridiplantae > Streptophyta > Magnoliopsida > Fabales > Fabaceae > Lathyrus > Lathyrus tuberosus. The sequence goes on along the minus strand of JALAZF010000626.1, from coordinate 2,471,796 downwards.
CTTTGCCACAAAGTCGATGAAAAGACATATGTCTCCTGTCATATGTCTTGAGCAGCCACTATCCAGAACCCATCTTCTTTCGGTGGTCTCAAGACTTTGTACCTACAAAACAATCTAGGGAGAGTAGGTACTCAATTCTCATTGGGTCCTTTGCGGTAAGTGAAATCAAGATCGCACTTGGGCAACCATTAATAAATGCCTTTTGGAACAAGAAATCTTCTAAAACGACATTTAGCAATAGTATGACCAGGCTTGCAACAATATAGGCAGTCCCGGTTCATTTGGAATTTACCTTTGCTATCTCTATCTCGAATCACATACGTATACTTTTGATACGGATTGTTCATACTTTCTCGATAATGTGATCGATCAATAGCAAACGTAATTTTAGGCTTAAGAGCCTTGTCTAATTTGGCCTTAAGAGTTCTCACCTCTTTTTTCCAAATATAACAAGTATTACAGCCTCCAAACTTGAACCATGGAGACTTATTCTCATCAATCTTAGCTTTTGATGCATCCACCATGGAGTTTTTAAGAGCTTCCAATTTCTTTTCGGAATCGGAAACCTTTTTCTCCAAGTATTTAAAAATATTTTTGTTCGAGGCTAAGCGTTGAAAAGCTTCCTTAGCCTTGTGGTGCAACATATCAAAAGCCTTTTGTAATTCCAAATGAGACATACTTTTAGAATGATCATATTTAGAGTGTTTTACCTCTTTCTTCTTGTTTTGACGTGCCATAAGACATAGATTAACGGATTCACTTTCGTCACTTAAGTTGTCATCTTTTTCCGACTCGCTATCGCTCTCCCAAGCGATGTATACTCGTCTAGACTTGTTTGACTTTTTGCGTTGACGATTCTTATCCTTATCCTTATCCTTGTCTTTCTTAAGTGATGGATAATTCGGCTTGTAGTGCCCAGATTTTCCACAGTTGTAACACGTTCCTTTAACCTTGCCATTCTTATTTCCTTCATTTCTAGATTGCCTCTTAAATTTGACTAGATTTTTATCCGAGTGTTGAATCTCATTCTTCCGAACATACCTATTGTATCTCTTCACAAATAGACTCATATCATCATCGGAGTCATCATCTTCGTCATTGTTGGTTTCATCATCACTTTGCTCTTTAGATGTGGACTTTAAACAAGAAGCCTTAAGAGCAATCGACTTCTTTTCTGTATCTTTCATTTTCTCCTTCTTTATACTCTTCTCATGTTTTTAAAGGCTAATGAGCACTTGCTCATGCTCATCGAGTTTGCCGAATAGTGTGGTGAGGTCTAGAGTAGCTATATTATTGGCCTCCTTGATCGTGGTGACCTTCGGCTGCCATTCCCTGTTAAGACACCTCAAAATCTTATTAGTAGCGACCTCGTTTGGAATTGGTTTACCAAGTACATGCAATTTGTTGATAATATGAGTAAATCATTTTTGCATATCCGCAATGGTTTCCCCTTGCTTCATCTAAAAAAGATCGAACTCTTGCGTTAGTGTGTTGATACGGACCATTTTAACATCATTAGTGCCTTCGTGGGCTACTTGTAAAGCATCCCACATGGCTTTGGCCATTTCACAATGAGAGACTCGATAATACTCATCAACTCCCAAAGAGGAGATCAACATATTTCGAGCCTTCCAATCATAGCTGTACTTTTTCTCGTCCTCCTCATTCCATTGAGCTTCGGGTTTGGGAACGACAATGCCTTCGGCATTGGTCATTGTAATTTCCATGGGACCGTTTAAATAACGTTCCAAACCTTCTGATCTATGGAATTTATATGGACGCGCATACAATCCTTCCAGTAGTTGTAATTCTTGCCTGTAAAAACTGGAGCTCTATTATAAGCCCCTTTAGGTTCGTTTGCCATATTCCAAGAAGTTTTACCGAAGCACCAGATAAACCGGAGCTCGTGATACCACTTGTTAGACAATGGCTATGATCTAGAAGGGGGTTGAATAGATCCTTCGAGTTTTACACGCAAATGGCTTTTCAAAAATTGGTTTTAAAAGTTTGACGGAAGCGGCCACTGAATTACGTCTACAACGAACCTCTACTAGAGGGATCGGATATGCACGACAATATTGGGAATGAATTATGGATGAGAAAAATTCGGATTGATTAACACAATTTAAACGCAATCAACAATGTTTTATTTGCTTGATAGTTAATCCAACCCAACGAGGTAAATCGACAAACAGTTAATTGCGAATACATTCGATTTTGCGTTGAAACAAAATTATCGAACACTTGGTGTGCGTTAACACACTAAGTGATGATTTCAAAGTAATGTGATGTTGAGCTGTTCCTAAATACAATCCAAGGGATTATATCAAATTTACAAAACAATTTAATAGCCCAATATAACACTAGCTCAAAAATTTTGATTAATTTAAACTTCGCAAATTCGAATGATATCAAATGTAAAGAGTTAAGGGAAAGAGAGAACAAACACAATTTGATTAGGCAGTTCCCCAATCGTCCTCGCTTTGGGTACCTCTGCCCCCAATTCCACAATTGGAATATATATATATATATATATATATATATATATATATATATATATATATATATGTTGTTGTTTGCAAATTGTTTATACAAGAGAAGAACTATGAACATCCAAACTCTCAAACGTCATTGATTGTTGATGCAGAGTCTTCTCTTCCCTTGATTCAAGACGAATCAAGTGCCTCGAATTCGGTTGAACAAGTCACCGTCCCACGCTACTAGACTGCAAGAAACCACCGTTCTTCAGTCACCTTCACTCGGCCGACTTCAATTCTCCGCAATTCGATTACCAAACCTTTCTTCTATGATCTTCCGACTATAGCTACTAAACCGAAATAATACTCTGTTCTTTGGTTACCTTCGCACGGCTGAATCCCTGTAGAACGAAACGGTTTGTGCCAAAACCCCCCAAAATCACCGTCTCATGCTACTAGATTGAAAGAACCTGCAGCTCTTCAATCACCTTCACTCGGCCGATTCTTGGAGGACAAAACCTGTGGTTTTACTCAAGAAACACCTACCAATTCTCAACCCAAAAATAAAGATCACAACACTTCCTAATTCTGAACGTTATCACTTTAAAACAATGGGCGACACAAACAAAAATGATTATGTGTAATTGTTTATTTATTCAAGGTTGAAGATGAAGATGAAGAGAAATCTTGGTATAAACTTTCACGTTTCTTGTTGTATTGAAATGTGAGCAGACCCAACTATTTATAAAGAATAACACAAATGACCAACAAAAAGAAATAACAGAAATAACAGACAAAATTAAATGAAAAAAAATGGTTCAGGCAGCGTGAGTCGACCGCCCCACACGTAGGGGTCGGCATGATCCAACCCGCAGGAACGACTATGCAAAATAACCTTCCATGCGTCGACCCATCAGCACGTTGCGTCGACGCAAGCTTGTTGATTTTGCAGAAATCCAAATGCCCAGAAGTATGCATCGACCGCGTGCAACAGGGAGGTCAGCGTGCGCCAACCCGAGCGTTTCACAAGAATTGTTCAAGGCAGCATGAGTCGACTCATGCTCCTCTTGGGTCGACGCAAGACATGCATATTTTCAAAAAATCATTTTTCTACACATTTTAGCTGACCAAGACTCGAGACACATATACCAAACATCAATATCATGATCATGCACATGCAATTTTAGGTTGGACATTTTCCTATATGTTTAGACGCATGAAAATAGACGGTTAGATGCAATTTGCTCGACACTGAAGTGATACCGCTCAAATTACAATCTAATGCCTAGCTTATTTGTTGACATCATTAAAACCGAAATAGATGAAAGACCTTAGCCCTCACAAAATGCCAGAGCTTCCGCGTACAAGAACTTGGATGCCTCAAACTCTGAAAATTTAGTCTTATATAGAGGTTTAGTCTTGTAACTGCCTTCAAATTCGTGTAGAAGTCATGAAGAAATTGTAGAGAAGTGGGGAAGAATGGGCCAATTCTATTTTCCTCATATTCTGTTACAGTGCATCCATGGCGACCACCATTAGGCTCATGGTGAACGCCATGAGTTTAAGTTATGGATGACATGGCTGAGAGGTGCATAGCGAACACCATTAGACTGGTGGCGAACGCCATGCACCAGAAACTTGCTTTTTCTGCGTTCTTCTTCCTTTTCTTGTTCCCTTACCGGTTTCTTCGCATGGACACTCCATAATTGACAAGTACCTGAAATGAAGACAAAACACAACATAAAAGTACAAAAATACGATAAAAACACACTATATAGCATTTGAATCGAGTCTAAATATTTAATACGTTTTCACGTTATCAAACTCCCCCTCACTTAAACCTTTACTTATCCTCAAGCAAACTGCTACACCGATGGAAAAAACTTTGTAAATTTTTTGCAGCAGGTGGTATCAAAACTCATGAAAAGCAATGCACTAGGATACTCATCCTAGGCTAATAAAATATACTTTGGATAAAATTGTGTCGGTAGGCACTCTTTCGCACACTAAGGACATCGTAAGAACACAATTCTGCGGTTGTGCGGGCTTAAGCCTCCCTCCTATACAAACCAATCTGAATCATGTCATTATAGCTAGGCCTAATTCACTCATCCCTCTTTCGTCCTTTTTCATTCTGGTGCAATCACATTAAGCCTGTTATCCTTACACACTCATGGTAGGATAGCCTGTTAGTGTTTATGATCTCAATTTTTTTCTTTTTCTTGCACATAAGCATAAGTATCATCAGATGAAAGAATTTGCACAGTTAGGCTAAGTGATATGGTGAGGATCACCTAACTTAGAAGGCGCGCTACTTTTTATTCATATTTTTTTCTTTTTAACTTTCTTTTTAAACCAGAGATCATACACTTATTTGCATCAACTTTCTACTTAGTGTGCGCTTGGGATGGTGCTAACTGCTCAATAAACCTCTTAAGGACTAATAAGGGTGAGAACTTAAGGCTATGGTATAACAAGTTCTCAAATCGATCTCCATAATCGGGAGACTTAAGGTGTTAAAACGATATCGATTTTGCGGATTTTTCCCAAGTCTCCACAATTTATCCTAAACTTCAACTATAGCCTAAAACTTTCAAAAAGTGCACCGAATTTCAGAGTCAAAATTTTTGTTATGGCTCACGAAAAGGGAAAATTGATAAACGATGGAAACCATGCGTAAATGACTCAACAACACATGCAAATGACTCGACAAAACACTCAAACAGATGAAATTCTAAAAAAACATAAACTAATGTAAGAAAGGGAAATCTAACTAGAAAATAAGTAAAAAATAAAGTGATAAAACTCCTCCACCACACTTGAACCAAACATTGTCCTCAATGTTTTCATACAAGGTGGAAAAAGAGTGAAAGAACCTGGATGATGAGCTCAGTACTAGCCTCGACCTCGTGCTCGTCCATATCCGCATCTATCATGCTGAAGATGTGGCACACCTACGTGTTACATGTACTCTAACATATCTGTCATCCCCATACGTAATCCTGACATCTGCTCGATCAGGTCCGCCATGTTGTACTCAGTACGTCCATCATAATCATGATGTTGCTCCTGTATCTGGTGAATCATAGCCATCATGTTGTCTTGCTGCTTTTGCATGCTTCTAAGCAACTGGTCGCACTCGGCGTCTACATCGTTCCGATATCGCAGCTTGATAAGGAAATCGTCAAGTACGGTTCTGATCGCAGTGTATTCGTACTCCTCACGGGAATGATGTCCAGATGAGGTACCTGTAAAAGAATCAGAAAAGCCACATGCAGTGTGTGGATGTGGGGAGGCTCAAGAGAATCATAGTCATTATCAGTCGAATTACCCTCATTATCTTACATTTTAGCTTGATGACCAGGTTTTGGCGCATTCAAATTATAGGTCCACTTGTTCGCATTTTGAACATCCGTGCGTGCAGAATTAGGTAAAATAATACTATTAACAACACGGTTCTCAATCATCAAAAAGTATCTACCGTCTTGCTTGTTCTTAACCAAGCGCATGCTATGGCAGGTATCCAAATCAAGGAAGGGTGTCTAAAGGGGCTCTAGTGTGGCCAACTCTGTGTCCAGGTTTAATGCACGAGCTATAGATGTAAGAGTGTCTAAAGGGGCTCTAGTGTGGCTGACAGACATTAAGTGTGTGAGCATGAATGGAGTCGGATTGACTCGTGTCTGTGTAAGTGCACAATGTAGAAAGTAAATCTCCTTTGAATTTACTCTTCCATTATTCACCCGACTAAAAAGGGTGTTAGCTAAAATACAATGCACATAACGAATGGACGAGTTATGATTGATGTGGGTTTTAGGCCTACCCAATCATCAGTGGTCTCACCGTTGAGTCTTTTCCAGAATTACAAAGCATCTATTTGCCATTCCCCTTCTAAGGGTCATTTACATGCAAAATCACCCCCATGTGGGAATTGTAGCAAGTCGCCTAGATTATCTTGGCTGAAATCAGAATCTCTATTGAACATCCTAAACTTAACCGTGCCTAAGGTGCGTTGACAAGCTATCAGCGTTTGGTAGCTGAACAAACTCAAGAATTCATAAGTGAGCCTAACGTAGGTGAGACTAGTTAAAGTGCAAAAATGTGTCATTCATAGGTTTCCTATCATCTAGTTAACACTATAAATCAATCCTAAACTACATAGGGCAGACTCAACAGCATACCTTGTTGGTGTCACTTCACGTTTGAACAACTTTGCATACCTTACTCTCTGTGCATCACCGTCTCCACCTTCGCTAAAGACAATCCCCATATAATCTTCTTTAGTTCTTAGTGCTCTAGTTACTCTAGGAGGCATGATGGAGAGAAAATGGAAAAAGTTGGATATGAAATGTGAGGAATGGAGAAGAGGTTAGAGAGAAATGTGGTTAAGGTTTAGGGGTTTTATGAAGATAATGATCATGGAGATGAAGATTGAAGGTTAGGGAATGAGTAGTTAAGAGAGTAATGGGAGATAGTGGGTTTTGAAAGTTGAAAAGTATGAAAATTCGTGTCGAAAGAGTTCAAATCGTGCTTCTTCCAGTTACTGTCAATGGCGACCACCTTTATGTTTATGGCGAGCGCCGTGAGCTTATAGTTGCACCTTTTCAAAAATTGTAAGTAAGCCTTGAAAGCTTTTATAGAGATATGCTTCTATTGCCACTGTTCTGAAGTTTCTGAAGACAAGGTTCTGTTGAAAGAAGTTCTGAAGATTCTAAAGACATCATTTCTAAAGATCAAGCTCTAAAGTTTATGAAGACAAGGTTCTGTTTAACGAAGTTCTAAAGATTCTAAAGACATCATTTCTAAAGATCAAGCTCTGAAGTTTCTGAAGACAAGGTTCTGTTGAACGAAGTTCTAAAGACAAAAGTGTGCTCAACAAAGTTCTGAAGATTCTAAAGACGAGGTTCTGCTGAACAAGTTCTGAAGTTTCTGAAGACATCACTTCTAAAGAGCAAGTGCTGAAGACTCTTAAGTTAGTTTTGCTGAACGAATATCTGAGATTCTGAAGACTTAGGTTTTGAAGTTACAAGTATTGATCTCTCTACATGCTTCATCAAATATACATCTGAAGCCTCTAAAGATTAGAAGACAGAAGAATAGTTTGCGTGTTTCAATTAAAATAATATTACAAAGTAGTTTGTGACCTCTACCCAAATTAGGTGGCACAAGGATAACTTTTTATATTATGATGTGACCATTCTTGTAAGTGAACGTTGGGATATTACAGTTGAAATATGTTTCCCATTATACCCTCCAACGGATCTATTCTCAAGCTCTATTTATTGAAGATCTGAATGCTTAAAGAAATGTTGCTTACAAGCTGCCAAAGCTGCGAGTGTGCCGAGTACAAATGCTGCTGTTGTAGCTGTTGCTGCGAGCCAAGTGAAAATACTAAATGTCGGAGTGCAAAATGCTGTAAGAGCAGAAAAGAAAATAAGGAGAGAGTAACTAGAACAAGAAATTAAAGAGCTGAAGAATACACGAAAGTATGTGTGTAAGGCGGAAGCAAGCACCAAGTCATAAGCTCAAGAAGAAGACGCTCAATGCTCAACAAATTAGAGCGCTGCTCTATAAGAGATGAAAGAAGCATTAAAAGAAGCTTTTAAGCTCACAAAACTTATGTTGATATGATGCAAATCTCTAGGAGATTATTCTTAAGCTAGTTTTGTAAAATAGCAAAGAGTTGTTGTTCATATCTTGCTAGAAACACTGTACTTCAATTGTGTCATCTGCTTGTTTAGAAGTAATTCATGTACACACCTTTGTAAACACTGTTCAAAGTGTAGATTCCTCAAGTGAGTAAGTCTTTAGTCTGGATACTTGAGAGGGGTAAGTTATTTTTTTAACACTTAGAGATTGTAATATTTCTAGACTATTGGATTAAGTCCTTGTCTAAGGTGAAATCACCTTGGTGGGTGGACTGGAGTAACTTTGTTAACAGTAAACCAGGATAAAAATAATTGTGTCAATTTATTTTTATTGTCTTGTTAGCATTGATATTGAAATTCTGTAAAAATCTCATAGTTGGTGAAACCCAATTCAAATCCCCATTTCTTGTGTTTCTTACCCCTTCAATTGGTATCAGAGCTCTGGTTATGTTATTGATATTTATCAAACATTTAACTATGTCAGATAAAGATTCAGACGAGCTTTGTGAAACACTTTAATGGTTTCCATTCCACCTCCTAATATTCCAGTCTCAAATGTTCTTAGTCCTATCTTCCACCATTGTTGGTGATAAGGTTGAGTTCTGAAAAGATTTATAAGAAAGTTCTTTCTAAAAAGTGATATTGATAATTTGAGCATGGTATTTGATAACTACATATCTCCCTCAGTTGAAGCTGGTAAAAGGATGAAAGAAAATTTGAATGATTAGTTGAAAAAGATGACAAGAATCATCAGAAAGCAAGAAGTTCCTTGATTGCTGAAAGTTAATTCTTTCTGAGTTTGAGATGTTTTAAAAACCGGACGACTATGTATATTTGAATTTCTTAGAATAACTCATTAAGAACTCTTTTAAATTAAGAAAACAATTGCTTTTGTTTTGATTCAGAAGCATGAAGACTTCAAGGACAAAGAACGCTGAAAGTGTTGAGATGATACTCTCAAACTTTTAAAACTTCGGTTGCAGAACTCTGAGTTCTAAACTAAAGTTACTCTTCGTCAAATCACTTGAAAAAAGTTATCAGAAGCTCGTTGTCCAGATAAAGACTCTTGGTAATTACTCTCAAGTTTGCAGAAGATCTGAACAACATCTCTGTGAAAAAGAAGATCAAAGTGACTTCAAGTCTAAATGATTGAACAATACATAAGAAGATATACTATCACTCCCTCAGATGAGTTGATCACTATGGAAAAAGATCTCATGGAAACGGATCTAAAATGTCTAGACAATCGTTTGTCAACATGAAATGATTCCGAGTTCTTAGAAGACGATGGAAGAGAAGAATGAGATAACTATTAGAATCTCTGATGAAGAAGATTCCTCTAGAATATAAAGTAATTTCTGTCTCTGATTCAACAGAAACTATCTTTGTTGCAAAAATTCTCAGTAGCTCAGTGTAGCGTCGGTTTTTTGGTGACGCGACCACCTACCCCATTTGGTGCTACTTTCTGATTTTTGTATTTATCCTATGAAGCTTAAAAGAAAGGGGAAGATATCTTAAACTAATCCTGCACGCAAGTGTTTTCTTTAACAAATGCTAAGAGATCGGGGATCGGGGTTTGGTTATACAAATGGAAGGTATTAACACCTAAAGTATCTATAGTAATCTATAGGAACCTTCTTTTGCATGTATTTCTGCTATTTGAAATGCTTTCTTGTGCTTATCTGCTATTGATTGGGAAATTTTCCCCTTTAGGAGGGTTAAGATAATGTTTTTGTTGTTTTCGGGTTTTCTATTGTTTTTGGAAAGGTATTGGACCTGAGATTTTTGATTTGTGTGCTCGCTAAGATTTCGCAATCTTATGCCTATGTATTCCCGCAAAGAGATTTGGGAAATCAGAGCAATCGTAGTTCCTCTTATTCTATGGGAGGAAAATTTTGGTGTCTTGTTCAAAGCCCAAAATTGAAGCTAGAAGAGTATTTGTGTCTTTTTCAAAGCGCAAGATTAAAGCTAAAGAGTGTTTGTGTCTTGTTCAAAGCCCAAGATTGAAGCTAAAAGTTGATTGAGAGAGAATTTGCCATCTCTAAAGGGAGAAATCTCTCTTATTCATCACAAATGTCTGGTAGTTGGTTATAAGGGAAATTACTTTAACTGGGATGTGTGGAATCCAGCAATGCCAGAATTTCCTTTATAAGAGATATGTCATAAAGGAAGAAGCTTTAACTCAGTGTAGAGTAATGCCACTTTTTCCTTATGAGTCTTTCATGCTAAGAGAGGGACATTTGCTTGGATGTGTGGAATCCAGAGGCTTGCCACTTAGAGTTGTTAGTTGAAAGAGGAATTTTAACCATGATAAAGGAGGGACTCCAGCTTGGATATTGAATCAACAAGTGTTATACTTACAACAATTTATCTGGGAAAAAGGTTTGATAATTTGTTTTGATAGGTGATGTATAGAAGAAATATCTTCCTACAGAGTGGACTCATGGTCTCATCTGTGGGGATGTTGATTTTTGTGTGCCTTGATCAAAGCCCAAGGTTGAAGCTGAAAAAGAGTTGAAAACTGACTCCATTGAGGATTGACTCCATTGGAGATGTTTTATTTAAGTATCTTGTTTAAAGCCCAAGATGATGAAGCTGGAAAGTTGGAGTATAGCTTTAAAGAAAACTAATTCAACTAGGGAGTATGATGTCTGTCTTGTACAAAGCCCAAGATTGAGGCTGACTGGTTAAATCATTATATGAAGCCTAAGAGGAGGCTGACTCTTGTTGAGGATTTATCCAAATCCATGATGTCTAAATTGTATTGGGGAGTCCAAAAGGGAAACTAAATCTTGCTGGTGATTTGAGCATAGTTGATTTACCAGATGCCATGAGGCTCTGATTCTTTTGAGGATTTGTTGATGGTAAACTGACCCTAGTTAGGGATTTTTAAGGTGAAAATTAAGCCTTGTTGGGGGTCAGATGGGTTTTAAAGATGAGTTTGAAGACCTTGGAGGTTTTAACTCTTCTGGGAATTGATGTATTGGTAAATATGATTAGGGTCTATTCCATGCTTTTAGGAAGCCTGAAGGTCCTTGTATTAAGCCCAGGAGGAGGCTATGACTATCAAAATCTCTTAAGAAGAGGTAAACTCTGGTTGAAGAGAGACCATTGAATGATGCCCAAGTGGAGCCTGAGGGTTCTAGAGATGAAGATCAACCCTTGACTGGTTGAATGTTTTTTACTTTCCTGGGGACTGAACTTAGTAAAGATGTCTACATTTTATCCTATGCTTTTAGGAAGACTTTGGGTCCTTGTACTAAGCCCAAGAGGAGGCTAGGGGAACTTTTAAGAAGCTGGTGGTCCTTGTACTAAGCCCAAGAGGAGGCTATGGGGAACTTTTAAGAAGCCTGTGGGTCCAATCCTAAGAAAAGTTCAAGAAAGGTTTCACCGGGAATAATCCTTTCTTTGTTGAACAATTCTAAGGTTTGAAGAAATTCAAAAGAGGTTTCACCAGGAATTAATCCTCTCTGGGGGAATGAATTTCTTTTATATATATATATATGTGTGTGTGTGTGTGTGTGTGTTTCTAAGTTTTGACAGTCTTGAGAAAAGTTTCACCGGGAATAATGTCTTTCTCTGTTCCATATTGAATAAAGCCCAAGAGGAGGCAGACTATATTGAAGGAAGTTTCCTGTGAGGGAACTAGTTTTTTGACTAAATTAGAAGTAACATTTGGTTTGACCTAAATGTAGACTTAACTGTTGGGGAAAATCCTAGACAGATATGCACAAGTATATACAAATAAGAGAATTAACAGGTATATAAACAAGTATGCATTGAATTGGAAAAGATGTTGGGTCTTACACTCTAAAAAGAGACCCAAGTGTATTGTGATTGGTTGTATGATTTCAACTGTATGATTAGGGTTTTGAGAAATTGAAGAAAGTTTTGAGAAAACTTGGAGTTTGAATTTGATTTAACAGAAAAGTTGTTGTTATTTTAATGAAAGGAAGAGAAAGTTTTTGGCCTTATAACTCAAAGAGAGGCCCAAGTGGTCTAAGAGAAGTTTCACCGGGAATAATCCTCCTCTTAGTACCAGTTAAAAACAGACAGATGATTTTGAAAATAGAGGTATGGGGCTTACAACTCAAGGAGAGGCCTATGGAAGTTGTTTATGGTTAAGAACAAAGTTTATGTACAAACGATTGGGGCTTATACTCAAGGAGAGGCCCAAATGATTTATTTTGAAAATAGTGATCGCACCGCAAAACCGAAAGACGTTGTGGGACTTATACTATGACAGAGGCCCAAAATTATTTATTTACAAAGGGGTTGGGTCTTACACTCTAATAGAGGCCCAAAAATAATTTCAAAGAAAGTTTGAAAATTTAAAATTAAGGAAAAAATCCTAATTTTAATAAAAATACATTTTTTTAAAGAAAATTAAATAAAAAATGATATAAAATACCAAATATATTTAATAAACATGTTGTGAACTTTGAAAAATGTTTGAAAATTAATGTTTTAATCCACAAGATGATTTGAAGTTCAATTGGTTTTGAAAAACCAATAGAAATAAATTATTTAAAAATGTTTAAAACAAATAAAAATAAATTCTTTGAAAAATTCAAAAATATATCAAATATAAAATATTTTTTTGATTTTTTTTTTGGAATAAAATATTAAAATGTATAAGTGATTTATGTTTAAAAAATCATTTGAAAAAGATTAAAAATGAGAGAGATATGAATTTTTGAAAATAATTGAAAAATATTAAAAATAATTAAAAATTAAAAATTTGAAAAATGGCGCCAAGACCATCTTCTTCTTCCTCGCTCATGCCCGCCATGGCTGATTTGCAAAAGCTCACATATCTCACTCAATACGCAATGATTTTGCATGATTCAAACATGAAAGTTGTGTGTTTTTTAACAAGGATTTCAATGATACCAATTAATTGCATTTCTTTTAAGTGTGGAGTGAGAAATCATGTGAAGAACAGATGAACCCTAATTTTTGCAAGAACACTATGAAACTTCATACACGATATACAAAGCAATTAATTGAGCGGAAATACTCTACATAAGTGCAGAAACATATTGGTAACTTCAAAACACATTTATGATGCATGGATCATAGAGTTCAGATTTGAGGAAGCTTACCTTGCAAGTGAGAATCGAAATCTGCAATGTAGGTGTTACAGATGCAAGAAGATAATCTGGACAGCTTCCTTGTCCCCTAAGGATGGTGTTTTAATGATTAGAATGGATTGAAAACCTCTGGATCACTTGACTCGATCCTATATGCAGCTTTGAAGAAATTTGAGCAAAAGGATAGTGACTTGGTGATTCTGATGTTACAGAAGTGTTTTGAGGTTATGGATCACTTCTATGATGCTTATGTAAAGTGTTTGGATGCTTGGTTTGAGTGGAATTGGACTGGTTTGAGAATTCCAAGTTTTCACTCATTGAGAACTTTAAATTTTGCAAGAAGAAAGATTTGTGAGAAAACAAGCATTGTGGTTGTTTTGGTGTGTTTTGAAACATAAAAAATGAGTTCTATTTATAGTAGAAGGGATTTGTCTTAGAGGAAGAGTACTGGCTCAAAGATTGGCTTGGATTCAAAGGTTTTGGCAAGATGCATCATTGCCCCTCACACAAGGCACCATAGCTCTCCACGTGGCTAGCTTATATTTTGACTCATTCCACATTCCTCGGATGTTTTTATTGTTGTTTATGTGAACATCTTGACTGAAAAGAGTACCTTTGTTGAATGTTCACTATTGCACATAAATGCCTTTGAATTCAAGGCATAATGTGACAAAAGCCATTAATCGAAGTTGATGTATTTCTTGACCCTTTGACTCAAATTTGCAGGTTTGCTATGATTTCTTCTGTTATGCAATGAATGTGAGTGGCATTGATCATTGCACTTGATAAGAAAATCGTGTATGGCAAGTAATGACCAAACTGATTTTGCAAAATAGTTTGCAGCAAGGCATGTTGATCACTCCATATCTCTTTGCTCAAATGGAGTTTGATGATGTTCTTGTACTCTTTAGAAAGCCTGAATATCATACTCTAACTTTGATGTTTACCTTTGGTCTTGGATCATTATGGATCATGGAGAAAAATGACCCCAAAGTTGGCAAAAGTGCAAACAGATTCTGCCTCAAAATTTCACTAAGTGTCAAAGTGAAAATCCCATGAAACCCTAACTTCATGGCTTAATAACTCAAAATCCATGCATCTTTTGGTTATGGGTCAAGGGGAAACTTTTGTAGTATGTAATGAGAGCTTTCATTTGACCTTTGGATGGAAGAAAATGGATGCTTGGATCATAAGTTATGGTCTTGCAAAGTTGGATAAAAATCACCCTTTTTCCATAACTTAGTGAAATTTTAAGTTTCTTAAGATTACCCCTTTTGCAAGTAACCTCAATTTTCTTGATTTTTCTTGATTGATGATGATCCAAACCATAATTTAACATTGTTTTTGACTTAAAGAAGCCATGTTTGTCAAAAAAATTCAAAAGTCAAACTTGGTTTTGGGCACAGTTGACTTTTTATCAAATGAATTTCAAACTTTGTGATCCTTTATGAAATCAAGTTCTTGGGCTAACTCAAACCTAATGGATGGATTCCATAGGTGTTTTAGATTGCCTTGAATCATTTCCCAAGGTTTGAGATCATGTCTTGGTCAAAAGTCAAAGGTATGGTTGACTTTTTCTCAAAAACCCTAGTTTGTGGTCCAGATGAATTTGCATCTTTACATTTCTCATGAATCAAGTTCTTTGTGTCTCTTTAAACTTGCTAGAGGGTCAATATAAGATATTTGAGGTCTTCAAAACATTTCTTGAGGTCTTGGCTTATGCCTTGCTTCAAAAATTAACTCAGGGGTGAATTAGGTCAAGAAACCCTAATTCCTGATTTTTTATGAGTGCGTCCCCTGAGGCTATTTTGAATTCATGATTGGATCCATGAGGTCCCTTTGAGCTTCTTGAATCATGTTTTGAAGTATTGGCTCATGCCCAGATGAAAATTTCCCTCTGGGGGCCTTGGTCGACCAAAACCTTAATTTGGTGACACTGGTGATCTTGAGGCTTGATAAGCTTGGAATGTTGCATTCTTATGCTTAACTCTTGATGTGGGAGACCTCTTGATCCTTCATGGATGTTTGAGAGGTTTTACAAGTTAAAGATCATGTCAATTCTTGATTGATCCTTTGCCTGAGTGCTCTGAGAGGGCTCAAAACCTTAATTCTTGGTTGAGGTGAATGCTCAACAATCTTTGAGAGGATTGATGAGGTATGAAGATACATCCATATTATGGTGATGATTTTCACAATGATGTAAAATCTTGTGGTCAAAATTTAGGGTATGACACTCAGTTAAAGCTATTCCTTTAACACCAAGATTCTGAGTGATTGCACTACTTCTGTACACTAACATATCTGAACCAATGAAATACCACAGTATAAAGTATTGTTTCAGCTACGGTTAGTATCTACAGAATAAACCTTGTTGAACAATTTTGACACAAGGAAGAATCCTTATGTGTTCTCTTCTCTATAAGTGCAAAAGTGATTGTCTGGGAATGTTCAAGGTTATAAATAATCTTGGTCAACACTGAGAACAAATAGCTTGAGAAACTATTTGTTGAATATGAGTTTTTCATATCCTAGTTCTCTACAACCAGATACAGATGTAAAAGGAGAGAACATGATCTTGAAAGGAGAAACGTGTTCTCATTCCCACATGTGAACTATGTTCCTTGCTGAAGATAAACTTGTTCTCATTCCCACATGTGAACTCTGTTCTATGTCTTGAATGAAAAGAAGCATCTCAAAATATTTGTCCTCGAGAGTAAAAAATATTTTTCTGATGCTTGATTTATAATGTTCTACTTCTGAGATGTGAAGCTTCTGACAAGTGAAGTTCTTATGTATCTGAAGTATCCATGGTCAGAATGCTCTATTAAGTTTGTTTTTTTACTGTTGGAAACTGAAGAGTTTACTTCATTAACACGTTGTTAGGAAATGTGAAGAGTTTGTGATGTCATTATAAGACGGTTGTCTTTTGATAACCACACTTAGTTCTCACGTCGCTTCGTACTTTTCATGACACTTTGGGAATCGAGATTTTATTGGGATTATGTGATAAACCTTTTCAACTTTATCTTTTTTAAACCATTTTCCTCTTCTTTAATCCATTGTAATCATTGAAAAATATCTTACTAATACTCACTCACTTTATATCACACACGTACGCTACAAATTCCCACACTTTTAATCTTTCAATCATTTCGCTCTCCTAACCCTAAAAACCAAGAGTGTGTTCTCTTCTCTCTTTGAACAAATGGCCGACTACATGTCCACTAGTCAAATCATGGATCTAAAAAAACAATGTTTGGGAAACCATCAAGGTGATGATACTCCTTAAATCATTTTAGCCCTCCCTATAGAATACTTGATTGTTCTATCTGAGTTAACAGTATACTTCAGGGATCTATCAGTTAATGGCTTTGATATCTCGGAAACACTGAAAACCCAAGGTTGGAAGAGTTTCTTTGACTTTCTAAAAGGGCCAATTTACCCAAGCTTGTCAAAGAATTTTGGGAGAATGCATATGTCTCGAATGACAACAAGGTTCATTCAAACATTAAGGGAAATGTTATATGCATAAGTGAAACTAACATTGCTAGATTACTCCTTCATGACAACTCTGGCGTTCGGTGTTACGACCAACATACTAGGCTTATTGAATCCTCGATGAACTGTGAAGAATATTTAGAAATGATCACACCTATCATTTTAAAAATGGAAAGGACTCATCTTCAACAACTAATCTCTTTGATAATTTTAGGGTTTGGTACAAGATCATCATTGGTTGCATCTATCACAAGTTCTCATCCAATTCTTCCAAACATGTGGATTTAGACACCATGTACATGCTATTTTATTTGGCTAGAGGAGAAAAAATCAACCTGTCAACATGTTTTTTCTACTATCTCTGTTCTTCTATCGAACATGCTAAGAAACTTTCCAAAAATCCGAGAACAGGGATTCCCTTTGGAAGATTAATCTCTGCTATTCTAACTGTTTGCAAGGTTTTAGAGTTACTGAATCCTCGATCTGCAACATAAATTATTTTTGGAAAACATTTTCATGGAGAAGACCTGGTAGATATGTCCTTAATTACAAATGTGATTGGGGCATCTGAAAGACAGATTCTGGAAACTAGTTCAAGCAGAAAGAGAAAGAGAGAAGCTGCAATGACTGTCGTGTCTAAAGAAAAGGAGAAAGAAGCTACTGAAATTGTTGCCACTGAAAAGGAATCTGGAGAAACCTCTATGGGTCATGCTGTTAATCCTGATCAGTTACTCGATTCTGATATTAATATTCTTCCCCGGTTGATGAACGTCTTAGAAGATATTCAGAAAGAGCAGAAGCTACTAAGAACTAGACTTGATAAGTTAAAGGCATTGGCGTGGTCTATGTGATTAAATTCGTACATTCCGCACTTCAATGGTGGTTTCTTTGTAGGAGTTCTCTCACCTCCCCATTGGAAGTGGTTTTGTGCCATGTTTTCAATGAGTTGATAGGCGTCTTCATAGGGTTTATCTATTAGAGTGTCGCCAGCTGTAACATCAATGTTCAACTTGGTGTTGAATAACAAACCATTGTAGAAAGTATGGATAATCAGTCGTGGTTCAAGTCCATGATGTGGGCAAAGCCTTAACATATCCTTGTATCTTTCCCAAGCTTCAAAAAGAGATTCGTTGTCTTTATGCCTAAATCCGTTGATTTGGGCTCTTAGCATAGCAGTCTTGCTAGGTGGAAAGTATCTTGCTAAGAAGACTTTCTTTAACTCGTCCCACGTAGTGATAGAGTTTGATGGTAAAGACTGGAGCCAAGCTCTAGCTCTGTCTTTTAAAGAAAAAGGGAAAAACATAGTCTTATGGCTTCGGGATTAACACCATCTGCTTTCAGTGTGTCTGCGTACTACACAAACACGAATACATGAAGATTTGGATCGTCCGTAGGGCAACTAAAAAATTGGTTTTATTGTACGACTTGTAGAAATGAAGGTTTCGATAAATGGCAGGGGCATCAATGCTGTTATGTGGCTCATCCTATGATGGAGCAGCATATTCCTTAAGAGGATATTTTTAATTTTCATCCATAACTGGTTGTGGTTCTGATTCTGGTTCTGGGATATCTTAATCAGGAAGATTATATTTTATTCAGAATTCTTGGATTCAGCGTCTTAGATTAATAGAATGCTCAATTTTGTCAATCGGTTGCTCTAACTCTTCGCCCTGAGAGCGAGTGCTTGACATGTAATCGACGAATTAAGGGAAAATTTGCTGCCTTAGTCTATACTGCGCAACAATAGAATCACAATATTGACTAAATTAGTTCCTGACAACGGCGCCAAAAACTTGATTACGACTTTATGAGTTTATCGGATTATCTAACTACAAGTATACAGTCTATCGCATAGTTTTAAAAGATATCAAAACCACGAGGACTAATAATCAATCTATTGGAACTGTGTAAAGCTAAGGCTAATGATTACTAAGTTTGGAAGAAATTAAGAACTAAAATTAAAATAGATTTAGGAAAAATATCAGGAAAGAGAGGCCAGAATTTGGATTCCGTGTACCTCGGAACTCTGTAATCATTGGCGTTTGTTTTATGTTAAATTGCTTTTAGTAGGAAATAACAGTTTAAAAACTCTATCTCACACTCTCACGCTATCGATTAAAACTACACTCCCTAACCATGAGATTTTGCTTTCGCTCGCCCATTTCAATTAAGAAGCATTTTTTGAAAAATAAATAAGTCCTAATTGATGCCTAAAGTGCTCTCGCTGTATTTAGGATCAATGCCCAGTTTCCACTATCCGGTTCAACTCTCACACTCTCGTGCTATCGACTCGGACCTTAATTGTTTTTCACTCTTGTGCAAAAATGTTTGAATTAGAATTGAAAACTAAAGCCAGAAAAATCATTTAAGAAAAGTTAACACCAAATTCATTACCGAGTTCCGTCGGAACGACGGTCCTCACATACCAGACTCAAAGATGTTTAGCTAGACATGGATTTAAAATTAAACAAATTAAGCATGGTAATAGAAAGTAAAGACAACACGATAATCAAATAAAATATGCGATAAATAAGAATAATAATCAATACTGTAAAAACCTAAAAACTTGAACTAAATGCGGGAAAACTTCAAGTGCAACGAACGGAAATAAAATAAACTTCAAAAATGTCAGCAGGATTTGTGATCCAAAAGTATAGAAACCTAAAACTAAAGTTGTGATAATCCCTCAGTGCGAGCGATTACTACTTTGAATGTAAATATTTGCTTAAAAACTAAAATGCCAGAGCTTCCGCGTACAAGAACTTGGATGCCTCAAACTCTGAAAATCCAGTCTTATATAGAGGTCTAGGCTTGTAACTGCCTTCAAATTCGTGTAGAAGTCATGGAGAAATTGTAGGGAAGTGGGGAAGACAAAACACGAATTAAAAGTACAAAAATACGATAAAACGACACTAAATAGCATGTGAATCGGGTCTAAATATTCGATACGTTTTCACGTTATCATTTTGCAATCCGTGTGAAACGCAATATGAAATGCGTTAATTAAGGATGAAAACAAGTCGTTTTGTGTTTGTTTGCACGCGTTTTTGGTTCACAAAGTAGTTTCACATGTGATTGTGGTCCCAAAATTGAGATTGGAGTGAAAATCATGACCTGAAACTTGTGTGGGGAACATAGTTCATGACACCATGTTTGAGCTTAGGCCAAATGTAATCCACTCGTGCGTTTTTGAATTTTCTTTGTGCCAAATGATCTTCTCATGTCAATGAATCAAATGCAAAAAGAATCACATCAAAAGGATGCTTGGTTTGAAAATGAAATTGAATCAAAGTTGAGGTCATGACCTGAAATTCTAGGTCAGGCATTTAGTCGACCAGGTCTTGGGCCTACTTTGTGCACACATAGGCAGCTGAGCAAATTCCAAAATTGATGGACTTAGAAGTTGAATTGATGTTTGACCTTTGAAACAAAGTTGTAGACGAGTTCAAATGTGACATTTAGCTCAAAGTAGATTCCAAAAATGTTGAGAAATGAAGAAGTTATGGTGCTTGGACCAAGTGACATGCCATACTTGACTTTAGGCCAACCAAACATGTGTCAACTTGAGATTTCTTACCATTTCTTGAATCTAAAGGCCCACTGGTGAATAATTTAACACAAAATAAAGGAAATTTGATTGCCTCTTTGAATAATTTTGAGAATTGCTTGAGAATTGGATGAAGATGGTATGGAAATAAACACATGAACCATACTTGAATCAACTTTGAAATCATGCACCAAACTTGAACTTCTATTGATCAAATGATGTTGAATGAAGCTTTACATGAATATGTCCTAAGATTATAGGTCATGCCTTGAAGTGAAAGCTCTTGTGAACCACTTGTTTACCAAACTGACTTTAAGAATCAAACCATAATTTAGAAACCAAGCTTGATCCATTGATTGCAAATCCTTACCTTGTACAATAAGAAAAGAAAATTACACATATTTTGGTATTTTTAATAAGGTTAGCAATGTTAGCATATAAACAAGCATAGAGGTAAAAAAGAGACACAAAGGGTGCTTGGGGATCTTCCACAAAGGCAAACCCAAAAAATTGAAGGTTAGGAGGCACCATGCTTGTGATCTTTATGAGATGCAAGTGATATGATAGGTGGAATCTTAGGGGGTGAAATTATGGTATGACATGTTGGGTGTGAATGCAATTGAGACCCTTGTTATCACCACACAAAGAATTCTCGTGTGCTAAGAAGATTCTAGAAGGATTATAACTCACTTAGTGTAGTTTGTTGAGGATGATATGGTTGGCATATAACAGTTTCCCTACAAGCCTTTGTTCACGTGCATGTAAGACGAGGGCTTGTGATGTCAACTTCGGATGCCTACCACTCTCTTATTTTCTTTAGGAAGGGAAAAAGAGAAATGTTTTAGTTTCTTGGGGATTTGCGCATTTAATGCTCCACACTTTAAATATCTTTTCATAAGCGCCATCATCACGACTCTTGGGAACCAAAACACTTGAGTGTTGCATGCAAGTGATTTAATACATTTGATAGAGTCTACTTCCTTTTGCATGCTAGAATATTGTTCTTGAAGAGTCAACTTTGTTTTTCTTTAGTTATTTTATCAATTTAGCAGTTACCTTCTTCTTTGACACTTTACTTTCCTGCATCTTAAAAGTTAGTGCGTAATGGGTAAACAATCACAGAAGAGTGCTTACAAATCCTAGAAGAGAGCTTCATCTTCTTGGGTGGATTACATTTATTCTTCCACCGTTTATGTTTTTTTTTCCATGAACGATAGTCTTGATGAAGCCTTTCTTGAAGTTGGTCTATCATCTGATTGGGTTGCCTTGACTCCACCCAGGATGAAAGAATATGTAGCAAGTATGGAGATTATGCCATTCCGTTTTATGAGCACACCTTCTCAGTTCTGGGTCTTTGCATACCCTTTACTTCCTTCGAGATAGAAGTCCTAAAGCATCCGACAATGACTCCTTCACAACTTCATCCCATGAGTTAGGCATACATGATGGTCTACCAGTAATGGTGTGAATAACTTAAAGGAAAGCCATATGTGATTATTTTCTTTTACCTCTTTAAATGTTGTCATGACCCGACGTCCTGAGTGCGTAGTAGAGGATTAATATATTTAGAATCGGTTGTGCATAACTTTGGGCCTCTTCCTGAGATACAACCTTTTGAAGATCAACTCTTTCTAATCACCATCATTGGCCCCGAAGCTCATGCTACGATTTACACCATTGGAAATAGAGTGGGGGGAACTAAACTATTTCCCAAGTACTGGATTGAAATTCACTTTATTATGGAGAATAATATATATGTATACAAGGAGGAGGATGTCCCTACAAAAGATTTTTACCAGAAGAAATGGCTGATGAGCTTCATCAGGGACCTGGGTTACTTTGGGGGAGGAATCCCTACGGATGAGGTTGACCAGAAACGCTTGCATCACCTTATCGATGTTTAATTTCTGATGGAGGCGCGTTCCTGATAAGTGCAAATTGTAACTATTTTTGTATATAAGTTTTGTTGCACTTATCGATACTTTTTGGTTAATATCGTTTGAATAAACCCCTATTTGTTTATAAATACATTTACTTTACATTTTAGTGTATATATTGCGTATCGTGTAAATATCAATGAGTTTAATTGATTTTCTCTCATTTTTGCAGGTATTCAATCAAGGATATCTTGCCATTATTGTATAGAGCACTGAATAAGATTTCCAACGCTTCCGATCGTGCGTCAATCCGAGTTACAGTTCAAAAGTTATGAAGAAAACAAGTTCTGGTTTGCTGTCATGTTCGCTAGGTGAACTGGAGGCGAGCGTATCGCCAGGGAGTTCGCAAAGCGAACTCGGGGCGAATAAAAAGTGCCCAGAAGCGTTAAAAACACTGTTTTAGGCAGTAGCTAAGGCGGCATATGTTCGCTAGGCGAACGGGAGTTCGCAGTGCAAACCTGGGCACCCAATTTTGCCTATTTAAGTCATTTTTCAGCATTTTTTAGGTTATAGTTGGGTAATATTTGTTCCTATTGAAATATGAGAAGTTAAGAGACATTTGATAAACCGTATGACTGAATAGCATTACGGGAATTGCATTATATAGGGAATTATACAGCTTATTGCATTAATTACAAATGGGAATATCCTATTCTATTCTAGAATATACTAAGGAATATCCTATAGAATATTTTCTTTCTATATCTATATATATATACAAATATCAACACTCCCCCTCAAGCTTGAGCATATAGGTCAAATGCACCAAGCTTGCCACATATATAATTAGTTCTGGGATTTCGCAGGGAATTTGTAAACACATCTGCCAATTGATCATTAGAGTTGACACACTTTGTGACGATGTCACCTGATTCAATCTTCTCTTTGACAAAGTGACAGTCTATCTCAATATGTTTGGTCCTCTCATGAAAGACTGGATTTGAAGCAATGTGCAACGCAGCTTGATTATCACACACAAGTGTCATTTCACTACTTCAAAACGCGTAAACAACGACGCCATTCTCACAACGCTTCATCCCAACACCGTTGTGACATATCTAAACTAAGGCGCGATTGTATTTTATTTGTTTATTGAATAAAAATTATCTGTATATAACAACGGTTGATAAACCAACCGTGGTGATTATCTATATATAACAACGGCTGATAAATCAACAGTGGTGATACCATCAAGCTTTCATGTGTCTGAACCTCAACGCCATCATATATATTATTTCTTTTATGTTAAAGCGTGCCTTTTCTTTTTTATTTACTTTTAATTAAAAAATTAAAAATTATGACTACGGTTGTTTATATACACCGTTGTGATATATTTTGTATGTTTTTTAAATTTTTAATTCTAAAAATAACTCTGGCGCTTTAATATGAAATTTCATTATGAAAATAATATATTATAACAGTTTAAATTGTTGACCATCGCAGTAGCTTTTCAATATTCTCCAAGCTAGCTAGTTTCATTGTCACTTCAGTATCCTTTTTTCCATTGAAAATAGAAACCAGACGAAACGTTACACGATTTCAACCCTAAACCCTAACGTTCAATACTGTGAAACAATACATGATTTCAACCAAAGCTTGCATCATCAGTATCCATTTGTTGTCATTTATACCAACATCGTCGTCATCATCGTCACCGTCGAGAAGGAAGATAACAACAACACCGTCGTTGTCGTAAGGAAGGAAGACAACAACAACACCAACACCAACATCGTTTACTTCGTCGTCACGTTTAGGGTACGTAAAATATTTTCCCCACGCATCTACAGTAAACTCTTTTGCCATTGTTGTTCATGTTGTTGTTGTTGTTTTTGAACTTAGATGTCGACCTTGTCGAGTTCTTCATCAGAAACCAGCGAAGAAACTCAAACAAATGAAAGGTTAGCCAATGAAACTCAAACAACTGAAATTCAAACGAAAAGAACACAAAGAGGTGTCACAATGATGCCCCAATTCACATCAGTCTGTAGCTCATCTGGTGTAAAAATTCCGATCGAGTTTGATTCGCACTACAGATTAGTGGATTGTCCACATTACGCTACTTTTAGGAGTTATGTTGCGTTCCTTACACGTAGCAAAGTCAGTATACTGATAGATGATTGGAGAGAAGTGGATGTTAATGTCAAAGACAGCATATGGACAGACGTTAAGGTATTTTATACTATAATTTTCATATATTTGATATCACTACCTATAGTTTCTAATTCATACTTATATATTGATTTAATGTAGTTAAATTTTGAGTTTACCGATGACTCAAAATTGAAAAGAAAGTGGATAACTTATGCCGGTGTTCGTTGGAGGGGATTTAAGTCACGACTCACGGCTGACTACATTACGAAGCCTAAGGGTGTGTTTGTTTTAGATGAAGTATGAAAGAGAGAAGTTAGTGAGAGAGAAGTTAAAGAGAGATGTCTCATTTCTCTTGCTTGGTTTGGTGAGAAATAGGGAAGAGAGAATGAAATTATGTGGGTCCCATTACTTTTTTCAATCTCTCCTAAAATGAGAAGAAAGGAGAAAGAGAAACAATTTTTTTCTTTATTCCATATTTGCCCTTGCATTCTCTTAATGAAGTCAAATATACTATATTTTATATATTGTTATTGTAAGGATAGTTTTGTCTTTTTAAAATTTTACACACTTCTTTCTTTTCTATTTCTCTCATATTTCTCTTACAACAAGCAACTTTATAAATCTTATTTACTTCTTACCTATTTCTCTCTTCTCACATACTCTCTCACTTATTTCTCTCTTCTCACTTTCTCTTTACAACCAATCACACCCTAAGAGCGGTCTTCAACCTCCATGGATTCGGTATAGTTTTTTATCGAAGAAGGTGTGGCACAAGTTTGCGAAGAAACGTCGTTCTAAGGAATTCAAGGTTAGTACTAGTCTTATGTAACCTATAATGTTATGCTAATGAGTTATAGATACTAATCATACACATTTTTCACTATGTTAATAACAGGCTAAAAGCGAAGTAGGAATTTAGAACAAGGCGAAAAACATGTACCCCCATAGATTGTCTCGTGGGGGTTACAGGAAACTTGAGAAGAGGATCCTGCAGGAAAAAATACAAGAAGGAGGAGATGGTGACATTCCATCTCCACCTTCAAGACATGAGAAATGGAAGAGGGCTCGATTAAGACCTAATAGAGAGTACACCTCTGAGGCTTCAAGAGTAGTTGCGGAGAAAATTGTAAGTATATGTTTTGTTTAAATGTGTTTGTTTATGTAAGTTGCTCATGAGTTGTTATTTAAATGTGTTTGCTTATGTAAGTTGCTCATGTTGTGTAGGATAATTTGGTTGTGGCGGCCTGTGAAGACACATTTGTTCCGGAAGCACGACATGACATATTAGTCGAAGCTATCGGAACAGCTGAGCATGGAGGTCGTGTCTATGGTGTTGGAGATGGTGTCAGCTTGAGGTCATACTTTGGATCTCAAAGAAGAAGCACCAAAACCGCTGAATTTCTTGCTCAACGACAAAAGATTGAGAATGTTGAGAAGCAATTGGTGGAGCAAAGGAGGCTGTTTGAAAAGGAGAGGGAAAAAAGGGAGAAAAAAGTGGAAAGGTTACAAGAGTTGTATTCGGTATGTGTCGTAAATCACGCTTATTTTGTATGATATATATTGTATGTTCTAATTGAATATATTGTGCTTATTTTTGTTTTATGTTTTAATTGAATGTTATGATGTAGAGATTAAGTGAAAGCCTCGAACAACGAACTAATGAAGATCATCGTTGCGTTGGTGATGATCAAACTCCAAGTAGAAGTGTCGTAAATCACGCTTCTACAAAAGAGAGTAATTGTACAGCCCCTCCCCACTGTAGATAACCACAATGGGATATTGGACCCTAGTCCAAATGAAATAACAAGTTTATACTTGTCCATTTCAACAACAGACCTTGCGCAAGCTCTCCCGCTAGAACATTGCCCTAAATTTGATTTAGTTTATTACACTCCTGAAGATGTGAGGGATTTTCTCGCAGGATATAAGTGGCTTGACATATCTATTTTGTAAGTTTGGTGCACGTAAGTATATAGTCGAATATACATGTCATTATAGAACATTATAATTTTTTGTATTTTCTCCCTTAATTTATTCATTTTCTTTGACCATTTAGGTACATTCATCGTGTTTGTATAGAATTGAATAAATCAAGTACCTATGGAATCTTGGACCCAAGTTTTATTGCTTGGGCGTATAATGATAAAAATATCAGAGAAAAGTACTTGAAAAGCCGGCTAAATGACGGAGGAAAAGAATGTTACCTTGCACCATTCCTATGTGGGTTAGTATTGTTGTAATTTATTTCTATATTCTATATTTAGTTTTGTTTTAGTAACAACTAATAATATATATATTCTCGTGTTCATTCAGTGGTCATTGGCAATTGATCGTAATATCGTTTAGGATAAATACGATGACATTACTGTGTTCCTTGCACGATCCACTCCACAAACCAATGAAAGATCTTGTATTAACGTAAGTGTCTTTATTTAATATTATTTTCTTTGGCATTAATTGTAATTAGTTTATCATGTAATTTGTTTAATTCAATTTTCAATGTGAAGTATTGTGGAGCAAGTTAATATATTGAATAATGTTAGAAAAAAGCCCACATACCTTGCTCCTAAAGTAAGTGGCCCGATTACCTGTTTATTTCATTTACATTCATGCATGTGTGGTTGTATTCATGTTTTTATATTCATGTAATTTATAGACGAGGAAACAACGCGGGAGTTACAAGTGTGGGTATTTTATCATGAAACACATGTTAAACATTGTCCTTGCCGACACTGTTGATTCATGGGATACGACAATATATGCCATAAAATGTTTACATATATTAATATATAAGTTGACTATTGAATTATTATCATGCATGATCTTCAATTTTTTTCTCTTATGTAGATGTTTAATGACGAAACTCCATTCCCCGTTGAGGACTTTGTGGATCTTCGTAAACGTTGGGCGTATATCCACAATGCGCTTAAGGGTTCTGCTCCTGCTGTTTGATATATCAGCAACATTTTTTTATGCACATATTTTTTGCTTTTGATGCACATAATGTGAACAATAGTTTTGGCTTTTGATGCACATATATAAAATTAATAATATTGGCTTTTGATTTAAGCAATGTTAGCAGTTTAATTCTCTGATTCATTTAGCTTTTGATGTAAATTTCTTTTGATGTAAATTCTCTGATTCATTTATAAGGATAAAATATAGGAAGAATTGTGTTTAATGCATATATTGTGTTTGCATGTAAACAGATGCTGTTTTGACAGGATAAATTATAGGAACAATTTGATAAGCAGATAAGTTTTATATTTAAAACAGGCTGTTTTGGCAGCGGTTATAAACCTATCCGTAGTTGTATGTTAAACGCTAATATAAATAAAAAATGTTATTGCTGAGAATCGAACCAGATCACAGTTTAGTTATATCACAACGGTTGACTAAACTAACCGTCGTGAAATGGTGCGCGCATACTAGAATACAACAGTGGTCCCAGGACCGCCATTGTACGTACCTCATATACAACAACGCTCTACATAACAACGCCTTCGCCCCGTCATTATATGTCATTTCCAACCGTTGTTAAATGGGTTTTTCGTAGTAATGTTGGTCTTGCCTCTTTAATTTGAAGCTCACTGAGTAACTGTTTTAACCAAATAAGTTTACATGTTGTCATTGCCATGGCCCTATACTCTGCCTCGGCGCTTGATCTTGTAACTACGTTTTGTTTCTTACTTTTCCAGGATATAAGGTTTCCTCCAACAAGTACACAATACTCAGAGGTGGATCGTCTATCAATGAGTGATCCTGCCCAATCAGCATCGGAGTATCCAACTATCTGAGTATGTCCTTTATCTTCATACACAAGACCTTTTCCTGGAGCACATTTGATGTATCTCAGAATCCGGATAACAGCATCCATGTGTTCTTGACAAGGGGAATTTAAGAATTGGCTTACCACACTGATTGCAAAAGAAATGTCTAGACAAGTGACTGTGAGATAATTCAACTTTCCAACCAATCTCCTATATCTTCCTGGGTCAGATAGAGGCTCCCCCTGATTGGGTAGGAGTTTGACACTTGGATCCATAGGAGCATCAGCCGGTTTAGCATTCAACAACCCTGTTTCTTCCAAAATATCCATAGCATACTTCCGTTGGGAAATTACTAGACCATCTTTAGATTGGGCCACCTCAATACCCAAGAAATATCGGAGTTTACCAAGATCTTTTGTCTGAAATTGATTCGAGAGATGTTGTTTTAACAGGAGTATTCCCTGTTGATCACTACCAGTTATAACAATATCATCAACATATACAATAAGATAGATACACCCTTGTGCTGAGTGACGATAAAAAACAGAATGATCAGCTTCGCTGCGGACCATACCAAACTGTTGTACCACTGTGCTGAATCTGCCAAACTCCCAAACAAAACTTTAGAGTTAGTGAGATCTCTTTGAAGTAAATAAAGAGTTAAGATGAACTTAATCTTAGTCTGACATTCTCTACTGTGAACAATTTGAAAATATATTAACAAGTTCATCTTTGAGCCCGTTTATTTCAGTTTTTTTAAAGATTTTATAGTGCTACATATTTTTTTGAAAAAAAATTTACAAAAAAAGCTTTTCATAAAAATTTCAAATGAAAATTTTGGTTTGAATATTTATTCTTAAAAGGGTTAAATATGTTTGTAGTCCCTATAAATATCTCAAAATCTAGTTTTAGACCCTAAAACATTTTTCGTTAAAAGAATGGTCCCTCCAAAATTTTTCATCCATACAATTTGTCCCTAACGGTAAATGCCATTAAAAGACGCTGACTAGCATGCCACATGAAATTTTTTTTTATGATTGGGCATACATGTGGAAATGTCAGCGTGGCAAAAAATGATAACGTGGATGCCACGTGACAATTTCTTCTATTTTTTTTATATTAATTAATATTATAACAACGAAAAGTTTGACGTTAATCTGTCGCTAAGATGAACATCATAAATAAACCAAAAATTTGTAGTTAATCTGTAGCTAATTCCAAGCTAATTTAAACACATCTTTCTTATGACTTAAAATTCATTTTTTTTAATGATTTTTTTCGTGAAAGTTTATAACCTTATAAGGATCTCTCACAATTTTTTTTTTTTTTTTGCTTGAGATAAATTAAATATGAATTGTTTTAACACCGATTTTCTATGAAATGGAAACAACGAAAACATATGCATATGATTGAGTTTTGAGATAATATTTTGCAAAGACCTATCTAATATACATAAAATGGATCTGCAAAGTTTCGTGGCATTCCAAATAAGCCTTGATTTGTTTTGATTTTTTGACCGAAACACATATAAATGTATTTTTTTTAGAGGCGAAAATCATTATTATGACCTATACTTCGTTTTTTTAATGATTGTTTCATGAATGTTTATCACATTATAACGACCTCTCCCACAAATATTGAAATTTATTTTACATCAGATATATTAAATATGAATTTTTTAAGCGTCGATTTTTTATGAAACTGAAACAACGCAAACATTAGAATATGATTGAATTTAGAGCTAATATTTTCCTGAGACCTATATAATAGCATATTAAAAAGATCTGCAAAGTTTCGTGGCATTCCGAATAAGTCACGTTTTATTGAGTTTTTGATCGAAACACGTATATATTTGTTTCGATAAAAAAATCAAAATAAATTGATACTTATTTGGAATATCATGACACCTTTCAAATTTATTTTATGTATTATGAGATAGGTCTTTGCAAAATATTATCTAAAAATTTAATTATATGTCAATGCTTGCGCTGTTTCTGTTTTATGAAAAATATGCTTTAAAAAAATTCATATTTAATTCATTTTAAGAAGAAAAAAATTCAACTTTTGTGTGAGAGATCCTTATAAGGTTATAAAATTTTATGCAAAAAATTATGAAAAACAAATAAATTTTAGGTCATAAGAATGATGTGTTTAAATTAACTAGGAATATGTTAGGAATTAGCTACGGATTAGCTACAAATTCTCGATTTAGTTATGATGTTCATCTTAGCGACAATTAGCGTCAGACTTTCCGTCGCTCTAATTTTAATTAATATAAAAACTGGAAGAATTGCCGTGTGACATCCACGTCATCACAGTTGCCACGCTGACATTGCCACGTGTATGTCCAGTAATCAGAAAAGTTTCACGTGACATGCCACGTCAACATCTGTTAGTGGCATTTAACGTCAGAGACCAATTGTATGGATGAAAATTTTTGGAGGGATCATTCTTTATACGAAAATGTTTTAGGGACTAAAACTATATTTTGGGATATTTATAGGAATTAAAAACATATTTAACCCTTTTTAAAATAATATTTTAATTATTTCATTATTTTATTGAAATCTTTTATGAATTCAAAATATAAAAAAAATCACTTAATTTTAAAACTATTTCAAATAGTTTTTCATAAAAAACATTTTTAAAATATAATTTTTTTGAAAAATCGTGATTTCAATTATATTTTAATCTCATTAATGTATGTTTATGTTATAGAATGTCAAAATTAATATTTCGATTTCGAAAAACAAATTAAAAAATTGATAATATTTAAAAAAACATTTTCATGAAATTTAATTTTTATAATATATATATATATATATATATATATATATATATTCTTTTAAATTAAAACAAACCGCCCCTTTATATGCAACCCCTTAGCTTTCTTTTTTATTTTGACTAAAATTCTTATTTAAAAATTGAGTTTTTTTTTATTTTATTTTTTTATATAGGAGGCATTAATTACGTAAGTAATTAACAGGCAAATGTGTAAGCAATTGTAACTTTCAGTTAGCTACCCTACCCACTACATTAGGACTTCTCTGGGTAAAATATTCATTAATTTGAGAAATGTATTTTGGTCCAATGGGCTAACATATAGACATATAGAATTGGGTAAATGTCCACGGCATTGTTTAAACATCCCGCCACATGCATTAACAAATTGATAAATGTCGACAAAACGTTTGTGTCACATTATTCAGGAATGCTATCTTTACATATTTTTTTACACAACACCGTATGCACTGTTTATAAATATTGTAAACAGTACCGTGAACAGTAATATTATATATGAATAGTGACGTAAACAGTGTCTGTGAACAGTATCTGTGAACGGTGACTTTTAATAGTAAATCAAAGTTGGTTAATGAAATGTAAAAAGTTGGTTAATAAATGTCCAAATATTAAAAATAATTTTTACTAGTAAAATAAAGTTGGTTAATACAATATAAAAAGTTGGTTAATGAAGTTATGAAGTTGATTAATAAACGTCCAGATGTAAAAATAATTTTTAGTAGTAAAATAAAGTTGGTTAATGTAATGTAAAAAGTTGGTTAATGAAGTTATGGAGTTGGTTAATAAACGTTCTAATATAAAAAAATAATTATATATATATATATATATATTTTTAATTATTTTATTATTATAATATTTTACTGTTCATCGTATCAGTGAATAGTAAAATACGGTGTAGTGTATGTGTTGGTGTAAAAATAACATTTCTCTCACGTTATTAGTTTCTCTTAGGCACCACCAGCCATATATACACATAGTGTGTGATTAGGGTTGTATTTGGACCGGATAAATCGAGATCCACCCGCAAACCGGCCGAATAGAACCAGACCAATGGACCGACTGAAATCTACTCAGTCCGGGAATGGATAATTTTTTTTATCCGATACCAAAAATGGATACTATATTAGATACTTTTTGGATACTTTTGTCGGATACCCGAAGTAACGGTCCAATTTCGGGTCAAAAAAATTATCCATTACTGTTTCGGTCTGGTCCTGGATTATCCGATTACTATTTCGGTCCGGTTCTAGTCTGGTTCTAGGGATAGCAAATATCCGGACCAGATCGAAAACAGCCCTATGTGTGATATATCTCGTTGTTTCATTATAAAAGGAATAAGTCTAGTATTAAACTTTTTTACTATTCAATCCCAAGTCTAATTTTTTTTTTAATATGCCCTATTTTTTTAAAAAAATCTCAGAATGTCCTTTTTATGGGTGTGCTCGTCCATTCATTTGGAGAGTATGTGAACGAAATATTCTGATATAGGTGCTCGGTCAATGGTTTGCAGAGCACCTGAATATTTTAATGTTTTTTCTTCATAATTTAGTTTATTTAATGTTTTAAATAATTTTAAGAGTTAAATATATTTTTGGTCCTTATAAATATCTCACATTTTATTTTTAGTCCCTATAAAAAAAGAACATATTTTATTCCCTACAAAAATTTTATGCATACAGTTTTAGGCATTTCTATTTTCTAAAATTTTGAAAACTATTTAATGACCCCTAAACTTTTAAATTTCTGAATAATTTTTTTCATACGTGTTCAGATTGCTATAAAATGTTTCTTTGCTAAATTATATAATTTTTTAAAATGAGAAGAATTAAATATGAATTTTTTAAATTTCAAAAGATAATGATAAAAGTAATGAAAGTCTCAACTTGTAAATCAAATTTTGAGATTCTTTTTTCCCGATGAACTTTTTATAACATTCTAAACATATCTACAAAATAGTCATTCAAAAATATACATTGGTTTAATAATAGGGATTAAAACTACGTGCATAATTATTTTGTATGGACCAAAACACACTATTTTTTTATAGGGACCAAAAATTGTTTTTGGTAATTTTATAGAGACCAAAAATATATTTAACCCTAATTTTAATAATAAATATAATTATAAATAAAATATTATATTAATAAAATAATATTTTTAAAAATATTTATAATTTTTTTAATTAAGATTTTTTATTTTTAAAATAATTGTTAAAATAATTTATTAAATAGATTGTACTAATTATTTTAATCTCTTATTTCATTCAATGGCCGAGTGAAGCCACCGTTAAGAGACCCTCGACCAATGAATGGCCGAGTGTTAAGAGACCCTCGGCCAATGAATGACCGAGTTTGCATGTAATATTGTACTATAAGTAGTTTGATGCGTATCAACATAAATCATCTCACATAGCCAATTCTATTTTTAAAAATGTCTGTTTGGGCTCTTGTGTTCTATGGACAAGACAAAAAAATCAGTGTTTGCCTAGATCCGCATAAAGCAAAAAAAAAATAACAAACGAATTACCAGGTCGAAATCTGAAGTAAACACAGTGGTCGAACTGACTTCTAATGAAACTTATGCGTGCCATGAACTTGTCGAGTCTCCTATTCCACTGTCGAGGAGATTGTTTCAGTCCATATAAAGATCTCTTCAGCTTGCACACATAATCTTCCTTCCCCTTTTCGACATATCCTTCAGGTTGCCTTATCAGGATTGTTTCATCTAAATCACCATACAAGAACGCAGCCTTCATATCCATCTGTTCAAGTTCAAGGTCGAACTGTGCCACCGTGACAAGCAACATCCGAATGGACATGTGCTTCACAACAAGAGAGAACACATCATTGAAGTTGACACCTTCTTTCTGGGTGAACCCCCTAGCGACCAATCTTTCCTTGTATCTCTTCGACGCCACTCCTTCGATTCCTTCCTTAACTTTGAAAATCCATTTACAGCTGACTAACCTAGCTCCAGCAAATTTCTTGATAAGTTCCCATGTGTTGTTATCATGAAGAGATTTCATTTCATCATCCATGTCCTTCAACCATTCAGTCTTCTTTCGACTCCTCATAACTTCCTTATAGTCTCTAGGTTCTTCGTCGAGAACCTCACTTGCAGAGATTAAGGCACAAGTTATAAGATCTGCATACCCAAGTCTCTGAGGTGGCTTAATGACTCTCTCGACCTGTCTCTTGCTAGCAGGTAGTCATTATCAGTCTTCTCATCTTCGACAACAACTTCTGCTTCTTCTTTGACTTCATATGGGATACGCAATTCAGCATCAACATGTTCCACCTCAACAGGAATCTCTCCCTGTTCCAGCTCTTCGTCAACATCATCAGTTTTCTTGAAAGTCATCTCAACTTCATTGAAAACTATATCTCGACTGGTGATACACCTCCCATGACCTGGCTCTATGCACCATAGCCTATAAGCTTTGACTCCTTCAGGGTATCTCATGAATATGCATTTCAGAGCTCTAGGTTCGACATTGTCTTGCCTAATGTGAGCATAGGCCACACAGCCAAATACTCCCAGTCTATCGAGACTAGGTGGATGTACCGACCAAACTTCTTCAGGTGTCTTCATATCTAACGCAATCGAAGGATATCTGTTTATCAGATATGTTGATGTCGAAGCAGCCTCAACCTAAAAAAATCTTCTTTAATCCAGCACTAGTCAACATGCATCTAACTCTTTCCAAAATAGTTCGATTAAACCTTTCTGCCAAACCATTTTGTTGTGGAGTACCTGCAATAGTTTTGTGCCTTGCAATACCTGAGGCAGCACAAAATCTGTCGAACGCCTCATTACAAAATTCAAGGCCATTGTCGGTTCTCAACCCCTTGACTTTTCTGCCAATTTGATTTTCGACCAGAGTCTTCCAACCTTTGAAATTCTCAAAAGTTTCATCCTTAGTCTTCTAGATGAATACCCATAACTTTATGGAATAATCATCGACTATGGATAGAAAATATCTTGCTCTTGAATGTGATGGACATGTCCATTCGGATGTTGCTTGTCACGGTGGCACAGTTTGACCTGAATCCATAATCCACTTTTTTCTTGAGTCGCCGCTTGGAGTCATGTGCCAAGTGCAACCTGAATCCATAATCCACTCTTTTCTTGAGTCGCCGCTTGAAACCACAAGAACATCAGATGATTCGAAGTCATCTTGAACAATGGTTGCATTGCCATTATCTTTACCTCCATTATCTTTCAGGCGTTCAGGGCACACCTTTCTTGTGTGACCCTCCTTCTTACAATGATAACATCGAATACCAGATGCTTCACCACTATAAGACTTCTGCTGACTTTTACCTTTCTTCTTGTCGAACTTACCATCATTTCGCAAGAATTTTCCCTTAATGGACAAACCTTCGCCTACCGTCGAAGGTTTATGCTCCTTTCATTCATTCAGATCCTTAGAATACAAGGCTGATTGAACTTCTTCAAAGCTTAGGGACTCCCTTCCATACATGAGAGTTTCTTTGAAGTGAGCATGTGTTTTGGGCAAAGCACACAACAACAAGAGTGCTTGATCTTCATCATTGATCTTCGCATCAATATTTCCAAGATCAAGAATCAGCTTGTTGAACATATCCAACTGCTCAGCCAACACTTTGTCTTCACTCATCTTGAATGAATACAAAGCTTACTTCAGGTAGAGTCGATTCACCAGAGATTTGTTCGTGTACAAACTTTCAAGTTTCAACCATAACCCCGATGTCGTAGTCTTCTTTGATACTTGTCGAAGAACCTTATCACCAAGGCTGAACAATATTGCGTTGTGGGCTTTCTCTATCATGGCCGTCTTTTCTTTTTCCATTAACACAACGTCCATGGCTGTCTCTCCCTTCAACACTTCCAAACAACCATGCTGAACTAGTAGGGCTTTCATCTTCAAGCGCCACAGACCGAAATCGTTCACTCCAGTGAACTTTTCAATCTTATACTTTTTTGAAGGCATCTTCCTCACACTAACCACACCAATTTGTTGTGAATTAGGATGCCTTTGAACAAAATATACTCGGTTTCTTTATAGGCAAGAAACAAGCAAGGGTTAAAGTTAACAAGGAAAAACAACAAGGATTGGTTATAACTGCTATTCTTTACTTTCTCTATAAAACATATTACAAGTACTCAAGAATAACAAATAACCCTCTCACTCTAATTAGGTTTTGTCACACCACACCTAAGATGAGATACTAGTATGTTATTTATAATAAAACATAACATACTAAACTAATGGGCTTTTTAACAATTACCCATTACAAGCTAACTTAAACAATTGGATCCTTAACACAAGGCCTAATCCGACAGCTACACACTAGAACACACTTCGACTACAACATGTAGGCCTTCGATAATAGCATGTGAGCAGAATACGACGACATGCTAAACTAGAGTTCGATCCAATATCTCACAATCTCCTAGGCATGTTTAGATGTTTAATCGTTATGTTGTTTATCGTCTTGTTCTTTTATGCGCGGTTTCTTTATGTTGTTGTTGTTGCTGAAAGTTGTCTTGAATATTAACTGACTGTTGAATTACAAGGACGTGGAATGAAATCTAAAAACTTATCTAAATGATTAACTAACAAAACAAACAAATGCATCTAGACGGGTCGGTTAGACAGGCCAACTATATTTGGACATTTTTTTGCGCATATGGCCTATTTCTCGACAAATTCCACACCTTCTCGTTTCTTTTTCAACGTTGTCTGTTTTAGTTCTAATCCGGGTACTAGTTGGACGTCCTTTCATCTTGGTTCTCATAGATTCGTCATGGCAAAGAGTAAATCCTTCATATCCTGGCCAGTTCTCCTTGTGGGGTAGTCCCAGGAAGCTTTCCTTGTAGACCTTGAATACATTAAGAATTTTAAAGACGTCTGGAATGTGAATGGAGTAGTCCTGACGTATACTAGAACATGCTGCGATGACGTGGGATCAAGGTAAGTGAAATTCCTGAAATTTCCCACAGTCACACCACTGCTTCCTCAGGTCAACGCTGAAAGTACCTGTAGAACGACCATCATTCTGATTAATTTTTTCATGGACCATGAGATGGAATCTTTCACGATCAAACTGCAAAGCTGTGAATACAGGTTTTGAGGTAATTGTTGATAAAGGAAAAGATGAAATAGTGGTAGAGGTATTACTTGACAAGGAGAATGAATCTCAATGTGACAAAGAAGAGAGAGGGGTCACCATTGACCAATTAATAGACAAAACCTCTCTGTGGAGAAGAACAAAGAAGCAAATTCTTAACGAGCCAAATCACCCACAATTTGATTACATTAAGGCATCATACCCTATAATCAAGAAAAAAACCCTTAATGAGGAAGAGGCCAAAATGTTTGCCAAGTTTAAGGAGATACTCAAAACGTTGCAGGTAAGTATCTCTTTCCATGAGGTTCTTGAACTTATGCCTAAATTTACTAAATTTATGAAGGCATTACTTAAGGGTACTAAACCAAAGGTAGAAAAGGCGTAAGTCAATATAACTGAAAAAAGATGACAAACCCTTGATTAAAACATTGCCACCAAAGCTAAAGGTTCCAGGTAAGTTCTCTATTTCTTGTAAAATTGAGGGAGTAGAGTTCCCACATGCCTTATGTGATTTAGGCTCAAGTATAAATGTGATTCCACTAGATAAAGTTAAAGAATGTGACTTAGGGGAGATTCTACCGAGCAATATAACTCTTGCCTTAGTTGACTCATCTATTACCCAATCGGTTGACATGATACAAGATGTGTTAGTGCATGTCAATGGTTTAACTTTTCCTGCAGACTTTGTAGCGTTAGACATGAAAGGAAACTCCAAAGGCTTGGTAATTATCGGAGGCCCATTCTTGGCAACTGGGAAAGCAAAGATCGATGTTGAAACCAATGAGCTTATTTTGAAATTCAATAAAGAGAAAGTGGTTTTCAAGGTGTATGACTGGACACCATATGTGGACGACTTGAGCACGTCCTACCATATGGAAGAAAAGGGTAGCAAGGTTGATAAAGAAATCAAAACAACTAAATTGACCGGCGTAAGGGTTCTCCTTGTGCCTTAGAAATGGCTCGTCAAGATAATAAAGGAAAATAAGCATTGGATGGGAGGCAACCCATCCATTTTTAATCAGTTTTTGTTTTGTTTTGTAGAATTTACTTTTTTTTATTCAATACCATCCACAAGAGAAATTAGCTACTTAAGAACAACCTTATCATGAAAATATAGACTATTCTTAAGAAACTTCTGTGTAGTTGTGTTTCTTTCAGATTTACAAGTTAACTTTAACCTCGAACACATGATCCAAGAAAAAAAAAAGAGAAGAGACTTGATCGTGATGAAAACAACTAACAACTTGAAGGCAAAGGAAGAGAAAAGAATCAACTAACTTGTACTCAACCTTCAGATACCTCATCTAGTAAAGCATGAGCCTAAATATTTCCATTATCCACTTTTCTTTCTTAGAGTGTATCCATGCAATTTTACTTTATGCAGTTTGATCTATTTCCGATTAAGCTTTCTAGTTTGATTGACACACACTGACACAAATTCTTTGTTTATAACTTTGAGCCTTTGTAGCCAACCCGTAATATTAAAAACATTTGTTGCTAACCAAATTGAGCATAAGCCTTTACTTTGGTGGCGTAGTCTACAACTCTTAGCCATTTGAATTGAAAGATCCTTTCTTTCCACCCTCTTTTTGGAGTTAGGTAGAATCTAAGTTCTTAAAGTGAATGAAAAAGATTAAGTTTGAGGTTGCTCTTGGAAGTGAGCAAAGTTCTAAGTTTGGGGTTGGGGTACTAGAGATATGTGGTCAAATTTTTTAAAATTTCCAGAAAATAAGAAGTAGAAAAAGTCACTTCTTCGAAAAAAAAGAGAAAGAATAAAAAAGAACAATTGAATATCTAGTAGTGTTAAGAAGAAAGAAATGGGTATGAGAATGAAAGGAGAACTAGGCACCTAACTCCAAAGGTTTAAACCGACTCGCCTAAAAATATCCTACTCGAACATAAGTCAAGTTACAACCTAAAAAGACCTCTTTTGTGTGTGTTATAATTTATATGATAAACTGTATTAGAACATGATCAAGCCAAATATAATTTATTTTGCATGTTTATTGAGTGATAACCTGATCCATTGAGCGAGTTAAGTAAGCTGAGAGAAAGGCTGAGTACTCGTCAATGTTGAGGACGTTTTCCGAATTTTTCGGATGGAAGTTGGAATCTAGAATAATGGTCATGTAATGATAAAAATATGGTGATGTTGAATTGTTATTGTACGACTTGTTGTGTCTTGAAATGTGCAGTTGCAGGCGAGTTGCTTGAGGACAAGCAAAGTTTCAAGTTTGGGGTTGTGATGACAGTCAGTCACTGCATCTAATTAGTCGAAGAATCGGGGAAAAAAGAGAAAGAAGAGCCAGAATGATGAAGAAAAACCCAAGAATGAGTGAAAAATTGCCAAGTATGGAAGAATGAGACTTAGTAGAAATTCTAGTACAAAAAAGGTGAAAAACACGCAGCTACTAGAATAATCATGCGCACCATCGTGCGCTTTTCCGGGCCTTTTTCTGACGCGTTCTGACCCGTTCTGAGTGCTTTTAAAGGGGATTTTCAGTAGTTTGACAATGGTTACAAAATTGGGAGTCCAGAGCATGATTTTGAGAGCACAAAAAGAGATTTTTAGAGCATTTGAAGCCATTGGATGCCACCTCTTCAATGGACCTCTTATGTTATTTTCATATATCGATTGTGGTATTCTTCTCTGAATATTGTGTAACTAAATTCTCTTAGGTTAAATTTTGTTATGATGAACTTACTTCTATATTTTTATATTCTATGTTGATTTGATCGTTGTATTAATCTATTCATCTATAATCGTATTCAGTTGTTTCTTGTTTGTAATGCTTTTAATTTGAGATACTCTGTTAATCTAATTTTGGACACATAGGAATTACTAACTTTTAGCCTATGTGTTGGACTTGGGGCAACTGTTCTACTTACGTTGGTCGAATAGGGATAGGATACAACGAGTATTGGCTTAGAGAATTAGCGGTCTATACATCGCCTAACCCTGCTTATGTTGGCGGATTAGGGATAGAAAGCTCCGAGTAGTGGTCAGTGAGTTAATTCGTGAGGGATCACCTTTAACAGTTTTACAAATTCGTCGTGGGGTTATAGTGATCAGATCATTCATACAGAGCATCAAACATCAACAATCGAGGAATAAGAGATTCAATACCATAACCTGACCTCTTTTGTGACATTGTTTTCTCGTTTAATTAATTTTCACACTAAAACTTGCAACCCCATTCTTTACTGTTTTACTTTAAATTGCACAAGTCTTGTCTTATTCGAACACAGTCCTTGTGGGTTCGATCTTTTTATTACTGTAATACTATCAGCACACTTATCGAGAAGTCATCAAAGGGGAAGATGAAAGTTCCCAAGCAAAAAAAACCATCTGCCCTAGTAGCTGACCCACCCCAGGAGCAGTGACTGGGATAATAGTCTCAACCACTGTCGGGTTAACCATCACAACAGGTATCCAAGCCTCTTGAGTGGAAGTAGAAATAACAACAGGGGCCACCGACACTCAAACATACAAGACAGTTGTAAGGCCATGATCATTGGCAAACACCATATCTTTCCGCAATTGGGCCAACAAATTCATGTTATCTATAGGACACAAGTTGCACTGTTAAAAAAAAAGGGTGCTCGAATCCCCATCCTCACCAAAGAATTTTCGTCTCTCGGGATGATCAGACACATTAATTATCCTATAAGTATCTATTTGCCTATTCTTTTGCTGAAAAGAAAATACTTCACCGAGACCAATTCATTCTTCATATTTGAGTCCCTGATACCAAGCGTATAGATCCTCTTTCATTTTTACATCCTCGAGAGACATATAAGTTAGCATGGAATGGTAAAAAGAAATAGGCTGGTGGAAATGAATTCTAGACCAGTACTTTCGAAAACCCCCTATGCAAGAGTGAACACTTCCAGTCGGGGGTAGAGATGAACAGAAGGCCAGATAAGCCTTAGAAGTAACTGGTGAATGTGAGTAAAACACAAGAGGAGGGGGGTTGAATTGTGTTGACGTTTTCTTTCTCTTTTAAAACTCTTGGTCAGATTCTAAACACAAGGTTGTAGAATATGATTCCGTCCGACATATGCATCAGATATAATATGCAAGAAAGTAGAATAACACATAGAGTTATCTTGGTTCATCTCACAACTTGAAAGTAATCCAGTCCCATTGTACTTACATGAGATTTTCACTATCATCACACAAGATTACAATTTTCTCAAGAACACAAGCAAGAGATTTCGTTTGCTCAAACCCTCAAGTAAGTGACTTCTATGCTAAAACACACAAGCAATATACTTCCTTTGCTCAAACACAAAAATAAGAGACTTATATGCTTAAGCACACAAGCAAGAGACTTCCTTTACTTAAACACTAAAGTAAGATATTTTTAACAATCTACCTAGAAGATAGATAATTGTTGGGAAAAATACACTTGATATACAATCAGAGGTGTATAAAGAATATAACACAAATAGACTCTTTTAAGGCTTAAGGATTTCTAAGATATACAAGGTTAAGAATTCCTAAGTTTAACTTGTGTTTTTATGTTGATAGAGTAACTTCTCTTTTGGTGTCAATTGATACATTTTTTCTTCAAGTCTTTAGTTCCTTAAAAAGAGAAGAAAAAGAGTCTCTGAAGATGCAAAACAGTATAGTCCTTTGAGAAGCTTCAAAAGAGATGTTGGAATGTTTCATCTATTAGTCAGGTTAGGTGAAGGCTAGTTTGAAAACCCTTTGCTACAAAAGGAATTAACAGTTGTATCCCAACGTACTCTATGAAGAAAATAAAGCTTAGGTCTTCATGTGACAAAGTAAGTTCAGAGATGAGCAATGACCTATCAGGGTCACCTTGGTCCTTGCGCTTTGGCTGGATCAACTTCTGATCATCATAAGTAGATTTTTTCAAAGTCTGGTCTTCAAAGGCTGACTCATTCATACACTGACCTTCAGACATTAACCTTTTCAGAAGATGACTTCTTCATAGTCTGGTTTTTAAGCTTTTCATTGAATGTTCATAGTCAGAACCAATACTTGGATTCTATATGAAATTTTAGTCTATGGTCATACACACTTGAACACACATTGGTATACTCAATTGTTCTTTAAATAATTTGTTATCATCAAAACCTAAGGGACATGGGACAAACCAATTTTGTTCTAACAACTGGTTTCACTAATATATCACGCTCCAAAAATCACCATAATCAAAGGAAAAATGATTGAAGCAGGGTAATTAAGGACGAAAGAAGATCAATCCTTGATCCCAAGCATCATTCAGCGAAGTGTGCGCTACAGAAAAAGGTCAAAGAAGAGCCCTGACGAACGTTTCCAAGACTTGCACTTAGCGCAAAGTTGAAACACCGTCATAAAATCCTAAGCTCCAAGATGAAGCTGCGAGGGGGCAAGTTTTAGATGGTCTATCACAACCATCACAAAATCAGAGAAGGGAAAACGTATCCCTAACCCAGTGAAGAGACACTCGTACAGAGGAACCGAGCAACCCTTGAAAGAGTTGCATACTCTCTCATATAGACCTACTGTTAGAATCGTCCAATACGGGGAATCACAAACCGTGATGTCGGCTTCGGTTACAATGTCGACGATGTTCAAAACATAAGGAGTCCCAACTATTTTGGCAGACACCCAATGATATCTATTAGCGTTGACCGACTCTATTAATCAAAGACCCTTACGACCAAATATGTCAGCTCTATGATGGTCACTAGGACTGACCCAGGACACAATATCATGCTCCCCTTGACACTCTATATGACAAGGAATTTCAACATCACCAGAGTCATGACTAGTTACTTCCCGATATGTTTTGACAAAGCGACCAACACATTTCCTCTTTTGTCGAGAAACCTCTATTTCTGCCTTGGTCGAGACAGAAGGAGGGATAAGTCTCTCGACAAGGTTTTCTCCTCCGTCAGACTTTGCTAAAAACAAAGTCCCTAAAGAATCACTAGAAAGAATATCATCTTAAAAAGATTCTCCAGACGACCCTTCCATATTTGAATAATCACTTAAAAGGATAACTTCTGATTCAAAATCCAATTCGTCAGAAGGAAAGGAACGCGATTCAGACTTTGTTTTCATTTTCGAAGACGAAGAAACACTGCCATCCGAGTCACTCTCGACGATAATATGGTTACCATTCATCATAATAAAAATGCGATAAATACTTGAGTAAAAGTTGAAGTGAAGAGAAGGTACCTTGAAATATGAGGGCGAAAGCACTGAAGCAAGGAAGAAGGCTGAAAAGTCGAAGCTTTAATGCTTTGAAATTATGAACGTGCAACAACAGTTACTCTAGGAGGAAGTGCTCAAAGATAAGAGGGAATGACTCAAAGATGGCTAAAATGTTTCTCCGCAAGGGAAATTCAGTTTACAAGATGACTAAAACGTTTCTCCGCAATCTTTGTCCATCTTTATATAGACAAAGGCAATCAAATGGATCAGATCTAAAGCAGGAAACAAGGATAAATCAACAATCAAAATTCATCTGGGGAAGAGAACCATACTTAAGTGTACTCGAGTACACGAAAAAATTGTGTCACATCACCCTATACCTTTTCAGGTTACACGTCAAAGAAAAATGACAAAACATTTCAATAATGAAATTGCATTTAATGCTCACATACCCATCATGCTTTGGCAAAACCAAAGTGGCGCATGACAGTCGACGCTTAGACAAA
The DNA here is from genome assembly GCA_022829125.1 of Lathyrus tuberosus. Classification (NCBI taxonomy): domain Eukaryota; kingdom Viridiplantae; phylum Streptophyta; class Magnoliopsida; order Fabales; family Fabaceae; genus Lathyrus; species Lathyrus tuberosus. The sequence continues at coordinate 2,428,145 of JALAZF010000626.1, read as the reverse complement.
CATCCCTAAAGGTCGACCACAACTGCTTGAAGATTCCCCTGACATCAAACATGCCAGACGAATCTTGGGGGCAACTGTTATGTGTCAGCCAAAGACCCAGGACCCACTGCTCTATGCCGACTAAATTCTTAATAATACGAGGCCCATTATCCAACCAGTTATGTTACGCCCAATGTATAAAGACCTTCGTAAAATGGTTTTCAGCTACAAAATCTCTAATCTTCACTTTCACTATCACTATCTTGAATCCTAAACTAACTTGGGCGTTTGAGTACTAACCATACAAATACTCCATAAGTCTACCGTATCAGAGATATCAAACACCAATTAACGGCATCACATCAAGATTGATACCTCTAATTCAAGAAACATCGTAATCACGACGTTCAATCCACAATATCACATCGTTGTAGTACTTGAGAAATTTCACTTTGCCGTAGTTTCTACAATCCTCTCTATTTCTAATTCCGCAACAAAACAATATTAATATAAACATGATAATAATATTTATAAACTAAATTTTTTTAAAAAGTAAACAAATATATTTTTATAAAAAACAAAAAAAACAGCTTCACTAAATTGATTCAGTGTATAATTGAGCGAGCAGTAAGGTGGGTGGGTCCGTGTTCAGCACGTGTCGATACAGATCATCGATTTTGTCTTTATAATAATCGGTCTTTTCATTTTATAATCATTTTCAATGCATATCATATCAGTGTTCATAGCTAAAACTTCTAAAACAGTTGAATACTGAAAAATGGATAAGCTTCTATGGAGGGTATTGCCTTTGTCATCACTCCTAATTTCCTTCGCACTTTTCTTCTACCTACACAATTCCAACAACGCCGAACTGTATCCTATTATTAAGGTAAGCGATTATTTTCTTTTTCCAACTTTTTGGGATTAAGTTGTTATGCTTTTTCGATTCGTGATGTGCTTTTTTTGATGACACAGTTAGCAGAGGGCGAGTGCAGTCTTTTTCCGCATGACCATTACTGGATTTCTAGCAAGCGGATTTTGACTTCACATGGAATCATTTCTGGATCAGGTAATACCTTTTTTCATTCTCCACAAATTTTCACAATGATAAAAGGCAGAAAGAAAGATGGATGGATACATTTGACTTGGAAGTTTAAGTATTTTATATTGACAAATGACAAGCTGTTGTTTAAATTGTATTACCATTGACAGTGGAGATAAATGATGGGAAAATAGCGTCTATTGTGGAAGGATATGGCAAGCAGGGGAGTTCTACTCAACAAGTGATTGATTATGGAGATGCTGTTATCATGCCTGGCTTGATTGATGTGTAAGTTTCCATAATGTTCTTCTCATGGTTTATTTTCTTCCATTGTTTTCTAGATGTATGATGTGGTGCATATCCAGAGAATTCTTTCAATATGTCATACCCTGTCTTATTTTGTAAATTACTTTCGAAGGCATGTGCATCTTGATGAGCCCGGCAGAACCGAGTGGGAGGGATTTGTTACTGGTACCAGAGCTGCTGCTGCTGGTATGTTGATTTTCACTTTTGGTCTATCTTGAAACTTGTTTAGATATTTCAGGAGAAATGTTACTAATGTTTTTTTTTTCCTATGCTTTAACATTGAGAGAATAAACAACTTTAACACAGACCCATTCCAATACTGTTTCAACAGGAGGTGTAACTACAGTGGTTGACATGCCTCTAAACAATCACCCAACAACCGTGTCTAAGGAGACATTGGAACTGAAGGTATCAGTTGTCGATTACTTGAGTGCATTTATATTTTCTTTTAAGCAGTATTGTCAAATAGCATTTAGCTGCCACAAATTTGAACAAATCGCCGATTCTGCATTGTTCTGCAATGCACTATACTCTATTTAGTACAAAGTGTTGTCAAATAGTAGCTATAGCAATGTTATCGCATTGTAGCATAGCTGAATAAGAACAAACTTTTTTTTTTTTTTTTTTTTTCATGATTTACTATTGTCAACACTGCCTTGAAACTGCCTTGAAGTGTCCAAAATCTATCTCATTTGACAAAACCAATCATTTTAAAGAGGTAGAAGGAGGAGTTCCTTGAGAAATACAAAATTTATAATCTTATTGATAGTTAATATTCTATTATCTAGGTATACTGTTGAATTGAATTAATTTGTTTTTCATCCTGACATAAGTTTCTACTTTTTCCAGCTTGAAGCTGCAGAGAATAAAATCTATGTTGATGTTGGTACGATCCTCAAACTCCACCTGATGTTGGCATGATACTCTCAATTAGTTTCTGATTTTTTGTTGAATATTTACAGGTTTTTGGGGAGGCTTGGTCCCTGAAAATGTACAAAATACCAGTATTCTTGAAGGTCTCTTAGATGCTGGTGTTCTTGGTGTAAAGGTAATCATTTTAATGTTGAGAATCTGTGGATTCTAGAATTTCTAGGGTTTGATTCTAGAACAAATATAAACCAAATTGCATTTCTGTTTCTCAAGCCATTCTGACTCTTTGTGTGTGTTTTACTTGTTGCAGTCTTTTATGTGCCCTTCAGGAATCAATGACTTTCCGATGACTACAATTGAACAGATCAAGGTACAATCATTTTTATACTTTTTTGCATGCCTAGTTTATATATTGTTCAGTTGTTTGGCAAATGTACTTGTTATTGTTATAGGAGGGATTGTCTGTGTTGGCAAAATATAAAAGACCTTTAGTTGTACACTCCGAGATTCAACAAGATTCTAAAAGTAATTTGGAACTTAAAGGCAACGGTGACCCGCACGCTTACAACACATATCTCGACAGTAGACCACCTTCATGGTAAGGGCAATTGGCTTCACTTTTTTGCAAAATATAAAAATATTTTTCTTTATGTTTTATTTATCATATCAAAACATGAAATTGGTTAAGGCTCTTGAAATATCCATCATGTTTTCGCATAGACCGTTGAGTATTATGAAAAACTACTAATACTTTCTTTAGATAACCAGGGAGGAGGCGGCCATTAAAGAACTTGTAGATGTTACAAAGGATACTAGAATTGGCGGTACTTTAGAAGGAGCACATGTTCACATTGTTCACTTGTCTGATTCAAGTGCTTCCTTAGACCTTATTAAGGTATCGTTCGTTACTATATAATTAATCAAACTCGAAACTTTGATACAAACATTTGAAGTACCTTTCTGTGTTTCAAAAACTTCATCAAACTTCTTCCATGATATGCGAATGCTATTATTGTACATTTTATATTCGATATAGGAAGCTAAACGTCGTGGGGACAGCATAAGCGTCGAAACTGCCCCTCATTACCTAACATTTTCATCTGAAGAGATACCAGACAGAGATACTCGGTACAAGTGTTCCCCACCCATCCGTGATGCATTGAACAAAGAAAAGTTATGGGAGGCTGTACTGGTATGCTTCTGCTCCATGTTTAAGAGTTAGTCTGTCTTATATCCGTGTAAGATCTCATCAGTTTTATTCTTCGTTTTTAGGATGGACACATTGACCTATTAAGTTCTGATCATTCACCAACTGTGCCTGAACTCAAGCTTCTCAAGGAAGGTGACTTCTTGAAGGCTTGGGGTGGCATATCGTCTTTGCAGGTTAGTGAATTTCGACAAATTGATTATAATGATTTTGGTTTCTTATATTGCATATTTAACTGCTATTATGGGTCTAAAGACTAATAGAGTTCTATTGCATACTTGTAGTTTGATCTTCCAGTGACATGGTCATCTGGGAAGAAACACGGGTTAACCCTAGAACAGTTATCATTATTATGGAGCCAGAAACCTGCAACCTTTGCAGGGTTAGAATCAAAGGTGACATGGTTATATAGTTTCCTTCATGATTCATTATTGTCTGTAGTTTTCTTTCAGGAGATTGTCCAGTAATGTCCAATACGCTTCTTAGTAAATAATTGCAATTCAAATCTGATGAAGTTTTCTTATTCTTTAGGGGGCCATTGCAATTGGAAACCATGCAGATATTGTAGTGTGGCAGCCAGAGGTGGAGTTTGACCTTGACGACGATTATCCTGTTTTCCTGAAACATCCTGTAAGTATTGATTATTTATTTATTTTTTTGATGAATATTCCTTCTTTACGCTGTTATTAAACTCATTATTCTGTTCACGGCTTTTACTTTATTAAACTCTTTATTTTGTTATTTTGTCCCTTTGTTGGTCCGTGAAATCCAGGTAGAGGGACAAATTTGATTAACATTTTACAATTCTAAGGATCATTTTGAAATACTGATAATATTGGGGACTAAGTTGATACCGTTCCACAATTTCAAGCACCAAATTGGATATTCACTCTAAAAGTCCTTATGCTCTTTCTTAAAAAATTAAACTTTTCCGAGTTTTTTTTAGCTAGTAACTTGACCATTTGGTATTCAGAGCCTGTCTGCATATATGGGAAGAAGGTTATCAGGAAAAGTTTTGGACACTTTTGTTAGAGGAAACCTTGTCTTTAAGGATGGTAAGCACGCTCCTGCAGCCTGTGGTGTTCCAATTCTAGCCAAATGAATTGGTTAAAAATGGTAATCCCCATAACTTGCTGATCTCATGTCAATTTCTTTTAGTTTTCCGATGCTTATCATGGTCCTGATTCATGTTTTGGTTGATTTTTCATTAGATGCTATTTGCCTTGTGACATAAGTAAGTCAAAGTAGCTGTTGGCATCGGTGGTTGAGCTAGACGTTTGAACGTTGTTTTGTCGCTGTATCCGTTTGGACGCCTAGGATGTTTATGTATGTATATATGTGTGCGTATTTCTATATTAAATAAATCTTAATAAGAACGGTATCGTGTCATGTGCAGACACCTCGTTCCACCAGGAAAATGTAATAGTAGTAGTAGTAAAAGTTTAAGTGCTTGGCTTGAAATCACGCTATCTGGATAGTTTTTGCTACGGTTTGTGCTGATGATTATACAAGCAACTTCTTCAATTGGTTGTCTAGTTGAGTTGTACTTAATTCTGAACTATGTTCTTAAAACAATTTTTCATTTCGTTGTTAGTTTATTCCTTTTTATCTAGATGATATCTTCTGCATTTTGGTTAGAACTCTAGCAAATGCTGTTGATCATAGACATCATTTTATAGTAGAAGCTGGGTCTTTACTAGTAATCCTAGGTGGAGGGTAGTGAAAAAGTCTAGACTATTTACTTGGAGGGAGCTTAATAGCTTCAGACAAGTGTCACACTTAAAAAAAAAACTAAAACTAAATAGTATGTGTTGGGATGTTCATTCTATTTGGAGTGACTCAAATAAAACAAAGAAAATTAGGTCAACAATTCATAAAATGAGAAACAACAAAAGAAAAATTGAGAGAAACAACAAAAGAAAAATTGAGAGAAGAGTGAAATTTCCACAACCCCAATTCAGCACAGAGTAGTTCTACGATGTCCGAATTTTTTCACAATCCAATTGTCGGATCGTCTTGATTTTTTATGACAACGTTCAACGCTATTAGAGGTACATTCTAAACGGTGGAAATCGAATTTTGAGCATTCTAAGTCTGTCTGACGACATTTTCGAGGTGCTATTTTTGTGGTTATGGTTAATTGTCTATTTTGATTCTTTTTGTAGTCTAAGATTGATTGTTTAATGTTGATGTATGCCTCTAATTAGTGTTAGAGAGAAGCTTAATTGTAACCATTGTTTCGTTATAGTATAGATTTAAGTAGCCTATGGGTCGCGTGGTTTTTTTACTCATAGTTAACAGAGGTTTTTCTACGCTAAAATTGCATTGTGTTAAAATTGTATTGTGTTGTTTGGTGTGTTTTTTTTTTTATTGTTAGTTGCATTTGATATTTAGGAGATATTGTGTTGTTGGATTATACCGTTGTGTTGTAGATTTTCTCCCAATAAGTGGTATTTAGAGTCATTTGATTTGTGTAGTGATGGAGATGAACACATCTATGATGATGAGTTTGAATGGATCTAACAATAATATTTGAAAAGGGAAGATGAAAGATTTGCTTTATGTTAAAGATTTTCACTTGTCTGTTTTTTCTAGTGAAAAACCCGATGGAAAGAGTGATGAAGAGTGAGTTTTGTTCCACAGACAAGTTTGTGGTTACATTCGTTAATGGATGGATGATAATGTTTTGAATCATATGTGCTTGGTGACTCATGCTCGCTCTCTTTGGACCAAACTTGAGGAGTTGTATGCAAGAAAGATGGGGAACAATAAGTTGTTCTTGTTCAAACAATTGATGTCATTGAGGTATAATGATGGTTCACCAGTGATTGATCACTTAAACACTTTCAAAAGGATTATAAATCAATTATCGGCGATAAATCTTACTTTTGATGATTAAATTTAAGGTTTGTGGCTTATTGGTACTTTGCATAATTCTTGGGAGACTTTTAGGACATCATTGTCTTACTCCGCTCAGAATGGATCATCTCGATGGACTTGGTTAAAAGTTATGTGTTGAATGAGGAGTTGAGGCGTAAGTCACAAGGCTCTTCTTCTCATTCTGATGTGTTGGTTACCGAATCGAGGGAGAGACATTAAAATGTAGGTTCATGTAATCGTGGGACATCACATCGTAAATCACAAGAAGACTCTAATAAATTCTCTAATATTGAGTGTCATCATTACGGAAAAAATGGTCACATAAAAAGGTATTGCCAGAAGTTGGAAAGGGAAAATAAGAAGAAGAATTACAACGACAAAAAGGAAGGTAACAATAATGAAAATGTTGCTATTGTTGATGATTTCTTTGTTGTTTGTTATAGTTTTATAGAGAATGTCAATCTATCATGTGATGAGATGGATTGGGTGGTTGATAGTGGTGCTTCTACTCATGCAACTTCGACACGTGATTTTTTTTAACTTACGAGACCAGTAACTTTGGGGTTGTTTGTATGGGAAATAATGGGTAAGACAATGTCATCGGAATATGAGATATTTGTGTCGAAACTAGCAATGGGACTACTATAATTCTCAAAGGCATGAAACACATTCCGAAATTTCGATTTAATCTTTTATTCGTTGGATAGCTGGATAATGAAGGATATGATAATTCTTTTTCGACCAATGAATGGAAGTTAAAGAAAGTCTCAATTGTGGTTGCTAAAAGCTCAATTGTGCTACATTAACACTTGTGATAATGATAGCTCATTCGAATTATGACATAAGCGTTTGGGTCATATGAGTGAAAAAGGTTTCAGAATTTTGGCAAAGAAGAATATGTTGTATGGTGTTTTCGATGCAAAGTTGAGAAAATGTTCTCATTGTTTAAGGGTAAGCAAAGACGAGTTTCCTTTATGTCATCCGAACCAAAGAAGAAATTAGAAGTGTTGGATTTAGTATATTTCAATGTGTGTGGTCCGATGAAGACACGATCTCTTGGTGGTGCATATTAATTTGTGACTTTCATTGATGATTATTCTAGGAAAACATGGGCTTATACCTTGAATACGAAAGATAACGTGTTAGATACCTTCAATTCGTTCAAGCATTGGTTGAAAGAGAAACGGGGAAAAAGCTCAAGTGTATCCGAATCGATAACGGGGGAGTTAGCCCAAATGAATGTGGGTTAGTAGCTCATGTGTGTGTTAGACTTTGTTATAATAAAACAAATAGAATCAGGTTAACAATTCATAAGGTGAGAAACAACAAAAGAAAAATTGAGAGGAGAGGGAAATTTCCGCAGCCTCAATTTAGCACAGAGCGGTCCACAAGATTGGAGTTTTCTCACAATCTAACTGTTGGATCGTCTTGATTTTTGGTGACAGCGTTCAACACTCATAGAGGTACTTTCTGAACGACAGATATCAGATTTTGAGCATTCTAAGTCAGTGTGTTTCGGTTGATTGTCTCTCTTGATTCTTGTTGTATTCCAAGATTGATTGTAGATCTTGATGCTATTGATGTATGCCTCTAACTAGTGTTAGAGAGAACCTCTATTGTACCTGTCTGTTGATTATAGTGGAGATTTAACTAGCTTAAGAGTCCCATGATTACACACCAAACAATGCAACATAATTTTAGCGTGAAAAACATCTGTTAATTGGGAGTAAAAAACCACGGGACCCCTAGGCCACTTAAATTTCCACTTTAATCAAACAATGGGTACAATAGTGGTTCTATCTAACACTAGTTAGCGGCATACATCAACAACATCAAGATCTATAATCAATCTTGGAATACAACAAGAATTAAGAGAGACAAACAACCAAAACAACCACATGAACTGCACCTCAGAAGTTGACTCATCAGACATGCTTAAAATGCTCAAAATCCGATCTTCACCGTTCAAAATATACCTCTATGAGTGGTGAACCCTGTCACCAAAAATCAGGACGATCTGACGGGTGGATTGTGAGAAAACTCCGATCGCGTGGGACTGTTCTGTGTTAAATTGGGACTGCGGGAATTTCACTCTTCTCTCAATTTTTCTTTTGTTGCTTCTCACCTTATGAATTATTGACCTAATTCTCTTTGTTTCATAATAACAAAGACTTACACACACACATGAACTACTAACCCAAATTCATTTGGGACACTTCAAATAGGAGGATAGCCCAATAACAACTCTTTGAATTGATTGTGTCTAGCTGAGTTCAACTTTATCCCGAACTATGTTCTTAAAACAAATTTTCACTTTTTTTGTTATTTTATTCGTTTATATCTGGTCCATTTTTTGTTTTGGATGCTATCTTCTGCATTTTGGTTGGAACTCTAGCAAATGTTGTTGATCTTAGACATCATTATGGCCACCTGAGACAAGTAATATAAGATATGGTTGTGTTTGCAGCCTAAGTATTGTGCTTGTATATCCTCAACTTCAAGTAATGAAATTTAGGTACTGCATCTTTGTACTTGAATGCATACAAAGAAATTAGAAATATGTTATTAAACAATTAAGTACATAAATTATAGAATAATTATTAGTATTATTCAGCTATTATTGGATACTATTTATTAGCATACTCACGGTGCAAATCTCTTTAAAAAAAAACTTCTGTTTAGAACATATACGAAAGACAGTGAAAGTAAGCTTTTTTTTTTTTTTAACAGAAATCACACACACGTTGCTTTAGTTTCTTGTAGGTAAAACTACTCATGCGGAAAAAGTTGTACCGGTGTTGTGGCATTGTATTACTTTCAAAAGTGCGATATGTTTGAAGAATTAAGTTTTGTTTTTAAGATCACTATTGGAAAATCTTTGCTTGGTCATATAATCCATTATGCAAAAGTCATGTTTAATTATTGAGATTAAACGGTAAAATCTCTATTTGATTTATGAGTTCATTCTTCAGAAAAACTCTCTTTTGATTGGAGGATGAAACAATGTAAAATCTCCCGATTTGTTAGTATCAAAGATTTCAGGACATAACATATAAATAATCAATATTATAGTAAAATTTTAAAAAGATCTCTAGAGAATAGTACTAGACCAATATTCAACCAAATCTAGATAATATTTTGGTGTCATCTCTAACCCTTATTTTTTTAAATTTTGTTACTATTTTATTTTCTTTCCGTTGATTTTCTTTCTAATTTTGTGGATACAAACACAATCTTATACTTTGAGTCACTTGTCTAATATCTCAAACTTAAAATGTATTATGAAGAAATACTTATTCGAGAAAATAAAGATAGGAGATTTATTCTAAAATATTTTTATTTATAAAAATATTTGGTACACATTTTTGTATTCTTAGAAAAAATTTATAGTTTTAATTAATTTTAAAAGTATATAAATTTTAAGGGAATTCACTTTCTCATCCTTTAATTTAAGAATAATTTTATAAAAATATGAAAATTTATAAGTTTTTTCTTTTTTCTTTTGAAAATTATATACTTTCAATCTTTTAATAAACATGAGCATACTTATTTTCAAAAATGTGATTTCTAAACTTGAAACAAACTTCCTCATAGTGCTGGACAAGGTTTCAATGACTTTGCTTTAAGGCGACTTTGTAACTTTAGTAAAAAAATTACCTTCTTACATCAATATAATATTCATTAGTGATTTATTCATTCATTTTATTAATTAAAGTTACAAAGTTATGGCTACCGTAAAACTAATGAAGCCATTCTCCATAGTGCTTCATTCTTGTAGTGAAATTAATTTTTAATATAAGTAGTCATTTTTTCAACATCAAATTACATTATAAATAATAAAATAAAATAATTCTTAAAACTTTCACATTTATTTTAAATAATAAAATATAAATCAAAAGATCAAAATTTAGATCATATAACTAATATTTTAAATTATCAAAATTAATAAAATACAATTTGATATAAACATGGGGGATTTAGTGTGAATATTAATGTTCTAGTTAGTCAATCCGTCCTCATATTTTATAATTGAAAAAAATTTAAATCTGAATACAAACTCGATCAAAGTGAATTTTTCTTATTAAACTCAGATAGATTAACGTAGATATCAACTAGTAAAATTTTTTGTATCATACCTACTAATAACTATAGACTTCAAAGAATTAAGAAAATATAAAACATTTAGGACCATTTGTTTTGGATTTTTTTAAAAATAATTTTTATAATGTGTTTTGGACTGAGCAGGCGTTGTGCCCCCAGAGGGGCAAGGCCCAATCCAATCCAGTCATTGGACAGATCCAATAGCCAGAAACTAGCTGTTGGGCAGAAAGTAGCCGTTGGGCAGAAACTCGCTGTTGGGCACGTCCCACTCACTCACTGAGCAGTTCACGCGGCCAACTGTCTCCCCGAATCTCACGGACACTACGGGAAAAGAGGGCGCTTTTTTTGCCCTATAAAAGCGCTTAAAAGCGCTGTCTAAGCCTGCGCTGTCGTAGGTAAAGACGACGCATTTTTATTTATGAAAAAGCGCTCTCTAAAAGGGAACTTTAGACAGCGCTTTTAAAAGCGCTGTCTAAAGTATACGTTTAAAATTTAAATTTTTTTTTATAAACTTTAGAAAGCGCTTTTTTCTTCAAAAGCGCTCTCTAAAGGTGCTTTTAGACAGCGCTTTTGAAAGCGCTGTCTAATGTATACGGAAAATGATTTTTTTATATACCTTTGGAGAGCGCTTTTTCCTAAAAGCGCTCTCTAAAGGGGACCTTAGAGAGCATTTTTTCCTTAAAAGCGCTCTCTAAAGTATACCTATAATTTTATTGATTTTTTCTACGTATAAAAAAATCCCATTTTAGCCCTTTTTTTTTTATGCAGAAACCTGCATAGTTTCAAACCTGCATTTCTTATAGAATTTCTTGCAACAACATAATTCTTATACATTTCAAGAAATAGAATTCTTGCAATAACAGAATTCATATACGTTTCAATAAAATTAACATTCACAAAACTTACAACAGAATTCACAAAATTTACAAAATTCACAAAATTCTTGCAACAACAGAGTTCATATACATTAACAGAATTCACAAAATTTACAACAGAATTCTTCTTGCAACAGAATTTCCTTATATTCACAAAACTAAAATTTACATTCACAAAACTATACATTCAAATAATTCTTCTTAGAAGAAAGAATTCGCACAATTCTTCCGTAATATAATTCAATTGTTTCCTTGTGTAAGAAGAACACGCCATATCTTCGAAATACTACATAACAAAACAAAATACGCATTATTTAGTTAAAAATAATAAATTATATGACATATCCGATAAATATTAAAATAAATCCTAAGTTATAAAACCATGCATACCCTAATAGGAAACTCCAATTGTCCAATTTGAAGGATTTCTCTCATGAACCTCAAAACGAAGTACCCGCAGTCTATGCCATTACGCTGACGAGGGCACTACACATAGACAAACAAATAAGAAATAATATATAGATGTTTTGTGTTATTAAGTAGCATCACTAATAAGCAATATTGTGAAAATTAATTTACCTCCACTTTGACCCATGTAATATTGGTTGATCTAGCCCGTGCTACTCGAGTCTCTCTTTGTGCACGGTAAAGTAGTATAGCTCTATAAAAGAAAAACGTAAACTTAGAACAATGTCACAAAAATAATTAGATATACAAATACACACAAATATTTCGAACAATCTCACTTACGTGTCAGCCACATCCTTCATATTCTGATATGTGGACCAATCAGTATCCAATGAATTAAGATAATAGACCACTTCTGTTATAGGATTAATGGCAACCAACAACCAGTGTCCACTGTAAAATATAACAAAAGTTTAGATGGATAATTTCTACGCAAAAGATACAAATTAAATATTAGAATGAAATTATAATGAAAATCTTACCCGTTTCCAGTATTATACGGTAAAAGAAACAGACTTTCTGTGTTGCTGGCCGTAAATCGCTCAAGTAAGTGGTCTCTTACTTCAATTGCATTCATACCAATTCTCGGTGCATTAACAAGGCTGCAATAGAAGAAACGGAATTTGTTTGACAAATCCGTCCCCCGTATGAATTTTTCATACATGCACCTTAAATAAAAACATAATAAACATTAGACTATTATCATTGAAATGTGTAAATAAATTGTTCAACTAAATAAATAATAGATTGATTGGAGTACCAGATGTATGAATGCATAACACCGATGCCTAATTCAGTATGATTGAAAACCTGCTCCATGTCCTCTTTTCCAATTATCTCGGAATGAGGAAAACCAAAAACACCTTCGTCCATGTTGATTTGACGAATAGTACCTTGCATCAAATATGACATTGCCAAAAGTGTTTCTAGACACGTCTGAAAGTGAGGTCTTTTTTCCTTCACGGTCCTTGTAGGAGCTTTTTTCTTGCTGGTCTGTTGTGAAGGTTGAGCAGGAACCTAACAATCATATAAGTTAGGTAAAGTAGAAAATCATGAATTCAGATAATAGAATAACACTTAAAAGCTACCTCTCTGTGTGATTCAACAGACTCGTTTTGCAGCAAAACCCCTTTATTCTTTGCTGCGGGTTTTGTAGGAGTCTAACATTACCATGTAAAAAAAATGTAAGTAATGGTTCAGAATGATTTTCATAATCGTTCAGAATTGACATTTGAATACTAAGAGATTCGTAATGGTTTTCAACATACCTCATCACCTATGGAAATGAGGTTTAACGGCCATGCAACAAACGAACCTATTGCATCCCGTAGTAATGTAACCTCTGAAACCGAGTCTGGTATCGGTAGTAACGCATCCGTATCTAAAGCGATATCAACCGACACTTTCAGATAACCTTGTGGAAGCGGATGATGGTGAAGTAACGCTCCCACAAAGTTATGCACTTTTCCCTTGCCAACCATGCGATAAGTCGGAAACGACAAATACAATTGGCAAGATGAAATGGCCTGAAGCAATAATAAATATGTAACTGTTAATATGTATAAAGGTCAAATAAAATAAATGTGTTAATTTAATTAAAATAAATATGTGCTAATTACCTCGAGAATTTTATTTGGAGAATTGATACTAGCTTTGTCACTAGCATCTTTCAAACCGAAACCGCGCCTTTCCGCCTCATATCTCTCTTTATCCTGCTGCAATGCTTGGACTTGCGCTTGTAGTGCCATCACAGTTTGCATGATTTCTTGGGTGGTGGTATTTTTTTTCTTTGATTGCTTATACAAGGATGATGGAGTCACACCAAATCCTTTACCTCTCACCCGACCGGGATACTCAGGAACATTTAGTACTCGACTAAGAATGCTCTTGCAATCATCCTCACCTGCGGGTATGGATTTAGATAGATTCTCCTGAAATTCATTGACATATCGAAAATTATTAGAGGGGATTAAAAATTAATTATAATTTAATAAAATTTCAATTAACTTTGAGACATAATGTTATACTTACACATTCTTCATAAACATGCTGAACATCTTCTGTAACAGCTCCACCCTTACCCACGCGAGCTTCCTTCCACAAAACATGGTCCAGAAGTGATGATTCTTCACTTTTAGACTCTTCTAACTACACATTTAGTTAAATAATAGGTTCATCAATTATAACACAATAATACAATTAATAAAATCATAGCATTAATATATACTTACCAAATTTTGTTGTAATCGTGCATATCCCAAACGCCCTTTTCTGTATGGATACGCGGGGTTTGATGCTCTTTCGCGATTAATGGCACTCAATTTCTGGATAAAATTTTTTAAGTCATATCAAAACGAACTAATGAAACACATATATAATACAATCAATAGACATGACAAGACAACATTACATTGAATTCTTCGGTTTTCCGTTTGTCTACAAAAATGCCCCATTCTTGCGGTGTAATCACATCCGCATACAACGGTGGAAGTTCTGCTTCAACAAAATATTTGTTCTCATCCCTAAGATATTTGTTTGATAATAAGGCTCTAAACCCTCTGTGTCTCTTTCCGGACAATTGAAGACAATACTTTTGTCGGCTTTCTTCAATATTAAAGGACCTCTACGAAAAAACATACACATATAAACATAAAGTGTTTTAGTATAAGTAAATTAAAGACTTAATCGTCAACAAAAATCTAATAACATCAATCATATTTGGTAAGTACCTGTATCTCAGTCCATATATTTTCTTTACCGGCATCCAACGATTTACTCCTCCAATTATCACTAGTGATTGGAATGTGCTGACGGACAAGTGAACCAATGTATGAAGATAACATTGAACCGTTAGGCTCAACTAGTTGGTTCTGGTCACTCCAATGTACATCAAATCTCATCCCTTTATCTCTAGCACAAATGATTCTCTTCATAATGGTTTTTCCTCTTTTTATTTCATGTTCTACATTCGAAGCTTCATTCTGAGCTTCCTGTGTATCTTGTGTCTCGTGGGTGTCTTCCTGGTTATTAGACATTTTACCTGTAAGAAAGAAAAAAACAAAAATTAAATGACAAATATAAACTCATAAAGCAAAAGAGTTTCTTACTTAGCCCTTTCATCACACATACTACCAAGAAATATAAACTCCTAAAGCAAAAGTGTTTCTTACCAACACCATCACTTCACTGTTAATGAATACTTACAACTTACAAAGCCTAAGCAAGTTAAAGTGAAAATTGAAAAGGAAAAGAAAAATAATTAATAAACACTGAAATTGATACTTGTTAGTAACAGGTACCAAGTAAATAAACAAACACCCTTATAAAAGAATGATAAGATTCTGAGTTTCTAATTCTAACAAGAAATTGATACTTGTTAGTAACAGGTACCAAAAGGAGAGGTCAATAGTAATCCTACACAAAATATTCGAATTTTATCATCATTCTACACAGAAATTCTAGCTTTCACTGCAGGGTCATATTCTATTATATATACCAAACAAGAACAACAATAATAGTTTAAAAATCAAGAGTAATAAATTTATAAACAAAAAACATCAACAAAAATGTTGTTTTACGTTTCTTTTAAAAAAAAAGAAGAAGAAGTTTCAGGTGGTGGTAAGAAACACTTTTGCTTTATGACAAGAACGAACAACAACGAACAACAGTAACATGCAAGAACGATTGACAATAACGATGACAAGAACAACAACAACGAACAATGTTAGAAGTAAGAACAATAACAACAATGTACCTCTTCTTCGTCACGACGGCAGCAAAACGACGGCAGCAGTGAAGTCACGACAATGAACGACGGCAGCAGAACGACGGTAACAGAACGACGGCAGCAGAACGACGGCAACCGCGAATGAACGACGACAATGGCAAAGGGTTTCAGCAGAGAAGAAAGAGAGCAAGGGTTTCAGCAGAGAAGAAAGAGAGCAAGGGTCGAGAGAAGAAAATGAATAGAAGCAGTTTCAGAAAATGAAATGAAATGTATTTTATATTTTAATTAATAAATGACCTTAGAGGGCGCATTCCTTAAAAAGCGCTTTCTAAAGTGAGGAGACTTAAAGACCTTAGAGGGCGCTTTTCTTAAAGCGCTTTCTAAGGTTAAACTTTAGACAACGCTTTTCTAAAGCGCTTTCTAAAGACTATTTTTAGAAGGCTTATAACAACGCTTTGTCCTTAGAAAGCGCTGTCTAAGGTTTACCTGAAAATGTCAAAAAATATAAAAATGAGTCTGGGGCGAGGGGGATTCGAACCCCAGACTCAAAGCATGGCAAACAAACACACAAACCTCCTTGACCAGCGGTACTACGCCCTCATCCATTGTTTATACTCACTCCATAAATATATAAATACGGTGTCAACATATATATTTAAATATATTATTTGAATAATTTTAAATATAATTTAAAATAAATTAAAATATAATTTAATATAATTTAAATATATTAAATATAATTTGATATATTAATATAATTTAAAGTATATTTTAAATTATATATTAATATAATATATATATATATATATTAAATATAATTTAAATAAGTTAATATGTTTGTATTTAAAACATATATATTTAAATATATTATTTGAATAATTTAAAATATAATTTAAAATAAATTAAAATATAATTTAATATAATTTAAATATATTAAATATAATTTGATATATTAATATAATTTAAAGTATATTTTAAATTATATATTAATATAATTTATATATATTAAATATAATTTAAATAAGTTAAAATGTTTGTATTTAAAACTTATATATTTAAATATATTATTTGAATAATTTAAAGTATAATTTAAAATAAATTAACATATAATTTAATATAATTTAAATATATTAAATATAATTTGATATATTAATATAATTTAAAGTATATTTTAAATTATATATTAATATAATTTATATATATTAAATATAATTTAAATAAGTTAAAATGTTTGTATTTAAAACATATATATTTAAATATATTATTTGAATAATTTAAAATATAATTTAAAATAAATTAAATTATAATTTAATATAATTTAAATATATTAAATATAATTTGATATATTAATATAATTTAAAGTATATTTTAAATTAATATATTTTAAATTATATATTAATATAATTTATATATATTAAATATAATTTAAATGAGTTAAAATGTTTGTATTTAAAACATATATATTTAAATATATTATTTGAATAATTTAAAATATAATTTAAAATAAATTAAATATAATTTAAATATATTAAATATAATTTGATATATTAATATAATTTAAAGTATATTTTAAATTATATATTAATATAATTTATATATATTAAATATAATTTAAATAAGTTAAAATGTTTGTATTTAAAACTTATATATTTAAATATATTATTTGAATAATTTAAAGTATAATTTAAAATAAATTAAAATATAATTTAATATAATTTAATTATATTAAATATAATTTGATATATTAATATAATTTAAAGTATATTTTAAATTATATATTAATATAATCTATATATATTAAATATAATTTAAATAACTTAAAATGTTTGTATTTAAAACATATATATTTAAATATATTATTTGAATAATTTTAAATATAATTTAAAATAAATTAAAATATAATTTAATATAATTTAAATATATTAAATATAATTTGATATATTAATATAATTTAAAGTATATTCTAAATTAATATATTTTAAATTATATATATTAAATATAATTTAAATAAGTTAAAATATATAATTTAAATATATTAAATATAATTTGATATATTAATATAATTTAAAATTCCTTTCCCTACCTAAAGGGCGTGGGTTCGACCCCCCCTTTTGCCATTTTTTGTGATTCTTGATGTTTTTCAGTATAATTGCTGTCTCTGAAAATGTTTAGAATTGTTTTATATTTTAATTAGTCAATGACTTTAGAGGGCGCTTTTCCTTAGAAAGCGCTTTCTAAAGTGAAAAGAAATTGAGCCCTATTAGAGCGCTTTCTGAAAGCGCTTTCTAAGGTGATACCTATAGCAGCGCTTTTTAAAAGCGCTTTCTAAGGTGGCACTCTTTTACATACTTTTACAGCGCTTTTGAAAAGCGCTTTCTAAAGCCTTTCTTTTAAGGCGCTTTTTTTTAGCGAAATTTTTTTATTCTTTTTAGCAGCGCTTTTGCATAATACCGCTGTCTTTTTGGTGCTGTCTAATCATATTTTTGGCGTAGTGGGAGATAGTTATACCTGGTCAAAGGGCCACGCGCTTTGCCCTCCACTTGGAAAACCCCCATTGGTCGGCCAGGCCCTTTGATCGCATGGGATCTCCCCATAAATACCCTCTCACTTGAGAGGGGCAGGTATCAAATATCCAATACTTGAAATCTTGTACTTGCTTTCTCTCTTTGACCAAACACTTACTTTGGCATCGGAGTACCTTGCAGGTACCACCACCCCTTTTTCCTCTCCTACAAGCATCATCACCTGTCCTACGTGAATGCCACAAAGATCCAGTCTGATCCGCTCCGATCAGTGGCACCGTCTGTGGGAATCTAGCTTCCCCGTCTTTCGACTCAAGATCCCCTCTTTTTCATCCAAAAGACCAAAGCTTCCTTCATATCTCTTCCGATCATCATGGCCTCCACCAAGAATGATGCCGTCCGTCAAGAATCCACCTTCGCTGTTATCACTGATAACACCGATCACCTCCTCTCCGGATCTGCTTTCCAGGAAACTGACCATCGGGATGGGAATACTGCGTCCCCGACCCCCGATGACGTCAAACCCCGCGCACAGGCCGCTGATCGTGTTTTCGAACCGATTCCGATTCTGCAAAACGTCGACCCCAGCACGGCTGCTCTTATAGCCTCTCTCAATATATCAAACCTTGTGATCTTCCAGCAAGGAGAAAATATCAACGTTCTCGAGCATATCCTTCAAGAACGCATGCACTCAGAGAAGCCTCGCAGCCCATCTCCCCGTCCTAAAAAACGAAGGCTTGACAGGTCCAGGAGCCTCTCCCCGGAAAGAAGACGAACAAGATCTAAAGGGCCTACATCCGATCCTGCGCGAAAACTACACCGGTCTTTTTCGCGAAAGTCAAGACGTTCCCGGGCGTCAAAAAAGACCGGACGCTCGGAGAAGTACGAGCAGCGTCGTTCAAATAGGTATTCTCCACGACGAAGCAGGAGCCGTGGTCGCAGTCATTCCTTCTCCCGTTCCCCGAGTTCAAGCAGTGACGACGACGTCTATGGCCCCCTCTCACAAGAGATCATGGACACCAGGATTCCTCGCGGGCTGGAAAAGTCCCCTGCTTTGGCAACGTATGACGGAACCTCCGACCCTAGCGAACACATAGAAAATATAGAGGCAATGCTCCACTACCACAACATGAGTGGGGCCATAAAGTGCAGACTGTTCCCAATCACCCTCAGGAAGGGGCTATGGCTTGGTACAAGCGCCTTCCCCGAGGATCGGTCACATCATGGAGAGATTTGAAGAGACGGTTCGCCCGACATTTCACAGCTTCCCGACGACATACCAAGTCGGGGGCCACCTTGGAAGCCATCATACAGGGCAAAGACGAGTCCCTGCGAGCGTACATCGAGCGGTTTAACAAAGAGGCCGTGGAGGTCCGCACAACAGACCATATGAAAAAGTATCTCCTCGAGAAGGGCCTAAAACCAAAAAGTGAGTTTTGCAAAGCCGTCGGGATCGAGACTCCTCGGACGTTGAGAGAACTTCTCCGGAAAGCAGAAGCGTATATACAATACGAGGAGAAGGAGGCCGCCTATCATGCCCGGGACACGAGAGATCGAGACAGCACCCGGGCATCAAAAAAGGACGAGTCGAAGACATCCCGGCAAGGAAAAGAAAGGCGACGAGACGATCGTCCTCGAGAAGGTAAAGGGCCTGCTGGCCGTTTCACAGAATATACCCTGCTCACAGCCCCTCGCGAGCGCATTCTCTCCGAATGTATCAACACAGAATTCAAGCAGGGAGGCTTCAAGTTCCCCAAACCAACGACGTCCAAAGGCAACGTGGACAAGAGTAAGTACTGTCGCTTTCACCGCAACCACTGCCACGTAACTGAGGACTGCGTGCACCTCAAAGACGCAATAGAGATCCCCATCAAGGAGGGTCATTTGAAACAATACGTAAAGAAAGGTGAGTCCTCCCGACGAGAGGCTTCAGATCCAAAGAAGGAGACATAATCGTCTCAGTCCAGTCCTCCCCCGCAGGTCGCCATGTCCATTATGTGGCCAGAGGACTTCATCATTCCTGATTACCTCGAAGAACCTTCCCAGATATCCGCCCACAACACTTGGGAAGCTTTCCCTGCAGCCATGGTTATCTCATGCGGGGGGTACAATAAGTTGACAGTAGGATCTGTCAAGAGGAAGTTCGAGCAGCTTATAGATTGCAGTCCTGACCGGTTGTCTACGCTCGAGAAAATCAAGGGACGCTCCTAACCGATCACGTTATACTGTGAGGAGCTGCCTGGGGGCTCTCCGAATTCTCACATTCCTCTACTCATCAGGGCCAGACTAGCAAACACCGACGTCCGGAGGATCCTAGTCAACCAGGGCAGTTCGGTGGACATTATGTACACGAGCCTGTTCCGCGCCCTTAAGCTGGACCAGAAGAACCTCTCGCCGTATGTGGGATCCGATCTGCATGGGTTCAATGGAGCCACGGCCAGACATTGGGGATACGTGGAGCTGCCGGTCATATTCGGGGAAGAGGAAGCATCTAGGTCGATCAAGACCCAGTTTTTGGTGATCGATTGCCCGTCGCTGTATCAATGCATTTTGGGCAGGCCAGCACTCGCAGAGCTGATCGCTGTTTCTTCAACCGTCCACCTAAAGCTAAAGTATTATACTGAGAAAGGTCACGTCGCAACTTTACATGGGGACATAGAAGCTGCCCGCAGATGCTTTGAGGCAGCGGCCAGGGGACAGAACCAGATCGGAGCGGCACCGAAAGCAGCCAAACGGCCAAGGGATGAAGATCGTCCAACCGAAGATGACCAACCGGACAAAAAGCCTGCACTGCCCGTGCACATCATCGACCTTGACAGCCGAATTTTAGAAGACTGCAAGGAAGATAATGTTGAGGTTGTACCAACAGGGACGACCAGCTCCCTCACTTCAACTCTCATGCGGCCAGTCCCAGACGGAGAATTCGAAGTCATTACCTTCAGCAATAACCCCGACAGAGGGGTGAAGATAGGCGCAAGATTGCCCGACGAGGTCAAGCTACAACTGAAGAAATGCCTGGATGGCAACGCTAACCTGTTTGCCTGGAGTGCAGCAGACATGCCCGGGTTGGACCCCGAGACCGCGTGACACCATTTGAACATTGATCCAGCTGCCCGCGCTGTCGCACAACGGAGAAGAAAGCAATCCGATGAGAAGGCACAGGCTGTCGAAAAACTTGTACAAGACCTCTTAGAGGCAAAATTCATATCGGAGGCCAGGTATATAACCTGGCTGTCCAACATTGTACTTGTGAAAAAACATAGTGGAAAATGGCGCATGTGCATTGACTACACCGATCTCAACCGGGCGTGCCCGAAAGATGCTTACCCTTTACCGAGCATAGATAAACTCGTGGATAACTCTGCAGGCTTCAAACTCTTGTCCTTCATGGACGCCTATTCGGGATACAATCAAATCCATATGGCCGAAGAGGACAAGAGGTATACCACATTCATGAACTCCTCGGGGAACTATTACTACAACGTAATGCCCTTCGGTCTAAAAAACACTGGGGCCACGTACCAGCGCATGATTAACAAAGTCTTCCAATCAGAGATCGGGGACATGCTCGAGGTATACATGGATGACATAGTCGTAAAGTCCCAAGAGGAATCCGATCATACGGCTCACCTGCAAAAGGTCTTCGACCAGGCCAGGAAATGCAAAATGCGCTTTAACCCAGAAAAATGCACCTTTGGCGTACGAGCAGGGAAGTTCCTCGGGTTCTATCTCACCGAAAGGGGAATAGAAGCAAACCCAGATAAGTGCCGAGTATTCGCAGAGTTCCCCACACCCAGGTCAAAGAAGTCCATCAAATCCCTAAATGGGATGCTCGCCTCCCTTTCTCGATTCGTGGCCAAATCCGCTCAGCACACCCTGCCCTTCTTTAAACTCCTCAGGAAAGAGACCAATTTTTAATGAACTGAAGAATGCGAGCAAGCCCTGGCCCACCTTAAGCGGACTCTATCCGAGCCACCTGTGCTTTCCTGACCAGAGTACGGGGAAACCCTATACTTGTACCTCTCTGTCGCCAGCGAAGCCATTAGTGCTGCCCTCATCCGCGAAACAACGGACGGGAAGAAGCCCATCTATTTCACCAGCAAGGCCTTACAAGGGCCAGAGGTCAGGTACGCGCAGATAGAGAAAGTCGCCTTTGCTCTCATCACTGCCGCGAGGAGGCTTAGACACTACTTCCTGGCCTACACTGTAGTTGTTCGTACAAACCAGCCCATCAGACAGTTGCTATGCCGACCAGATATGGCGGGCAGGATGCTTAAATGGTCCCTGGAGTTATTAGAATTTGACATTCAATATGAGGGTAGAAAGGCCCTCAAAGCACAAGTTTTGGCCGACTTCGTGGCATAAATGATGCTACTACCGTCCCCGTTATATGGAGCACATAAATGGACCATTTACGTAGATGGGGCATCCAGCCCCTCAGGGAGCGGAGCAGGTATCATGCTCGAAAATGAGGAAGGAACACTAATTGAAGTATCGCTAGTCCTGTCCTTCCTTACATCCAACAACCAAGCTGAATACAAAGCCTTCCTCACGGGACTACGACTGGCCAGGGACGTTGGCGCCAAGGAAGTAAAAATCTACACTGACTCCCAGCTCGTAACATCGCAAGTACGGGGAGAATTTCAAGCAAAGAACGACCAGCTAGCCGAATACCTGGAGTTAGTAAAGGAAAGAATTGCAAAGTTTGATGCATGGGAAGTCCAACACATCCCCCGCAAACGAAACACGTGAGCAGACATCCTGTCCAAACTAGCCAGCACTAGAAGGAAAGGCGGAAATAAGTCCGTCGTATAAGAAATACTAGTCCGACCTAGTATTGAGAAACCATCCGAGCTGCTCGACGTCAACATCATCGAGGACACCCATTGCTTGATGAATCTCGTATACAACTACCTCACCAAAGGGGAGCTGCCCGAGGACAGTAAAAAAGCTAGTATAACTAAACGATGACCCTGTTCGTATGTGCTGGTTAAGGACAAACTCTATCGAAGAGGATTTTCTATCCCCCTCTTGAAATGCGTCGAAGAGAGTAAGGTCCCCGAGATTCTACAAGAAATCCATGAGGGCATCAATACACAACACTTGGGGGGAAGATCCCTGTCACGAAAAGGCTTGCGAGCAGGATATTACTGGCCAACTATGCAGCATGACGCCAAGGAGCACGTCCAGAAGTGCGACCGGTGTCAGCGTCACGGGGACATGCACTTGGCACCCCAGTGAATTGAAGACTCTATCCTCGCCATGGCCCTTCGCCTGGTGGGGAATGGACATACTCGGCCACTTTACAATGGGGTCTTACCAAAATAAATTTCTAATCGTGGCCGTAGACTACTTTACACAGTGGATCGAAGCCGAAGCCCTCGCCAAGATCACAGCCTTCAACATACTTCGTTTCTACAAAAGAAATGTCCTCGCATGGTTTGGGGTGCCCCAGGCCCTCGTAACTGACAACGAAACTCAGTTCACGGACAGAAAATTCCAAGACTTTGTCGCCAAATTAGGCACGAAGCAGTACTTTACTTCCGTCGAGCATCCCCAGACCAACGGCCAAGCAGAGGCTGCGAACAAGGTGATCCTTCGTGGTCTAAAGCGAAGGCTGGGCGAGTCCAAGAAGAGATGGGTCGAGGAGCTACATAGCGTGCTCTGGGCCTACAGAACAACACCGCAGTTCATCACCGGGGAAACCCCTGTTCGACTAGCCTACGGAACCGAGGCAATGATACCGGTAGAAATTAGAGAACCTTCCAGACGAACGAAAGCTCCCCTCGACGAGGAGATAAACGACGAAGCCTTAAGAGAAGAGCTCGATCTGGTCGAAGAAATACGATTAAGAGAAGCTCTTTGTGAGGCCTCGTTGGAAAAACGAATAACCTTGCGCCACGACGCTAAGGTGATAAAGCGCGACTTCCCCGTTGGCAGCCTGGTCCTACGCAGAAACCAGAAAGATTTGCGCGAAGGGAAGCTGGCCGCAAACTGGGAAGGACCCTACAGGGTCAAGTCCAAAACGGGCACCAGAGCCTACTACTTAAAAACTCTGGACGGAGAACCATTTGCTCGACCATGGAATGCTGAAAAGCTCAAACAATACTACAGTTAAGCCCGACCACGAGGTCGGACTAACTGCCGACGAGATCTCCCCGAACGGGGAGATGGCGCGGCTACAGGATCGTGCCCTGGTGAAGCACAACCCATTCTACAATGTCGGCCAGCCTCTGCTCATGGTACGAGAAGATCCTGCGCCCAACGGGGATACCTCAATCGAGCTCCGCCATTGCCACACCAATCAGGCAGGACACCCAGCTCGCGA
The DNA here is from genome assembly GCA_022829125.1 of Lathyrus tuberosus. NCBI lineage: Eukaryota > Viridiplantae > Streptophyta > Magnoliopsida > Fabales > Fabaceae > Lathyrus > Lathyrus tuberosus. The sequence goes on along the minus strand of JALAZF010000626.1, from coordinate 2,403,840 downwards.
TGGGACCAGTCCAAGCCTATGAGTTTAGTACCTCAACCGAGGTCCTAGTCTCATCGCTGGAAAAAACACCTTGCCCTCCTCGACGAGCTTCCCAGTGTGTCGAGCACAAAAAACAAGTCGAGCAAACAAACAAGCATACATGAATAAATGTGATAAAAATCCATAACGAAATATTAATGACATCGGCTACAAGGCCGGAATAAGTTAAATGTACATTAGAGGGGCTATGCCCGATAAACATTACATCAAAAAAAGGCACGTAGGCCCACAAAATACATATACATCCAAAAAATATCCTGGTCAAACTAGACGACCTCGCTGACACCCTCCGGGGGGACCACCTCGCCATTGACGACCACATTGAGTAGTCCCATTCACTCAGTCGCCAGCTGGACGTCAGAATTGAGGGCCTTCACCTGGTCCAAAGCAGCATTAAAGCCAAACTTGGCTGCCCCCAGGTTGTCCTCCCCGAGGACACGGATCCTCTCGATCAGGTCCCTCATCGTACTCAAGGCCCTCTCATCTTCAGTCTCATCTTCACCCGCTGCCGACGACCCCTCCAGCTCCGCAATCCTCGCCTTCAAGCGGGCATTCTCATCATTGACAATCTTCACTTCCTCCTTCATTTGGGTCACCTCCTTTTGAAGCAATGTCTTGGCCTTCTGGTGACCCTGCAACTTCTTCACCTCATTCTATATCCCCACATTCTCGCACTCCAAGTCATTAATCCTAGTCTTGGCTTCTTTAAGGTCGGATCGACGAGCCACCTCTGCATCTCTAAGGGCCAGCGCCGCTTCCAATATTCTGATCATTCCGGCTGCACCCTAGCAAAGGAGCTTCCTCCGCACCTGTGGATCGGCGGACAGAATCGTCGAGACATCCAGATCCGGGATGATGACGGAGCTCCCCTCGTCAAACATCTGCCCCTGTTGATAGCATGTGGGCAGTACAAATTTCCCTCCAAGAGAGCCACCCGAGCAGCCCGCAGGAGAGGCTCCAATATCATCTCGTTTCCTCTTATAGGATGAGTCAGGAGTTGGTGGTACATAGGTCATCCCCGGGGTAGGACCAGCGCCAGACAAAAACTTCTCTATCGTCGCTTGCTGCTTGGCCGCTCCGGTTTTGGGCACCGAAGGCACTTTCTTCTGGACCGTGGCTGCCTGCGACCTTATTAAGTGCTCCCTCATGTCAGCCATTTTCTCCGCGAACACAAAAGAGATAAAAGTTAGCAGACAGAAAAACCTCAAAAAATGCGAACACAAGAGCAAGTTATACCAAGAAGCTGGAAGGCCACGTCGTCGTTTTCACACTCGAGGAGGGCCTTAGTGTTAATATAACGGCCTGCTTTGGTGGGCACCCGATCGTCCCCGATCAGTTCCTTATCATCTCTGTCCACCACGAAGGCCGACGAAAAGCTCTCCACATAGGCATGGAGCGCACGATAGGACTCCTTGTCGGCCTCACAGAGTTGATCGTGCTTTACCAGGAACTGGTCGGTCCTGTATCTGAAGTGGGCGAACACCCATTCCAAAGGAAACTTAGACACAGACTTTTCAACCTGCCGACCATTGACGGTCACCATTTCAAGCGTCGAGATGGATCTCTTGGCCGCCTAAAAAACAGGCTTCACGACTAGGAATCTATCCTTAAAGTGACGAACAGACTCGGAGTACAGCCAGAAGAGCCTGCTCTACTGTTTAAATGACACCCAGCTTTGCTTCGTGTCCGTAGTACTTCGCTGGAGCTAGAAGATGCAGAAGTAAAGGTCCACCGTCGCCCCGACACGAAGAAAGTGACACACGTATGAATGCCAACACGTTCGGATGAAGCTGGGCCGAGCACAATTCTAAGTGACGAAAAAGGGCCTCTTGGAAGTCGGTGAAAGGCAACCGAAACCTAGCCTCCACAAAGGCAAACTCATACATAGGGAACTGCATCCCTGGGTAAATCGAACAAATCCTTTCATTTTCGGTCGGACGGATGGTCCTCCATTGCACGGGCGCATCCTCGGCCCGATCCTCCAGATAGGGGAACTCCCGAATCTCCTCCTCAGTAAACGTCGACTTGGTCGATAGCGGCTCGTGCGCGATCCATTGAAGGTCCCCCCTCGCGACCTGAATGTTAGCATACTTAACGGCCTGCTCCGCCTCCTCTTGCGCGGCCTGGGCATCGGGTACGACTTCATCACGAGGATCAGCCATTTTCACCTGAAAAGCAGAGGAAAAAATAGTGAATTCGACGACTAAGTTCGAATCCACCCTTCCACCACTAGTCAAGTGAAAGGGCGAGGAAGAAGTCGAGGACGACCTCGAGCCCATATTGACCACGACTCAAGTTGGCGACGACATCGTCCCAGACAACGGGGACAAATCTCCACGACTCAACTGAGAGGGAGCTCAGGCGCGACGTCGCAAGCCCACCGCACAAAACTAGGACCTTTCGCCGAACAGGCCTAATGCCCGACTACAAACTCAATACTAATCCTAACCAGATTCTAAGAGAATCTATGCCAAAAGAAATCCAACATTCATTATAGGATCTTCGCGTTCTTCATGTTCTTCATAGATTTTCCAGAAATTCATATGTTCATCGAAAAACACATGAATCTTCCACCGGAAAACTCATATGTCACTGGAAAATTCATGAAGAAACCCAGAAAACGAAGAACTCCAGAAAAATGCAGAAAAGATGGATAAACTTACTTGAATATGAAGAGTTGGATATGAAGGTGTGAACGGAGACGATGATGATCTACGGCGGTTCCGGCGAAGGGACAAATTGCAGAGCAAAAGAAGAGAGAAGAAATTTGTGAGAAGTGGACAAATGAATCCCTCCTCCCTCCTTTTATAAGCATTTGCTCGTGGGGAATCGCAAAGGCCATCATTGCCTAGGCAGCTCTAGGTCTGGCAAATGGGCTGCATGTTCAACACGTGTCAAAAGGTTCCTACATTTGACATTCCCAAGTATAAATGTTACATGCACCAGACCTTTTGCTATTCCGCGAGCACATCTCCTCACCGACATGCACACCAAGGTTCCCCGACACAAAAATGCCGCTGCAACGGGCACCTTCATAAGAGCGTGCTCGACAGAAAATACATCTTCACAATATGTTCTCCGGGAAACAGCACCTGGTCGGGCGAGTCAAATCACTAGCCCCGACCAGACCTGCCCTGCCGACGATAAAGAGATTCTCCCCGAATACCATCCAAAGATGACTGTTTACACGGCTACCTTAAGTCTTCACTCTCCACCAGAGCAAGGACTTAGGGGGCTCCTGTTCTGGACTGGGCAGGCGCTGTGCCCCCAGAGGGGCAAGACCCAATCCAATCTAGCCATTGGACAGGCCCAGAAACTAGTCGTTGGGAAGAAACTAGTCGTTGGGCACGTCCCCCTCACTCGCTGAGCAGTTCACGCGGCCAACTGTCTCCCCGAATCTCACGGAGACAGTTAGACCTAGTCAAAGGGCCACGCGCTTTGCCCTCCACTTGGCAAACCCCCATTGGTCGGCCAGGCCCTTTGATCGCATGGGATCTCCCCATAAATACCCTCTCACTTGAGAGGGGCATGCATCAAATATCCAATACTTGAAATCTTGTACTTGCTTTAGTCTCTTTGACCAAACACTTACTTTGGCATCGGAGTACCTTGCAGGTACCACCACCCCTTTTTCCTATCCTACAAGCATGATCACCTGTCCTACGTGAAGGCCACGATGATCCAGTCTGATCCGCTCCGATCATAATGTAACAAAATTTTGTGAAAAAATGTGTACAAAGAAACTTTTATGAAAAGTTTCAAATGAAAATTTAGTTTGAATAATTATTCTTAAAATGTTAC